>CM039135.1:29666635-30390195 GCA_022036555.1 Microstegium vimineum
CAATGTTGTCGTCGCCACCACGCTGTGTCTTGCCCTTCTTCTTGTTTCGGGCTCGTGCGCGGTTAGAGGCGCCTTCCCCGGTGTCATCCTCGCTCTTACCCTTCCCATTGTCGGAGGGGAAGATTGCACCGACTGCCTCCTCACCCGATGCATAGCTCGTGGCGATGTCGAGGAGGCGCTCGGTGGTGCGAGGGTTGCTGCGGCCCAGCTCGTGGACCAGCTCCTTGCAGGTGGTTCCTGCGAGGAATGCCCCGACCACGTTCGCGTTGGCCGTGGTCGGGAGCTTCGTGCACTGCTGGGAGAAGCGACGGATATAGTCCCGGAGGTCCCAAGGGTTCCCCGGGCGCGTGTAGGTGCCCTGGAAATTCCCTCTGAAGGCCCCGTAGGGAGCCCCACCCATCAATAGTGTTGGGTGGTAGATGCTTGAGCCATGTGCGGGTCGAGTCTGAGAGGTGGAGAGGTAGGTTGCGGATGATGAACTCGTCATCGTCCGCGCTGTCGGCCTGGCAGGCGAGGCGGTAGTCATCCAGCCAGAGCCCGGGGTTCGTCTCCCCGGAGTACCGGACGATGTTGGTGGATTGTCGAAAACGCTGCGGGAACGGCGCGCAATCGAATGCAGCGAATATAGGCCAAAGGGCCCGGAGGCTCCGGCGTGGGAGGCCAATCTTCATCGCTGTCGTATCGGCCACCACGACGGATGTGGTAACCCTTGCTTAGGCCGTCCTGCTTGGCATGCTTGCGCACTTCGAGCTTGTCGTGCACGTCATGCTTATCGCATATGCGGGCGTGAACCGCGGGACGTCGACGTCCGTCGGTGCGGAGCCTGGTGAACCGAAGCCTCGCGGTCATTGGGCGCCGGATCGGCCTGGTGGCTGGGGTTGAGCCTGCGTCTCCGCGATGCGGAGCTCTAGGCCTGTTGAACCGCGACGCGTTCCAGAAGGGATTTCAGCTCGTCGTGGGCGAGCTTCCCGTCGGAAGTGTCAGGGACCGAGAGATTGCGGAGAAGTATCATCACGGCTGCGATTTTCTGGCTTGCCCACGTGAAATGTGGTGTCCCGTGTTCATCGTTGATGATGTGCTGATGTACGGTTCAGGCCTCCCTACGAGCGCGGGGGGCCACTGCCAACCTTGTCATCACCAGTCGCTAGCCCTGTGCTGCACTCGCCATGGGCGGAGCCGCGAGATCCGAGGCCATCCTCGCACGCCTCCAATCCTCGCTGGCCTTGCTTGCTCTCTTGCCGGCCGCGCCTCCTGCTGGCCATGCCCTTTTGCTAGCACGCTGGTGCTTGAGTTAGCCATCCACGCCCGATACACACTCGGTTGGCAGTGGCTTCATCATTCTCATAAAAAACTAAGAGGAAGGCGAGGCTCCTGAGATGTCTCCTCCCGCGCCCACCGCTCCTCCTCCGCCCCGGCGGAGGAAACCCCCACACCGCCACCAAACCCACAGCCCACATCCACCCACCTCCACCCAGCCCCTTCGCCCCAAGCCTCCAAGTCTGACCTGCTGCTCCTGGCTCCGAACTGCCTGGCCCCGTCGCGCACAGGTGAGGTGATGCCCGTCAACGCTCCAAGAACGAGGTCGCCAAGCCAGGTGCTCTCTTCCAGGAGCACCTCCTCCGCAACTTCTACAACACTGTCATCCCAGGTTCAATCTCCTCTTCCTCCTCCCCGACCTTCATTTGGCTGACCCCCCCCCCTCCCACTCCCCAAAATTCAACATGTTCTTCGTTCGAAACGTTGTGCACTGCCTCCTGATTGCTCCTCCGGATCGCCTCCGAGTTCTTCGTGTTTTTGAGTGCATTTTTTGAGTTCAGGTGTCTTGTGCAAACATTGCAAACCTCCTCGTCCTCCAAGGTCGCCTCTGTCTGAGCTCGTCGGTCCCACGCATTCACCCATCCCTGTTGGCGGTGATGCGCTACGCGGCAGCGCTTCCCCCGGCCGAGGCACATGCCTTTACCCCCCAACCACCTGCTGCAGTATCCCAAACCACCTCTTATCTTCAGGCAGCTCTCGCCCCAGCCCTTCCAAAGCCCTCCCTCCCGCAAGCCTGCAAAGCCCCTCACTCACACCAACGGCTGCTTTCACTGCCTAGCTACTGACCACCTCGTTAGCGCGTGCCGGGATCCCATCCGCTGTCGAAACTGTCGTGGCTCGGGTCATTGGAACCAAGACTGCAAGATGCCGCTTAGTCGTCCCTCGCCGCCTTCCACTGCCGCGATCCGACCATCCCCCTACCTACGATGTGCCGCAGTTTCCACGCAGTTCCCTTCACCGAGCGCAACTCTATCCTCCCTTCCAACCCGCCATCCCCCCCCCCACCACCAAACTCGCCTGTGTGCCCCCTGGGCACTTTGGTTCCTGGCCTGGAACCTTTGCCCCTTGTTGACACAAAAAGTGATGTACTGCGTCTCACACACAGCAAGCCGGAAAGCGTGACTTCAATCGGGTGCCCGGGTGCTTCAAGAACCGAAAACATGCCAGTCAGTTTGACCTGAAACTAACAAGGGATGAAAATCATTAGATATAAGCTGGAACATGTCGGATAATACCAGATTGTTCCATATGTACCGCGCTGAAGACACTTACAACGACATGCAGCTATGAAAGCTATCTGCCAACAGGTTTTATGGAACATTCGGCTAAAATAGACAGAAAGCACGTAAACTAATGGTTGTCGAATGCGCGTGCATGGGAAGAGGACGTACAAACGAATCATGGTTGAATATGGATTAAAGAATAACCAAGCTCGACAATCAACCAAATTGGGGTCCATGATGAAGGAAACACTAAGCAAACATGATTAAACTAATCGAAAGCCTGCATCTGCCGCATGATACCTAGCGTCACCGAAGCTTAAACATGGATAGCATGCATGAACCCGCAACATGTAACAATCTAGATTCGAACTGATTCGGCTATTACAGATGTAAGATCTATTTATAGGAACAATGCAAAAGTAACAACTCATTATAACATGAATAGATCTATATAAGTTAACAAGAGCCGAACCGTACTAATCTAGATTGGGCAAAGGTGTATTTGCACATATGTAAAGATTATCCAAAACATGCAACACGATAACTTAATGAATCCAATAGATCTTGCCAAATCTACGAGAGCCGATAACTATCTTGCTTATGCTAAGCATATCGAGCAAACACCCGCCGCATGGTATTTACATGTAAACAAAACATAAGTGAAGACTTCTTGATCATCAATCAAGGATCCGCCGCACGATCAATGATAACAAACAAGACTACTTGCATCAACGTCTAAATCCACCGCATGATACTAGACATGATAACAAGGTTGTCAAGACTTACGGAGGTCGACGGATCGATGATTCCTCTCGAAGAACTCGACGACACGACAAAGGACTCGAAGTTGGCACGGGGCCGGTTGTATTGATTTGGTTGTGAACACTTTTTACAGTAGCTAAGGGCTTATATTTATACCCTGGCTATAACATGAGTCCTAAGAGAACACGGTTACAAAAATATTAAAGGAAGGAATACAATATTTTGACTTTGGTTACCTTCGGAGTCCTCATTGCCTTAACTATCACAACTATTGTTACTAATTCGGCTCCCACTTGCCGCCTTCGTCGCTCTGGTGGAAACCGCCCTTCTTCTGATTAACCGATTGCAATCGATTGCCAAATCTGAGAACTTAACCGACCGCACGGATTTTGCCGAACGCTTCTGGGCATCTACCTCTGCCGACTCATCATGCACTGGCCCACTTGTCATTGTGCAAAAGTCCAGTGTTAACACATGCCCCCTCAATTTCAGGATAAAAGTCGTTTATCTTGAAATTGACCGCAAGCTTCCTTTTTCCTCTTAGGTTTATACTGCTCAACACCGCAGCCGCCACTCAAGAAATTCACACTTCAGCATTCTCAAATCCGCATCGAACCCTCAATGGCGACCCAGGATGAGATCCCAGAGGTAAAATTTCAACCCATTTTCTCATGTATTCGGCAATCCCTAATCGATCTTCCTTCCTTTCTCCCAATTCATCCGCTTTCTTGATTTCATTGTTATTGAAGGAATACAAGAACGAGATTTTGATTCCATATGCTGCAAATCCCGATTTCTATCTCCTTGGTCCCATGGGCAATCCTGACCCAACTAAGATCATTGAGAAGGAAACTTTGAGGATTCCTTTCAAATCTGGAGTTACTCCACCAAATCGATGGCCAAACACCTTCAAGACTTGGCCGCTTCCTCCAATAGCCGGATGGAGAAACTGGTACCCCAGGATGTTGAGCAAGAACAGCAGTAGCTGGGACAGCCAAGACATCAACCATTGTCTAGATCTATCTCTATCCGAAATGCCCAGAAACGAACCTCTTCTGATAGCAGCCTCTCACTTCTAGTCAGACGCCATCAACGCTTTCGTCTTTGAAAAGTGGGCCGATGTGTTTATGATGACTGGCTTAAACGTCTCCAAATCAGTACGCCCTTGTCAATATAAAGGCAAAAGTACCCAGAGAGCTGTTAAATCAGGAGGTGGATGGGTTGGATACATCCAAACCTACATGGAAGCAACTGGTACTGTCTCTGAAAAGGAAAGCAGAGCCTTTATGAACATGTGGTTATGTAGGTTTATCTTCTGTGGAAGATCCAATGAGTCAACCCTAAATCACATGATAATGGCTGAAGATTTAGCTGGAGGCACACTAACTCCCCTGAGTAAATACCTCCTAGGAGTTGTATACCACATGATGCATCAGATTTCTATCCAAATGTATCATGGCAAGGGGATTTCCTGTGTGAGTGACCCTTGGTGGTTCATTCAGATGTGGCTACAACTCTACATGCATCAAGCAGTGTCTGTACCTCTTCATAATTTAAGTTTTCCTTCGGTTAACTATGCCGAAGGTGATCCAGCAACAACCAAGACCTGCCAAACTTATGGAGAAGCATCATCATCCATCAGCATTGACATGGATATTGGTCACCTCTTCAAACTGTTCTTCAAAGGTTTCAATAACGTGCTCTGGCTACCTTACAGAGAAAATGATGACTTGACTTTCTCTTACAAATTCAGCTATGAGTCTGGCTGTTCTGATAAGATATCTATTAAAATTTTCAATTCTTTTATCAAGCCATGCATCCTACCAGCCGAATTTCATCATGGGAGAATGGTGCAGCCCACCTATGAATTCTACAATCCCAATGTGGCATCTAGGCAATTAGGATGTGGAAAACTGCCCCTAAGACCCTTTTTCATCAATCATAAGATATAGGGAGTTGATCACCAATGAAACAGAAGCCAGAAAAGTCTTTGAGCTTGGACAAGATCTGCCAACATATGAACCGTCCCCATTGGATTAGTGGATGATGTCCATTCCCTTTTCTCTGCTTGGTGGCAAGAGTGGCACAACCACAATTTCAACATACCAGTTCACCCCTTGTGCCAAGACTTATACTCCCAATTTGCTCCTGAAAGTGAGGTAATCTCATTGCATTAGTTATTTCTTGTCTCTGCATTCATCTCCTATTCTGAAATCTGGTCATGTATATGATTTTGAGCCTACTCCTCCCAACAAAGTATTGGAGTATTACAAAGCTAGGCCTAAACCTGCATTGGGTTATAATGCCCCCACTCTAAAAATCTTCATGAAGATCTCTGTAGTGTCAGTTACTACCCCTTCAGAAGAAAAGGCAAGAGGAAAATGCTTGAAGACATTCATGTGACCAGAAAAGTGAGGTCCAAAAAATCTCAGATATCTCTCAAGGTATGAGTTTTATTCAATAATAAACTTCACTTTGGAATAAAATTGTCGGTTCTCGTATTAACCACCTTTATCGCAGCCACATATCAATACCCCCAGATCAAACAATGCTCCACCAACAGTAGACATTCCTCTTACCGAAGATGCAGAAACCCAACCATCGGCAAAATCCCATGACACTGAAATTGATGAGGCCGAAAGCATTGATGCTCAAGAAACTGTTGAGCGCATTGGTAATATTATTCAGCTAATCACCTTCCCCTTTTATATATCATTCAACTCCTGCTCATGTTTCTGTATCGTTGGAAACAGACAAAATTTTATATAATTTAGCAGGAGAACACTCTTCTGGTCCAGCCCCAAATTCACCTCCTCATGGCACCCAGTCAAGTCAACCAAGCCAAGGCACACCACATCTTGAGGCTCAATCAACACAACAGGTAACATACTACTTCAAATCATCCTTTCAGCAATTTTTACCCAATCGGCTAACATTCTTTCCTTCCAAGAACACTGCCAAGCCAACCACCAGTTTCTCCTTCACCGTCGATGACTTCATCAGTGAACAAGGAGGAGAGGCTACCTCCCAGCAGGCCTTATCAGAGGAAAACCAAGCCCGGCTGTAGGATATAGCTAATCTGCTGAACAAGGACATCGATATTTTGGTCCAAGATTCAGATCAGATAAAGGATATCCTTCAGCTTATCAACCAAAACCTCCCATCCACTCTCAAGGCCTCTTTAAAGTCTGCAGCCAAACTCAATGATTATTTCGGTATGGTGAAGAGAGCAAACAAAAACATAGCTTCTAGGACTGCCTTGCAGAATATAAGTCTTTGAAGAAACAAGAAGCCAAAGTTTTATACTCCAATCTCCAGTCTGACAAAGACTCACTGGTGACTCTAGAATCTGAGCTGGAAGTTATGAAGGATGAGAGGATCAGATTAGAAGCTCAACTAGCTGAGCTGAATGTCAAGATTCAATCACATGAAGATAAGCTGACATCTTTGCCGAAATCCATAGAAGCAGCTTCATCAAAAATATCGGCCATCCTGAAGGAAAGTCAACAACTCAAAGCAAGGCTAATCAACATCCAAAGCTCTGAGGATGAAGATCAAATAGTATTGGATGACGTTAGCCGAATCAAGACCGAAGCCTTGGATGTCGTCAATCAGCTTTTGCACTGGTAGAGATATAGCATGCAATAGACTGAATGCAGCACATTTATATCCCTAAACAACTGATTGTTTTCACTATCTTGCACCTTGTATATCCCTGTTCGTATGATAGAATAATCTTCTCTGTTACTCCTGATTATAGCATAACCGATTCATCTCCGGCTCTCAGATAGCTGACTGCTCTTAGCGCAGGGATATAGCCGAACGACTTTTGACATAGTCGATCATTATTGGTTTAAGGATATAGCCGAGCGACCTTTGATATACCCGAGCCTGGCCCATTCCACCAACGGCCCATCGAATAGGAACAGTCATAACTCGCCTCTTGGTATTCTTTCTCAGCCTCTAAATAAACCTTCCTCCCCTTTCAATAGTTCCAATCAAACTCTTGCCTTCGTCTTCATCCTTTCCGTTGAAACCAATCCAGAGGAAACCCTAACTCACATAGTAACAAATGCCAGGAGGTGACAACCTCAGTAAGCGCCTAGCCGAAGGAGCACCTGAAGGGAGCCGGACATGGCGCAATCGGCAGCGCGAGTAAGAATGAGTTTCTTGCCCCCTTGCATTTTGTTCTCTGTTTATTATGCTATCCCTGAATCTCTGTTCCTATTCATCAGGATCAATTTCATCTCCACGAGCCACAGCATCCCTCTCCCTACGGCGGCAGCAGGTCAACCGGGGAGTCCAGCGTTGGTCTCCACTAGGTCTTCAGACTCCTATCACTCTCAGACCTGGGACTTAGGTTTGGGGTCAGATGCGGATCCCCCCTACACCCATGCGGAGGCGGCCAACTTCAGGCGTGAGAGGGATGAAACCCGAGGAGAACTGGAGAAGATCTCCAAGCAGTATGGTGTCGACCAACTTGAGTGGGAGGACCAGCGGAAGCAATTCTGCGAAGCCATCACGGGTTAGCCGAAAGCAATCATGTTTTGTCTTCTCTTTTAATCCCGTTTGCTCATCCGATTTGCATCTTCGTTCAGCGCTTTCTGCAGAGAATGAACGTCTGAAGGCCGCGGCGAACAGGATCGCCGACAAGGTCAACGCCCAAGGGGAGAGCCCCGAGGCGCGTCTTGATAATGCGGACGGCCGCATCAACCAAGTCGCCATCCATGGTGTGCACCATGGCGTGGCCCTGGGGTTGTCGGGAATGACTACCCAGCGCAGTGAGGACTTCTCTGTCCAGCCAACCAGCTTCCACGGTCAAGTGCCTCCGGAGAATGTTGAAAACATCGACGATCTTCTAGAGAGTTATGAGGATCATGCGACCTCCCTTGCTGTAGTCACAGACGCCCAGTCGGTTATCAACAGGTTGTTTGATGCGTAGTCTGTATTTAGGAACCGTATGTAAAGAACCTCCTCTGTGAAATATTCAGGATCTCTACTGGTTCTCCCTTTATTTTGTGAAGTTTTTCTGAGAACAACCGATCCGGAAAAATGCTTGTATGACGTTTTTATATTTTGCTCTAAAGGCAACACATGCCATGTCAGCTATTCTCTGAGTTTTTCAGAGTATTTTTCGGCTAAAGGCGATATTACCGTATCGGCTATCTGTTCATCAGACCCTTTAAGTCCGTTTAAGCACCAACCTCAACACTGGGATGAAATCTCTTAAGAAACCTTCCATTGATAGCTCTAGCAAATTCCTCCCCCAATAGAGTTTTCAAGATATACGCATTGCTAGATGCGCATCTTACCACTCGAAAAGGTCCTTCCCAATTTTGGAGACCATTTGCCGAACGCTCTGTCCTTGGTCCTGATCGGCAATATAGTTTTCCAAACCAAATCTCCTTCTGCGAATTGTTTTTCCTTAACCTTCTTGTTATAATACCTGGCAACACGCGCTTTATTATTCTCAATATTTTCTAATGCTCGGAGACGAACTAAATGCAAATCTTCTAATGCGTCCATCATCAGATTCTTGTAATCTTCTTTCCTCAAATTGCTCTGCAATGTAACCCATCTTGATCCTGATTGCAATTCCCATGGCAACACAGCATGATGCCCATAAACCAACTCATAGGGAGATGCTTGAGTGGATCCATGGCAAGCCATTCGATAGGCCCACAGAGCCTCATTAAGAACCGAATGTCATTTCTTCGACTTTTCATCAATTTTCTTCTGAATAATTTTGATCATGATCTTATTCGATGCTTCAGCCTGGCCATTGGCTTGCGCATAATAAGGAGAAGAATTGTATAATTTTATTCCCATCTCCTCGGCAAAATCACAAAACTCGGATGAAGTAAACTGAGTTCCTGGATCTGTTGTTATGGTCTGAGGAATCTCGAATCTGTGAATTATACGCTCTTTAATAAAATTGATCATGTTCTCTGATGTAACCTTCTTCAGTGGAATAGCTTCGACCCACTTTGTAAAATAATCTGTGGCCAACAATATAAATTTATGCCCTTTGCTAGAAGGAGGATGAATTTGACCGATCAAATTTATGCCCCATCCTCTGAACGGCCAAGGCTTGACAATTGGATTAAGGCCGATGCTGGGGCTCTCTGAATATTACCAAATCTCTGACAGTCTTGACACCCTTTGTAATATTTAAAACAATCTTCAAGCATGGTTGGCCAAAAATAACAAGTCCTCCTTATTATCCATTTCATCCTATAAGCCGATTGATGTGCACCACACACTCCTTCATGCACCTCATACATCAGCTTTCTGGACTCCTCTTGATTCAAACATTTGAGGAGTACTCCATCTATGGACTTGTAGTACAACTGGTCATCAAGGAGTGCGAATTTGATGGCCTTGTATCTGAGTTTTCGGGAAACTCTCTGGGATGGATTGTTTAAATAATCAACAATTTCATTTCTCCAATCATCAATTATCCGATCCTCATTCAACGTATGAATTTCCTGATCCTCTCGGTACCCCGACGCACTTTGAGCCAGTCTGTTTGCTTCTTCATTCTACCCCCTAGGGATATGATGCAAAGTGGCTACCTGGAAACTCTTTAGAAGCTCTCGGCACTCTTCATAATATCCCTTTAACATATCACTCTTGCATTCATATTGGTCGATCAGTTGGTTAATTACCAGCTCAGAATCCCCGAAAACTTCAACACCAACTGCCCTCACCTTGACAAGCAGTCGGAGCCCTCTAAGCAATGCCTCATATTCTGCTTGATTGTTAGTAACCAAGGAATCGATAGGGATGGCATACTCAAAGGTCAAACCTCTGGGAGAAATCAAGAGAACACTGGCTCCACCACCTTTGCTACAAGATGAACCATCAAAAAACAAAGTCCATGGTGCAATGGTTACCATGTCAGCAGAGGGATCACGGTGTTGGGTAACGAAATCAGCAATAACCTGACCCTTTACTGCTTTGCCGATTCGTACCTTAAATCAAATTCTGATAGAGCTAAAATCCATTTGCCGATTCTTTCATTTAAAATTGGCATCAATAACATGTGTTTTATCACATCAAACTCAGAAACTACCACACATTCGGCATTTAACAGATAATGTCGAAGCTTAGTACATGAATAAAACACACATAAGCAAAGCTTTTCTATAGCCGAATACCTTGTCTCTGGATCTAGTAATTTTCGGCCAAGGTAAGCTATTACTCTCTCTTTTCCTTTGAACTCTTGCATGAGGGCCGACCCTATCGTCAGGTTGTCAGCCGCCACGTACAACTTAAACGGCTTGTCAAGCTGCGGAGGTACCAATACGGGTGGTGCCTTCATGTACTCTTTGATCTCATTGAAAGCCCTCTATTGTACGTCACCCCACACGAACTCTTGATCCTTTTTAAGCATCAATAGCGGAGAGAAAGGTAACACTCTTTCTAACAAGTTAGAGATGAATCTTCTCACAAAATAATCTTGCCCAACAATGATTGTAACTCTGTGAGATTGGTTGGAGGTACCACCTTGTCCATTGCTTCCATGCTCTTCTTGCTGACTTCGATCCCTCCTTTATGGACCAGAAAGCCTAAAAACTCACCAGCCGAGACTCCTAAGGCACACTTATTCGGGTTCATCCTCAAACCATGTTTCCTAGTGCATTCCAAGGTCTTCCGTCTTCCTCAAATCGGCCAAATGACCCTCATGGTTTCTAGACTTAACTACCACGTCATCAATGTAGATTTCCACAATCTTGCCGATCAACTCATGAAAAATGTAGTTCATAGCTCTTTGATAGGTTGCACCGGCATTCTTCAAACCGAAAGTCATGACAATCCATTCAAACAAACCAATATGACCAGGGCACCTGAAGGTTGTCTTTGAAATATCCTGTATTGCCATGAAGATCTGGTTATAACCGGCATTACCATCCATGAAGTTGATGACTTCGTAACCAGCCGATGCGTCGACGAGCAGATCGGCAACTGGCATCGGGTAGCCATCCATAGGAGTGGCTTTGTTGAGATTTCAAAAATCAATGCAGACCCTCATCTTCCCATTTTTCTTGTATACTGGGACTATGTTTGAAACCCAATCTGCATATCTGCATGGCCGAATGAAGTTTGCATCCAATAATCTTTCAACTTCTTTCTTCACATCGGCCAATACCTCCTCTTTGTAAATCTTCTGAGGAGGTTGTTTGAAAGGACGGTATCCTGGCTTGATCGGCAATTTATGCTCAACAATGGAACGATCCAGTCTGGGCATCTCTGTATAATCCCAAGCAAAACAATCTTTAAATTCTTTTAGCAGGTCTATCAGTTTCAACCTATGCTCTTGGTTCAAATTTGCACTGATAAACATCAGCCTTGGTCTATCATCATCACCAACATATATCTCCTCTAACTTATCGGCCGACATGAAGCCGCGTCCCAGCTTCCCTTCGCTATCATCGATCGTGTTCCCCATTAAAAATTACTCTCAGAGCCGATTGCTTGGATCGGTTGTTGGCCCTTGCCCGAGACATTCACAGGACCTTCTCCCCAAATCTTTCTAGAGAAACAATCAAAGCCATCATACTCCCAGTAGACAGACTCTGTGGCAGCAACACTTACCGAATCATCGGCCTAAACAATCTCCACATCATCTCCAACCCATTGAATGAGAGCCTGATGCATGGTTGAAGGTATGCAGCAGTTAGCATAGATCCAATCTCTTCCTAGTAGTAGGCTATATGCCCCCTTGCTATCTATGAACAAGAAGGAACTGATCATAAACTTGGACCCAATCATCAATTCGACGTGCACCGCCCCCTAAGTGTCAGAAGGGTTGCCAGCAAAGTCTCTGAGTACCAAATCGGTCTTCAACAGTTCCTCATTGGTCATTCCGAGCTTTCTGAAGGTACTATACGGCATGATATTGATGGCAGCTCCTCCATCAACCAGCATCTTGGTTAGGGGCTTGCCATTGATGTATCCCTTCACGTAAAGCGCCTTCAAGTGTCGATGTCTAGCTGGTTTGTCGAACACTTCTTATTGAGTCAGGACGAGCTGGGCCATCAGGTTATGATACTCAAACTCATCATCGTCTGAAGACACTTCCTCTTGGATATCTTGGCCTTCAGGATCTATAAATTCTGATGGAATGAAAAAGGCCATGTACGTCTCAGCCGAACGGTTGTGTCCATGGGGTCTTCCCTTAGCGCGCCATGTCGGCTTCTGTTCGGCAGTTACTTGTGCTCGTTCTCTATTCCTCAAACATTGTACTCTCCTTTTCTGGCTTTTCTTCAGCCCTGGTGGACACCACTGCCCGTTCTGCCATGCATACTCTCGGTGCTCTCGCTCATCAGAACGAATCCACTCTTGATCGACAAACCTCTTACCTTGCCGATCCTCTGAGTCGCTTATTTTTAAAGGCCGATCGTCCCTAGGAGCATGTGCCCCAAGTCTCTCATGGACCGGACGGCGGTTGACCTGGGACTGTCTATACCCTGAATACTGATCACTGCATTCGAGGCAATTATCTCTAGTAGGCAGCTTCAGGCCTTCATTCCAACAGTGTTTGAAAAACGAGCATCCCCAATGAGACTGCTACTGCTCTCTCAAGCGCTCTCATTCCCTCTGATACACTCCTTCCTCATGCCTCTGACGTTCCTCTATGAACCTCTGCTCTTCATACTGCATCCGCCTCTGATGCCGCTCTCGCTCCCGTTGCCACTTGTTTAATAGGATCCGCGTTGTGACCCTGGGTTTGGAAGCCTCCTCTCCTTCAGCTCGGCTACTCTGGAACTGCCCTCGTTGCCGAAGTTCCTTTTCTGTAATCTACCGATCAGGGTCAACAACACCAGTCTTTTTTGCTCTATCTGAGGTCAGCACTTTCATCTCGCTCTTGCCCTTGGATTCTTCCGCAGCAACCATATTCATAGAGAAAGATATTGTGTTTTGTGCAAAAGGGTTAGCGTGAATCTTCATCTTGCCGTCAAACTTCAAATGTCCTTCCTGAATAGCTTTCTGGATCTTCATTCTGAACACCCGGCAATCATTGATGGCATGGGAGTTGGTGTTGTGGTAGCCGCAAAACCTCTTGTCCTTTACTCCTTCAGGACGCAACATAGGGTGTCCTTCAGATAACTTGATGCGTCCTTCCCTGAACAGCAACTAGAAAAGCTTGTCTGATTTAGACACATCAAAGTCTTAGGTACCTTTCTGTTTCCTCAACCACCGCTAATTAACTTGAGTCGGTTCTTTTGCCCAGACCAGTTCGGCTGCAGCGATTTCATCTTCATCCTCAAACTCTGCCGCCTCTTCCAAGAAACTCTGATACACTGTATTAGTTATGTCACCCTTATGGAAGCGGTTATCCCTTCTGAACCCTTGAGCCTGGTTATTCATCATTGCTAACCATTGTGATAACTGACCGAGGTCCTCGAAGTCCATACTGAATAGCTTCTCTCTAATGTTCGGTTGCATGCCTGCCACTGCCATCCCTGGCAACTGGTCATCTGGCAAGTTCAAAGAATAGCAGAGATTCTTAGTTTCCCTAAACCTGCGGAGATATTCCTGGGGTGTCTCATTAGCCCTCTGTCTCAAGCACATTAGATCGACTAGCTTCTTTTCATTGGTTCCTGTAAAGAAATATGCATGGAATTTCTACTCTAAATCCGCCCAGCTGCCGATGGAGTTCGCCGGCAGCAACGCGAACCACGTGAAGATTGGTCCTGTCAGAGACAAAGGGAAATACCGAATCCTCCAAGCGTCATATGTGGATGCTTCTCCTAGCTGCATCAAGTATCGACTGACGTGCTCTATGGTGCTAGTGTCATCTTGGCTAGAGAATTTGGTCAGATCTGTGGGAGCTTTAACTCTCAGAGGGAGAGCCACTCGGTTGTACCACTCTGGATAAGGGGATTGGTACGCATATGACTGATTCTTCGGCTTCAAGCCAAACTGATTCTTCATCATGTCCGCCATCCTATCCATGATAAGATCGACACTGGGATGCTGAGCTCCGCGTGCGTGCCCTTCAAGTGGTAGCCCTGCCGGGCTCCCGTATCCAGGATTCGGGAGAGCATTGATGGCGCTGTAATCGGACAATTCTTGATACCCCTGCCCATACGTGCTCTTTTGCAGCCTGTCTGCTATTGGGGATATCTTGAGAGCCGAATGCGGGACGTTCCCTGACATGCCGAACGCAAGCTGGCCGTGAGTCACAGGATGTTGCTGCTTCTGGTGAGGATCCATCCCAGCAGCTTGGACCATGTCCGGCACTCCTCCTCCCTCAGCAGTCTTCTCCTGGTACTTGGGCACATGGAACAGCGTCGCCCCCTGTATCGGACCGTGAGTCTCCTCAAAGAGTTTGTCGGCTGATGGTCCGAACGTGCTGACCATGATCTGGCGAAAAGTATTCAGGAAAGTTGTATGGTGATTTGTCATAGTTTCACTCATAACTTTGTAGATCACCGCACCGATTCTACGAGCCTCCTCCTCATCCATGCAGTCAGATTGATTCGGGAGGAGGGTTCTTGGGAGAGCTTGTTTCTGGATAACTTTATTACTTTTGTTCTTTGAGAAAGACATCAGGCATTTATTCTGAAACTCGTGGCATGCCTGCTGGACCATGCTCCTCATGTCTGCCGGCAATTCATCCATGGTTACGTCCAGAACCAGACTGTTGTCGATCTCAACCATCTTGTCCCACCGAGCGTGCCAAAAAGTGTGTTGACACAAAAAGTGACGTACTGCGTCTCACACACAGCAAGCCGGAAAGCATAACTTCAATCAGGTGTCCGGGTGCTTCAAGAACCGAAAACGTGCCAGTCAGTTTGACCTGAAACTAACAAGGGATGAAAATCATTAGATATAAGCTGGAACATGTCGGATAATACCAGACAGTTCCATATGTACGGCCCTGAAGCCACTTACAATGACATGCAGCTATGAAAGCTATCTGCCAACAGGTTTTATGGAACATTCGGCTAAAACAGACAGAAAGCACATAAACTAATGATTGCCGAATGCGCGTGCATGGGAAAAGGATGTACAAACGAATCATGGTTGAATATGGATTAAAGAATAACCAAGCTCGGCAATCAACCGAATTGGGGTCCGTGTGAAGGAAACACGTAAGCAAACATGATTAAACTAATCGAAAGCCTGCATCTGCCGCACGATACCTAGCGTCACCAAAGCTTAAACATGGATAGCATGCATGAACCCGCAACATGTAACAATCTAGATTCGAACTGATTCGGCTATTATAGATGTAAGATCTATTTATAGGAACAACGCGAAAGTAACAACTCATTATAACATGAATAGATCTATATAAGTTGATAAGAGCCGAACCGTACTAATCTAGATTGGGCAAAGGTGTATTTGCACATATGTAAAGATTATCCAAAACATGCAACACGATAACTTAATGAATCCAATAGATCTTGCCAAATCTACGAGAGCTGATAACTATCTTGCTTATGCTAAGCATATCGAGCAAACACCCGCCGCACGGTATTTACTTGTAAACAAAACATAAGTGAAGACTTCTTGATCATCAATCAAGGATCCGCCGCACGATCAATGATAACAAACAAGACTACTTGCATCAACGTCTAAATCCACTGCATGATACTAGACATGATAACAAGGTTGCCAAGACTTACGGAGGTCGACGGATCGATGATTCCTCTCGAAGAACTCGACGACACGACAAAGGACTCGAAGTTGGCACAGGGCCGGTTGTATTGATTTGGTTGTGAACACTTTTTACAGTAGCTAAGGGCTTATATTTATACTCTGGCTATAACATGAGTCCTAAGAGAACACGGTTACAAAAATATTAAAGGAAGGAATACAATATTTTGACTTTGGTTTCCTTCGGAGTCCTCATTGCCTTAATTATCTCAACTATTGTTACTAATTCGGCTCCCACTTGCCGCCTTCATCGCTCTGGTGGAAACCGCCCTTCTTCTGATTAACCGATTGCAATCGATTGCCGAATCTGAGAAACTAACCGACCGCACGGATTTTGCCGAACGCTTCTGGGCATCTACCTCCGCCGACTCATCGTGCACTGGCCCACTTTTCATTGTGCAAAAATCCGGTGTTAACACCCCTGTTGCCCTCCCCGGTGTCACACCACGCGGCCTATGCTCCAGCGAACATGATCCCGTCCACCAGCTACGCCGGCCCGACACTTCGCCTTGCCTAGTGACTCTTCGTCACTCGCCTCTATCTTTGGTGTTGACAGCTCCCCCCCCCCTTGCATGGATATTCGTCCCTTTCATGCACGTAGGAAAGGGCTGACTATCCGGCCTACGTGCCCGTCTGCCCTCCTGAAGACTGGGGACCGCAAATCTCCTCCATATGCGTCGTCCTCCATCGCCAGCTCGCCGGACATGCCTGCATTTTCTGTTGGCCTCCCGCCAGCTGCACTTGCCAGCGTCAGCGTCCCCGACGATGGTTTCGCCAGCAGCGATTTCGATGAAGTGGAGAGTGACTCCTCGTTACTTTATTGGGATGGTCGTTCCCGCTTTGTGGAGGTCTGGGCGGGCCCTGGAAAGCCTGAGGTGGAAGGCCACCTTGCCTTCACATAGCTTACCCCGGTTATCCACCCATCCGAGGTCTCCCACGTCCTGTGCATCGCCCTGGCCTTGATGGCCCGTCTACACTGGTTGAGATGCTCCCCTCTTCTCGAGGGGCAATGCTCCTCAGGTGTGCAAACAAGGCGGACCGCGATCACCTTTGCGCTCAAAGCCCTTTGAGCCTGGCTGAGACTATAGTCACCCTGCAACGCCCTGATGAGTGCAGCAACAAGTTCTTCCGTGTGCCTGAGCTCCTTGCCTTCGTCTCGGTGGATGACTACCCTCTCTCCCAGTGGTCTGTGGAGGAGATACGGTTCAACCTCTCCGGCTTTTGCAAGGTGGTCGAGGTTGACCCGGCGTGCCTCACCGGCCTTGACTTTGGCCCTCTACGCCTTCTTCTTGAGGTGTTCCACCACCGCAACATCCCCTCAAAGATCTGGATCTCTGAGCCTCGTCGTTCGGGCCGGGTTGGCTCAGTGGCTCGGATCTCCCCCATCTGTGTTTGGCCTCGCACCTCTCAGCTTCATGATGATGGCACCCTGGCCAGCTTCTTTGGGCCCCCACCCCCACCTCCTCCGGCTGGGCCATCCCTTGGGCTAGATGGGCCTTTCTGGACTAACCAGCTGCTGCAGCAGCAACCCCACCATCTACACCTGGACTACCCACCCCCTGCTTCCCCCCAAGCCCAGCACCCTCGTCCCATAACAGCTCCCCCTCCTCCCTTGCCTCTGGCGCCTTTCTGCTCGGGATGACCTCCCTTTTAGCCCGGCTTGTCACCATGAACACCGCCTGTCGACGAAATATGCGTCACGGTCTACCTAGGGGATACCCCACGGTAGTAGACTGTAGGCGGAGGTGTGGCAACGGTGATCAAGCGTAACACGGAGAGCGTGAACACGGCGATTTATATAGGTTCAGGTCGGCAAATCGCCGTAATACCCTACGTCCTGTGTTTTGGTGGCTGGATTGATATGAGTATTAGGTTACACGAGGTGTCAGTCATATGGTTTCGAAGGGGTCCCTGTTCGCCTTATATAGCCGGGGAGCAGGGTTACAGTTTTCATATCCTAACAGATTGCGATCGGTCCCTTAAGATAAGGGATCCGAGTCTATCTACTAGGATCTTCCTTGGCGAGCAAGACTTCTTCGGAGTCACTGGCGAGCACGACAGTTGGTCGCATGCTGCTGGGCCTCACGAGCTGGTTCGTCTTCTGGTCGGTAGGCCCATAAGGTCCCTGGGGATATGCCGAGGTAATATCCCCAACACCGCCCACTCCTCCCCCACTTCCTTCGTCACTGTGTGTCCTATCCTCTCCCCCAGCCCTGTCGATCACCAACCCCCACCGCCTTCGCCTCCCCCTACCTTCCCGGTCGGACGGCCGGTGGTGGTGGGTACCAGACGCAATGCCCGCACCCCCGCACCCCCCCCCCCGGTGGTGCTGGCCAGGCGCCAAAGCTCTCGCCTTGCCGCCAAGGACAAGACACATTTTGTGGATATGACCGCCAAGGTGGTCAAGAAGAAGGCTCTTGAAAATGCTCTTTCCTCCTGCTCCCCGGCCGTGCAGTAGCATGTCAAACGCAAGAGCCTTCTCTCCAGGACCAAGCTCCAAATTGGGATCCCCGACCTCCGCAAGCTGGCGTCGGCTGCTGGTCTTGGCTGCTCCTCCGCAGCTACTATGGATGCTCTGTCGCCGACTCGTGTGTGATGCTGCCCCAATCTCACTTAGGTCTCCTGGGCTTACCGTGTGTGTGTGTTGTTTTGGTCAAGTTTCTCTGTTGTTACTCCCCCCTAGTCCTACCTGTATTTTTTATTTTATTTTCTCATTGAGTCCTTATGTGTGCTCCTTCTCCTCTGTTCTAGCCTGTTAGCACATGAGACCTGTTGTTGTCGTTTTTGTCTTTAAAATGAGTACTCCGTCAAAAAACTTCTTGTTGTTATCTTGGAACGTGTGTGGGCTTGGCGACTCGGATAAGTGCACCGTTGTTCGTGACACACTCAGACAGGCTTCGCCTACCGTTATCTGTCTCCAAGAAACCACCAAACTTGCTGACTGTTCTCGCTTCAAAGCAGCCTCCTTCCTGCCCCCTAACATGCTTTCCTCCTTCATCTGCTCTAATGCTTCCGGCTCTCGGGGTGGTATGTTAACCGCCTGGGACAGCTCTGCACTGTCCTTACTCACAACCTCCATCCCGAACAACTACTGCCTCTCCACTACCCTCGTCAATGCAGTACTGGACAGTCAGCTAGTGTATGCCATGGCAGCCCTTCCAATACCCCCTGGAGTAATCAGTCAAGTTGACTGGAGGCGGCGATCTTTCCTCTGGTCAGGATCAGCACCTTCAAACGGGGCAAAAAAACCTCATTGCTTGGGACCATGTTTGTGATGTCAAAGAGCGAGGTGGGCTTGGATTAAAAGATCTCTGCACACAAAATACATGCCTTATGCTAAAGATGATTCACAGCCTCCATTCATCAACCGTATCCTCTTGGGCGAGGTGGTTGAGTCAAAATGCTAGCATTGCCTCACTATCTGGGAATCTGAGTGGGCATCATTGGGAAACTTTGAGATCCCTACTCCCTATCTACCGGGCAATCACCACTGTCGTCCTAGCAAACGGAGAAACAACGTCCTTCTGGTTTGATGCTTGGGACGGACACGATCCACTTGCTGATCGGTTCCCTGAACTACTCAGCCACTGCACAGATCAGGAAATGACAGTCAAGCAGGCCTTTGCGGGCGGCCTACTGTCGTCCCTGACCTCCAGGCAATCTACCGCAGCTCAGGAGCAATTAAACCAAGTTGAAGCTATCATCCAACTCCACACACTTGGGGATGGTAGAGACCGCAGACAAAGCCTGATGCTCAAGAAAAATGGAGGCCTTGACAGTTCACTGTTGTACAAAGCATTAAAAACTGCTTCCTCTGAGCCGGATGGATGGACAAAATTTGTGTGGCATAACAAGGCGCCGCCAAGAGTCTTACTCTCACAAGAAAGGATACAATGCAAGACCCTTCTGAGAAGGAAAGGAATTGTCGACAACGATGAATGTGAGGTATGTCGGGCTGCTGCTGAGACACCATCACACATAATCTTCGGCTGTACCCATGCAAGACAATTCTGGGAGGCCCTAGGAGTGCAGACGGATGCGCAGCTTGGACCATACAGGCTCTTCGAGACATTCGACCACCGAGTCATATTCCTGAAAAATTCTTCACCACCTTTCTGCTGCTAGGCTGTTGGCACATTTGGAAGTGGAGGAACAGCGTGATCTTCAGACGCGAAATGGGCACACTCCGCGATTCTTGGGCTGCATGCAAGGCAGAGGCCTACACCTGGGGTGCGAGACTGTCCAGGAATGACAGAGCCATAGCAACTACTTGGTGTAATATAATTGGTAGCGCAATGTAAGCCTTAAATCATTTGTAATCTCCATCTGTAACTACATATGTGAAACTCCATCAGGCTTTCGACTTATCAAAAAAAAACTAAGAAAAGCAAGGTGACGTGACCCTAACAAGAAAGGTAGGAGATTGTGACCACATTTCGTGTGGATACCCTTCTTATGCTTAGGGACTAAGCATATACATAACCACTGACCTGCATGGGTATATATATAAACAGAGAAAGAGAAAAAAAGCAACACAAAATAAAGGATTCCTTGCGACGAATCCACTAATAATTAGGTGAAGACAGAGAAGTATCAAGCATTCCAACCATTGCTTCGACTAACACTAGCTACATCCAAAAGCCAGTAAATTAATGACAATACGCAGGTTACATTATATTAACTGTTGGTAATCTCGGTGCGAATCTTCTTTGCAAGCTGCAGCTAGCTAGGGCAAAAAAGAATGGAGTTCTTCGTCCGTTCCTCCCACTTGCACGATCTACACATGCACGATGCCAAAGTAATAAATTATATCACTAAAGCAAACGTTGCGGTATCCATTTCATCTTTCCTGAACCAGGGCTTTTATTGCAGAGCGCTTGAGTATACCTAAGCGCAAACAAAAACGAAACTCAGCGGCGAGCTGCTCACCGCACCGATCGATCAATGGCAGTGGAGACGTACTTGTCCGGGTGGCCGCTGTCATCTTGGATCAGCCCCGGCGCGGCGTTCTTCCTCTTCGTCAACGTGCTCATCGGCGCCATCGTGGTCACGTCCCGCGGCCACCACCATGGTGGTGGTGGAGGTGGCCGCGCGGCGGCGTCGCCCACGCGGAGGCTCTGCCGCAGCGCGTCGTCCATGGTCCTCGACCGGCTCCGCTCCTTCTCCATGTTCTCCGTCCACCCCGTCCCCATGGAAAACGAAGAGTACTACTACAGCACGTCGCCCCCCGCACTGGAACTGGAAGCAGAGGAGCTCGAAGCAGCAGTTGCGGAACCAGCGAGGTCACCTTTTGTTGCGGCGGCAGTAGCAGCTCCTGATGCAGACGGCGCATCGTCGGAAGCGGGACAAGACATGTCCACCACCAGCTCGGACGACGAGGCCGCTCACGGTGTGGCGTTGCAGCAGGGTCACGGGCACGGCCAGCAGTCGCCGTCAGTAGACGACGTTGTTGTCTCCGCCGACGAGGCAACTGCTGCGGCCGTTGAGAGTGAGAGCCAGAGCCAGAGCCAGGAGGAGAAGTCGGCGGAAGCAGCCATGCAGCGCGCACCTGCTGCGTGCAGGCGGCGGGAAACGACGGAGGAGGGGAAGGCGGCGCTGAACGCGCGGGCAGACTCGTTCATCCGGAAGTTCCGGGAGGATCTCAAGCTGGAGCGCCTCAACTCCATCATCAACTACACCCGCACGCTCCGCCGCGGCGCAGCGCCGACCACAGCGCAGTAGCTCCCCGGTGATCGGTGGTCAATCGTTTTGGTTTGTTTGCTCTATGAACAGATGCTTGAGTTTTCATTGTGACTGTGTACAGCTGTGGCCCTCCTTAGATAATAATGTCGCCACTAAGCCATATGATTAATTAATGTATATCCATAATTATCAAAAAATTAAGTTTCAGACAGACTTTCTTGAATTCAAATTAGAAATCAAATTTACTAAACAATAAACTTGTTTAGGGTTCTTAGTAGCGTAGTGGTGCCACCTGTCGTTATAAAACATCTTCCCATTCTCAGTGAATCTGCCATCCCTCCCTCTCATCCTTCTCACTTTAAATTAATTTGGAGATTCAAAACCTTTATTGGCACCACATCACTCATATCAATTTTTCGAAGCCCATTCACGTCCTAAAATTGACAACAGATGTACACAGTAACCATCTATTTAAGTTAATTCAATCTCATATCAGTTTTCTCGTACGAAATTAATCTTTTGTCGCATCATCAACATTATTACAGACCTTGGAGTTTATTTGATTTAAGATTGGACAAAGTCTAATTAAATACAACAATCTTTTTTTTTGCGAGCAATTAAATACAACAATCTACTAATTCAGATTTGTGTGATATTCCTTGTCCTATTCTGGAACTTGCAATCGGAATCCTTACAATAACAATCGCATCTACTACTCACCTCCAGTCAACAAAACATGTACTCCCTCCATATCCGAAATAGAAGACGTTTTAGACAAGGTTTGAGTCAAACATTAAGAATATAAATTATCTATAACTTTTAAATTGTTGAGTTTGCAAATGTAAAAATTATATGAATAGATTTGTCTTGAAAAATATTTTCATAAAAGTATACATATATCACTTTTTCATAAATATTTTTATAAAAACAAAGGGTCAAAGTTGTGTTTTGTAGACCATGTCGCTGTCCTAAACGTCTTCTATTTCCGATACGGAGGGAGTACTACCTCCGTCTCTAAATAAATTACATTCTCGCTTCCTGAGAAGTCAACGTTTTCAAAATACCGGTAATTATATATTAAAATATATAAATAATTATGATAAGTAATTAGTATCATCGGAAAGGATTTAAGTCTAGTTTTTTAACAAATTTATTTGGAGATATAAATGTTACACGTATTTTCTACAAACTTAATCAAAGTTAAAAAAGTTTGACCGGCACGCATCCTATCATATAACGACATTCTTTTTGGGACGAAAGGAGTAGATACTACACTGCATGTACAGGTCTCCAGCACACACGAACGGTCAAAAAGGGTTAATCATCCAATCTCAACAAAGGCAAAATATATAAATTAAGTGTACTACTCGGAAACGACCACAGAATATCATGATATGGTATCTATAGTGGAACATCACGAAATTGCAAATAAATACTGTAACAAATACCGCCGGTACCTGGATAATCACAAAACCACGACGACGTACGAAGAAAGAATTCCACCCGGAAGTCCAATAGTGCATCTGCAATAATAAGTTTAGAATAGGATCGGGCCGCGGGACTAGTCACATGCATCCAAAGCACCACTACTCACATCTGACGCGAGGCATATTGTGCGGTGGAATAGCATCGCCGAACTGCGGCGCACGCCCAGCCTACTGACGTATTCACCACGCCAAGTCTTCTATGTGTCAAGAATAAATTACGGACCTTCTATTCATTGTTTTTCGTTCTCATTCGTGTATTAAGTGGCATGGATAATCTTCCGCTTTGAGCCGCTCCGAATTCAAATTTTAAAGATATGGAGAAGTATTTTAAATATACGTACAGATAATCTTTATCGCGGGAAGTTTTCACATGCATCCAAAGCACCACTGCTCACATCTGACGCGTGGCATATTGTGCGGTGGAATAGCATCGCCGAACTGCGGCGCACGCTCAGCCACTGGCGCGTGTAACTGACGTATTCACCACGCCAAGTCCTCTATGTGTCAAAAATAAATTACGGATCATTGTTTTTCGTTCTCATTCGTGTATTAATATAGCTGGAGGGTGAAAGTGGTTCTCATTCGTGTATTAATATAGCTGGAGGGTGAAAGTGGTATGGATAATTTTCCACTTTGATCCGCTCCTGATGAGGACATCCTCCATTATTACCCGTTGGCAAAGTCGTAACAAATAATGGGCCAAGTGGCCCAGTTGTAGTCGGGCGGCGAACGTGTGAGCCTCTGAATCTCTAAATAATCCCACCTTGCTTAGCTAGGGAGGAGGAAGCCACCTTAAAAGGGAGAGTCACCCTTCCCCTATCAGACTAGTCTTTTAGGGAGATTAGACCTTTCTCCGAGTGGGTGTGTCTAAGAAGTGTTGGGTCCGGGCAACCTTAATTTATCGGGCCTCGGCCAACCCTACCTGGGCCGGATGTATCATTTGGTATCAGAGCAGGGCCCTTGTTTAAGGGGGTGGGAATGATGAGGACATCCTCCATTATTACCCGTTGGCAAAGACGCAACAAATAATGGGCCAAGTGGCCCAGTTGTAGTCGGGCGGCGAACGTGTGAGCCTCTGAATCTCCGAGTGGGTGTGCCTAAGAACTGTTGGGGTCCGGACAAACTCAATTTATCGGGCCTCGGCCAACCCTACCTGGGCCGGATGTATCAGCTCCGAATTCAAATTTTAAAGATATGAAGAAGTATTTTAAATATACGTACAGATAATAATCCGAATTCGATTATATACGGAGCGGATGTGTTGTAGGATATATGATTAACAACCGGTGGATATGGATTATCTGTTAATTGAACATGGATTATCCCATGTTTATAATAGGATAATCCGAATATTTTAAGAAACTCAAACGTAAGAGTAAAAGTTAGCTCAACCCATAACACTAGCAGTGTTATATTGTAGTTCATATGTAAAACGAGTTATCTATATATATATATATATATATACTCACTCCGTATCATAATTAGAAGACGTTTTGGACAAGCTTTGAGTCAAACATTGGGAATATAAATGATCAATAACTTTTAAGTTGTTGAGATCCCAAATATGAAAATTATATGAATAGATTTGTCTTGAAAAATACTTTCATAAAAGTATACATATATCATTATTCCATAAATATTTTTATAAAAACAAGAGGTCAAAGTTGTGTTTGGGAGACCGTATCGCTGTCCAAAACGTCATCTAATTAGGATACTACGGGAGTACTAATTTAAGTATCTTTTCACATGACATCCGACTTTATTCGGCTGGTACAAAAGTCGACCGATTGAATAGTGTTATGTGAGAGAGAATAAGTTGATATAAATTGGAAATAGTTCAAGCGAACAGAGCCGGAATGGTAATCCTAATGAATATATTGTTGTATTTTTTTAATCTCCGATGATATATCTATTACAAGTGTTCAAGTGTAGTATATCTTTTATTGTATAGTTATTAATTTATTTTTATTATTTTGTAAGCATAAATAACATCTAATGAATTGTTTGTCATCATAAAAAATAACACGTAACCATATATTATCCAAAGAAAAGTCCCCTTCCGTTCAGAAATCGATTCAAATCCATACCATTTCCGATATCCTATCTGCTTTTGTATCTAAAACCATATAATATCCAACCCGCTCTAAATCCGATAAAAATAGGATTAGAATACGAGAAAGCTATTATCTATTTCGATCAAATTCGTTTTCATCCCTATATACCTGTGTTCATGGAAAGGGTCTTTTAATTTACCTGTGTTCATGGAGTATATAGGTGCGATCACCGGATGCACGCGCGTACCGTCCTTAGTGTTAATTAATCATCCAAAAGCAGTAAACTACGGTGAACACGCAGGCGAAACCATTGAATTGTATATTGTATAATCCCTCGCGAATCTTCTCGCAGGCTGCAGTTGCGTCTAAAAGAATGGAGCAGAATTCACTTGTACGTTTTTGAACTGCACATTCATGGGGGTAAAGATAAAGACGCGAGAAACAAACCAAAGCGACGCTGATGCATCCAATGCAACCTTTATTTCATTCTTTTGGCATCCCATGCTTTACGGGTAGATGGAACGGTATGCATATTTGCATTTTCACACACCTTCCTTTCTACTCCGTACTCACTCTGTTCTAAAATATTTGTCTTTCTCACTTCCTAAGTAAAAAATTTAGATTAATTTTATATAAAAAATTACTAATAGTTACTCATTCCCGTTTGTGTTTCTCCAAAAACTTTTTTAACTAATTATATATTAAAAACATTAATATTTATGATATATAATTAATATCATTAGAAAGATTAGTTTTTTAATAAATTTAGTTGGAGATACAAATGTTATACGTATTTTCTACAAATCAAATCAAAGTTATGGCACGGACACCAACAACGACAGTTATTTGAGGACGGAGGGAGTATGATTCATAATTGATATTATTGGATAGATCTTTTGATCTATTTTTTTAATAAATTTATTTAGAGACACAAATGTTGTACTTATTTTATATAAATCTAATTAAAGTTGTGATACGGAAAACATAACGATAGATAATTTGGGGCGGCAGGAGTAGGTGATTGCAGGCTCGCAGCAGAAAGAAGCCGTGTGACTTGCAGGCTCCAAGCAAGATGCTGCTCTCTCCTCATCGGTCCGTCCATGGCGCCGGACGACTTGACGTGGTGGCTCAGCCCCGGCGTGGCGAGCTTCCTCTTCTTGAACGTGCTCGTCGCCGCAATCGCGGTCACGTCCCAGTCCGATCCCGCGCCCATCAGGGCGGCCGTGCCGCGTCGACGCGCAGGCTGCTCTGCCGCAGCGCGTCGTCCATGGTCCTCGACCGCCTCCTGTCGTTCGCCAAACACCCCTCCGTAGAGTTCTGCTACTGCATACCCCCGGAAGCAGAGGAACGACAGGAGAGCCGGGCGGCACCTCCTGATCACCAGCTGGCCGTGCCGGGACCTGCGGCCATGGCGGCGATTTAGATGTCCGAGAACGCAGAGGATGAATCGGCGGCAGGGGTGGTGAAGTCCATGGTGAGCTCCGACGAGAACGGGATGACGCCCGCGCTCGGCCGGGTGAGGCGCCATGCGCAGGAGTCGATGCCGTCACCACCACCAGCAGCAGCTTCTCCGGCTGTGGCTGTGGTCACCGCGGAGACAGCTAGAGTGGCGACGTTGGTGCGTGGACCGCCGGAGGAGGAGCCGGTGACGGTGGCAGAGTTTGTCAAAAGGAAGCACCACCGCCGCGATCGTGTTTACGCGGTGGAAGGGAAGGCGGAGTTGAACGCGCGGGAAGAGCAGTTCATCCGGCAATTCCGGCAGGAGCTAAAGCTGCAACGCCTTGACTCCATGCTCAGCCGGCCACACCCACGCGCTTACCACCGGCTCTACGCGGACGTAGATTCAGTGACTTTCAGGTTGTATGCTATCCATCATCCAATCAAGATCCAACGAGGGAGATGGATTCAAGGCCTATGACTTGTTTGTTCTTTCACGCGAACGTCTCCCACATGGCTGCCTGCTCGCACCAGCCGCGCACGCTCGCCGCATGCCCGCAACGGCCGCCCGTTCGCCATGCCGTATGCCCACGCCAGCCGGCCGCTCGATCGCCACGCCGCCCTCCGCGCTGGCCATGCACGCACACAGCACCGGCAGCGAGCTCGCCGCGCCGCGTTTGCCGCCCCGGCCTCCGTGATGGCGATGCGCGCTCGCAGCATCCCATGTGATCCGGTCCGCGACGGTAGCTGCTTGCCGTGCAACCCTCTACAACGGCCTCGCGCATTCGCCGCGTGCTGTTCCCGTGATGGCTCACGCCAGTCGGCCGCTCGGCACACTGCCCCACGTGCTGGTCGTGCACACATACATCGTTGTTGGATGCGAGGCGCCGTGCCAGGCAGCCAGCACGCGCTTTGCCTCCGCCTGGCGGTGCTCCGGCAGGTTCGGGTCCACGCCCGCACCGCCGTGGATGACAAGCTAGCTTGATGGTGAACATGGTGCCGTTGCCATCAACATGTTGTCGTTAC
Source organism: Microstegium vimineum (assembly GCA_022036555.1). NCBI lineage: Eukaryota > Viridiplantae > Streptophyta > Magnoliopsida > Poales > Poaceae > Microstegium > Microstegium vimineum. Next base: position 29,694,296 of record CM039135.1, read on the forward strand.
CGTTGCCGTCGGCGTCAAAGAAGCAGAAGGCGTGGCGTAGGTCCTCGACGGCGGCCCCATCGCCTGCGATGGTGGCATTGAACGTCGGTCCAGGATAATGATTCCGCCGCTGGCACGGCGTGTTGCACAAGTGCATGCAGGTCAGCGGGTACAAGTGCCGACAAGCGAGCGACTAGCGCGGCGAGCTGGCTCCCAGTACGGCGAGCGTTCATGGCCGAGGCGGAGAGCGGTACGACAAGCAGCTTGCGCGAGAGTGACACGGAGAGCTTGGCGAGCGTGCGCACATCGCTAAATCATGACTATGCTAAAAATATCAGCTTAAGTTTATAATCATATATTAACATAACTGAGTTATAGATTTATCTGATGTCAAGCTTAATGGATATATTAAACTTTATTATTTCAAGCTGATATTTTTAACATAGTCATAATTTGATGACGTGCACATTTCATGATTTTGTCCAGATTTTTGGAGTCCTACAAATATATTAACTTTGTCTATTTAGAAGAGAAGCAAAATGATCATTTTAGTGCAAAATAATATTTTCACTATATAGTTCTCATCACGTAGAGAGAAGATTTTATACTGTAATTTCTAGGCACTTATATGATTTATATCTAATTTGTAACGGCTTGAACCAGGCCACGGTGTCCATTGCGTCAATTATACGAAACCGCAGTGTCCCGCAGTGTCTTATGACAAATATCGAAAGTGGAGGTGTGCACCAGCTAATTTTTGCCTTTCAAGATGTCTCACAATCAATTCTCCCTTTATGAAACTACAATAGAGATATGTAAGATTTATGAATAATATTAGAACGGTCATGTCAGATTAATATATGACCAAATAACTAAAATAAGCTTTGTAGATATTGAAAAGTTATGAAACTTTCTAGTCGATAACTTTTTGATTTGACATCATTTTATCATGCAAAACTACATTACAATATTAAAAATTCAAAATTCGAATTTCTCAAACAACATTGGATGGAAAAATAACCAAAATAAACATTGTAGATCTTAAAAAGTTATCAAACATGGTAGCTAATAACTTTTTATTTGAAATCATCTTGTCATACAAAACTATGTACAATTTAAATTTCAAATTTTCAACTATCTTGGATGAAAAGATAAAAAAAAATAAACATTGTAGATCTTGAAAAATTATAAAATATTATAGTTGATAACTTTTTTATTTAAAATGAACATGTCATGCAATACTACGTTTGAATTTTTAAAATTTTGAAATTCAACTTTTTGTAAATGACTTTAGATGGAAAAACTTTCTAAACAAAAAATGTAGACCCCAAAAAGTTATGAAAATCTATAGTTTATAACTTTTTCATTTGAATTCGTTTAAGACCTCAAATAAATAAGCAATTTACACTTAGTTTGGTATAATATATGAGAAACTTAAACGTTTTATAGACACGTGATACAGTGGTGCAGTGGCCGTGTTAGCTGTGAATTTTGAGCGAAAAAAATATCGTGACTTGTGACTGCTGTCGGGTGTGGTCTCTCCTTATTAATTTTTTCCCTATTTTTTTTTAGCTTTTTTCATTTCAACTTTGTGTCAGCAGTATAAACCGCCATGAGGCTGCGTCCGACTCCATCCTACACGGCCCGGAAGATGGGCCGAGAAGGGGAACTCGACAGCGCCGGCCCAGTCACCAAGTGCAAGGCCCGGACTGGGTGTGATCCACCAAGGGGAGACGTATGAGAGTAGTATACCTACCGAGAGGGGAGGAGAAGAGAGGCATCAAAGATTATTGTAATGAACTCCATTCCCCAACTCTGCCGTCGGCTTGATTCTCTCTGAATCATCTCAATTCCTATACCTATAATCGCTACTACTATCTATCTATATTCCATAATCACTCTAGCTAACATCTGGTATCAAAGATCTTTCGATTCCCCACGCTATTTCCATTTCATCGATTGCTCGCACCTGCCTCGGGTTGTTGAGATTGGCCTCGTCATCTTCGAGCCAATTTCCGTAATTCCCAGGCACGCGGCGATCTGAGTGGACGCGTCCTGGATCATCCACGACCACCTCCACCACCACCACCACCACCACACCCCCACTATACTAGCTTTGCCCATCGATTGGGAGCCATGAATCCCGATTCCAAAGTGCTGCTGGATGAGATGCACTGCCTCTTTGCCGAGCAGAAAGCTCAAATGGAGGAGATCAACACCAAGATCAGCACGTGCGATGTCTCCATCGAGTGGCTGTTCCAGGAGATCGACACCAGCCTTACCCAGCGCATCGCCGACGTCGACGACTCCATCAATCGGCGCATCGACGAGTCCGACCTCAGCTGGGAGCGCCGCATCACCGACTCGGAGATCCGTCAGTCCGAGATCCTCACCGAATCCTCGCGCCGCCAGGACGTCCGTATGGGCCACATCGCGCAAGCCGCCAGTGAGTTGGAGAGCTGGCGCCAGGAATCGAAGGAATTATGGACGACCTCACGCTCAAGATCGACAAGCTCACCAAGTACTGGGATCGTTCGGTCGTCAACGGGGCATCCACATCGGCCGGGTTGATTCCACAAGCACCAATCATGTCGGAGCAGAACGTCGCGCGTTCATCTGCCGGCTTCATGGCTGCTCGGCCCAACGGGCACCGCATCGAATCGACTCCACGGGTGGATGGATTTGGGGGAAATTTTCCCCTCTACCATCCCCCGGCCAATGGTACGCATACAGATCCCGCTCCCAATGTTCTTCATGGCCAGCCGCTTGCTATCCACGCTCCAGAGCCCCATGGTCCACATCCCCAACATGACATGGGTCGCCTACCTAAGCTTAATTTCCCCACTTATGATGGTGCTTACACTGATTATAGATCACCCAAGCCGAAGATTATTTCGACATGTATGACGTTCACCCCCGTCGGTGGGTGAAGGTGTCGCGCATGTATTTCCAGGGGGATGCTACACACTGGATTGAATCTCTCGAGCAACCAGATCGAATTCCTTGGCCTGCTTTTTGTCAACTCCTTCATGATCGTTTCGCTCGTGATCAGAGAGATAAGCTGGCACGACAAATGTTCCACATATTCCAATCTTCCACGGTCACAGATTATGTCGCTCGTTTTTCCACCTTGTTCGATCAGCTCAAAGCCTATCAGCCCACTCCAGATATGCATTGCTACACAACTCATTTCATGGATGGTCTTAAGCATGATATTCGCATTATTGTAGCTGTACACAAGCCACCCGACCTCGATACTGCGTACTCTCTCGCCTTGTTGCAGGAGGAGATGGCCGAACCACCCAGAAGGCAAGAATTCCACGGTTATGACCGTGGATCAAGCTTCAAGGGACCTCCCAGAATGGCTCTGCCTCTGCCCAGGCCGCCCCAACAACAGATTCCATCGGGGGCCAAGACGGACGCCAAGGTGCTGTCCAACACACCTGATGATAAGCTCTCTGCACTCAGATCATATCGGCGTGCTCGGGGTTTGTGTGATGTGTGTGTTGAGAAGTGATTTCGTGGTCACAAGTGTTCTGCGTCCATTTCGCTCAACGCCATTCAAGAAATTTGGGGTTTATTCCAGCTGGAAGCCTTCTCTAAGCCTCCCGAACCTGAGCAGGAGTCACCAGGTGATGCTTCAGAACAACTATTCTTGGCACTATCGCCTGACACTCAGCGAGGTGGCCGCGGTCCACGCACTATCCAGTTTCAAGGCACTATTATGGGTCAACCAGTTGTTGTCTTAGTTGATTCTAGCAGCTCGGCATCCTTCCTGGCAGCATCGGTGGCCGCTCGCTTGCACCAGCTCCACCATACACCACTATCTGCTTCAGTCAAAGTGGCCAATGGGCAGTTGCTTCACTGTACATCAATAATTCTGGGATGCCAATTCAGTCTGGGCAATCACCAATTTCAGCATGATCTACGAATTCTACCGCTCGACTCTTATGATATCATTTTGGGTATGGACTGGTTGGAATTGTACAGCCCGATGGAAGTTCATTGGAAGTCAACGTGGCTATCTATACCACTCAATGGTACAACGGTCGTCCTGCAAGGCTTGACTGCTCCCAATGCTACTGATCTAATATTCCAATTGTTCTCGGTTGATAGTTCTGATGCAGTGGATTCAGCTCCCGAGTTGTCGTCCGACATCTCTGCACTACTAGCTTCTTTTCCTCATATATTCACGGTACCTACATCGCTACCGCCAAAGCGCGCTTGTGATCATGCCATTCCATTGATCAATGGGGCTACACCAGTGAATGTTCGCACGTATCGCTATCCGCCCAGTCTGAAGGATGAGATTGAACATCAAGTTGGCACAATGCTTGAGCAAGGACTGATTCAGCCTAGCAAATCCCCATTTTCATCACCCGTTCTTTTGGTTCAGAAGAAAGACGGTTCCTGGCATTTTTGTGTTGATTACAGATATCTCAACACCATGACAGTTAAATCGGTATACCCAATACCCATCTTTGATCAGCTCGTTGATGAATTAGGGTCTGCAGCTTGGTTTTCCATCCTCGACCTGCACTCCGGTTATCACCAGATCCGCTTGCAACCAGGGGAAGAGTTCAAAACTGCGTTTTCCACTCACACGGGTCATTTTGAGTTTACAGTGGTTCCATTTGGCGCGACCGGCGCACCAGCCACCTTTCAAGGTGCTATGAATTCCACATTGGCTTCGGTGCTTCGTCGTTGTGCCTTGGTATTCTTCGGTGACATCCTTGTGTATAGTGCCACTTATACCGAACACCTTTAGCACTTACAAGAGGTCTTGAATCTACTAGACAAAGACCAATGGGTTATCAAGCTTAAAAAGTGTCACTTCGCCAAGCAAGAAATTTGATATTTGGGCCATATCCTGAGTAACAAAGGGGTGAGCACTGATCCTAAAAAAGGTGACCGCAGTGATGCAATGGCCCGCACCAGCCAACATTAGAGAACTTCGAGGATTCTTAGGCCTTGCAGGGTTCTATCGTAAGTTTGTGCGTCATTTCGCTATTATCGCAAAGCCATTAACTCAGTTGTTAAAAAATCACCAGCTCTTTGTATGGACACAAGACCATCAACACTCGTTTGCAGCTTTGCAGCAAGCGCTGTGTTCTGCCCCTGTGTTGGGTATCCCGAACTTTGCCAAACCGTTTGCCATCGAAACCGATGCATGTCAGACCGATGTGGGAGCCGTACTGCTGCAAGACGGACATCCCTTGGCTTATGTGAGCAAACCATTGGGCCCACGGACTCAGGGGCTATCTATCTATGAGAAGGAATATCTAGCTATCCTCATAGCCATCGAGCAGTGGCAATCTTACTTGCAACTGGCTGAGTTCCTCATTTTCACGGATCAACAGTCCCTCACGCATCTGAATGATCAGCGATTGAACATGGTCTGGCAACAGAAGGTTTTCACTAAGTTACTGGGCCTTCGCTATCGCATTATTTACAAGAAGGGTATTGAAAATAGTGCCGCTGACGCGCTCTCTCGGCGCCAACACCCCACAAGTGTTTGCTGTGTGATATCCTCGGCCACACCACAGTGGTGTTCTGCTATTGTCCAAGGCTATCAGACCGACATTCAGGCTCAGTCCCTTCTGTCTAAGTTGGCTACTAACAGTACAGCCGCACAAATTTTTTCATGCAAGATGGGTTGCTCAAGTACAAGAACCGCATATGGGTCGGTAATAATAACACAATGCAACAACAATTACTGCAAGCCTTCCATAGCTCACCGTTGGGGGGACATTCGGGCATTCCAGCAACAAATAAACGAATTTAGGCGTTGTTTGCTTGGCCTGGCCTCAAGAAACATGTTGCTGAGTTCGTCCACAGTTGTCCCACTTGTCAGCAAGCGAAGCTGGAGCGTATTAAGTACCCCGGCCTCTTACAACCGCTGCCGACACCCACAGTGGCTTGGCAGGTAATTTCATTGGACTTCGTGAAAGGGTTACCTCACTCGCATGGCTACGATTGTATTCTGGTGGTAGTCGACTTGTTCTCCAAATACAGTCACTTTCTTGACCTCAAGCAACCATTTACAGCACTGGCAGTCGCCAAACACTTCATGATGCATATCTATAAGCTGCATGGTCTACCAACAACAATAGTGTCCGATCGCGATCGAATCTTTACCAGTCAGCTTTGGTGTGAGCTCTATCGGCTAGCAGGTGTTCAACTACGTATGAGTTCTGCTTACCATCCTCAGTCTGACGGCCAAATTGAACGGGTCAATCAGTGCATGGAAACATTTTTACGTTGTTTCGCCAATGCTGCTCCGGCTAAGTGAAAGTGCAATCAAGCCCTAAAGTGGGTTTTGGTGACATGACAACATATTTAGGAAACTAATGAGACTTTGTGAGTATGACAAGCAGGTTAAACTTAAGGAGGTTGATGAACAGGTTGGTGGACCCCTCCAATTATAAAAGTGCATGGCAACAAGCTCAAAGGGTTTAAATTCTTTTATACTTTGAATTTGAGTTAGGTATGCCATACTATTAAGAGGGATTCAACACGCATGCCAACAAGTGAACCAAATGCATCTATCCTTTTACATCACACCTCCACATATAAAGAGGGAAAATCAGCCAGCTTATTGAAGATCAAATCCTTGTTGTTCTGCCCAGGCCGGCAATGCTGGCCTCTAGGCCGGCAGTGCTCATGTGCAAGCAGACAGGCAGCAGCCACTTCACCAACAACTCCAAGAAACCTACATCCTATCTTTGAAGAGTATGAGTACAATGATGGCCAAGTTGAGCAACAAGAAGCCACAGAACACCCAAGGCTGAGGCAAACAATTCAAAAGGATCACCCTGTTGATAATATACTTGGGAATCTTCGAAGGGGGGTAACTACTCGTTCACATTTGGAAAATTTTTGTCAATTTTACTCTTTTTTCTCCTCTTTGGAACCTCTCAAGGTTGATCAAGCTCTAGATGATCCGGATTGGGTGATGGCTATGCAAGAAGAGCTAAATAGCTTTGAAAGGAACAAAGTGTGGTCATTGGTGGAAAGACCCAACACAAATGTGATTGGAACCAAGTGGGTCTTCCGCAACAAGCAAGATGAGCAAGGCGTGGTGACAAGGAACAAGGCAAGATTGGTGGCTCAAGGTTTCACTCAAGTGGAGGGCCTAGACTTTGAAGAAACATATGCACCGGTGGCTAGGCTTGAAGCAATTCGAATGCTTTTGGCCTATGTTGCCCATCATGATTTCAAGCTTCAACAAATGGATGTGAAGAGTGCATTTCTCAATGGCCCAATCCAAGAGTTGGTCTATGTTGAGCAGCCACCGGGCTTTGAAGATCCCAAGTTCCCTCATCATGTCTTCAAGCTCCATAAGGCGCTCTATGGGCTTAAGCATGCACCAAGAGCATGGTATGAATGCCTTAAGGGTTTTCTACTCAAACATGGCTTTGAAATAGGCAAAGCTGATCCTACTCTCTTCACTTGTAAATTTGATAAAGAAATCTTTGTGTGCCAAATATATGTCGATGACATAATATTTGGTAGTACTAACCAATCATTTTGTGATGAGTTTAGTAGGATCATGACTAAGAGATTTGAGATGTCCATGATGGGTGAGCTAAAGTTCTTCCTTAGTTTTCAAATCAAGCAACTCAAGGAAGGGACTTTCTTATGCCAAACCAAGTACACCCATGATATGTTGAGAAAGTTTGACATGGCCAATGCTAAGCCAATCAAGACTCCCATACCAACTAATGGACATCTTGATCTTGATGAAGGAGGGAAATCCGTGGACATAAAGGTATATCGCTCCATGATTGGATCTCTCCTTTACTTATGTGCATCTAGGCCAGACATAATGCTTAGTGTGTGCATGTGTGCTAGATTTCAAGCTAATCCGAAAGAGTGCCATTTAATGGATGTTAAGAGAATTTTGAGATATCTAGTTTTCACTCCTAACCTTGGCTTATGGTATCCTAAGGGCTCTAAGTTCGATCTACTTGGGTATTCGGATTCCGATTACGCCAGTTACAAGGTAGACCAAAAAAGCACTTCGGGGACGTGTCAATTCTTTGGACGGTCCCTAGTGTCTTGGAGTTCTAAGAAGCAAAATTGTGTAGCCCTTTCCACCGCTGAGGCCGAGTATGTTGCAACCGGTGCTTGGTGTGCTCAACTACTTTGGATGAGGCAAACCTTAAAAGATTTCGGATATCAATTCACCAAGATACCTCTCTTGTGTGATAACAAGAGTGCCATCAAACTCGCAAACAACCCGATTAGTCACTCTAGAACCAAACACATAGACATACGTCATCACTTCTTGAGAGACCACGAATTAAAAGGAGATATCACAACTCGTCATGTGAGCACCGATAAGCAACTAGCCGATATCTTCACCAAGCCTCTCGATGAGACAAGGTTTTGTGCTTTGCGTAGTGAGCTGAATATACTTGATTCTCGTAAAGTGGTTTGAACTATAGCACACACTTGTTTGTCCACCTAGAGACTTAGGCAAAACTTTGAAAAATTTCAATTATGTGCTTCAAAACAAATTTTGAAAGAAACTTGAGTGTGTTGGTCATAGTATGATTGTTGATTTGCTTACTGACCAGCACATGGTAAGGGGTATGTGTCCAAAATTGCATAAATTTATAGTATAATGGTGGCATAGTGCCTCACTGCCTGCCAGGCCAGTAGTGCCGGCCCCAGGCCACCAGTGCCAGGGTGTCCGGCAGTGCTGGGCTAAGGCCGACAGTGCCAGGACTTAAGGGACCCGAGCCTGTCGGGCCCAAGTTCTAGCTCTCGGGTTTTGCTTTATTTTCTCTCCCTAACCCGAGGGAACACCATCCCAAGTCATATCCCCCAACAGCAACACCTCTCTTCTCTCAACCCTAAGGAGACACAAGGAGCCTAGAGGTCCCTCTCTTCCCCCCGGCAGTGCTACCCTTTGGAGGTGCTGCCATTGGAGGAGGTGTGGAGGATCTTCCCCCTGTGTCAAGCTCCATTCAAGCCCGACCTTCTTCATCCTCACCCCTCTCTTTCAAAGGTAATAACTTGAAACCCTAACTTGTGTCGATCTATGCAATGTATGGTTTTTGAGATGGGATTTAGGTTGTTAGTGGTTGCATTATGTATAGTAATGTACCTCCAGTAGTTAGATTTGATCAAAACTTAGTTTCAATGGAGGATTGATGAAGCATGCATAGGTGCTGTTTGCACCAGGCCAACAGTGCCGGTCTCCGGGCCGGCAGTGTCAGACCCTGGGTAGCAGCACCCATGCATATGCTTCTACAATCGTCTATTGACCCTAATTTTTGGTTAAATCTCTCCACTAGAGTTTCAGTCACTATTCTAAGTGCAGCAACTTAACATTTCCTCCTTTTAAATGCATAGATGGACGCCGGTGGATCACGTGGTGGTGCAAGAGGAAGAGTGAGGTCCAAGTCTCGCACTCGCTTAGCCGATGATGACTTGAATCCCAGGCAGAGGATGGCTCAAGAGGAAGAATTGCAGAGGGCAGGAGAAACCATCAGGGATGGGGTGTGTCCTGAAACACCTCTAGATTTGGGTTTGTTCGATGGCTCACATCTCATTGAGCATCCTGAGGAGGTCTTTGTCAGAGTGCCTCAGGACACTCCTGGCAGAGTCAGAGAAAGCTACTATCTTCAGTGGAGGACTGTCCAAGAGCAGAGGGCCATCAATCCCTATGATGTGCCAAAGGACATGAATGTGGATTACATGTTTTGGAATATTTTTTATTCTGACTTTTACACCACTGTCCTCTTTCAAGCTGCAAAACCTAGAGTCATTAAAATGATGTATGTTGATTGGGAGCACTTGGAAATCAAGAGAGATCATGTATTTGACAGGGTCATTGATCAGTGCAGGCAGCTTGGTATGTATCACTGGATGGGTGGAACACAGAGATCATCTATCAGTTCTACTCCACCTACTATCTTGATAGGGAGAACTTTGTGATGCATTGGATGACAGAGGGCGTGCACTACAAGATTGACTATGTGACTTTTCTCGTCTTCTGGGATTTAGTGAGGAGGACAGACAATGCAGTAATATTCATGATAAAAGAGGGCTGACCAATGAGGAGATCCCACAGTTCTACATTTATCCTCAGGAGGCAGATGGTCTGATAAAGGGTTTGAGGAGCAAATATTACATTCTGAACAACCTTTTCAGAAATACTCTCTATCCCAAGATGGGATCTGCCTCAAACATCTATAACACATCCAAAAATGTGTTAAGGAGGATGAGAGGTGGAGCACCACCTTTCTCAGTTGCTAGATTCTTATGGGATGAGATATGCATTGCTACAGAGGATGCAAGAAAGGGGCTTCCCTATGCTCCCTATCTGATGTTCATCATTGAGATGGTGACTAACCGGATCTTCAACAAGGATGTTGTCCTTGAGCCTTATAGAGCAGAGAAGGCCATTCATGCTACAACAATTCAGGAGGTGAACACTCCTCCCAGAGACACCAGGACAACAGCAGCAGCAGATATTCCTGAGTCTTCAGGTGCAACAGCTTCCAGAGGCAGGAAGAAGGGCAAGCTTGGTAGGATCTTAAAGAAGATCTTTGCTGGCATCTGCTATGCAAATGATCACTCTTACCAGACCAGGCTTGAGATCAGAGAGCTCCGAAAGGAGCAAGGCCTCAGGCAGCTTGATCCTCCCACACCACCACCACAGTTCAGTGAGGAGTCTACCTATGCTGGTGATGATAAGGAGGAGGATGATGATGAGGAGGAGATTGAGCAGCCACAGACTCGAAGATGTAGCAAGCGTGCATCAGCTCTTGGCACTTACTTCGCTTCAGCCCTTGATGATGACGAAGCTGAAGATGAGGATGATGATGATGATGACCATATGGAGGAGGACAACGACTAGCTTGTATCTTTTCTTCTTGGTTCTTTTCTATTTTTGGTGACTTATTGCCAAAGGGGAGAGTTACTAAGTGAAGGGGGTACAACAAATCTTCGATGGTCATGGAGGAGCAACAACTGCTAGTTATCTTAGTTTTTAGTTTGTGAGATGAGAGAGCAACATGAAACTATTTTATTATAATATTGCCACTTAAGTACTTTATTTGTGTTATATGTGGACATGTACTCTCTCTTATATATCATGCTTGTCTTAATGTGTTTTTAGTTTTTAATTCTAGCGCGTTGTGTGGCTGTGCTTGTGCTTCCGCCGTCTTGCTGCCATCAGTTAGGCCGGCAGTGCCGGGCTCAGGCCGGCAGGGCTGCTTTGACAGCAAGTCCTCTGATTTGTGTTGAGACAGGTTCATACGCATCACGTATATATTTGTGACACTTTTTCAGCACCCCACAACATCCATGGATGTAGGGGGAGTCCTACTTCACTCCAATGTGTGAAAATTGGCCTTTCATGCCAAATTTGGAAATTCAAATTCCTATTCACACATTTAGGGGGAGCTCCTACACCCATGACTTGCATTGTCTCAGATTATTATTCACTTTTGTAAGTTTTAAGTGTGTTGTCATCAATCACCAAAAAGGGGGAGATTGAAAGTGCAATCAAGCCCTAAAGTGGGTTTTGGTGATATGACAACATATTTAGGAAACTAATGAGACTTTGTGAGTATGACAAGCAGGTTAAACTTAAGGATGTTGATGAATAGGTTGGCGGACCCCTCCAATTACAAGACTGCATGGCAACAAGCTCAAAGAGTTTAAATTCTTTTATACTTTGAATTTGAGTTAGGTATGTCGTACTATTAAGAGGGATTCAACACGCATGCCAATAAGTAAACCAAATGCATCTATCCTTTTACATCACACCTCCACATATAAAGAGGGCAAAAAGCCAGCTTATTGAAGATCAAATCCTTGTTGTTCTGCCCAGGCCGGCAGTGCTGGTCTCCAGGCCGGCAGTGCCGGGCTACAGGCCAGCACTGCCGCGACTTGTTCAGCCATGGGCAGTAAGGAGGTATTTCATACCCCCTCACTCACCCCCAACTGCTAGTTCTACCATTCACTCATTCTTACTTCGAAAGAACAGAAAGAGAAGCTTCTCTCTTGCTCTCCCTTCTCCCTTGGTGCTCATCCACTCTCCTTCATTGATTTCCAATCCTTCTTTGAGAGATTGAGCCTCCAAGCTTTGAGAAGAAGCCTCTCCCTCGGATCTTCACTCATACAAGCATTTGGTTTGCGTGGTGGCCGGCGGTTTGAGTTCTTTACTCTTGGAGCTTTGTTCCTAGCCGGCTAGAGGTTGCCCTTGAGCTTGCCTTTTTCGTGTGGTAGCCTAGGTAAGTTTGTATCACCCATCATTTGCTAATACACTTCTCTCATCTCAAGGGTTCATTCTCTTGACTTGAGACCGAGGAAAGAGCTAGCCTTTGTGGTGAGCTTGAGCCTTGTGTGGCGCACCTCAACAACGTGGACGTAGGCAAGCCTTGGTGGCGAGCTGAACCACGGGTCAAATCTTGTGTCACCGTGTGCTTGTTACTTTACTTTCATATATCTTGTGTGCTAGGTGATTTCTAGGGTTTGGACCCGATCTACTCGGTGGGTGTGTTGCCACCACTTTCAAGTGGTGCTAGAGGTTTCCTACACCTCTAGAAAGGTTTCTATTCAAGCACAATTTGCATTCTCAGTTTATATTTTGAATTGTACATTTATCTGATCTGGTGACCAGCACTGCTGCCCTAAGTCCAGCAGTGTCGGCCTCTCTGCTAACAGAAACTTGTCAAGTTGTTTTAAACAGGCCTATTCACACACCCCCCCCCTCTAGGCTAATCAGGTCCTTTCTATGTGATGTATGGTCAGAATCCGCGCTAGCTGGGATTAGATCAAATTTCTGCTTGTCCGGTGGCTTCTTTGGACGACTGGTTACAGCAAAAGGCTCTGATCCAACCTCTGATTCAGCAACATCTCGCAAGAGCTAAGAATCGTATGAAGATGCAGACGGATAAAAAGAGGACTGAAAGAGTATTCTCGGTGGGTACTTAGATTTATGTCAAGCTTCAACCATACATTCAGACCTTAGTTGCTAATCGGGCCAGTCAGAAACTGTCATTTCGTTTCTTCGGGCCTTATCTCATCACTCAGAAGATCGGATCATTGGCTTACAAACTGCAGCTGCCTGAATCATCTTCAATTCATCTAGTGTTCCATGTATCGCAACTCAAGGGCGTTGTGCCGGTAACAATCACTGCTCAACCGTTACCCGATACAATTACTGGTCTGCAGGTACCGGCGCGCATACTTCAGAAACGTGTGACGTCCTCGAGCACGGAAGTACGTCTTCAAGCTTTGATCCAGTGGTCCGGTCTACCTACTTCGTTGGCGACCTGGGAGGACCTTGAAGCTCTTCGACAACGTTTCCCTCGAGCGCCAGCTTGGGGGCAAGCTGGTGGCCAAGAAGGGGGGAATGTCAGCAGTACAAGCCGGCATGAGGCTGCGTCCGACTCCATCGTACACAGCCCGGAAGATGGGCCGAGAAGGGGAACTCGACAGCGCCGGCCCAGTCACCAAGTGCAAGGCACGGACTGGGTGTGATCCACCAAGGGGAGACGTGTGAGAGTAGTATACCTACCGAGAGGGTAGGAGAAGAGAGGCATCAAAGATTATTATAATGAACTCCATTGCCCAACTCTGTCGTCAGCTTGATTCTCTCTGAATCATCCCAATTCCTATACCTGTAATGGCTACTGCTATCTATCTATATTCCATAATCACTCTAGCTAACACTTTGTCTGTAGTGGTGTATGTGCATTAGTAGCACACATCAGAAAATGCCCTCATGCAAAGTAATGCATTAAATGCTTCATCGATCAATTAAAACCAAATATTAGCTATGAATCTAAACACCCTACAGCTAATAGTTTGTTAGTATTAGGTGTACATCTAATAAATCCAAGCTAATATCTAATAAATCCAAACTGGGCCATAACGGTGCTGCTGACGCCTGACACGTCCATCTGCACTGGCTGGCTGGAGGTTTTTCATAAAAATGGGGGCGAACTCTGATCCTTGCGTCCGCACTCCGCAGTTTGCTGAAGCTCAGGCAGAAGCTACCAGGGCACAGAGTGGCAGTGGCACCGGGCAGGATGTTGCAAGCCATGCAGCGCGTTCTAATGGGGAAGAGCGGTACCAAGAAGCCACCCTTCGTGAACCACTTCTCCGCAGCCTCCGACTCCCACTCCCAGAGGTTCTCGATCGTGCTCTCTCATCGCTAGCTATCCTAGACCCCATTGATTTGGTCGTTTAACGTTACACTTTCTTGCTCACGGCTCGACGTCGTACGGTGTAGGCTGGCCGGAAAGGTAGCTGTCATCACGGGGGCGGCGAGTGGGATTGGCAAGGCGACCGCCACAGAGTTCGTCAGGAACGGCGCGAGGGTGATCCTGGCCGACGTGCAGGACGACCTGGGCCACGCCGCCGCCGCGGAGCTCGGCCCCGACGCCGCGTGCTACACCCATTGCGACGTCTCCGACGAGGCGCAGGTTGCCGCGGCCATCGACCTCGCCGTCGCGCAGTAGGGCGGCCTCGACATCGTGTTCAACAACGCAGGCGTCAGCGGCGACATGGCGCCTAATAAGCCGCTGGCGTCGATAGACCTGGGCGACTTCGACCGCGTCATGGCGGTGAACGCGCGCGCGGTGCTCGCGGGCGTGAAGCACGCCGCGCGCGTCATGGTCCCGCGCCGCGGCGGCAGCATCATCTGCACGGCCAGCACCGCGGGCGTGATCGGCGGCGTGGCGATGGCCCCCTACAGCGTGTCCAAGGCGGCGGTCCACGGGATCGTGCGCGCCGCGGCGGGGGAGCTGGCGCGCTCCGGCGTCCGCGTGAACGCCGTCTCGCCCAACTTCATCCCGACGCCGCTGGTCATGGACGCCATGGCCGTGTGGTTTCCCGGGAGGAGCTACGAGGAGCGCCAGCGCATCGTGAGGGACATGAACGAGATGGATGGGACGGTGCTGGAGGTGCAGGACGTGGCCAGGGCGGCGCTGTTCCTGTCGTCTGACGAGGCCAAGTACGTCAACGGCCACAATCTCATTGTCGATGGCGGGTTCACGGCTAGCAAACTGCCAAACATGCCGACACCGTCACAGTGAGGAGAATCATATCGGATCGATGGATTCCATAGGGGTTTCCTTTTCGGAATAACTTGCATTGTACGTATTGCCAGTCCAGTTTGTCGCCATGTGTGATGATACTTTTCTTGCTTAATTAACGAATTGTATCGTGCATTGTGAGTTGACTTCCTTATTTTGTGAGTGTAGTTGAACAATGGCTTTAGTATATTCAAGAATTGGTACGTCGTTAACAACTAATATGCGAACACATGATGGATAATTACCCATGTATGTTTAGCTTTGATGATGAGTGATTAACTAATACTTAAGTGTTTCAGTTTGAGCGGTTTATTCTAACCCTTTGCGAAAACAAATGTGTGTCTGTCTATCGGCTTGTGGTGTGCAGGTACTATGCCTGACAGTGGTTAATGGCGTGGAGAAGGTCGAGTAGAGGCTTGCCGTGCCGATGGACTGAGAGCGGTGAAGGGCGGAAGCGGGGCTCGGACTGAGGGACCATGTGAAGAATCATGGCCCTGGTTGGTTTCGGTGATTAACGACAATTAGAGATTATTATGGCTAACGTGTGTTTTGCAGAGGCTATGCGTAGCCTAGCCATGGTGATCAATGAGAATGGGCTCTAAAGGTCATCACTTGGCCCCCAAGATGGATATCGTTTCGGTTGTTAAGGAGACATGATGAAGACCCTAGAATGATAGGCTAAGTGCCATAAGGAGATGAAGGGCACTTAGAATTAGATAGGGCTTCTCTTTTTACCTTTGACCGTACTATTAAGAGGGGTTGAAACTAGTAGCTTGACTTAGGAAAGCTTCATGTTTAGGTGTGGTGCACACTTGATTTCCTTAGCTCTAAGCAAGCCTATGGTGACCGTAAGATAGCCTAGAACAACTTCCATTTTCATCGCGACGAAAAACGAAGTTGTCAAAATCATTTTCTGGGCGACGGACGCTCGGGCGCCGGACGCTGTCCGACGCGTCGGACAAAGGCGCCGGACGCTGGGTGGTTGAGTCCACAGCGTCCGTCGGCCTTCCAGAGAGGTTGTTTTCTGGCTAAGATTTTTAGGGTGCGTCGGACGCTGTCCGTCGGCCAGGCGTCGGACGCTGCGGAGAGCGTCCGTCGACCTTCCAGAGAGGGTGATTTCAAACCCTAGCCAGAATTTAGCGTCGACGCTGTGGCTGAGCGTCCGTCACCCAGTGACGTAGCGTCCGTCGCTAGGAACACTGTGTCAGAACTAGCCGTTAGACAGAGGCGTCGGACCGTCCGTCGCCTAGGCGTCGAAGCGTCCGTCGCCTCAATTATGAACAGAAACTAGCCGTTGGGCATGCGACGGACCGTCCGTCGCCTAGTCGACGGAGCGTCCGTGCCAACTTAAAATGTCAGCCCGAGGCAGTTTTCAGAGGGTCTATTTATAGCCCCTCCCACTTCTCTCCCGCCTCGCCTTTGCTCATTTGAGTTGCTGAGTTCGTTGAGAAGGTTGTGAAGAGAGCAAGAGCCCTAGAGAGAGAGAGAGTGATTCGCAAATCCATCCATCCTCTCTCTAGTTCATCCAAGAGTTCAAGTGTGCATCCTCTAGTTGTGAAGCTTGAGTGAGTCAAGCGAAGATCGAGGCTTGTTACTCTTGGTGATCGACATCACCTAGACGGTCCGGTGGTGTTCGGAGGAAGGTGATCGCCGGAAGATTGTCGGCGGCCCTTCTCCAACGACGTGTGTGATCGGTTGTGGGCGATTCACCGAGCCGGAGTGGCGAAGAATCAGCCCGTAGAGAGCACTCATCCCTTGCGCGGGATTGAGGGGGAGCTATACCTTGCGAGGTGCTCCAACGAGGACTAGGGAGGAGTGTCGACTCCTCGATACCTCGGCAAAATATCGTCGTGTCAAGCATCTCTTTCCCTAGCTCTTTATTACCGCATTACTTTCCGCACTTGTCTTTCAATTCATACTAGAATTGTGTAGGAAGTTTTCGCTTTCCTTTGCTTTGTTACCGCTTCTAGCTAGGACACACAAGCGGTAGGCACTAGGGGGTTAATTGGCTCTTTATAGGTTTAATTCTTGTTTAGAAATTAAAAAGAGCCCAATTCACCCCCCCCTCTTGGGCATCTTGATCCTTTCACCATGGGCGCCGGTGGACTAGCTGTGGTGGCTAGTACTTGGCACCGACGAGTGCGAGAAGACATGGAGGTAGACCGAGTCAAGACGGTGGACGAGCGGGTCGAGCGGAGGCTCATGAGACTCGGAGTCCGACCGGGCGAAGACAAGGTGGCTCGAGTCGAGCGGTTTGGTGGTTTGGGCCTCAAAACCATCCGAGGACGGTTTCCAAGTTTGGGCCTCAAAACTCGGGGTTCGGTAGTTGAGCCCAAAGCTATCGGTGGCGGGTTTCCTGGGTTTGGGCCTCAAAACCTAAGCGGAGCTTCCGAGGAAGCGGGGATGGCACGTGGCGGAATCCTGGAGGTTGCGTCGAGGCGACGGCAACTCCCGGCAAAAAGTGGAGCCGTCCATTCAAAATGCGGGAGATATTTTTCCGGAGCTTGGACTGCAATGCTTAGGCTAGGTAGTTCACTCAATGTATCTAGGGGGTCTTTGGGAAATAGCCAAAGCCTGATAAGTAGGGGGTGAAGGGGTATCCCTCATTCTATCTCTTGAACCCTAATCATTTGCCCCAACTCTCTCTCTCTCTACTCTCTCTAGTTCATGAGATCCCTAGGTTGATTTCATCAACCTCTGTAAGAACTTGAGTTTATTGCGAGGAATCGGAGGCCGTAACCTCCGTAAGCCATGGTGGCTTCGATTTCTTGATCGTGTTCCCGTTTTGCTTGTGTTCTTCGTGTTTTTCTTTTGCTCCCTCTTTTTTCCGAGATGATTTCTCTTTGTAGGGAGTAGCTCTTGCAAATTCATTTAAACCAAGTTGTTCATAATCGTGAGGAGCATCTTTTCACCGAAGGAATTCTCCTCAAACCTCACGAGTGCATAGATCGGGCGTTGTCTTTGCAGAGTTCTTCATTCTTGAGCTTTTCCTCAAATCTCCTCTCCCCCGTTGGGCGATGATTTCTTCGGGATAGCTCCCCAACTGTACTACGATCATGCCTACAAAGTTTGGTTGCAGTTGGAGTTCATTTGGTTGAGTTTTGGGAAGATTTGGTGGAGTGGAAACTATTTTCGTGGGCTTCAGAGTTTCTGCTCGAGAGCGCCGTCGGACGACTTTCCCCTAGCTCCGGACCATAGCAAGTGGTCCGGTGGTCTTGACCAGCAAGCGTGTCAAGCAGTGAAGGGCGTCGGAGGACCACCCTTCGGACCTCTCTGTTTTGAGCTCTGGACCATTGACCATTGATCTGGTGGCTCTGTCGTGGGAGCTGCTCAACGCGTCGTACCAGGTGCTTTAGTCCGACGGTGAGCGTTGGACTAGAGTTCGGAGGTAGGGAGCTCCCTGTGTTGTTTTGCTCAGTGGCTGGAGTGAGCTCCGGACTACTTCCCATAGTCCGACGGTGAGCGTAGGACTACCGTCCGGTGCTTGGGTACTCCCTGTGTAGTTTATGTGTGAGCGTCAGTCCACCGAGTGTGAGCGCCGGACCAGTCCGACGGTCTGTTGCAGAGGCGTCAGACCAAGGCTCCGGACCTTGTGCTATGGTCCGGAGGTCCTAACAAACTGGTCCAGAGCTCTCTATTGGTTGTTGTTTTCACCGTTCGAGTTGCGGTTTGTTTCTCCGTGTTCGTGGCTAGCTCCGCTATGTTCCTAGAACATCCACCCACTTGTGGGTCCTGAGTCTAGTTTATACTTTGGGTCGTGCTTGGGACAAGGGTCAAGATCTCCCGAAAGGAATTTTTATTTGGCTCTCATTCACCCCCCCTCTGATCGTCGTTTCCGGTCCTTAATGACAATTTAGTCAGTGTAAACAATGTCTAAATGGTAAACAAAGACCACCCATGTCGTTTAGAACCTAAATGATGAATTAAACAGTTGAACCGTTTAAACCTATAAAAACATTTAATTAGTCTAAACAAAATTGAGTCCAACTTGCTTAAATGAACTAAATGACATTTTCATTCACCATTTATTCAATAAGAAAATTACAATTACTACAATTCGCACCAAACTAATTAATATAGTAAGTATATGAGCTGTTGTAGGATTTAGTTTTTTTTAAAAAAAATATTTGGTAGAATACTTATTTTTTTACATGTGTAGATATTTATAGTTCCTAGCATAATTGACTTTTACCTATATAAATATGCATGTATATTCTAGTGTTACTACATAAAACCATTTAGGCAGTCTAACTCCGTTAAACTTTGTCTAATTGTCATAAATGCTAAACAATGGGTGATTGACTATGTTTACCATTTAGCGCTTAGGATAACACTGATAATAACTTGCAAAACCTAAGGTTCGGCTGTCTTGGGTGGATGGTAGTGATTTTTCACTAGAAGGCCATATATTAGGTGGATTATGGTAGAAATTAAACCGATTTACATAGCAATCCAAAGTTCCAAACTATCCCATATAGATATATAGATAGAGGTAGGAGTGCATCCAACAAACCCCGAGGAATACTCTCCACACTTTTTTAAGTTCTCCCTTTTATTTCCTTTTTGAATTAGACAATATAGATAGAAATGCTAGCAAACACACATGTGCACTTATTCCTATAAAAATCCTATGTCATGTATGTGGGGGAGTAACCAGATAGGATAGGAGTAGGTGGTCACCCGCCATTCGACCACTAGCATCTCCTTAACTCTAGCTTATTGACCTGATTAGTCCCTTGATCTTATCCCATCTAATTTTAGCCCCTTTGACGGTGCCTATAGACGTTGTCAACCATTATCTCTCCCTTCCTCTGGAAAGAGCTCATGGCTCGCCCTCTTAGAAAACAAGAACATGTCATTGACCGCGGTGAGGTTCGTGACTTCGATCTCCACACCATCATCATTGTCCTCGGCCTCGACCACCGCCACTGGAATCCAACATGGCAAGGTATCTGGCCTCGACCTCCACCTTCTAATCGAGCATAGGTCACAGCTGACTCCAACACACAAGGACGATGTAGCATGATAGGACGAGGCATAACAACACACAAGCTTGGCTAGTGCCCCCCCTCTTGAGGATGGTTGATACCATGGCTACGATGGAGGCAGAAAGGCGAGAGGGAGGATGACACTAACAATTGTGATGGTCCTAGCTTATTGGAGGAGATGCAACCCCTTTATTTGAGGGGAGAAGAGGAGTTTGTTATGACCACTAAAAATAGAGAAATCTATTAGGGAGTTGTCTCAATATGAATTTTTTTTATAGGGATGCTAGTTTTGATCAACTGTCGAAGATGTTGTTAGACTTTATTTGAATGTTATTGTATTCAGCTCAATCTATATGTGTTGAGGTGGATTGCTCAACACACGTGGATTGATAGTAATCCGACTACATTCAAATAAGACCTTAGTTAAGCATTCATACATGTGTATGAGAAATCCTTGGTTCCAAACGATCCAACTGTCATTTTTTTGTTTTTTAGTCTTTTTTGAAAGAAACCCATCAATACGTCATTGGAGGTATCCTTTCAAAGATCATGAGTCGGCGCCGTAGCAATTGGCACCGAGGTCCAGGGTCACTTTCTACATATCATTGACGTGGATGGCTGCCTGCGTAGCGTGGACGTGGCATGAGCTCGACACCCATTGCTATGCCACCGAGCTCTGGATAGTGGACCCCATGTTGTGTTGTCCTTTGTTGATGTATTTCTCTCCTTCATCACTGTCTTAATTTAACCTATCTCTAAATTATCATGTCTTGGACACGCTCAAATGTTACTATAAGATGGACATATAATATTTACCATGAGATGGACATGTAATATTTTGGTGAAATCTAGATTTTTTTTGACTCGATATGTCAAAATGTACTAGTGAGTTTGCCATTGTATAGATAGATTTTACTATGACTTAAGACCCTAGAATTTTACCATGGTTTGGGCATTGACAAATTTGTTTTTTTCATGACTTAGATATTGAGAAATATAGATAAGTCTATGGTGATGTTTGCTTTGGTGTCGTAACGCGCCACACCTTAGTTCTGGCGAG
This sequence comes from Microstegium vimineum, assembly GCA_022036555.1. NCBI lineage: Eukaryota > Viridiplantae > Streptophyta > Magnoliopsida > Poales > Poaceae > Microstegium > Microstegium vimineum. The sequence continues at coordinate 29,715,388 of CM039135.1, forward strand.
CCACCGATGTCACTATGTGTTTGGTTGAGCATTCAATGAAGACAACCTTAGAATCTACTCCCTCCGTCCCTAAAAGAATCAAATCCTAAAATCCATGTAATTCATTTTTTTAACTTTAACTAACTTTATAAAAAAATATAACATCTGTGATTTAAAATGAGCACCATATGAAAATATGATTTATGATAAATCTAGTGACACAACATAGCAGTAGAGCGCTATGCCACGAACCCCTCAGGCGCACTATGGTTGCAGCCGGAGCCGGAGGTACCTCGCAAATGTCTCGCCTCCTCCCACGCCGCCGCCACCTCTCCTTCTCCTCCACCTCTACTGCCTCCCTCAGTGAACTCGCCTCTCTCCTCGCCGCTGGCCGCTTCCACCGCGCCGTCGACCTCGCCAAATCCCTTCTCTCCTCCCCCCCTCCGCCGTCAGCGTCCCCGACCTGTTCCACGCCCTCGCCACCACAGCCGACAACCAGGACGACCCGAAGGCGCCCCCCCATTCCTTCCTCTGCGACGCGGCCTCTGCGCTCGTCGTCGCCTCCGCGCGTCTCTGCCAACCCGACGGCGCGCTGCGCCTGCTCTCCCTCCTCGCCAGCGCGGGCGACGGCGCCTGTGCCGGCGCGGCGCGCTCGCCGCTGCCTTCCCTATCGTCCTGCAATCTCCTCCTCGAGTCTCTCCTATCCGTAGGCCGCCACGCCGATGTGCGTGCCGCGTTCGGCCTCCTCGTGGCGGCCGGGGCGCGCCCGGACACCTTCACGTGGAACAAGGTCGTCCAGGCCTGCGTTGCGGCGGGCGACCTCGATGAGGCACTCGCCATGCTGCGGCGGATGGGCCGTAGCGAAGACGCCCCTCCTCCAGACGCGTTCTCGTGCAACGTGGTCATCGCAGGGCTGTGGAGGTCCGGGAAGGGCAGCGACGCCCTGAAGGTGTTCGATGAAATGGTGGACAGGGGAGTCGCTCCCAACAGGATCACCTACAACACGATGATTGATGGGCATGTCAAGGGTGGGGACCTGGAGGCTGGTTTCAGACTGCGGGATCAAATGCTACATGATGGCCCGAAGCCAAATGTTGTGACTTACAATGTGCTGCTGTCAGGGCTGTGCCGTGCTGGCAGGATGGATGAGACAAGAGCCTTGATGGATGAGATGACATCATATAGCATGTTGCCAGATGGTTTCACATATAGCATATTGTTTGATGGTCTCACACGAAATGGAGATTCACGGACCTTGCTTTCTTTGTTTGGAGAGTCTTTGAAGAAGGGTGTCATGATTGGAGCATACACTTGCAGTATCTTGCTGAATGGTCTATGCAAGGATGGGAAGGTCGCAAAGGCAGAACAGGTGTTGGAGATGTTGGTACACACAGGACTAGTCCCAACAACAGTGATCTACAACACTCTAATAAATGGCTATTGTCAGGTTCGTGACCTCCAAGGGGCCTTCTCCATCTTTGAGCAGATGAAATCACGTCATATAAGACCAGATCACATCACCTACAATGCACTCATAAATGGATTGTGTAAGTTGGAAATGATCACCGAAGCAGAGGATTTGGTGATGGAGATGGAGAAGAGCGGAGTGGATCCTAGCGTGGAAACTTTCAATACACTGATTGACGCTTATGGGAGGGCTGGGAAACTCGAAAAGTGTTTTACTGTTCTGTCTGATATGCAAGAGAAGGGGATAAAGTCAAATGTTATCTCTTTTGGTTCTGTTGTCAAGGCTTTTTGCAAGAACGGAAAAATCCCAGAAGCTGTAGCTATCTTGGATGATATGATATACAAAGATGTTGTACCAAATGCACAGGTGTACAACTCAATCATTGATGCTTATATAGAGTCAGGTGACACTGAGCAGGCTTTCCTTCTGGTTGAGAAGATGAAAAATAGTGGAGTATCTGCAAGTATATTTACCTATAATTTGCTGCTAAAGGGTCTTTGCAAAAATTCTCAAATAGATGAAGCTGAAGAATTGTTTTACAACTTAACAAATCAAGGGCTGAGACCTGACGTTGTTAGCTACAATACTATAATATCAGCATGCTGCAACAAGGGTGATACTGATAGGGCATTGGAGCTTCTCCAAGGAATGCACAAGTATGGCATCAGACCTACACTGATAACATACCATACACTTCTTAGTGCATTGGGTAGTGCAGGGAGAGGTCATGATATGGAATGCCTGTATCAGCAAATGTTGAACAAGAATGTTGAACCTAGCAGTAGCATATATGGCATCATGGTCGATACCTATGCGAGATGTGAAAATGTATCAAAGGTAGAATCTCTGAAGAAGGAAATGCCAGAGAAAGGAATAGCCTTTGATGACACGGAAAGAACTAACCATGAGCTAGATAGGATAATATCAAGTCCAATTTGATTGCGTTGCCTTGAAATGAAAAAGGCTGGAAGGTTGCCAGTTATTTTTATATCAAAAACGAATTTTCAGATTTGAGTTCAAGTGTACAGACATGAAACAGAAATGGCAATATGCAGGTCTAAAGATGCTAGCTGCTAAATGTTAGTTATAACTCCTGCCAAGAACCGTGTCATTGGTTTCTTCTTTAATCTGCCCTAGCAATGGGGTTAAGTCAAATTTTCTTATTGCCGTGTTTTGAAACACTTGGGTGCCATACTCCTTCATTACCTCCCAGGTTGCAACGACGACAGAGGGCATTGCTTTGAAAACTTTATTGTTGCACATCAAGGGAATCATGGTATAGTTGACCATTTTTTTTACCTAGTGTGGTTCTCTAATTTATTCTATTGTATGGAATTCATGGCGCTTCATGCTTTTGCCTATGTACTTATCAGCGCAATCTTTTGTTTGCGATAATTCAACAAAATATTATGTTTCCTTCACTGATGAAGTGTGGAAGCACTTATCAGATTGACTACTAGTTGGTATCATATTTGACCTGAGTATAGATGTAAAACTGAACAGAATGCAATGAAAAGGCAAGCTGCTAAAAGTTTGTCACTGTTGTTCATGTCTGACTTCCCACTGTGATTGTTGATGAAAGCATTGCTTCCATTTGTAGGTGAAGCTGAATGGTCGAAAAGTGTCAGGTGTTAAAACTGATGCTACTTTAAGTATACTGGTTTTCCTTTTCCTGGGAAAACAATTTTTCTACTAGTTTCAATTTAATTTCATATGTCTCTAAGGATGTATGTTCATATCTTTATGTTACTGACACTTGAAGGTAAAAAGTATCCTTTGTAGTTATGGCACCTGCTTATTGCTTGACTTATTGGTTTGGATCTCTGAAGTGTATCTTGAAACTTAGGAGGATCTTCCATGGATAAGTGTTGCTATATCATAGTTAGATTCCTCGTGTGTTTTGTTAATGTATATATTGCTATATGCTATTTATACTTGTCCTTTTGCATCTCTGTACATGTATGTGCATTATTTTTTGTCCAAAGTAAAATCATATATATTTATCGAGAAACCTGATAAATATGTGTCATGTACGGGCGCGTGTACACTAGGCGCCGCAGAGTCCGCGATGTACCTAGGGCTGCTGAACGCGCAGCACAGGCGGCCAGGGAGGCGGGCGACGCCCAGGCCACAGGAGGTGGCTAAGTCTAGGACTCTAGGTTCGGTCATTAGATAAGATTAGTTCGGTTTGATTAGTTCGGTTTTAGAGTCCTATAATCTAGGGAGCAATTGGCTCCGGGTCGGTTGGCCTCTGGCCTATATATGTGTAAACCAGACATTAAGCAATTAAGCAATAATTACCAATCTAATCTCTCTCCGTTCTTCAACAACAACAAGCGGACGGCCGAGGGGCATAACGTCGCCGGCGAAGACGGAACGCGACTACGAACTACGTAGTCGCGGTCCAGCTACCTTGGGCGCCGCTGCCCTTGACAACTTGGTATCAGCATCTCGGCGTTCCTCATCGTCCCGATCACCACCGCCAGCCGACACCTCCCCACCACCAGCCGCCACCACCACAGACTCCCCTGCGTCATCCACCACGTCGTGCGCCGCAACAATGGGCGATAACGGCGACCTGCGGACCACCGTGGAGAACCTTGCCGCCGCCGTCAAGCTCCTACAAGCCACCGCGGAGACCAACGCCAAGGTGATGGAGGAAAACACCAAGGCAATCCAAGCGCTGTCGGAGCGCTCCTCGTCGTCCTCCTTCAGTAAGCAGATCACGGGCGAACACCACCAAGACCGACCGCCGAAATTCTAGAAGATGGATTTCCCTCGCTACGACGGGAAGTCCGACCCCCTGATCTTCCTCAATCGCTGCGAATCATACTTCCACCAGCAGCGCATCATGGAGGAGGAGAAGGTGTGGATGGCCTCCTACAATTTGGAGGACGACGCACAACTGTGGTACGTACAAGTACAAACGGACGAGGGCACCACCGTGGCGCCGATTCACGGAGCTCCTCAACCTGCGGTACGGGCCACCCCTCCGCTCGGCACCCCTCTTCGAGCTCGCCGACTGTCGCCGCACCGGGACGGTCGAGGAGTACCAGGACCGGTTCCAGGCACTCCTGCCGCGCGCCGGGCCCCTTGAGGAAGCACAGCGCGTCCAGCTGTTCACAGGCGGCCTCCTCCCTCCGCTCAGTCTGGCCGTGCAGGTGCAGAACCCGCAGTCGCTCGCGGCCGCCATGAGCCTCGCCAGGCAGATGGAGCTGATGCAGCAGTACACCATCCAGGCTGCGGCTCCTGCTCGCCCAGGCGCACGGGCACTCCTGCCGGAGTGCCGGCTCCCGCTCCACGGCTGGCCCTTCCGGCCCCCCCGGTCAGCCCATGGTCACGGTGGAAGGCCGCCCGGTCAAACGCCTCACACAGGCGGAACAAGAAGAACGTCGCCGCCTCGGCCTGTGTTACAATTGCGACGAGAAATTCGGCCGCGGCCACAACCGGGTGTGCAAGAAGCTGTTCCTACTTGACTCGGTGGAGGAGGAGGATGACGACGTCGACGCTACAGAAGAAGCCGACGCAGAGGCACCGGTCTTCTCCCTCCACGCGCTCGCCGGCGTGTCTAAGGGCCGCGCCATGCAGGTCCGTGTGTCCCTGGGGGCAGATACGTTCCTCGCCCTCCTAGACACCGACTTGACGCACAGCTTCATCGCCGAGGCTGCGGCTGCGCGCATCGGCCTCACGGTTCAGCCCAGGCCGCGACTCACGGCGACAGTCGCCAACGGCGAGAAAGTGCCCTGCTTAGGGGTGCTTCGGCGCGCGCCCATCTCCATCGACAACATCCACTTCGACGTCGACCTCTTTGTCATGCCACTGGCCGGAAACGACCTGGTCCTGGGGACCCAGTGGATGGCCACACTCGGCCAGCTGACGTGGGACTTCACGATCGGCACCGTGACGTTCCACCACCGCGGGCGGCAGGTCTGCTGGGCGGCCGTGCCAGCGCCGCATACGCCGGGAGCGCACACGGTGACCGCGAGCGACTCCCTCGACGAGCTGCTGTTCGGGTTTGCGGATGTCTTCGCCACGCCCTCGGGCCTCCCTCCTCAGCGTTCCCGCGACCACAACAGCGTCCTGCAGCCCGACGCGCAGCCTGTGGCGGTCCGCCCTTACCGATACCCGGCGGCCCACAAGGACGAGCTTGAGCAGCAGTGCACCGCCATGATCGAGCAGGGCATCGTCCGCCGCAGCGACTCGGCGTTTTCGTCGCCAGTTCTCCTCGTCAAGAAGGCAGACGGAACATGGCGCTTCTGCGTCGATTATCGCGCCCTCGACGCCCTCACCGTCAAGGACGCGTTCCCCATTCCGGTGGTGGACGAGCTGCTCGATGAACTCCACGGCGCGCGGTTCTTCAACAAGCTGGACTTGCATTCGGGCTATCACCAAGTCCGGATGCGTCCGGACGTTCACAAGACGGCGTTCCGCACACACGATGGCCTCTACGAGTTCCTGGTGATGCCATTTGGGCTCTGCAACGCCCCAGCAACGTTCTAGGCCCTCATGAACGACGTGCTCCGGCCCTTCTTGCGCCGGTTTATCCTGGTTTTCTTTGATGATATACTCATATACAGCAGGACCTGGGCCGAGCATCTTCGTCACCTGCGCACCGTCCTTGCACTGATGCGCCACCACCTCCTCTTCATCAAGCGAACCAAGTGCGAGTTCGGCGTCACAGCCGTGGCATACTTAGGCCACATCATCTCCGAAGCCGGCGTGGCCATGGATCCGGCTAAGGTACAGGCCATTCACGACTGGCCGGTACCCAGGTCCGCGCGCGCTGTGAGGGGCTTCCTCGAGTTGTCGGGGTACTACCGCAAGTTTGTGGCCGGCTACGGCGCCGTGGCTGCACCCCTGACGCGGCTTCTCGTGGACCGACGCCGCGGCCGCTGCCTTCGCCGACCTCAAGGACGCAATGACGTCGGCCCCGGTGCTGGCAATGCCGGACTTATCCCAGCTGTTCGTGGTAGAGTGTGACGCGTCGACGTACGGGTTCGGTGCGGTATTGCTGCAGGAGGGACACCCGATGGCATTCTTCAGCCGGTCGGTCGCACCACGCCACCGCTCCCTCGCCGCTTATGAGTGGGAGCTGATCGGCCTCGTCCACGCCGTCCGCCACTGGAGGCCCTACCTATGGGGGCGTCGCTTCATCGTCAAAACCGATCATTACAGTCTCAAGTACCTGCTTGATCAGAGGTTGTCCACGATTCCCCAACACCACTGGGTGGGGAAACTGCTGGGATTCGATTTCGGCATCGAGTACAAGCCCGGTGCGTCGAACGTGGTGGCCAACGCTTTGTCTCGCCGCGACACTGACCGGGACTCGGAGGAGGGCTCCGTCCTCGCGGTATTGGCCCCGCGTTTCGACTTCGTCGAGCGGCTTCGACAGGCCCAGGTGGCCGACCCAGCTCTAATGGCCCTCCACGACGAGGTCCGTTCCGGAGCCCGAGGCGACCCATGGGCGATCGTGGATGGTGTGCTGCAGTTCGGGGGGCGTCTCTACATCCCACCGGCGTCTCCACTGATTCCGGAGATACTCGCGGTTGTCCACGATGAAGGGCACGAAGGGGTGCACCGCACTCTACATCGCCTTCGCCGGGACGTGCACTTTCCCGACATGCGCCGGCTGGTGCAGAATTTCGTCCGCGCCTGTGCAACCTGCCAGTGCTACAAGGCCGAACACCTGCACCCTGCAGGTCTGCTGCTCCCCCTCCCCGTTCCACATGGCGTATGGACAGACATCGGCCTGGACTTCATTGAGGCGCTACCACGGGTACGTGGTAAGTCGGTGATCCTAACGGTGGTCGACAGGTTCAGCAAATACTGCCACTTCATCCCCCTCGGCCATCCGTACACCGCCGAGTCGGTCGCACAAGCCTTCTTCACCGACATAGTCCAGCTGCACGGCGTTCCGCAGTCCATGGTGTCGGACCGTGACCTGGTCTTTACGTTGACGTTCTGGCGCGAGCTCATGAGGCTCTCCGGGGCACGCCTCCACATGACTATGGCGTTCCACCCCCAGTCGGATGGGCAGTCGGAAGCTGCCAACCGCGTCATCGTCATGTATCTCCGTTGTCTCACCGGAGATCGGTCGCGCCAGTGGCTTCGGTGGCTGCCATGGGCAGAGTACATCTACAACACCGCGTACCAGTCCTCCCTGAAGGACACACCATTCCGGGTGGTCTATGGCCGGGATCCGCCAACAATCCGCTCTTACGAGCCCGGCGAGACAAGGGTGGCTGCGGTCGCCAAGGGCATGGCGGAACGGGACGAGTTCCTGGCGGACGTCCGGGTCCGGCTTGAGCAGGCGCAGGCGGTGCAAAAGCGCCACTACGACAAACTGCACCGCTCTGTATCCTACAAGGTGGGCGACTGGGTGTTTCTTCGGCTTCATCAGCGCGCCGCGTCGTCTCTACCGCAGGCCACTACGGGGAAATTGAAGCCCAAGTACTTCGGGCCCTACCGCGTCACCGAGCTCATCAACGAAGTGGCTGTTCGCCTGGAGCTGCCCGCCTCAAGCTCGTCTGCACGATGTGTTTCATGTCGGCCTGCTCAAGCCGTTCCGGGGAGCACCGCCAGCTGCACCACCGCCTCTTCCGCCGACTACACATGGCGCAACGCTCCCTGAGCCTGAACGGGAGGTTCGGGCCCGGCTGGTTCGCGGCGTTCGACAACTTTTGGTTCGCTGGAAGGGCGAGCCTGCTGCATCGGCCATGTCGGAAGACGCTGAGCCTTTCGCCGCCAAGTTTCCTAATTTCCAGCTCGAGGACGAGCTGGTCCTCAACGGGGGGAGAGATGTCATGTACGGGCGCGTGTACACTAGGCGCCGCAGAGTCTGCGATGTACGCAGGGCTGCTGAACGCGCAGCACAGGCGGCCAGGGAGGCGGGCGACGCCCAGGCCACAGGAGGTGGCTAAGTCTAGGACTCTAGGTCTGGTCATTAGATAAGATTAGTTCGGTTGGATTAGTTCGGTTTTTAGAGTCCTATAATCTAGGGAGCAATTGGCTCTGGGTCGGTTGGCCTCTGGCCTATATATGTGTAAACCAGACATTAAGCAATTAAGCAATAATTACTCCCTCTGTCCCGTTTTTATTGTCGTTGTGGCAGTCCTATCAACTGTCTACATTCAGGGCTCTGTTAGTGTATCCGGACACACGCAATGTCCAGGTTTCAAAAACCTTTCCTGCACCCGGTTCCCAGCTTCAACGACAAGTAAAGCGGGACAGAGGGAGTACCAATATAATCTCTCTCTCCCTTCTTCAACAACAATAAGCCGACGGCCGAGGGGCATAACCTCGCTGGCGAAGACGGAACGCGACTACGAACTACGTAGTCGCGGTCCAGCTACCTTGGGCGCCGCTACCCTTGACATATGTGAATTCATTTCACTGAAATTTCTTGAGCACTAATTTTTATTGAGGAAAGAAATTTCCTGTCCACAAGTTAAGATGCACTACATCTCCATGTAAGATCAGCTTACCACTCAGTCTTCTCTGGTCTTGGACCCTTGGAAGATACATTTTCCTAGAAGTTATTGCCTCCTTAAATGTGTGCCAGAGAACCTTTTTGCCTTTTGAGGAAGCTGGCCTATTTATTTGCTCCTTAGACTTAAGGTCCTCTTTGCCTGAGAATCTTTCTTAATACTGTGATTTGTGATCCAGTTCTGAAACGAATCTGAACTAAAGATGTATGTTGATCTATAAAAATGTTTATGTGAAGATTTGGCCAAACAGTTTTGACATTAGTTTCACAATCTCATGCTCTACGCTTATATTATTATTTACCACATCCGTCAATGGTCCAAGCTAACTATGTTCAATTCAATGTTGACAGTAGTGTACTTGCCTGTATTGATTTTGCACTTAAAACATTTTTTAGTTTAATTGTAAATATTCTTTGTCAGGTTAACTAGTTTATCATTCAAGAGCTGTATTTATATGCTCCACATTATCATGTCCAGGTTCACTATCAGGTCAACTAAATTTGGGCACACCTAGTGGACTTATTTGCCATCCAAGGTTTCCAGTCTGGTACATGCAACAATGTGAAAGCTATTAGCCTATTACCATGTAATGGTGTGGATAGTACTTCATGAAACACAAAAGTTACACTACTTGCTGAAGCAGAAGGAAATGGAGGAACCGGATACAAATCATTCCATGAGTTACTCAAGATCCATGAGAATGCATTGGTTATCACAGGAAAACTTCAGGCGTGAGAGAACTCAACAGACTTTGGCTACATTCTGATTTGATAGTGATTGCAAATGGTGATATCTTCTGGATTGTAGATCGGACGTAAATGCATCCTGCCATGGTAAAAAATCTGCAACCTAGAATATGGAAGTCTGAATGTTCTGTATCTAAAGCTAGCTGGCTATAATTATGTGCACACTTAAAAGTCCCTCCAAATTTATTTTGAGCCTCAAGTTCAAGTCATGTTCAGGCCTCGACAAGGTTCAGCATTGATGATGGTCATTTTTTTTATTCACGTCTGGGTAGAAGTTACTGCAATCAGAAAAGGGTCCACGGATAGAAAGGGTCAAGTGAACTCGTCTCTCGTTCATGATTTTCAGTCTGGACACTGAAAGAATGAGGAATTTATTGCCATGTTATATGAGTGTGGATAGTACTTCTTGAAATCAAGTTTCGAGGAGCAAAAAAGGAAATGGCCCTCAAGAATTATACTACTTAAGATTCATGAGCAATCATTGTTACTTAGTGTTGGTTTCATAGGACAACTTCCAGCAGGAGTGCGGTAAACCTTCTGATTTGATAGTGGATACAAAAGCCGATTTAGCTGGACTGGACTTGAGATCAGATGTAAGTGTGCAGTGGTGTCTTGCATGATAAAAGATTTGGAATAGGTAAGAGTGGCCATGATTTGCAGCTGCTATGGATGTGGTTGCAAAAGGTACCGTATGCAGCTGAGGTACTGTGCTTATGGTACTCAAGTTATTAGTAAAACAAAGATGATGCAGATAGTCAAACAAGCTGTTCACTAGAAACAGTGGATCAACCTACGAAGGGTATTGTCGGCTAATTCTGGTGACAATCTCATGCTCCGGTCTAAGGCCGCCGCGATCTAGGTTCTCTCTCCTACCACCATGGTGGCGCCGTCGCCGACTATATCGCCGTTCTCCTTGGTGGCCGTGGGCCTCCTACTACTCTGATTTGACATGATCCAGGTGATGGAACTCTTCCCATGATCTCATTTAAACTGATCCATATGCCATCAGTGTGCTGGGTTTTGAATTGTTTTTGGATCTAGGAGGGTACTCGATGATCCTGGGGGAAGCACGAAAGGCGCCATGCTGCAGATGGGCGGCCTGGAGCACACCCTGGAGCTCATGTGAGTTATTTGATAGTTCAAGTTTGAAGCTATGAATAGAGCATATTGCTTATCGTGAAATCACCTCATATTAGGGTTAAGTCAAGTTGGCCCGCTACCACTCTACAGCCTCATCAACTGTAGCAGAGCTACCAATGACAACCCTAGCCACCCATCGAAGCGATAAAAGTGTATCCTTAGGCTCATATTGGTGAATTAAAGTGGGCTGGATCCAGGACTGATCTGTGGGCGTGGAGCTGGTGGCCGATGATTCCATTACCACTGAAATAAATAAATGAACTTCAGAGCTTTTTGGTAAGTTGGACTAGCTTCTTGAAACTTGTAGAATTTATTTATCATATGAGAAATAAGAATTGCAGTTTGATTGTTTTACTCCTGTAAGGTCTATGCAACAATTGCACAAAGTTAGTTAGGATTCCATGATTGCTAATTTTGTTTTAGTTTTGAATGAGAAGTTTTCAAATCAGAAAAATCATCTCCACTCTTTATATTCATCCATTCTACACGACCAAAGAATGCACTGTGTTGTCTTGATTTTTGTGGTATCAAAAAAAAATTCAGATGCTAAATTTTGTTACCCGAATCTTATTTTGGCTTGCTACCAAATATATCGTGCAATTTTTTGTTGCTCGTGTTTCAACACACGGGTAATGTGTTGGTCATAGTTGTAGTCACAAAGGCAGATTTGTGTAAGATGCAAAATTGGTTAGATCATTGGTTTGCAACAACTGATTTTTGGGATAGTGTTTATAGATGCATCCACATTTATAGATCAAGCCAGCAATTGGTTTTGTGTTAGTGGTTTGCAATAATTGATTATATGTACCCATGTTTGCATCAATTAATTATGCCTTGCAGAGTAGCATGAATTGCAGAAACACCAGAATCCGTTGCAACGCCGTATAAGAGTTTACCAGCGTCTATCATGTGATGGAGAGAACAAATGGAGAAGCTACGAAATCTCGTTGGAAAAGCGTGCAACTCGTGACTGTTGAACGCAGAAACGGTGCAACTAAAATTGAAAGAAAGCATATAACAAAATATTAAAACCTTTATAAATAAAATATATGAAATCTTGCATCAGCCGAGAATCGAACCCGGGTCTGTACCGTGGCAGGGTACTATTCTACCACTAGACCACTGGTGCTACCCTCCTGAAAATTGAAATTAACTGATATTCATTGGTATTTATTTACGTGTATTTTCCCTAAGATTATTTTTTCCGTAAACCTAAGATTTGTTATAACAATAATATAATATACCGCTAGGGCAAGGGAAAATAGAAGCTCTATGTTCAGTTCATCACAAAAATTGAAGTCAATAATTCGTGCCCTGCTTTCTGCATGAGTAGGGGGCCAAATGACCTCTTTGGGTGCCAACAAGGAAACTTCATCCAAAAAGAGCTAGCTAGAATGGCCGGCAGGTTAGAGAATCACCCAAAACCTTTAATTGGTGATGGTCAAGAGCATGACATCCGATAGAGACGGCTATATGCCCTACAAAACTAACATCCTCTCAAGTCCTGATCAGTAGCTTCCACCGGCAGGCCGGCGATGCTCCAAAATCTCAAATTCTTCTCTAAAAGAGTGGCTCTATTTTCATGCTTCAAGGATCGTCGCTTCTCAAAGCTTTGTTATTATAGTGAAGGTTCCTGTTTCCCAACATCCATCGGGTTTGTTTTGGTTGCATTTCTTTCAAAAAGAAATATTTTCTAATAATTTGAGTGATCAGGTATGCACATTAGGCAGTATTAAACTTGGATGGTATTATTATTTTCTACCTTAAACTATAAAAACAGATAACAGACACCCTTCAGTTATCAAAACTGAACAAAATTGGTCCTCATGTGTTAGTTTTAAAGGTGATTTTTATTTGTAAATTAAAATCTGATTATTATAAAAATCATAAATAATTTATTTTAAATCAAGAAAATTTGAAACTAGTACCAACTTTTTTTTATAAAAAAGTTATCTACTGATTCTATATACATGTATATTTAGAACTGATTTATTTCTGTTCCTATTGTTGTATTGCTCGTAGTTCCACTAAAGATATAGATGATTAATATCTAAATAACTCTAATGATAGCACTAAATGTATAGGTGATAGTTTTAGAAGAAAACTAGAATTTGTTCATAATTTTATGATTATGATTTAAAAAAAATTAATTATGAATTTGTAGATACCAAACTAGATTTTTTTTATTAATATTAGAAAATAGAAAACATTTTTAAAGCTAGCCAGAGGATAATTTTTTTGGTTTCAAAAGTTGGAGAGTGCATTATATCTGGTTTCATAATTCAAGATTGAAAATATGATTTTGAGGTTGAAATACATACCCCAGTAATAATAAAGGCATAATATGGGAATCTGGGTTATTAGATCGAGGTGCATCGGAAATAACTATATATACCTAGGCATAGATATGTTAGATCACAATCACACATCTGTAGGGTTCTAGACAAATTAAAGGCATTCCTTAGCAAACATGACAACGTGTTCCACCAATAATTGCAAGGTATATGTTCCATTTTGGGTAGAAGGTCACTGTTTTCTAGCTCAGTCCCACATTCTACACCCCCCTCATCACCAATGTTCTCATATTCCATCACTTTTTCATCCTTTCTGGCTCAGAGCCAGCTATGCGTGCAAAGGTCACGAGACTATCTGTTCATATAATGTGTGTTGATGCAATCATAAGTCCTTAAATAAAGTTCAGCACATTTTGGAAATTTTGGAAAACCTAGCTACTTTTGTAGTGGTTGCAGTTCTTATTTGGAAATTTGGGAGTTGAAAAAATTAATCAGTCATTCGATCCATTATAATATGTAACGGGTGTTGTACTATTTTTCATATTTCCTTTATTCTAAATTATCAGCCATTTTGGTTTTTCTACCTACATTGTTTTTATATAGCCAAAACTATGTAACGAATAAGTATGGAATTTCAGCACACGCGTACTTACTTGTGTAGACATATGTATGCAAACCCTGCCTATGAGCACATTCGAAAGACTATGTCGATACATCTCGAAGCGTCTCGTTGTCGACGGGAATGTCATCTACCACTAAAAACACACCGCCGTTAATCCTAGAATGAACTTAGAAAAATATAAGCACTTATACCAAATCAAGGACTTAAATTGTCAACTCTATTTGAGAAATATGCTTTGCGAACTTTCACTTCCACATACGGTTAGTTATGGCCCTCTGTTTCCACATACGGTTAGTTACGGCCGTCCGTTTTTTTATTGACTCACTTAAAGGTGCTTGTACGATATAATATAAGATCTGTTAATTACTGCTAGTCAGCTAGAGAGTAGTAGTTCTATACTCCTATATGTGTGTGTGCGCGCGCTGCGTGCGTGAAAAGATGCACCAACGGTTTTGCGCTGCTCAACACTGCTGCCTTCTCGTTCTGCTGTGACTGCTGGTACAATCTTTTACTAAGCAAAGTCAAAAGCTATTTACAGAGATGATAGCAACCGAAGATTAGTCATAGGGATGCAAAGATCTGAATCTTTTACTAACTTTAAGTTGAGAGCATCAATGGTGTGTGGTCTATAAAAGTCGCCGCCTAAACTGAGCCAAGCACACACTTTTCACGTGAAAGAGAATGGCATGAACAAGGAGTAATTCGCCGGTGCTTTATTAAAGGTTAAAAAATAATGGAAAGGCATCTAGAGAATGCCTATAAAGTCAAGCTTTTTAACAGAAAATCACATCATTGCAAAAATCAATATCAGAAAATGTGTAAAGATCACCCTCATTTATCTTCCGAACCATGGAGATTAAAGCATATACAAAGCAAGTCTTTATTTCTAAAAGAAAATTGTCAATAATCAACTAGCTACATGAATTCGGATCATTTCGTGATACCAAATGGAGGGAGCAGAATGTTTGTAGTTTTTCTTGGCAATGAGTCTGTAATACACCCTAGGGTGTATGGGGGCTGCGGCTGGTGGCTGCTGCAGGGGGCGCAGGGGGTGGTGCAGGGCGGGGCAGGCGGCGTGAGGCAGGGAGAAGGACTCGTATACGGAAGGGAGAAGGGGCGCGGCCTCCTGCCGACGCGGCCCTCCCCTCGCGCGAGCGCGCTGCGCTACGTGCACGCGTGGTTCCCCCTACGGGGTGTTGCCGGCGCGGCCTAGACCAGGCCCTGCTAGGCCGGCTGGGCCCCCTCTGGCGCCGCCTGGACCTCCTGTTCGGCCACCTGGGCCTGCTCCCTGGGGCTCCCCTAGCCCGTACATGAGGCATATGGCATCTCCCCCCCTTCCGCTCTCAGCGCGTCATCGCACTGAAATATCCAGGAAGTGACACCTTCTGTAGGGAGGACTTGTCCATGCTGAAGTGTCATAACGTGGATGCGGAGGAGGCCTTCGACTGGGTCGTTGAGGATGATGTTGCGCCGAGTTCGGTGAAAAGCTAGCTCGAAGCAGTACAAGAGTTTGCCGATGTAGCCGTAGATGTAGTAGATGTGGTCGTTGTTACCGCCGACGGTCCCAACGGCCTGTATACGAGCAGCCAAGAGGAGGTCTCTCCCAACGGCGCCGCCAAGGCTGAACAACGTAGTGGTACGAGGCGGTGCGACGAAGGTGTAGACGCCGTTGTTGACGTTGGCGGCGATGGTGACAGGAACCTGGCGCCAAAGTGTTGATGGAGAACGTGTTGGCGGGGAAGTCGTCAGGTCCAGCATCTCGCCGAACGTAAAGTGTCCGGGCTCGAAGTGCGTGGGGGAGAGCTGTTGACGACGTGAGTCGGCGTTCATGGCGATGAAGACGCCACCGACACGGAATAGTTGTCTGCTGCCGGCGTCGAGGAAGAGCACCGTGACCGCAGGGAGCATGCCGCCTTCCCAAGGTCGGACTAGGAGGATCCACGTCGGAGGAGAGCTGATGGCGCCGGTTGGGGACGTCGAGTGGCACCCGAGGGCCAATAATGTTATGCCGGTTGGTCCCTCCCGCCGTAAAACCTGCAGGATGGCAGGGAGAAGTGTCGATGCTGCTGGTACATACAGCCGTCCGTCGAAGAAGAGGAGGCCTTGGTCCAATGACCATGCGGGAGCGGCTGTCCCCTTGTTGATGGCGATGGCGATGCTGCGGAGGTCGCGTTGCTGGAGGATGGCTTGGCGAAGGTCGGTAAAGACCGGTGCACTGATGGAGCCGAGGCTGTCGAGGGCGTTGGGAAGCCGAGCCCTGTTGGCACGAAGCCTGACGTCGTGCGAAGATGGCGCTGGTGTTGATGCTGATGGAGTGCGAACTGGATGTTGTTGGCGCTGACGGCGGGCGGTGCTGAAGGTGATAGGATGGCCGAGGTTGTGGTAGTGGAGCTCCATGGTGGTGAAGTCCCACGTGATGCGCCCCAGGCTAGCGAGCCAAGGCGTGCCGAGGATGACGTCGATGTCGTTGCCGATGTCAAGGAGGTAGGCGTCGATGCTGAAGACCTCTCCATCAATCAGGAGGGGTACGTCGAAGGATGCCGCCCGACAAGTGACCTCGTTGCCGCTGCCAATGAGGATGGCACTGGAGATGCGTTGCTCGCGAAGGCCGAGCATGCGCGCGTCGCTGATGTCGATGTAGTTGTGGATCGCTCCTGTGTCGACCAAAATGTGCAGGCTGACGCCCGAGATAATACCTGTCAGGTACATCAGTGGAGAACCAGCCACCAATGACTGTGTGGTGCCGATCATCATCAGGAGGGTGTCATCGGTGTCTTCGTTGTCGTAGTCGTTCACCACCGTGATGTCGAAGAGGTGCTTGCACTTGTGGTCGCGGGAGAACGACTCATCACAGTTGAAGCAGAGGCCGGCCTGACGGCGTAGCGACATCTCCTCTGCTGTGAGACGCTTGAAGGGGTGACCAGCAGCAGTGGTCGTGCCCTGAGTTGGAGAAGTCGTTGTTGCCGGTGCAGATGTCGTTGTAGATGATTTGAAGGGCACTGGCCGGGAGGCCACCTTTCCTGCCGGTTGCTTGTTGGCGTCGACGACCATCGCGAGTCGTCGTTCGTACGCCCTGGCGAGGGACATCGCCATCTCCATGTCCTGCGGGTTCTGCAACTCAACATCTTTTTTCAGCGGCTCCAAGAGGCCAGCTGTGTAGATGTTGACTTGCTACTGCTCGTCGAGGGTGCCGGCACGTGCGACGTGCGCCAGGAAGCGCTCTGTGTACTCGTCCACCGTGCTGGTCTTACGTAGGGAAGCCAGCTCACCCAACGGGTTGCGTCGAGTTGGCGGCCCTAAACGCTTGTCGATGCAGCGTGCGAAGTACTGCCAGTCGGTGATCGCCTTGTCCTGCGAGAGGCGCATGTACCACCGTTGGGCGGTGCCCGTCAGATGGTAGGACGCGTACCATACCTGATCAATGGATGGCGTCTTTTGTCCCCAGAAGAACTTCTCACAGCGGTTGATCCATGTGAGCGGGTCCTCCTTGCCGTCGTACGTGGGGAAGGATAGCTTGTGGATGCGGGGCTCGAGGCCGGGGAAGGCTGTGTGCTAGATCAGCTGTTCCGACAGCAGCAGCTCCGGCTTGGGCTCCTCCTTGAACATCTCAAAGAGGGTTCCCTCGAGGTCGTCGATGATCTCCGGGATGGATGTCGAGGAAGCCTTCTCCTTCTGCTCCTTGAGGAAGGCATGACCGACGGACTCCATGGCTTGCTTGGCGGTGAGGGCTATCTTGGCAGCAGCGAGGTCCCGATCCTTCTTGACCTGCGTAGCGGCGTCAGCAGCCAGGGTGCGCCCCTGCTCGATGGTGGTCAGGCGGATGTTGACCGTGGTGATCTCCTCCTGAACGACGCCGAGTTTGGTGTTGAGGTCCTTGATGAGGCCCTCCATCAGGTTCTTGATGTCAGCGAGGCTGGCGGGGGTCGACATGGCGACGTGGTTGGATCGTTCTGGTCTCCTGATACCAGATGTAATACACCCTAGGGTGTATGGGGGCTGCGGCTGGTGGCTGCTCGGCAGGGGGTGGTGCAGGGCAGGGAGGCGGCGTGAGGCAGGGAGGAGGCGCAGGGGGTAGAGGAGAGAGAGAGGGGAATAAGAGCAAAGCTCTGTTATTTCTTGATTGCAAATAGGATATATCCCCCTATATTTATAGTCCCTAATGGACTTGACTCCCAAGCAAGTTACTAGAGGATTCCTTATAGATTGGATCTCCTCTTTCCTAAACTCTTTATCCTTTTCCTAACAAACTCTACCTATATTTATTCTAATAATAACTCCTCTATTCTTACTATGGAAATAGAGAAGGACTCGTATATGGAAGGGAGAAGGGGCGCGACCTCCTGCCGACGCGGCCCTCTCCTCGCGCGAGCGTGCTGCGCTGCGTGAGCGCGTGGTTCCCCCTACGGGGTGCTGCCGGCGCGGCCTGGACCAGGCCCTGCTGGGCCGGCTGGGCCCCCTCTGGCGCCGCCTGGACCTCCTGTTCGGCCGCCTGGGCCTGCTCCCTGGGGCTCGCCTAGCCCGTACATGAGGCGTATGACAGAGTCCTTTGATATGTCAAATCTAAGACCGTGGATAGTTCCATCGGTTGGCGTTTAAAGATGAACATTGCTTAGTTCACTAGGTCGGGAAGCCGCGGATTTAGATGACCCCAAATCTATGCATCTATATGGCTTCCTTCATGCTGCTATTATTTTTTTTAAAAAAAGTCAGGTTAACTGGATGGCCGAGTTTGATTAATAATGAGTTATCATACAACACAGATAATTACATGAGGGAGAGGCATTCCTTACTACAACCTAGTTGTAGAGGGTTTAGGATTTAGAGTTTGGGATTTTGTAGACTAATTAAAGCTATTGGGATTTTGCAGGAGGCACGAGCACGGGCACACGGGCACTCCGATTAACGCAAAGGGGGTAGGGTCCAAAGTGGGAGGTGGGTTGCCCGAGATTGCAACTCAGCCAACAATAACAGATCCAATAGATCTCGGTGGAGTGGTCGCGATTGCCGAGGCCACACTAGATCTTGGGGCTGGAGTAGCTTGTGCGTGCCTAGGGATGGCTCATTAATACCGTCATCGTCATCTACATATTCCCAGTCTTATACCTCTTCTTCCTTGTTCTCCACTGACATAATGATTGGGGACCCATCGAGCATGAGTAGCAGGGTAGACACACATGAGGACGGATCTAGCTTTTTAGGGTGTCCGTCGGCATTGGAGGGGACGCTGACGGGTGGGGTTAACATTCGCCGGTGCTCTCTAAGTTGGGCTCCATTTCTTCATGTTTGTAGAGAAAAGTTGTTCTTCTAGAAATATAGTCAGTATGCTATGAAGGATTTGTAGGTGTGGCTCCACATGGTTTGTAGGGACGGTTAGGTCAACCACCTCTACCTGACAAATCAATGATTTCTCTAGGCGATTGGCCAACCACTTTTACAAATTGCATGATGGAGGATTTCTAGGGACCCCTAAAAAATGAGCCAGTCCTTGTAAATCCGTTTTTTAAAAAACCATAAATCTGGGTGAAACAGTACCAGCAGCCACACGCATGCGACGTGGCAAGTCACAAGTCACACACCGTCAGGGATTGAACCCATTAACCTCCTGCCTTACACGTTACTCCTCTAACCACTGCACCTCATAACTATGTGTCCGTACTAGATATTCCTTTTTCTCATATATACTTAGCTGAATTTAAAATGAGTGTTTGTGACTCTAAACGAATTCAAATGAAAATATCACCAACTACAAAGTTGAATAACTTTTTGGGACCTACACCATTGGTTTTGGTCATCTCTCTATCCAAGGCTGTCTGAAAATTCAAATTTTAAATGTAATTATCTTTAGCTAAATGATGTAAGATGAAAAAGTTATCAATTATAAAGTTGTGCAACTTTTTGAGATCTACAACTTTCATTTTTGCAAGACTCAAAATTAGCTTTCCTTCACTAGATGATTTCAAATGAAAAGTTGTCAACTTTCTAAAGTTGTATAACTATTCGAGATGTATAATTTTTGTTTTGGTTGTTTCTCTATCCAATATTGTTTTTAAAAAATTTTAAATTTTAAGTGTGGCAGATTCAAACAGAGTTTTAGTTGACAAGATGATTTCGAATAAAAAAGTTATCAACTACAAAATTGTATAACTTTTTGAGACCTATAACTTTTATTTTGGTCATTTCTTCATCAAAGATGTTCGAAAAATTCAGATTTAATACATATTTTTTACTATTCGGCGCTCAATCGTAGGAGCCATCCCTACAAATCAATAGGGCCATTTCTAGGGGCGTAGCTGAAAATACCAGTAGCCTCTAAAAAAACAAGGGTGACTCGTTTGGGAACTATTTGTAGAGAATATTTTAAATTGATCTGCCCTCAAAAAAGGAGATGTTACTGTTGACACCGTTTTTTGGCACGTGTCAATATGATCTAAGGATTGTGCTGATCGGCAAAAGGCTAGTTGTTGTTCCTTATCGGCATTGGGATATTACCGGTCAGATTGCCGATAAAGGCAAGAGTGTTGCTAATGCAGATAGGGACTTGTTGCCTATTGAGGCAGGAAGACATTGTTGATGAAGGCAAGGAGATGTTGCCGACACGAAGAACATTGCCGATGAGAATTGAGGCTCATTATCGATATGATGAAGGCAACAATGTTACTGATGGAAGCAAGAAAGCGTTGCCGATGGGAGCCAAAGCCTGTTGCTGATATGAGGAATATTGCCGATGAGGACGGAAAGCTGTCGATGAATGATGATGCCGATGGAAGCAGGATGAAGTGGCTGGCGTCAGCAGAGAACTGTCGATGGCAATAGAAGGAAAGTTGCGGATTGAAGGAAGCCTGCCGATGGAAGGTTTCATCGTGAAGGAGATAGATATGAAAGCTGGTAATTTCATGCCAGTATTAATAGATTTATTTCGAGTCCGACTCTTGCACGAGTTGTTTGTTTCCTTTAGCGTGAGTCGTTTTATTTTCTTTAAAATAGGAGTTTTTGTTTAGGAAAGGTAGGAGTCGTGCCGGAGTATAAATATGTATCTAGAGGTCGTGAAAAATATATCCAAGCATATCAATACAAATCAATTACTTTTTTATCTACTTTACCAGTAATTTATCTTTACCACATTAGGTTTAATTATCTACGAGTTCTTTCAATGCTTTGATGGGCTGCATCTCATCGACCTCCATCAACCTTGCAAGTTCCGTGTTTTGAGCAATCAGAGCTTTGACGTCCGGGCGCATCGCTGTCGTCTCGTTCTGCTATTGTTCTAGTTATCCTTGATCAATCTGAGCCTTTACGTCCGGGCGTATCGCCGTCGTCTCGTTCAGCTTTGTTCTAGTTATCGTCCTTGTCGATTAACTGGTCAAATCGACTGGCACACCCTCGGATATCGAATTCGGGTATAAGCCCGAGGTGTTCGCAAATCCTCGATGACTTTTTGCGTCAACACCTCTTTTGGCACACCCGGTGGGACAATATCACATGTTTTGGTCATGGTTTAGCCCATTACAAGCTTAATGGACAATACTACTGGGATCAATCCGAAGAGTGTCATTGAAGTCTCCGAAGCAGATATGAAAGATTATCAGAAGCAGGCTATGGAGCGGGCTATGGAGGAGTACAAACCATTGTTTCTGAAGTCCTTCAGCCTAAACAGGAGCGGCGAAGCTATCCAGAAGCAAGATCCATGGCAGGTCACCTTCGACACCAATCCTGGTAAATTACAAGAGATGGTTAATTCTGCATTAAATCATGTGTTAATTAGCCAATCCAATGTGCTGTCCAATACTGTATACAATGCTGTCAAACAAACTTTCAAGGAAAGACAAGCACCATATTATGTTGGTCCAACATATTATCAACTCGGATCAGCATCTGTCACGATCCCATCGGCGGTTCCAAGGGTGTCTTCACCGATTCTAAACCGATCTGCCGATGAGATCATGCCGCCAAGATCGAACTCTGCAAGCATCACTCAATTGAATACAAATCTGGTGGCGTCAACAATGTCTGGATCTGTGATCCAGAGTCAGCCAACTTCCGCCAACTGGTGGGGATATGGTATGCCTCCAAGTCCATCTGCTGATTCCAAATTGGTCCAAGATAGCAATGCAGGGTGGAAGATTCCCGTGGCATCGGCAACACCTGCACAGCCGATGATTCCAGTAATGCATTACGCTACATCGTCTCCAACGGTGCAGTTGCCGTCAGGGAATCTTCAGATGGCGATACCCAGAGTAGCGTATGCGCAACCATTGGCAGGTTCTTTGCCGATGCAACAAGGCATGCCAACTGTTAATTAGCCTATATCGGCAATGGATGCTCAAGCTGTGGTACCCGCAAATCAAGGCGATCATTCAAGGGTACAAGGGCAGCAAGCGACAGTTGGTTATCAACCATCGGCAAGTCATATGCCGATGACATCTAACGTAAGTTGGATCGGTCAATTACTGATTCAGCAGTAAGTTGTGCAACCTGGATACCAAGTGGCGAGAGCTCCGCAATATCATCCGCCAACGAGTCTGCGGAATGAAATATCGGCACCCCAGCCGATAAGTAGTATTTCGCAACGATACCCTCAGGCGAACGCGCACAATGAGATATCGGCATATCAGCCGATGAATATAATGCCACAGTACATCCCAGTGGGTGTTCAGAATTGCCCATCGGCAAATAAGCCGATGCATAATACTCAACAGACTGATGCCGCAAATGTGCTGGTTGCTCCGGCCTATTCATCGCAAAGATATGAAGAAGTGCATCAACCTGCTCAACCAGTCAACATCCAGTCAGTGCATCGGCAGGATCAAGATGCGTACTGGGCCGATAAGATTGCCGAAGTGGTGAAAGAGCAATTCGGTATCAAGTCTAAGGTTGATACATATTCTTATCAGACTCCATACCCTCAAGCTTATGATTTAATCCCCTTCCCAAATCAGTGCAAAATGCCAGATTTCACCAAATTTTCTGGTCAAGATGATATATCAACAATGGAGCACATTAACCGATTTATTATCCAATGTGGAGAGGCAGCCAGCAGGGATGAACTGAGGGTAAGATTGTTCTCATCATCATTATCTGGATCGGCATTTACATGGTTTATTTCACTACCTCCAAATTCTGTGATCACTTGGGCCGATCTAGAAAAACAGTTTCACAAATACTACTTTGCTGGTGCACATAAAAAGAAGATTACCGATTTGGTCAAATTGAGGCAGCGTAATAATGAATCGGTAGACTGCGAGACGTGAAGAACAAGTGCTATAGTTTGGTACTTGATGATCGGCAATTGGCAGACTTGGCCTTCCAGGGATTACTGCCGCACATCAGGGACAAATACACATCTCAAGAGTTCGAAAGCTTGAGCCATCTTGTGCAAAGGGTTGCCGATCAAGACACCAAAGTTTTTGAGCCTAGAGGAAATTGGGATGAAGAGGTGTCTTTAACTAAGAAAACAGTTTTGGATGGAGAAGCGAGTATCGGTTTAGTTGAATGGGTAGAGAACAAAAAGCCGGTATCTTGTCCGTTCGGTCAAGAAAAAGATGAAAGGTTCACCTTTGATATCACCAAGGCCGATAGGATGTTTGATCTATTGCTTCAAGAAGGGCGGATCAAGCTGGCGCCTAATCAGGTAATTCTGTCGGCCGAAGAGCTCAGGAGGATCAGGTATTGCAAGTGGCACAATGCGACTTCGCACAGTACCAATGATTGCAAAATATTTAGGCAGCAGTTGCAGTCAGAAATCGAATCTGGGCGAATCAACTTTGAAAATTCTAAAGCCCAGAGGCCGATGAAGATCGATCAGCACCCGTTTCCAAATAACATGGTGGAAACCAATGGAGAGACTAAGGTGTTGACATCGGAAGCTGCCAAGAAAAGCGCATCGGTAGACCCCTGAACTTCAAATAACTGAAAACGAGGTGAAAAGGGTTACCGATGATAGAGAGGACAAGAGGAATGCCGATGAGAGCAGCAGCGCCAGGAAACATAAGCATGCACCGTATGGCATCGTAATCACACACAGGCGACCATGACAAGATTATCGACGATCGAAGGAAGAGCAATATCGGCAGCAGGAGGAAGAAACGCGCCAAGAGTGGCATTGACACAAAGATCATTGGAGGTGTCCCTTCTTTGTTCATTGCTGGGAAGAAGGCATCAAGCTACCCACTGTCGATAATTGTCCTGAATGCAATGGGTACTACCCTGCCAATCGGTCAGAAAAGAGACCTTGTTTTAACGATCAGACATCAAGCTATGACAGACCAATCAGAGAAAAAGAATCAACACATGATTGGCTGGGGGGCAAGCTCAGCGTACACGACAGGCTTGACAAGCGTATTTGTCAAAAAGAGCTTGGGGAGATGGCTGATGTAAGAGTGTCCGATGAAGAAATATTTTACAGAGATCCAAACATAAGGGGTGGTGCAGATACAAGCAATAAGAAACAATACCAACCTGTTTGGAAAACTAAGCTCCCTCAATGGTGCCCTAAGGGTCTTACAAAGACTCAAAGAAGGAGGATGCAGCGCGAGCGCCAAGAAGATTTGTGTCACGATGAAAATCCTTCCAGAGGAAAATCTCCAGTTAAGCAGTGAAGGCCAAAGCGCAAAGATGAGAATCCATCGGCAGATGTCAATATGTTGCCGATAGCGTAACTAGAGTTGATGGCCTTGGGCATTTTGGCTTGGGAGCAGCACTTGGTGAGCCCTGGTGTTTCAACTGTTACACTTCGGGGGCATCGGCAGGCTGAGTGAAGAGTTTGTGCACTGGGAGCAGCGCTGCCGATGAATTTGTTGGCTACAAAAGGAGATGTTCGATACAAGTCGAAGGATTGTAAGAGTGGCTCTGCAATGCTTACGTGCAATAGTCAAGGAAGTGGTGCAGGCATTTTGGGGGAGATGCAGTAGAAGAAATTTCGGTGCATAAGATATCTTATACTCCGAAATTGGGGGGATGTGTTGACACCGTTTTTTGTCATGTGTCAATATGATCTAAGGATTGTGCCGATCGGCAAAAGGCTAGTTGCCGTTCCTTATCGGCATTGGGATATTACCGGTCAGATTGCCGATAAAGGCAAGAGTGTTCCTGATGCAGATAGGGACTTGTTGCCGATTGAGGCAGGAATACACTGTTGATGAAGGCAAGGAGATGTTGCCGACAGGAAGAACATTGCCGATGAGAATTGAGGCTCCTTATCGATGTGATGAAGGCAACAATGTTACTGAGGGAAGCAAGAAAGCGTTGTCGATGGGAGCCAAAGCCTGTTGCTGATATGAGGAATATTGCCGATGAGGACAGAAAGCTGCCGATGAATGATGATACTGATGGAAGCAGGATGAAGTGGCTGGTGTTAGCAGAGAACTGTCGATGGCAATAGAAGGAAAGTTGCGGATTGAAGGAAGTCTGCCAATGGAAGGTTTCATCGTGAATGAGATAGATATGAAAGCTGGTAATTTCATACCAGTATTAATAGATTTATTTCGAGTCCGACTCTTGCACGAGTCGTTTGTTTCCTTTAGCGTGAGTCGTTTTATTTTCTTTAAAATAGGAGTTTTTTTTAGGAAATATACGAGTCGTGCCGGAGTATAAATATGTATCTAGAGGTCGTGAAAAATATATTCAAACATATCAATACAAATTAATTACTTTTTTATCTACTTTACCAGTAATTTATCTTTACCGCATTAGGTTTAATTATCTACGAGTTCTTTCAATGCTTTGATGAGCTGCATCTCATCGACCTCCATCAACCTTGCAAGTTCCGTGTTTTGAGCAATCAGAGCTTTGACGTCCGGGCGCATCGCTGTCGTCTCGTTCTGCTATTGTTCTAGTTATCTTTGATCAATCTGAGCCTTGACGTCCGGGCGTATCGCCGTTATCTCGTTCAACTTTGTTCTAGTTATCGTCCTTGTCGATTAACTGATCAAATCGACTGGCACACCCTCGGATATCGAATTCGGGTATAAACCCGAGGTATTCGCAGATCCTCGACGACTTTTTGCGTCAACAGTTACAAATGCTTTTTTATAATGAATATAACTCTTCTTTTTAATAACAAGCGCGGTATACTCTAAAATAATGGATTTTTCTAGTGTGTTTAAGTAGTAATAAAACACTACCACTAGTCCATGTGAGAATCCTCACTAGAAGATATTTAGTAGGAAAAGTTTATAATAAATTTTGAATACGAAAACACTAAAAGAACTCTACCTCAGTAGAAAAACTTATAAATTCTAGTTGTGGTACCTCTCCTCTCGTGTGGAGTATGTGTTCAAAAATGAAAGTAGTAATAGCCAGTTACCTTACTGAAATCTAGCTAAGCAGCCAAGAATGTAGCTAGACTGATGCCTTTGAACAGGGTTAGCACGAGATTCCTTTATTGAAATGGTCGGTCATCTATGCCTTTATTTGGGACGAAAGCGCTTAGGGATCCACATCTCCTTTCGAAAGCGAAAAAGCCCATTATTGCATATTAGAACAATCTTGTCTGATTTAATTTATGAGATCAATACGTGTGCTAGCTGTAGCAGCAACCAAGGTAGGAAGAATAACTCATCGTCGTCGTCTCGGCATCTTTGTGCTGGAAATAAAGCCACCTATCTCATAGGCAGGCATGCGTGCCTGACCTGGCTATATATATATATATATATATATATATATATATATATATATATATATATATGAGCACACGTATTAACCTAAGCCTTGGACGGAGCTGCTGGCGGCACACTGGATCCATTAGCAAGCGGGAGTCTTACAAGATGAAGTGTATTAACCAGCGTGTCTCGTAACTAGCTAGGCTATTATCAGTGGAATAAATCGAAATAGAAAGCTGTAGTGGCAGCGGGCGGCCGGCCGGCGAGCCAAGAAAGAGAGTGAGCTGAGCGCAAATGGGAGGCGTGGCATCTGAGCTGGTGGGAGCCAGCAGGGAGAGGCAGAGCAGGAAGAGGAAGCAGTTCCACACGGTGGAGCTCAAGGTGAGGATGGACTGTGATGGCTGCGAGCTCAAGGTCAGGAACACCCTTGCCCGCATGAGAGGTACGTACGTATGCATTGATATATCTGTTGTTTTGCCTCCATTTTAATCTGTCGCCCTTCTTCAGTTAAATGTGCTTATTTTATATATAGTTGGCCTATGATCGAGTTGATGAAGATAGGAAGACCTGGATGTCTACTTGTGTACTAGAGACTAGAGTCGTCATGCCAAGCAAGTCTAGATCTTAATTACTGGTCACACCTTCACGTAAATACTGGTTAATCCACCAGACACGTATCAATATATGTGTCTAGCTCAATCACTTAACACTAGAACTGCAAGAGACAGCTTCCAATTGTTAACACGTCGCCTTTGGAAATAGTAAGGTGGGGCCCATGCAAAGGTCTACCTCTCTAAGAAGCCTAACCGCCGTAGTAGTGTACAATGGTAAGAGCATCTTCAAGAGACTAGCTAAATCCTTCTCTAAAGTTAAATTTAGCTATTGCTAAACAAAAGCGTCTCCAACAGACTATCTAAATGACTTCAAATTTAGTGATTCTCTATCCCACCTAATTCGCTCTCTACTTTTAGATAGTCTACCTCACTAACTTTTAGTTTTACAGAGTCTGTTGGAGTACTATCATATTATCCATTTTAGAGAGCAATAAAATCACTAAATTTAGCTAATCAGTTTAGCTATTCTCTTGGAGATGCTCTAAGCGCCATGAAATGTTTCTTGTCTAGCTAGTTCTTAAGAATTTAGAGACTGATTGGTTAATAGACAAATTTAGATTACCAAAGCAGACCAAAATTTGGCAACCATTTGGTATTTGCTACCAAAATTTGCTAGTATCACACTATAGAAAGAATTTTTGTTTTAGTTTTAGAAACTTTTTGCATAACAACTTTTGATAGCCAACCAACCAGATGCATTTCTGCACGTATGGGTCCCAACTTCCTAAAACTATGGGCCCAATAAATGGTGCGGTGAGTCAAATCAAATCTTTCATGTTTAACAATGTTCTCTGCAAAATCTACTATTGCAGCTCATGTATAGTATATAAAGAAATGGTTTCTGTCAACGCGAAGAAATTTTCCAGTATGTAACGGTTAATAAAGAACGTGCGCCATGAACTGCCAATGAAATTACATTTACACTGAGCTATACGGTAGAATCGAATTAAGACAACCAGCAATAATGTAAATAGAAGATTTGTACTAGTGGCAATCTTAAAAAAAATTGCTAGTGGAGACATAGCTATATACCAATAGTTTCCTTAACATGTCACCGGTACAAATAATTGAAGTTAATTTTTTTCAAACTTTTCAAATGACTTCAGAGACGAAGAAATGAACCAAATAAAAGTTTTAGTACTAAAAAATATAAACAAATTTCTAGTTGACTATATTTATATTAAAATCAGTTAATAACTAGAAATTCTATTTTAAGATTAATAATTTTGAAATTCATTTTTTTTGAATTTTTTAAATTGCTCGGATGGTCAAATAACCTAAATGAAAGCTGTAGTATAAAAAAGATGTAGAACTTTTTAGTTCAAAGTTTTTAAAATTAAATTCATTTAGCTTCACAAGTATGCAATATCTGCTACTTAGGGCAACTCCAACAGTTTGACAATTTTAGTTTGGCAAAACATGGAATTTGCCAACTCTGAAATAGATATGTCAAAACAAAAAATATGCGATCTCCAACAGTTCCCAATAATGACTTGGCAAAAACGGAAATTATGGATCAGTGGACCCGATGCCTAGTGTTCCGCCGTGAAAAAAAAGGAAGGAAAAAAAAGTCCGACGCCCACGGTTTTGCGGTGAAAAAAAGAAGGAAAAAAAAATTACCTCCCCCTTTTTAAGGACGCCAAATTGTCAAGTGCGAGCTCCTATTTGCAACTTTGACAAAAATATCAAGTCCAAATGCTAAACTGTTGGCCACCAATTTTTTAATTTTTTTGACAAAATTAGATATGCCAAGTCTAAATGCCAAACAGTTACGAGTGACTTTGAGACGCAATGGTTAAGGAAACAATACGAGCCCTGAGATCATAAGGTTGATCCCGCCGACCACACACCGGCGGCCCAATTACCAAATTGTGAAACAGATTTGCAGGAGTGGTTTGTGTAAGGATATGTTTGATATAACTTATAATAATTTTATGAGCTGTTTGTTTTTATCAAATATTAATTTTCAAAATAGTTTTATGGATGGATCTATTTTTCTTCTCTTACGAAGATATAAATTGAGATAAAGTTAAAAAAGAGTAGCTTATCTCAGCTCTCTCTCTTATTTCTCTCTCATCTATGCATGAAGTTATTGGTGTAGCTATTTTGCCAAACGAGTTTTTCAAAACCGCTCAACTTTATCTAAAAAGTTGCTCATAAAATTATTTTCTAAAAAAATATAACTTCACTAGTGAAGTTAAGCTGTGTCAAATAGACCCTAAGTATGTCCGCACTGTAGATTGATTTACTCTAGCGCGGTAGTTTTAAGTTAACTACAGAGACGATTCAAGTAAGGATAGTGAAACATTTCACTAGCCTTTCCTACCAGCCAGTGGAAATATAAAAATGTGCCCTCGGTACAAATATTTCTGTGTCTGTACTAGTGTCCGATCCTTCGACCGAACTGAATTTCACACACGCCATGTTTCATCAGTCTAATTCGTTCTATTTAACCGCTTGATCTGAGTTCCATGTCTGCTGGTACTGGCATCGTACGTGGTGCATGTCATGCGTGACACGTAACTGTAAAATTTATTTAGTTGTTATTTCGCAATAATTCCAAAAACCTATTAACAGTGTCAACTTAAACAATAGTATCCAGAAACCCATGAACAGTGTCAACTTAAACAACAGTGGGTGCTCTCAAGTTCCAAAAATTTAGCTAGTGCGACATGGTCGCGAAACGAAGACTTCAATCTGTCATCTATATCTCTGCCTGATAATAGTAGAACATAGAGAAAAGTCCATTCTTTGGCCCAATCAACCCAATCATCCCATGGCTGCGGATGTAGCTGTTCGTGTGCATTGCTGTAACAGCTGACGCAGCAATGCAAAAGAGGTTAGCTGCTAAAACATGAGAGGATGAAGATAGAAACCTTTCAATTCAACAAGTAGATGACGGTACATAGAAGCGTTCAAATGAATCAATGGCCGAAGATGAGAAGAAGAACAACAAGAACAATGAAGAACATGTGAAGACAAATGGAGCTCGGACTCGAGAAGGAGGGAATAGGGGGGGTGGGGCTTTTAATTTAATCCTGGTTCTTGTTATCAACCGAGACTGAATGCCAACATTTAGTCCCGGTTGGTAATGACCTTTAGTCCCGGGTTAAAGGCTAAAAGTACCTCCTGTGGTTGCCTGACAACCGTAGCCATTGGGAGGATACTTTTACCAACCGGGACTAAAGATTTTTTTGATCTCGGGCTCAAATTTCGCCGAGACTAAAGCTGATTTGACATATCGACCAAAGATCTGTTTTGTAGTAGTGGTTTAGTGATATTATATAAGTAAGAAAACTGTTCCCTCAAAGTAGAGTTTCTGAACCATATTTATCCTCCCATCAGTTGTTCCTAACCCCCTTGATCTTTTGGCTGAAAATGTATGCTTTATTTGACAATGAGATACTTCCTCTTTTGATCATTATTTAGCAAAAAAATAAAATAAAATCTTGGAATTGCAAAAAAGGTTGCCATGCATACACGAAGGTGTAGACTATTAAGCACTGAGTGCGTTATATCAGTGTTAGACGTCCACCCGTTGCAAAACATGTATTCAATTGTTGAAAAATAATTTAAACCTTTTTCATTATTGTGGATTGAATTAAAACCCAACCTTTCATTCCTTGAAGATCCCTTGAAGAACCATTTGGGAAGTCGACACACGCAACGAACCTAATGCCGATCTGATGGTGGCCAGGAGTCAATCTCGAATCCTAAAGATGAGGTGTCACTGGTGACACGTTAGGCAGGCAGCCGTATATGTACGTCCTTTGGTTAGCAAGTCAGCATGGAAAATTTTGTCAGTGATGGATTCTCGACGGACCCTTCAGCATCTGTCGTGTTCTGCAGATCATCAAAGTTCATGCATTCAAATTAACATAGCACATACACACTACAACCGCAAAATAATTTTGCTTTTCGTTGTTGTCATCACGAATACTCCTATAATTACTCTAATGTGGACCCCATGATGAATGCTTTGACCGGCGGCCACACCTTCATTCACTTTGTTGAAATTTGCATGTTGTTGCAGGGGTGGAGTCGGTGGAGATCAACCGGAAGCAGCAGAAGGTGACGGTGAAGGGGTTCGTGGAGGCGCAGCGGGTGCTGAGGCGCGCCCAGTCCACGGGGAAGCGCGTGGAGCTATGGCCATACGTGCCCTACACCAACCTCTACGTCGCGCCGCCGGTGTACGACAAGAGGGCGCCGCCAGGCCACATCCGCAGGGTGGACGCGCCCGCCGCCGGCCAGGAGGAGCACCTCGCCACGCTCTTCAGCGACGATAACCCCAACGCCTGCTCCCTTATGTGATAGCCTGCTGCTAGATTCATCCTAGAGCCTGCTCCGCCCATAATTATGTTATGTGACGCCGCTGCTTCATTATTCACACCGTACTAGCCAATTAGGGCTAAGGCGATGTACGTCTTGGTTTGCATCAACAAACTGCTCCGTAATTAGTAACTCTTAATTATTTTGTGCCGTTCCGTAGTTACGTATTTTTCCATCATAGAGGTATTCTCTTAGTTTTGTACACGACGTCCTGAAAAACAAATCCTACCAATTGTTCTTGAATTGCTTTGAGGCATTCCGTTGGTAGAAACTATTCCTTCTTCCACTCAAGCTTCGAACAAAAGGGAAAATATAAATAGTGCGTGTATATCACTACGCCACGATTAATTTATCGTATAGCGAGGGACTTTGGCGTCCCACTGTGGTAAACCCGTGGTCGGCTTGGTCAGTAGGCCACTGCGTTACTCGTTGTGGTTATTCTATTTACCGCAACGGGTCATATAATTTGTCCGCTACGGTAAATAAACATATGTAGCAGCGGGCTACATAAGCCGCCCGCTGCGGTAAATCAATTGACCACAACGGGCAGATTATATAGCCCACTTCTACAGAAATGCATTTACCGCAGCGTGGGCGGATTAAGTTGCCCGCTGCGGTTATCCTCGTCCTATAAATACCAGGAGCCATCCCTTCTTCTTGGATCTCCACGACTTCTCCTCTTTCAAAACGTGGGGGGGGGGGGGGGGTGGTTTGCCCAATTTTTTCACCAAGTCATTGAGTTGAGTTTTAAAGCTTTGATTTGGAGGAGTAGGACACTATAAGAGGTACATATTGCTCTCTCACCCCTCTTTCTCTCTCGTTTTCTCACTTTTTAGTGCAATTCCTCATGTGTAGCTAGATCTAGATCTAGATCTAGTTTTTTTATTCTAGATTCTTCATAGATCCATGTACTAAATATATAAAACTTGTGTTTTTTAATCTAGATTCACCGTGTGATATATAGGTGAGCTAAAGTTTTCTCTTGATCTCTCATCTCGTTGGGGGCGGAGGTTTTGCTCGAATTTTTCACTAAATCATCAAATTGAGTTTTAGAGCTTTGATTTGGGGGAGCAGATGACAATAAGAGGTACATGATTGCTCTTGATCCCACACCTTTTTCTCTCTTTTATTCTCATTTTTAGTGCAGTATGCCTTATCATGTGTGTCTAGTTATCTAGATTCATGAAGTAGAACTATTTTTAATATAATACTTTATTGTTTTGTCGTGTTAAGCTATGAGATGGATATGTCCGAATGGATGTACCACATCGATAGAGTGCTTGATCTTCGGTACCTTAGTGAATTGAGGAAGTTTATGGTAGCTGCGAAAGCTCATCGTGCGAGTATGAAGCGGATGACAACCATATGTGCATGTTCTAGATGCCGGAACCTCAGAGGCTACCCAGATGGTACGATGCAATCACATTTGATTGTCAACGGTTTTATGAAGGGTTACACGGTTTGGACTTCTCATGGTGAAAGTCTCGATGCGAGTGCGGTGTATCTGGAGTGAGCTCGTCGACGGCGATGGTGAACCAAGATCATGTTCTACCACCACCACCTTTGGTGGCAGATGTGCCAACCGCCACTGACGACCACAACAATTCTCGTGACTACATCACAATGGATGAACTGCTCGAGAACATTCTAGATGACGCCGATGACGCATGACACTAGTGAAGATGCTACTTTGAGGGATCTCGAAGATGTCCAAATCTTTGAGGATCTAGTCAACCACATTGACGAGGATGACGTTATGTTTGGCAGCCCAAAGTGGTAGGAGAATTTTAGAGATGAAGCAGGCTGATGAGGAATGGCCCGATCTTCCGTGAGGTAACTAATAAATTTGATTTGTGGAGAACTCGACGTTGGCGATCCGGCTTCAAATCAGACACGATTCGAACCCTGCAACCGTTACACCACTGCTCCATTGATTATCAACCAAGCACAACTTGATTGAACTCGCCAATAAGGCTTTTCCTGCAAGCGAATCGAAGAACACAAGCAAGAAGGTATAAACACGCAATCTGAAATTGCAAATATGAATGATGCGAATATCAATAGAGGGTTCAAGAACTCGGTTCCAAAGGAATAATCGACACAGTGGAGGAGATCAAGAACGAGGGGCCCTGGATCACTGTAAAAGGACTAATCGACACAGTTACAATGAACGATTCAGTTTCTCGATGGAAAACTAAACTCTAAAACAAAACCTGAGTCTCAATGGCGGCGACTACGTGGAATATAAGGGAGATACGTCCTAGGGTTGGAGGCGACCAGGGGGAGGCTCCCACAACTTGGGCTTAAGGCCCGACTCACGATACATGGCCAAGTTGGGCCAAAATAGGTGACGCAGCACTGGAACAGATTCTAGATGCTGACTTGTTTTGATGTTTCCTGATGACTCAGAAGGAATTTAGACCTCACACCAACGCCATTGGTTTCCTTATGAAATTATCTTTCCATCCGTGGGTGAATCATCGAAAACGGACTCCGTATGTATCCTGGGCGTCCGTTTTACTCCTTGCTGGTCCTGGACTCCGAAACAAACTCGAAGTCGACGTGACAACTGAGTTGGAGATGAGTTGCAACTTGGAAAAGACGATGACGTAGACGTGTCTAGTGTAGTGATGTCCTCATCATGCTCCCCTTCTTGAATTGGAGTCGTCCTTGACTCCATCATAGGTATGGCCTCATCATCCCCTCCTTCTAGAATTAGAGTCGTCCTCGACTCCATCCCATCAACAAACTCCTGCAAAAGGTTAGTGATAGCAGACAATGCACAAGACATAATATGTTGACAAAACATAGTATAACATGGTGTATTAGGATTATCACATAACTCAGCAGTAGCAGAAGTTGTAGCAAGAAAAGCATCTCCTGGTAACTTAATCCCATTTTTATCAATGTTTAGCGGAGGTTTATTTTTAATCTTTTGAGCATGTTTAACAATATCAGTAGGAGACAAAGACAACAAAGTAATTTTCTCGTCCTTATGCATGAAAGTGTATTTATTAGTTCTACTATGGTGTAAAGCATCATTATCAAATTCCCATGGACATCCTAACAAAATTGAACAAGCTTGCATAGGTACAACATCAAAATCAGCAGTATCATGATAAGAGCATGTGAAAAAGCTAATGCGGGCTGATTTAGATACCTTCGTCTGACCACTATTATTGAACCATTGAAGTTTATATGGATGCGAATGTTGTCGTGTGGTCAAGCCAAGCTTCTCAACCAAGTCTAAACTCACCAAGTTGTTGCAACTCCCGCTATCAATGATGGTGAGAATACGACAACCCTGCACAATGAGATACATGTGGAACAAATTGTTGCACTGGATCTTCATCTCATCTTCATGTCCCATACGTGAACTCAACACATGCTACACTAGAAGGCTAGGATAGCCTGCGGCGGCAGCCATGGAATCAATGGTCTCTTTGTCTGGATCGCCCTCGATGGAATCTGCAGCAAGGTTAGCATCAAGGGCTAAATCATCTTCAACATTACTAGCACTTACATATCCATCCTCAGTAGCAATGAAAGCACGACGACTGGGGCATTAGACAATTTTATGTCCCATGCCTTTGCAACGGTGACAAATGGTTTTAGCGCTAGAGGAGGGGCTAGTAGAAGCACCCGGAGTGGCACCTTTCTTTGACTCTGGAAGCTGCACATTAGACAATTTACTTACCCCGGAAGAGTGTGGAGGTGTAGATGTCTTGGGCGTCTCCGGCGCAGAGCGCTACTAAAAATTCCTCCCAGTGTTAGACCTAAAAGGCTGTTGTTGTGTGTGTCCCTGTACTTCGCGTTCGGCCTTAATAGCAAGATGATACAATTGGAAAAAAGTGCGCCATTCTTTATAATCAAGAATATTATGTATATCATGATTTAAACCACCAAAGAATCTAGCACTAGCATCATCATCATCATCATTTATACCACAACGTGCTAAACCAATAAGCAATTCTTGATAGTATGCTTCTATGCCTTTATCACCTTGTTTTAAAGTTTGTAGTTTCAAACGTAAATCACGTTGGTAATAAGGAGGAACAAAACGAGATTTCATACGTTGTTTTAACACATTCCAAGTTTGAGGCATAACAACAGCATTACCAACATTGCAAAGATCACTCCACTAAAACAAAGCAAAAGTAATAAACTCACTAGTAGCAAGTCTAACTCTATGCTCAACAGGTACATTATGAGAATCAAATTTTTGTTGAACAGCAAGCTCCCAATCTAAGTATGCCTTAGGATCAATATTACCAGCAAAAGGAGATAGACTAAATTTAATTTTAGCAAAAGGATCATTATTACCATGATTATTACCTCTCATACCATGACGATTGAAGTTGTAGCGGCGACGGTTGCGTGCATCACCGTCAGCATCTGCATCTCCATCATAAAAAAATCCTCATCTTCATCATTATCACGATGAGGTGGTCGGCGCTGTTCAACCTGCTCAATGCGGGTGACCAGATTGTTCACGTTGCGCGTCAGCTCATTCATAAGATTGTGTTGTAAGCTCGCCCTTGAACACATACTCATTAAAATCCGTCGGAGATCCTGACATGGTTAGAAGATAGAAAAAGACAATACCAAAGTATTATCCCTATCAACTAAAAGGAACCAAGTGGTGGTGGTGGCGGTGGTGGTCGTGGTGGTGAATAGTGGAATGCAAAATCACAAGCGACTTACCACCGTCTTGCAAGTGTTGTTACCAAAGCCAAACAGGAGCAAGACCAAATTGTCGAAACAATCAGTTGTTGAGCGTGGTAATAGTTGCAAGATGAACCTGCGCTGACAGAAGTATATGTGGAGCTTTGGGAAGACAGACTATGATCAGTAAGGATTAGCAAGTAACGAAAACAGATTTAGTTAAGTTCAATAAGTATCCAAAGTACAAATCACAAATGTTGGCTAAGATGTATCTAGACGTAGCGCAACAAGGTGAAACAAAGGACGATGGAAATAACTCACAGAACAAGCAAAACAAGCCAATGCTCAGATTTTTCCTTTTTCCGGAATTTTCCCGAATTTTCCCAAAAGGCACTCGTAGGACTCAAACTTTTTTATTTTTCACTATTTTTTATATTTTTCTCTGAACAAGGATCACAAAATATGCAACCAGAAAAATTGGCACCTTCAACTGAGGTGAGATGTGGTCTACAAAAATTCTGCAAGTTCTCTGAAAAACGTGCAAAAACTTTGATAATTTTTTTCTTTATTTTCCCGATTTTTTGGCAATTTTGGTTCATCCCCAAATGATGTCAAGAAGCTCCACAATTGTTTTCGGATTTTTCCGACAAACGAGCGAAAATTTATGCCTGTTTAACCGAAGGTATGTCAAGTTATGTTTTTCGGAAGGCACAACACGACGACGGCGGCTGCGGCGGCGGCAGTTAGGGCAAAGCGTCCCTAAACTCCAACACCGATCACAAGATCAACGTCCGTGTGACTAAAAACAGTAGGTAATCGCCAGATGATGTAGGAGGGTTGTGATGCAGGCAACAAAATAACAGCGGCTGGCAACCTATCTAGGGTTTGCGCGGCGACGAGAGATCACACAAGGCGGCTAGCGGTGGCAAGTCGAGTGATGTGGTGGCTTCGACTTGTTTGGGAACGGTGGATGGGATAGCGGCGGAAACAAAGAACAACAACGGTGCAGTTGAACTACGATGTCAAACACAATCTAAACCAGCATGTAGACTCAACCACAGACACAAACTCAACAAAGCAAATCTGAAAACGAAACTACAAGGCACAAAGGGTGATAGGACAGCGGAAATTGAAATTTTTTGTAGCCTTTTTGTGGACTCTAGGTAATGAACAAATATGAATCTAAGGCAAATGAGAGTATACCTCGTGGTAAACCTAAAATTCTGATACCAATTCATGAGGAATGGCCCGATCTTCCGTGAGGTAACTGATAAATTCGATTTGTGGAGAACTCGGCATTGGCGATCCGGCTTCAAATCAGACACGATTCGAACCCTGCAACCATTACACCACTGCTCCGTTGGTTATCAACCAAGCACAACTTGATTGCTCTCGCCAATAAGTCTTTTCCTGCAAGCGAATCGAAGAACACAAGCAAGAAGGTATAAACACGCAATCTAAAATTGCAAATATGAATGATGCGAATATCAATAGAGGGTTCAAGAACTCAGTTCCAAAGGACTAATCGACACAGAGGAGGAGATCAAGAACGAGGGGCCCTAGATCACTGTAAAGGAACTAATCGACACAGTTACAATGAACGATTCAGTTTTTCGATGGAAAACTAAACTCTAAAACAAAACCCTAGTCTCAATGACGGCGGCTACGTGGAATATAAGGGAGAGACATCCTAGGGTTGGAGGCGACTAGGGGGAGGCGCCCACAACTTGGGCTTAAGGCCCGACTCACGATACATGGCCAAGTTGGGTCAAAATAGGTGACGCAACACCGGAACAGATTCTGGATGCTGACTTGTTTTGACGTTTTCCGATGAGTTAGATGGAATTTGGACCTAAAACTAACAACATTGGTGTCCTTATGAAATTATCTTTCCATCCGTGGGTGAATCATCGAAAACGGAGTCCGTATGCATCCTGGGCGTCCGTTTTACTCCTTGCTAGTCATGGACTCCGAAACAGACTCGAAGTCGACGTGACAACTGAGTTGGAGATGAGTTGTAACTTGGAAAAGACGATGACGTAGACGTGTCCAGCGTGGTGATGTCCTCATCACAGGCGGCAATTGATCCTCTGTATCAGGATGGTGGCAAATGTCCGGAGGGGTGCACGGCGCTCCGTTTCAACCTCCAACTGCTGATTATGAAGGCTCGACATGGTTGGTCAGACAATAACTTCAATGAGCTGTTAAGTTACCTTGCTACCACGTACCCTACGGACGGTAACAAGGTGCAAGCTAATACGTATCGAGCGAAGAAGCTGATCCGACCAGTGGCGATGAAAGTTAGAAAGTTTGATGCCTGCCCTAACCACTGCATCATGTACCAGGGCGAGAAGTTTGAGAAGTTGACTAGTTGTCCATACTGTGGATTTAGTCGGTACAAAAGGAATGCCGGTTGCCGCGTGGATGTAGACAACAATGAAGCCTCGCATGGTGGTCCGAACAACAACAAGAAGAAGACCAGTATTGCGGCCAAGCAGATCTTGGCTCAGCAAGACAAGGAAGAAAAGGGTTACACACGGAGGAAAAGCCCCACGCTATTGGGGTGATACCTACCTATGGTCGATCGTCTGCGTGCACTGTTCGGGAATCTAGAGGATGCGAAACTCATGTCATGGCATGCATCTCCTAATCGGGTCAAGGATGATGGCAAGCTACGACACCCCTCCGATGGACAGCAATGGAAGGATTTTTTACAAGTGTTGATGGTCGTTAGCGTCAACTTTTAACACAATTATAAACATGATAAATGGATCAATCACATATAAAATAGAGAAGTATAGGGTTTTATTTAACAATTTCCACAAGTTTTGACATTCCATTATTTTCCGGGGACTATTCTAGAAAAGAGTAATAAATAAAAGCAAATCAAATTAGATATCGAATAAATCTCATGGAGATATAGTTGCCAATCAACTCACGGAGGATCCCGCAGACACCAGAGCGAAGCGGGACCCGAGACCCCACCATTTGGGGCCAGCCATCATGGGGTGGAGCCATCTACAACAAAAGTATTGCAAAATACTATGACAATGTATCCAAAACAGAGTAAATTGTATTAAACTTTTAATAGACTCTACTCCCACTAAAATCAATATCCCTCGATTGAAACTTAGTGATTCAAGACCCACAACTTTCAAGTCTACTAGTGAGCTTTAGCATCACCGCTAGGAGACACGGTAGATCGGTAAACAACACCTTGCTAATCATATCACATATGACTCTTGTTGTTGGGTGACATCTCTATGCTTATGTTGCCAACAACTAATGCTCCAAAGTCCCTAACCATTAGGATAACCTTGTTCAAGTAACCAAACCTTCCGCAGTAAGTATCCGATACGAACCTGTCTAGTCAAGGAAAACCAGTGGCACCCAAATTTCATAAACCTACCACCGATCGTACAAGACACGTTACAATGCAAGGTTTGGGGAAGCATTACAACTTAAACATTGCTGAGGGATCATTCTACTTCACTACCGCATATGTAGACAAAAACATTATTGCACGTAAAAGTAGAACATTGTAAGAACGGTATAAACACAGATATGACTTGGTATAACCCATTGTTTCTTTGGGGATCTCCATCTCCATCAATCTGTTCATCATGGTGATCGTCATCTCCATGATTCATGTATGCCATCCTCCGTGAAGAGTCCACCAAGACTATTTATCACTACCGTAACATAGTGAAATAAAATTACATGGTCGCGGGTAGGATCATCGCAGATTGGCACGCATGCCATTACATATGAATGGACAATATCTATGGCTCCAGCCATATTGCCTTAATCATGACGTGCAAGCCATGAATTAATTACATAAGTGATATACCAATCATGAATACCTGCAAAACAGAGTTAACCGATTCCGATGTCTAATCTAAAAACGCCAAAAACATAATTTTCCAACTTGTTTTTCGTAAATTTGATTTCGCCAAAAGCAGCAAAGCAGTTAGCGAACGGATGCGAAATTTTCTGGTGCACGATTTTCTTTTAAAGTTTGCGTCAATCCGATGTCGTATGCAAAAGTTATGGTCATTTTACCGAATAACACTTTATTGCAATTTTCCCCTCCGACGGTGGATCCAATCAGCCGCCGCCGCCGCAGCGCATGCTCTTGGGACTTGACCTAGGTTCGATTCGATCAATCTTATTGATTTCCAACTCACCATAATTGGGTTTACATGTATCACTTAACTCGGATGGCGGAATTCCGACCGGTACGAGTAGATCGTTACAATACCAATGTGGAAAGATAACGAACCATGATCAAAGATTGATCAACAACCGAGCATATCTCCATATGCACATACCCAAATCTATAACGAGGCATCTAATGGATCCAATACCACTGTAGGGTTATGAGGTTGATATGCTAGCCAGAAAACAAAAATTTTCAACCCCATAAACGAGGAACTAGTGCTAGTTATAGATCACGGGGTTACCACTAGACGCGCAGGTGCAGCAGAAGCGACTCGATGTAGTTGTGCACGTCGTAGCAGTGTTGTGCAGTTGCGAGGTCATCTGTCTCAACGTCTCCTTCGCGCAGTTCATCCTTGTGCTCCAAATGCAGCACCTCCGAGGAATCCCACACGTGTAGGGAGGAAGCGTTGCACCTCCGGACTACTAGGTCCGTGAGGAGCAGAAGGCGCGAGCATGGGGAGGAGACAACGGCTGCCAAAAGGCGTCGATTGATCTCGCCCCTCGACCACCCCTTGCTTATATAGGCGTCCTAATGAGCTCCCACGTTGGAGGCCCATTAGTAACCCTAAACCTAATCTAATCCGGGTCCAACCCGAATTAGGATTCCAACCCCTTAGGAGTGTGACCCTATGGGCTCACGCACACATAGACATGGCCCAAGTACTCTTATTCGACCAATAGTTGATAGTGGCCTCTAGCAAGGCGTGTCAACTCCTATGCATACGCTACGATCATATCAGACGAACCACCACAATACCATATACTTGTTATTCCTTGGCCTTACGATATTTGGTCCAACTCGTCAACTAAACAATTCAACCGTCAACTAAACAAGGATAAGGATATAAATGAAACCAATACCTAGAAATAGGATTTATACTGACATAATTCCACGAGTTTTGGTGAATGTCTATTTCTGCAGGGGGATACCAGGAAATATGGAGGAAAGACCCGCATGTAAGCATTACATAGAGATAATTATCATCTGCAGGAAAAAGAACACTCTAGAAGGGTCAAGAAGGCGCCGGAAGAAACGAGAGGTCGAGCAGGCCTAGGGGCAGGGCACTCGCCCTACCCCCTGGGGCGGCCACCCTAGGTCAGAGCCCAATGAGGCTCTGCCTTGTGGACCCTCTCCCCACCGCCTTTGAGGTTGCATCTAAGCCCTCCATTAAAGTCGGTTTGATCCAACGGCCGACGTTCATTTGAGGAGGCTATATAAGGAAGGCCCCCTGACCTTGACGAGGAGAGCCCAGAAAACCTAATTCATTATTCATCTCAAGAGATGTCCCTGTTCAAGCCCTAGAGCCACCACATCAACTAGATCTCTAGTTTAGCATAGCTACATAGGATTAGGACTAGAAGGAGTCAATCTTCGATTGGTTTACCAGATCTGTCAAGAGGATTATTGGTAATTCTCTCTCCAGTTCTTCATTGTTCATCATTGTTCTTCAATATTATGAATATGACTTTGCTCTACTTCATTATATTGTTTATGACTTTACTCTATTCGATTATGTTCTCAAATATATTGTTCTTAGTTTATTATGATTATATGCTTG
The DNA here is from genome assembly GCA_022036555.1 of Microstegium vimineum. Lineage (NCBI taxonomy): Eukaryota > Viridiplantae > Streptophyta > Magnoliopsida > Poales > Poaceae > Microstegium > Microstegium vimineum. Next base: position 29,757,108 of record CM039135.1, read on the forward strand.
GCTTAGTTAGATCTGAATCATATCCATGTTTAGGATCGTATAGCGTTTATCCATCAGTACTATGGCTAAATGATAGATATTGTGTAGGCGTGGTGCCTAGACCGTATTTATCTGCGATTGTACCCTATATTCCGGATCATGAGGTAGTTCGTGGGAGTGACAGTCCTGTTGAGTCCTTTGTAGTCCTCCTCCCGTTTATAGGGTAGGCAGAGCAGTACTATTACGGGGAAATGATTGCTATGTTTCTCATCTTCCTTAGTAATACTCACTACACATGAATATCTCTTATCTTGCCATGATTGCCAAGTATAATTGCAGTAATCATAGTATGCTAGACTGTATAGTTAAGAATGACTTAGGAAATATCTTTGTAGTTCATCCTAATTCCATGCTAATGTCTTGCTAGAATATCTGTTGAGGTGCTTATCATTATCTTATGTGGCTAATATATGCTGATCAGTATTTATCTTTTGTCACTATTGATTCATTATCTATATTTTATGTGACACTTATCCTGTATTGAGAGAGATAGATGGAAACTCTCCATTACACATGCAGTATCCCTTCCTAGTGGTAAAAATATAAATAACGATACCTGGAATACTCCTGGTTAAAATGCTACTTCGGTATAATCTGTGCGCTTGCAGATACACATTTATATTTATTTATTAGAAGAGCAAATGCATATTGTAATACCGCATGTCACTGCCATCCTGGGGATGACAACTTGGCTTAAGTGGTATGAGAGGTGGTTAACTATTTTTGGCGCCGTTATCAGAAATAGAAATCTCTCTACTTTTGGTAATGGCGTTAAGAGATGTCAATAGTAGCTCCATTCTTTCAATCTCTTGTCCCCACTCATCCCAGCGAGGTTTTCCACGGCTTCTTGTTCTTGTTCATAGGATTGGTCTTTGTATCTTGTGACTTCTCTAGGATAGTCTGCCCATCCATCCTTCAACGGTTGGGTTGCTTGACGGCGGTTATGGTGTCTCCTTCTGTTGCGTCGCTTCTTGGGCTGCATATGATTAACATAACTATTGAAATTGCAGCATACCTTTCCAGTGGGTAGGTTGAAGTGGATTTGTCTAGTCGCGATGAAGATGATGACTTTAGCTGTGTCGAGGAATGGTCTCCCCAAGATAAGAGTCATATCTTCTTCATCCTGTATGTCAAGTACTACAAAGTCTACAGGAATACATGAATCTTGTATTTATACCGATATGTTCTTTGCTATGCCTTCGGGGAATCTGTGCGTCAAGTCCGCCATATGCAACTGCATGTAGGTTGGGTACAAAGGTATACCATCAAACAAATGATCATAGGTTACCTTTGACATTATGTTGACCCCTGATCCTGTGTCACAGAAGGTCGAAGGGAAGACTGTCTTCATGATTGTGCATTCAATGGTTTGTACTCCTAGGTCTCCCTTCTTGACTACGTATGGTGATGCTAGCAAGTGATCATGCTCCGTGTTGACTGGGTTGATCATCTGGACTGCTCCTTCTAAGATCTGACTCTGCTTGTTCTTCCTCCTTCTTCTATTGTTCTTGGGTACTGCTGGTTGATCTTGTTCATACTTCCTCTATGGTAGTGTAGGAGTGTTGATCATGTGGTTCTTGAATGAGAACTTCTCTTTCTTTTCTTTTATAAAAAATACAATCTCGGCGTGCTCCGCATAGATGATGGATAAGAATGACTCTTTCTTCCAAGCTCAAGAAAGTAACAGAATCATCATCATTAATATCTCAGCTTGAAGCTCCACCCAATCAAGAAGATCATCAAAACATCGTTCGAGACTTGACATCAGAGTTTGAAGCCATGGCAGATAAGTCAATCCGTGAGTTCTCAGCCCCCACCACGGACAACATCTGCATTGGACCTGCTGCAAACATTGATCGGACATTTGAGCTCAAGCCTGCGATCATCAACATGGTGCAAGCAAGTCAGTTCTGTGGGAAAGCACATGAAGATGCTAGTGCTCATCTCCAACACTTCATAGAGATTTGCAACACATTCACTATCAAGGATATCCCTAGAGACGCCATACTACTTCACCTTTTCCCATTCTCACTCTTGGGAAGAGCGAAGCAGTGATTCTATATATGCAACAAAGGAGAAGAATATTACGTGGGCACTTTGTTCCACCAACTTTCTAGCAAAGTTGTTTCCCATGGACAAGACCAATGCTCTCCGTGGGAAGATTTCATGTTTTTAGCAACAACATGACGAGTCCGTTCCAGAAGCATGGGAGCGCTTCGAAGACTACATCCTAGAATGTCCCCATCATGGAATGGAGAATTGGTTACTTATGCAGACCTTCTATCATGGGCTCAGCAACATCACTCGGGAGACCATGGATGCTGCTACCGGAGGAGCATTCCTATCACATACAATACCACAAGCGACATCTCTTGTGGAGAAGATGGCATCCAACCAAGGTTGAAGTGAAGAAAGAACTCAAACTCACAAGAAAAGTTGAGGTATGCACCAGCTCAAAGAGGTAGACATACTGTCAGCAAAGCTAGACCTGCTCATTAAGAGGCTCGATGAGAAAGCTGGAGAAAAGAAAAAAGTTATGAACATTTATGACTCTCACATGACATGTGAAGACTGTGGAGACACTAGACACTCAGGCAACCAATGTCCAGAATTGTAAGATGATGTGAACTACATCAAAAACAACAACTACAACCGTCCTTAGCAAAATCAAGGTTGGAATCAACAACAACAAAGGTCTAACTACTCAGGTAACTACTTAGGTAATTATCAAGGTAACAATTCTTACAATAATCCTAGTTTCCACCTTTGAGAGAGTTAGTAGCTAATCAAGTAAAGTTAATGGATAACATGTCTAAGAAATTAGCATCCAATGATAAAATACTAGAAACTATAAATAATAGAATGGATAATTTTTCTGTTGCCATCAAGAATCAAATTATCTTTAATAAAATGATTGAATCTCAGCTAACCCAAATAGCTGCCGTTGTTCCTATCACTAACCCCGACATTCCATCACAACCGGAAGGATTAGAATATGCAAATCTTGTAGACATATTTGATGCAGGCGCTTATTGGAACAACCCCACTGAAGAGTGGTGTAACGATTTCCTACCAACTAAGAAAGGAGACCCAGGATGACCCGTCATCCTAATCTCCATTGGCATCATGGACTTTCCTGAAGCACTTTGCGACTTTGGCGCAAGAGTTAATATTATACCTAGAGTAATGTATGAGAAATTCTTTAATTATCCTTTATCATATACAACCATGTGTTTGCAGCTTGCAGATCGGACACTGTGCTACCCAAGAGGAATATTAAAAGATATATGTTTCCAGATTGGTACCTCATACGTCCCAGCAAACTTCATGGTGATAGAGACTGGTGTTGATGAGAGGTCACCCATTATCCTAGGGAGGCCACTCTTGAACACTACTGGAGCTATCATCTATGCTAGCGCTATCAAGATCAGTTTCTTTATCAAAGGGAAGAAGGAGACATTTACCTTCAAGAACAAGACCCTACAATCTCCTGAACAACCCCAACATGAGCCAAGGAAGAGGACCAATAGGAGGAACACGCAGAACAAGAACCAGAATAAGAAGCAAGTATGGACAGAATCAGCAAAGATGGTCACTGCACTCCACAATAATCAAGATCACCAAATCAAGTCACCTCATTTGATCAAGAAGGACAACCCATGTGTTCCTACCATTGAATGCACAATCAACAGATGCTCCTTCCAGAAAGCAATCTGTGACACCGGATCAAGCGTCAACATTATGGCCAAGTTGACCTACAAGTTTCTGTACGGCACAATGCCTCTACATCCAACATACACCCAACTCCAAATGACAGATTAGACATGCCGTGTCGTCGAAGGCATAGCAAAAGATGTCCCCATCCAGATTGATGACCACTTCATCCCTACAGACTTCCTAGTCGTTGATATGGGAGAAGATGATTATGATCCACCTATCATCCTTGGAAGGCCGTTCCTAAGCACCACCAAAGCTATCATCTACATTGGGACAGGAGAAGTGCACTTACACTTCCCCTCTGATAAGGTACGCTGTTACTTTAATGCTAACTACATTGTTGAAGAATCTAAGCAAAATAGAACAAGAAGAAGACGTCGCTACCGCAACTAGAAGAAACAGAACACCAAGGACGGATGGGTAGACTATAAAGGAAAAGTATCAAGATATGAAGAGAGATACCCCGAAGAAGAAGAGTCAATATACACAACTCCACTCTCTAGGCCAAACACACCACCAACTTCAAGGTTGGGAAATGAAAGATCATTCTATGACTACCACAGGCAAGAGAGCAGAGAATCATGGGAAGAAATGAAGGTATGTCCCTTCAATTTTACTAAGTATCCAGGAAAAAGAGCTTCTCCTAGGGAGGCTACCACACCAACACAAGTGTGGAGAGAAAAAGAAACTATAACAGAAGAAGAAGCACAGTCGGAGGCACCAACCACGCCATCCGACGATCCCCAGGACAACTAAAGACGTAAGGAGTCCTGTTCGGAGGACTTAAACCACCAAACGCCGTGCCAAGAGGTAAAACTTGGTAGTTATCCCCTTTCCCTCAGTTATTTACTTTCCCTAAATAGTTAATCATGTTTACACCATCTTAAAAAGAAAATAAAAATGTTTAAAACTATTAAGCCCCATGTGAATAAACTCGTGGTATAAAACCCATAAGTACACTCGCTGTGGTGGCATAAAAATAAAATAAATATGTTTTTGTATTATAAAATAAAAATATATAAATAGTAAGTTTATGATCCTGCTAAATGATAACACCCATTAGAGGAAGCTCGACATGATACAAGCTAGAGATTTATAACTAACACTTAATCAGTTCTACAAGCTTTGTTGTCTATGTGAGTTTCACAGAATTCAAGGATCAAAGAAGAATAGCAACCAGAGGACATCCTACCCACTGTCAGAATACTCTGACAAGATAAGAACACCTCTGCTACCTGTAAACTACATCAGAAGAAATTACGTCAAAATCAAGCTTGGGAGAGAGCACCCCCACGTTCCAGTTATATCCGAAGAAATTACGTCAAAATCCAGCTTGAGGGAGAGCACCCCCGTACTTAGCTAAGTATTTCTACCTACCAGTTTTTATATCTATACTCTACTAAAAGTAAAAAGATGCATAATCATAGAAACCCAACAAATATTTTCCCGTCTATATATATATATATATATGTGTGTCTTTGCTAAGTTTAGAAGTTTGCTAATAAATAATAGGAGAAAATAAAATAAAAGTAGCTATGATAAAATAAACCCAATAATAAACTCTTAATATGGAGATGATGAATAGTTTCTCTACCGTAATTCCTTTCAAGTACCTAGTTTTCAAATTTGAACTCTCTCTCAAGTTTAGGCATAACTGTTATGATTTGAATTTGCTCTAAACCTGAACTTGTGGGAAGAGTACCTGATCTAAAGTCTAAGTCGTTGACGGATATGATATGGGAAGGTTTGAGTTGCTATTTATCTGTTTCTAGAGATACTAGAATTCTGGAGAATTTTATCTTTTTAAAACTTTAAAAATGCTGCATGATGAGTTCCTGTATGACGAGAGTTTAAATTCCTACCACAGCCATATATACATGCTTACTAGATTAGGAAACCACACATTCTTTTACATACTGCTTATGAGCATTGAGTGTGGTCAAGCTGTGTGACCCTCAGTAATACGGTCTGAATCAAGATTCATGTACACTCCATCCACATATGTTGCTTCTAGCCCAGAAGTACGCACCCATATACATCCATTTCCATCTCTAGATGTGTTGGGGATATTACCTCGGCATATGCCCATGGACCTTATGGCCATGCCGACCTGAAGACGGCCCAACCCACGAGGCTTTGCGGCACGCGACCAGCCCGTCGTGCTCGCCAAGGAATCCGAAGAAGCCTTGATCGCCAAGAAGGATCCTAGTAGATAGACTCGGATCCCTTACCTAAAGGGACCGATCGTAATCTGTTAGGATATGGAAACTGTAACCCTGCTCTCCGGCTATATAAGCGAGCAGGGACCTCCTCCAAAACAGAGGCATACAATCCCCTAGATCGCATCTACGGGTCTTGTAACCTAATACTCATATCAATCCAGCCACCAAAACACAGGACATAGGGTATTACGGCGATTTGCCAGCCCGAACCTGTCTAAATCGCCGTGTCTACGCTCTCTGTGTTACGCTTGATCGCCATCGCCACACCTCTGCCTACAATCTACTACCGTGGGGTACCCCCTAGGTAGACTGCGACGCATATTTCACCGACAGTTGGTGAGCCAGGTAGGGGGTGTGTGCATCGACTTCATGGCTCGTCAAGTGGTTACGTTCCCGGATTCGATGGTCCTCCCGACGGCCGGCACCGTACTCCAAATTGGATCCATGTCCTGGACCGTCGGATCTACTCCACGAGGGGCAGACGCACTGCCACTCGCACATCGCCCCACCACGCCAATGTACTGCCCACGAAAGAAGATTAGCGTTGATGACTTAGTCGACGCCATCGACCACTCCAACGTCGGCATCACAGAGTACGTCGACCTTGTTCAGGCGGCACGATGTCAACTCCTCGGCCATCACCGCCGCCGACCCACGCAATCACCGAGCCGTGATGAAGGCGGCGACTGTGGTGACCAGAGGCACCCACCTCTCTCCAACGATACCTCACGGGCTCAGCAATCAGGTGACGCTCCTTCAACACCAGATGTTCCGATCGGTCTTCAACCTGATCTCGGCGCCCCCATCGTGAACACCGTCGTCATCTCCGCGATCCACAGCGACTCAGAGTAGGTAGTGTCCCTCGACGGTACTATTTCCCCAGGCTCGACCACTAGCGCAGGGACCGAAGTCACCAGCTCATCCAGATTGACCGGTAGCTTCCCAGAATTCTCTCCGGGCTTCGGAGGAATGATTTTTCAGGTCTCCGCCGATAGCGTCACCCCCGACAACGATGCAGACGCCGAACGCGCTGCGAGAGAGCAGCACAACGCCAACCGAGCATAGAGGCGCCACGACGAACGCCGCGAGCAGGAAAGGCGCAACCAAGAGCATCTCGAGCAGGAACGCATTGCACGAGAACAGCAGGAGCAGGATCAGAGGAATTGCGGTCACCCGCCACAACGCAATCTCCAGTACAAGTTCAAAATGATGGGCGACGTCCCGGTGTATTCAACCCCAACGCCTATCTAGCGGCAGCCGCCTGCGATCAAGGATAAAATGGTGCCACCAATCCAAGGATCAAGGATAGACAAACACATCATGAGCATACTTTATTAAATAACTAGTTCCACATTTCCATGAGTGTTTGAGTGCAGGAATGAAAAAATGGAGCAAAGAAGAGCTAGTTGGGCCCACATAGGGGGTTGACCGACCACCCTATGGGCCCACCATGCTCTCCCCTCTCGGCCATGATCCAAGAGAGGCACTCTAGAGTGGAATTCATCCATTGAATCACTCTGTGTTTCCTCTCAACGGCTCACAAGCGAAGCACATGGATCCATGGGCCCACACCAAGGAAATCAACGTGACAACCAACTCAGAACCAGCAATTAGCACCAATGACAAGTGGGACTAGCACCAGGGAGGAAAAGGTGGGACAGGCACCACCAAGGGGGTTCGGCCGAACCATCAAGAGGCCCAAACAGGCCCCACTCAGTCCCTGACTGGTGGGACCTCATCCAATGAGGCAAGGGAGGGCCCACTGGCCATAGGGGGGTTCGGCCGAACCACCCCTAGGTCGGTTGGGTCTCCCCCAACCGCCATACCTTCTCCCCACGTGTTGGATCTCCACCATTCATGCCTTGGTCGGTTTCAAGGTCGGTTGGATCCAAGGGTGGAGAATGGAAGGCCCTGGATCGCTGACGTGGCGCCGGAGTAGCCCCTACTCCACCTCGTACTATAAATAGAGGGTCACACCCCCCTCTCTAATCATGAAGAAGAAGCCTACAAGCTGTATTCCTTAGATTGTTCTAGGAGTTAGTCTAGAGTGGGAGTTAGAGTTGAGTCGAGCTATGCTCGGGATTTCCGGAGTCGTCTTCTGGAGAGTCTGGTATAGCTCTTGTATCTTTCCTTCTTTGTAATACTTTATCTTATTCAATATATATCTTTCTATTTAATTTACTTAGTATTTACTTTGAGCATTTTTATACTAGATATAGTCTTGCTATATGCTTTTTCTCTTTAATAGCCTTCACACCCATAGTCTGTGATCCTTGTGACCTTTCCCGTATGCTATCATTGCCTATCATAGGGTGCTTTGATTATTTGATCGTAGTCAAAGTAGTAAGTTGTGTGTAAGCGTGGTGCTTATACATCATCTTATCCTTGGTTATCGCTTGCTGCACGGATTGTTTGTGGTAGATAGGAAGAGGTGACAACCTTGTCTAGTCGTTGTATTCCACCATGTGTTCTTAGGCAAGTTCTTAAAAGGTAAGGCCCCCATAAGAAGAGGGCGCGGTCCGGTAGGAGTTTTGTCCTCCTATTGATCTATCCCCTTGCCTAGCATACTTGTATTGAGGAGACAAACTATAGTGTCTAGACTAGTTAATTAGCTAAGTATATTGAAGTAGAGTGAAGTACATAGGAGTACCTGTTCTCTTCTCGTTGTCCTCCCACCTAGCTAGTCTCTGAGGTCCGTTCTAAGTATCCTTTACCGTAGATTCTTCATTCATCAACCCCTTCCTATCACATTTATCATTTACCCCCCTATACTAGTTGGTACTAAAGTTGAGGTGCTCTTTAGGATCTCTATCCAATTATCATTTCTAGCATGGCTTTCCTTTGGGATAATATAAATTACGATACCTCAGAATACTCCTTGGTGAAGTGGAACAGCGGTATAATCTATGCGCTTGCGGATTTATCCAATAGTCATAAGAAATACCAACAAGCATTTTTGGCGCCGTTGCGGGGGAAAGCTTAGCCAAGAAATTTTAATTAGATTGAATCCAGAGATTCTCGTTAACTTAGTTATCAATTAGTCATAGTGGCTTAACCCTGTTTGTGTCTTCCTTTCTTGTGAAGCCAGACAATGTATGAGCAGTTTCCAACTGCCCGGAAACTATCTCGAAGATCCCGAGCAGCTGTTGAGGAGGACTAGACGTCATCAAGTTCCCCCTCAGAGGTTCCTGTCGAACCAGGATCCGTTCAAGGAAGGAAAATCTACACCACCACTCAAGGAAGCTATGGCCCAGAAGGCAATCTCTGACTTCTCAGCTCCGTCAGCTACCCACGTAGCTCAAGGTCCCGAGGTCAAATTCGGAGATGCCACCTTCGAGCTGAAGCCCGCCTTGATCCACATGGTGCAGGCCAACCTGTTTTTCGTAAAGCCCCATGAGGATGCCAATGCTCATCTCCAGCACTTCATGGAGTTATGTGGCACGTTCACCATCAAGGGAGTGGTGTCTGACGCCATTCACCTTCGTCTTTTCCCATTCTCTCTATTGGGAAAGACGAAGAAATGGTTCTCCGCCCACAAAGAAGACGCCACTACATGGGAGAGGTGTGCTAACGCATTCCTCAAGAAGTTCTTCCCGACGGGCAAAACCAATGCTCTTCGCGGGAAGATCTCAAGCTTCCAACAACAATCTGATGAGACGATTCTCGAAGCATGGGAACGTCTCTAGGAGTACGTTCGTGCTTGTCCTCATCATGGGATAGACGACTGGCTCCTGATCCAAGGTTTCTACCACGGGCTGACTAGCATGGCCTGTAGTCACCTTGACGCTGCCGCTGGAGGGGCATTTCTCCAACACACAGTGAGGAATGCCAAGGACCCCATCGAGAAAATTGTGATCAACCAAGGATGGGGTGACGAACGTCTCCAGCCAAAGAGGAGAGGTATGCACACCGTTAATGAGGTGGACATGCTCTCCGCCAAGATGGATCTCCTGATGAAGAAGATAGAAGAAGGTTCCAAGGAGGAACGAGAGACCATCTACCCAGTCGCCGCTGCACAAGCTATTGAAGCCGATCCATGGTGCGAGGTGTGTGGAGGAAATGATCACTCGGGAAACAATTGCCCCGAGACTTCGAAGGAGGACATCAACTTCATCAGCAACAACAACAACAATAACAATAACAACAACAACAACGACGAGTATCGACCCCAACAACAAGGAAGCTGGAATTCACACCCTTGCTACCAAGGTAATGGAGGTAATCGTAATTATAATAATTACAATTCTTACAATAACCAGCCTTCGTTAAAAGATCTTGTTCTTGGGCAATCTAAGATTTATGATGGTATAAATAGAAAAATGATTGTGTTGACACAAAAAAAGCATCAGATCTGCGAACACCTCGGGCTTATACCCGAACTCGATTTCCAAGGTGTGCCAGTCGATTTGACCGGTTAATAGACAAGGACGATAACTAGAACAACGATGAATGAGACGACGGCGATGTGCCCGGACGTCAAGGCTCAGATTACTCAAAATGCAGAACTCGCGAGGTAGACGGAGATCCTGTAGATGCAGCCCGTCGAGATCATAAGAACTAGTGAATAAACTAGAGCTAATGTGATAAAAGTAGATGCTGGAAAAGTAGATAAAAAGTAATAAATTTGTATTTTGATTGATGGTCTTTTCACGCCGACCCTAGGTACATATTTATACCCCGGTAAGGAGGAGTTGTACACATACACGACTCATACATAAACAAAACTCCTACTTTTAAGGAAATAAATGACTCGTGCAAGAGTCGGACTCGAACTAATATAAACAAATACTAGCATATAATCACTAGTTTCCATGTCCATCTTCTTCACGATGAAACTTTGTTGATACAAAAAGTGACGTGCTGCGTCTCACACACAGCAAGCCGGAAAGCGTGACTTCAATCGGGTGCCCGGGTGCTTCAAGAACCGAAAACGTGCCAGTCAGTTTGACCTGAAACTAACAAGGGATGAAAGTCATTAGATATAAACTGGAACATGCCGGATAATACCAGACAGTTCCATATGTACGGCCCTGAAGCCACTTACAACAACATACAGCTATGAAAGCAATCTGCCAACAGGTTTTATGGAACATTCGGCTAAAACAGACAGAAAGCACGTAAACTAATGATTGCCGAATGCGCGTGCATGGGAAAAGGACGTACAAACGAATCATGGTTGAATATGGATTAAAGAATAACCAAGCTCGACAATTAGCCAAATTGGGGTCCATGATGAAGGAAACACGTAAGCAAACATGATTAAACTAATCGAAAGTCTGCATCTGCCACACGATACCTAGCGTCACCAAAGCTTAAACATGGATAGCATGCATGGACCCGCAACATGTAACAATCTAGATTTGAACCGATTCGGCTATTATAGATGTAAGATCTACTTATAGGAATAACGCGAAAGTAACAACTCATTATAACATGAATAGATCTATATGAGTTAACAAGAGCTGAACCGTATTAATCTAGATTGGGCAAAGGAGCATTTGCAAAATATGTAAAGATTATCTAAAACATGCAACACGATAACTTAATGAATCCAATAGATCTTGCCAAATCTACGAGAGCTGATAATTATCTTGCTTATGCTAAGCATATCGAGCAAACACCCGCCGCACGATATTTACATGTAAACAAAACATAAGTGAAGACTTCTTGATCATCAATCAAGGATCCGCCACACGATCAATGATAACAAACAAGACTACTTGCATCAACATCTAAATCCACCGCATAATACTAAACATGATAACAAGGTTGGCAAGACTTACGGAGGTTGACGGATCGATGATTCCTCTCGAAGAACTCGACGACACGACAAAGGACTCGAAGTTGGCACGAGGCCGGTTGTATTGATTTGGTTGTGAACAACTTTTACAATAGCTAAGGGTTTATATTTATACCCCGGCTATGACATGAGTCCTAAGAGGACACGACCACAAAATATTAAAGGAAGAAACATAATATCTTGACTTTAGTTCCCTTCGGAGTCTCCATTGCCTTAATTATTGCAATTGTCGTTATCAATTCGGCTCTCACTTGCCACCTTCGTCGCTCCGATGGAAACCACCCTTCTTTCTGATTAACCAATTGCGCGACCGATTGCCGAGTCCGGGAATTAACCGACCGCATGGACTTTGCCGAATGCTCTGAGCATCAATCTCCGCCGACTCACCACGTACTGGCCCACTTGTCATTGTGCAAAAATCCCGTGTTAACAAACTTTCCATCGGTAGATTCCTTTAATCCGCAAATACCTTCTTTCGTTTCTTCAATCTCTTGTTTCCATCAGCAATTCGATTGGTGGGATTCTGATGCCGATAAGGAAAAGCAACCATCTTTCTACCGATCGGTGTAACTATCCTCCTACCGATCAGTGTATCCGATTCATATTGACACGTACAAAAAATCAGTGTCAACACATGCCCCCCAATTTCGGAGTATAAAATATCTTATGCACCGAAATTTGCTCTATTGTAATCTTTCCCTCCAAAACATCACTACCATTTCGATTACCACGTGTTGTCACTGTAAATTACCAACAACTCCCGCAACTGTAGCACCAACAGTTACAATTCCTCGATCACCGCACAAATCGACGCGATATCCTTCCATATTCCTTCTTAGTCAGAAAGGAAAAAAACTCGAAAACTCCCTTTAACCTAGGCCTATAAAGACCACCGTCTGTCCTCTCTTTTACCCCGAGCTCACATTTTCACCTTCATCCCAACGTCATCCTCAAAGAGCACTATTCCAGTGGTGGTTCTTCTTCTTTCATCAGGAGGCACGACCCTTGCAAGAACTCTACTTGAATGACGATCAACTTCACTGTCCCCGCGGTAATCTTTCTTCCTTTCTTGCTGTATATACTATAGTTTTATCCTTCTGCACTGCTTTACAATTTCTTCTTTCTTTGTTCCTTCTCTTTCTGGATCTAGGAAATGTGCAACAAAATAGTGATCCCTACCGATCAAGAACATACCTGCTGTTTGGGCCCAATGGGGAATACCGATCCGATCAACCTTATCAATGTAGAGACCAACCGCATCCCTTTTAGATCCGAACATTTCGATCTAGGGTTATGGACGGACACCTTTCGCTCTTGGCCCAAACCTACCAAAGGGTGGAAGAACTAGTACCTTAGGATAGCTAGATCACGACAACTCTATTGGTCAGAGCGCAACATCGATCAATGCATCAGATTGTCCATTGTCGATATGGCTAAGAATGAAAATATGATGATTGCGGCTTCTTATTTCTGGTCTGATACAATGAACGCATTTTTATTCAGACATGGACCAACCACCCCTACACTTGCCGATGTACCCATGCTTACCGGCCTCGACGTTTCTTCTGCTGATCCTGCCACCCTCTTCCGCAGGAAGTCTGAACGTCGGGTAAGTACCCGTAACATCGGTGGTTAGACTGGATACATCCAAGAGTATCAGAAGACTAGATCGGTAGCCCCAAGGGAGCATGCCACCTTCCTTAACATGTGGTTGGAGAAGTTCGTTTTCTGTGGCAGAACAGTCAGACCCACCAACATGTATCTCCCGGCAGTAGAGCTTTTGGCCGATGGAGGATTTCCCCTTGGCCGATACCTCCTCGGTTCAGTTTATCGGCTCCTACACCAAGTTTCCGGAAAATTACTACTAGGCGAGCCCATCGGCAACCTTGGAGGTCCTTGGTGGTTCATCAACTTATGGTTGAATGCCCATATACACAAATGTCTCCAATTTGATCTGTTTAGCCAACCGTTCCCAAGAGATATATCTGAAGACTATGTGTTTGATGATGAAGAATCGGCAACCCGTTCCCCACTCAATTTTGGGGAAGCCATGATAGTACTACCAGGAACCGATGCCAACGTTGATCAATTCGACATGTTATTCCAGAGGCTCTACTACAGCATCCCTGCTGCAGAACAAGTCTGGTGGCCTTATGTCGATGAAGACAACCAATTTCCACTCTCTTTCAACCTTACCGATGGGAATATACCACAAAACGAAGCAATCATGAAGGCTACCCTCATTCCCCGGGCTATTCCAGTTAACGTCGTTGGGACCGGGAAGAACTCTCATCCATCATACGAGTTCTATTATCCATCGGCAGCGGCAAGACAGCTAGCATTCGGTCAATTGCCGATCAAACTTAGCTATGTCAATGTGATTAAACCAAGAGATGTTATCTCTAGTGCTATGGATTGGAATAAAATCATCACTCTCTCTCCTCATGCCGATGTAGCCAACATCGACTTATCTTCTTGGGCGCCGACATCCTTCATCACTGAATCATACAAGTCCTAGTGGCAAGAGTGGAAGGACCAACTATTTTCTCCATCATCACACTACTATCGACACTTGATTGATACTGATCATGTCATACTCGATGACGCGGTAAGCCTATTTCCGATACTACTTTGTTAACTTTTCAAATGTATCGGTAACTAACCCTCTGTCAACAGGTTAATGATCTGATCCCCAAAAAGAGCAAGATCGACAAACATTTCAACTTGCGACCAATGAATCCTACATCGATAATCGGCAACAAGGCCCCTTCATTATCTGCCCTCATGCATCACAAGGCAATTCCTAAGGTTACCATCAGGTCTAAACCATTGTCAACCGATGACGCTACCACTGCTGCCGCCGCTTTAGCACAAGCTTTCACGGTAACAAATCTTCATTTATCTGTGTTGATCATATCAACATGTTTAATTGACAATTTTTACTCAATCTGCACCAAATTCTCTTTTTGCAGCAGACAAGTTCATCGGTAGCCGTTCCAAACGTACAAACTTCTGCGGCTAAACCTGCCGATGCCCCCCAAGTGCAACAGCCAAAATGCCGAGGCTCGTCAAGTGCTGCTCCCAAATCGAAACGCCCAAAGCCATCAGCTCCAAGCACATCACCGGTTGCATCTCCTCAAGCTCCTGCCGATACACCAACACCGGAGCCAGCATCGGTGCCCATCCTTGAGCAATCACAAGCTGAGATCCCTGACCAAGGGGCAGTACCATCGCTGCAAAAGATAGCCGCAACAACAGAAACAACATCAGCGCCCATCCCTGAGCAATCACAGGCTGAGATTCCTGACCAAGGGACAATACCATCTCCGCAAGAGATAGCTGCAACAACAGAAACAACATCGACAGCGATACTTGCACCAGCGCCAACTGCTCATCCTACCGAGGCAAGTTCATCGGCAAGCATTGCCGATCTTCCAGACACATCTATGGCAACCATTTAGTCAAGCCCGAGGCGAGGGACCGCTCTCAAAAAGGTAAATCAAACATTATAAAGTCGCACGACACAAGCTTGCAGCCGACGAACCTTAATCCTTCTCTTTTCAGGCTCAAGACTCTCCCAATAGCTTATTCTCCTTTGTCGTCAACGTCCCAGATGACGATGAGGAAGGAGAAAGCCTTGCTCAAGCTCCAGTGGTTCTATCAGCTGAAGCGAAATCCAAACTTGAAGCACTGCTACTCTTACTGCAACAAAATACATCTCAACTAGTCCAAGATTCTAGTGCAGTAAGGGTAGCTTTCAGAGAAATTCAAGATCAATTGCCTGTCGATATTGAAGAGCTTCTCTTTCAAGCGACATTTCTCGAGAGTCGGCAACTGCAATACCAAAGGGCTTCACGACGTATTGTCGATAGAGCCACTCAAGCAAAATTCGAAGAAGAAATACTCAAGTTTAAGCAAACTGCAGACGACAAACACAAAGACATCGACCGTCTTGAAGCGTCTAACAGTACGCTTGAACAAGAGATTACTCGTCTATCGGCACAGAAAGAAGAACTGTTAGCTGAGCTGAAGAAAGTAGATGCAGCCTTAGACTCAGCCAACCAGAAGAAAACTCAACTCCCCATAGCTACTAAGGCTCTGCAACAAGAGAGGGATGCTTGTGCTCGTGAAGCTCTCTTGCTGAGGAGAAAAATCAAGCCAGTTGAAGGCACTGCCGATGACGATGCCAAGGAAATAGAAGAAGGTGACCAAGTTCGCCTCCGTGCGATTTCATCTATCCAATCCTTGTTGTAATTTGTTACATTTGAACCTGACAACTGGCCCTCCTGTAATGTAATATTAAAACTTTTCTACCGATGTTTTGTACGATAACCCTGTCATCTGTATTTATATTTACATCGTTTCATGCATCCACCCAGATACTAGGATAATACTTCTTCAAATATTTACCATTTATTGCTCTAGAAAATGTAACTCCTTCGAGAGTTTCCAAAATATAAGCATTGCCAGAAACAGACTGATTTATCCGAAAAGGACCTTCCCAATTAGGAGACCACTTCCCAAACTTTGAACTTTTAGTCGCAATCGGTAAAATCAATTTCCACACCAAATCACCATCGGCGAATTCTTTTACCCTAACCTTCTTGTTATACCATCTGACAACCCCTTTCTTGTTTTCCTTGATACTGATTAGAGCTCTTAGCCGATGACCCGCTAGGTCTTCTAACTAATCCTTCATAAGGATATCATACTCATCGGCCGCTAATTGGTCTGGGGAAAACAATCATCTAGAACCAGTTTTAATTTCCCAAGGTAGGACAGCATCGTGTCCGTATACCAACTGATATGGCGAAACCTTAGTAGCACCATGACACGCCATCCGATACGACCACAAAGCTTCATTCAGTATTGTATGCCACCTCCTAGGGTTCTCTTCAATCTTGCGCTTGATAAGCTTAATTATTCCTTTATTAGTTGCTTCAACCTGACCTTTGAGCATAATAAGGAGAAGAATTCAACACTTTGAACTCCATACCGATAGCAAATTCATCAAACTCCCCCGACGTAAACATGGTCCCTTGATCAGTCGTAATCATCTGAGGAATCCCGAATCGGTAAACAATATGCTCCTTCACGAAATCTATCATGTTTGCTGATGCCACATTTTTCAAAGGAATAGCTTCAACCCACTTCATGAAATAATCAGTAGCAACGAGTATAAATTTATGCCCCTTGCTCGATGGTGGGTAAATTTGGCAAATGAGATCAATGGCCCATCCTCTAAACGACCAAGGCTTGATTATAGGATTCATTGCCGATGCGGGTGCCCTCTGAACATTACCGAACTTCTGACAATCTTGACACTCTTTGAAGTACTCAAAACAATTCTCAAGAGTTGTCGGCCAATAATATCCATTATGCCTAATCATCCATTTTATCTTGAATGTCGATTGATGCGCTCCACATACCCCTTCATGTATTTCACCCATCAACCTCTTCGATTCCTCTCCATTAAGGCATCTGAGTAAAACTCCATCAATTGTACGATAATACAAATCATCATCAAGGAGCACATACCCTGTAGCCTGAAATCTCAAACGTCTTTCAACTTTCCTAGACAGATCTCTTAAGTAATTGGCAATCTCTTTTCTCCAGTCATCGGCAACCATTACCGATGTCATTACCTCTTGAATCGGCTGATACCCCGAAGCATGTTGCGCCAATCGATTGGCTTCTTCATTATGCAACCTTCCCATGATATTTTTCTTTAAATTCCTTTAATAACTGCCAAAACTTCCCATGATATGTAATTAAAATATCACTCCGGCATTCATATGTTCCAATCAATCGATTGATTATTAACATAGAATCGCCAAAGATTTCCACGGTATCGGCACGCACTTCCTTGAGCAACTCCAACCCCTTCAGTAACGCCTGGTACTTAGCCTGATTATTCGTCGAAGTAGAACCAATCGGCAATAAGATTTCATACTTTTTCCCTCGGGGTGAAACTAAGATATAACGCCGATACCTGCTCCCTCCTTACATGTGGAACCATCAAAGAACAAAGTCCAAGGAGCAATTTCTACGAAAATTAGTGTACCACAATGCTGAGTAACAAAATCAGCCATCACCTGTCCTTTAACTGCCTTAGTTGATTCATACCTCAGATCAAATTCTGACAGCGCCAAAATCCATTTGCCGATCCTTCCACTTAATATCGGCATCGACAGCAGATACTTGACTACATCATCTTTGCATATGACAGTACATTCGGCCGATAACAAATAATGCCTTAACTTGGTACAAGAGAAGTACAAGCATAAACATAATTTTTCAACGGGCGAATACCTGGTTTCAGCGTCCACCAGTCTTGTACTCAAATAATAAATCACATGTTCCTTTCCTTCAAACTCTTGAATCAAGGCTGATTCGATAACACCGTCATCGGCAGACAAATATAATCTGAAGGGCTTCCTGTGCTGAGGCAGAATCAAAACTGGAGGATTCACCAGATACCTCTTAATTTCTTCCAAGGCCGATTGCTGTTCCTCTCTCCACACAAATTCCTGACCGGCTTTTAGCTTCAGCAACGGATTAAAAGATTTAATCTTCCCAGACAGATTAGATATAAATCTTCTAATAAAATTAATCTTGTCGATCAAAGATTGCAACTCAGTCTTGTTTGTCGGAGCAACCACTTTGTTGATCACATCAATGGATTTTCTGCCGATCTCTATACCTCTTTGATGTACCATTAACCCTAGGAATTGACCTGCCGATACGCCGAACGTGCACTTGTTTGGATTCATCTTTAGCCCATGCTCCCTTGTGCACTCCAGAATCTTCCATAGATCAGCAAGATGCTTCTCAAAGTCCCTGAACTTAACCACCACATCGTCAATATAGATTTCAACCAATGTGCCAATGTACTTATGAAAAATAAAATTCATCGCTCTTTGATAAGTAGCACCGGCATTCTTCAACCCAAAAGTCATTACGACCAAATCAAACAAACCGACGTGACCTGGACACCTAAAAGCAGTTTTGGATATACCTTCTTCAGCCATGAATATTTGATTATATCTAGCATTACCATCTATAAAACTGATAATTTGATGTCCAGCAGAAGCATCAACTAGTAGATCAACAACGGGCATTGGATAGCCGTCCATCGGCGTAGCTTTATTGAGATTCCTGAAATCAATACAAACACAAAGTTTTCCATTCTTTTTATATACAGGAACCACATTAGAAATCCATTCAGCATATCGACATTGCCGAATAAATCCAGCTTCGATGAACTTTGTAATCTTAGCTTTAATATCGGGTAACACAGTAGGATTGCATTGGCGTGCTGGCTGCCGATGTGGTTGAAATCCCGATTTAATAGGTAACCGATGTTCAACTATTGATCGGTCTAAACCAGACATCTCTGTATAATCCCAAGCAAAACAATCTTTATATTCTTTTAACAAATCACTAAACTGTTGCTTACATTGGGAATCTAACTTAGCACTAATAAATGTTGGCCTAGGTTTGCTACCGTCGCCGATGTCTATTTCTAGTAAATCATCGGCTGATGTGAACCCCTGTCTAAGTTTTCCATCATCGGCGAACTGATCCATTAAACCTCTTCTTCAGAACCGACTGCTTGGATTGGTGTAATCCGGTAATCAGCCACCTTGAGGAATTCTGTATCCCAAGCTTCACCAGATATGCACTTGGTCTGCTCATAGGTTTCTGATTCTGCCGATGCGACAATTGACGGAGCCTCACTTCGTACGACTTCAATCTTGTCTCCAACCCATTGCATCAGGCTTTGATGCATCGTGGAAGGAATACAACAATTGGCATGGATCCAATCCCTTCCTAGGAGCAAGTTGTAGGTACCTTTACCGCTGATCACGAAAAATGTTGTCAGCAAAGTTTTGCTACCGATGGTCAACTCGACACATACGGCTCCCATAGATGGTGACACATTGCCCTCGAAATCTTTCAGCTTTATGTCCGTCTTGACTAAGTCTTGGTCACCTTTTCCAAACTTCCTGAACATGACATACGACATTATATTAATCGACGCTCCACCATCGACTAGCATCTTTGACACCGGTTGCCCATCGACTTTGCCCTTGACAAACAAGGCTCTCAGATGCTGCCTTTCATCATCGGCAGGCTTTTCAAAGAAAGCTGCCATCGGATCTAGCACTAGCTGAGCCATATCAACAGCTTCCTCCTCAGCATCAGTAGGTGCCATAAATTCCATCGGCAACATAACAACCATGTTGACTTCTGCCGATGAACTCCTTTCCTGGTGTTTTGGCCTCCACTCCCAAACTGGAGGTTCCCCTTTTGAAGGGTTTTCACCATAACACAGATCATTCTAGCATTCACGCTGGATCCTCCTTCGCTGAGTCTTTGTCAGGCCTTTGGGACACCATTGAGGAAGCTTGGTCTTCCAAACAGGTTGGTACTGTTTTTCACTGTGTCGGCTTGTATTACCCCTTATGTTTGGATCTCTAGAGAATATCTCTTCATCTGGTACTCTTGCATCAGCCATTTCTTCAAGCTTCTCTTGACGAACACGTTTGTAGAGCCTGTCGTGCACACTGAGCTTGCCCCCCAGCCGATCATGTACTGATTCTTTTCCTCTGATCGGCCTAGCATAGCTTGATCCTTGACTTTCAAAGCGAGAATTCTTTTCTGACCGATCGACAGGATAGTATCTATTGCATTCAGGACAATTATCGGCAGTGGGCAGCTTGATGCCTTCTTCCCAACAATGGACGAAGAAGGGGCACTTTCAATGATTTTTATGCCGATACCACTCTTGGCGTTTCTCTTCTTCCCGCTGCCGATGTTGTTCTTCTTGCGAACGCCCATACTCTGGCCGCGGTCTTCTGTGCGTAATCACAACACCATATGATGCACGTCTCTGAGGCCCCTTGGAGCCGCAGCTTTCATCAATAGTTCTTTTACCTCTTCTTTCGTCGGCAAGCTTCTTCCCTTTTACATCATGCATAGCTATTTGATGCTCAGGGTCTACCGACGCATTTTTCTGGGCCACTTCCGATGTCAGTACTTTGACTTTCCCGCTAGTTTCCACCATATTACTTGGAAACGGATGCTGGTCAATTTTCATCGGCCTCTGAGCTTTAGAATTTTCAAACTTGATTCGCCCAGATTCAATTTCTAACTGCAACTGCTGCCTAAAGACTTTGCAATCATTGGTACTGTGTGAGGTTGCATCATGCCACTTACAGTACCTCATCCTCCTAAGTTCTTCAGCCGATGGAATCACTTGATTAGGCGCCAACTTAATCCTCCCTTCTTGAAGCAACAGATCAAATATCCTATCGGCTTTAGCAGTATCAAAAGTGAATCTTTCAGCCCCCTTCTGACCAAATGGACAGGATATCGGCTTCTTATCCTTCACCCACTCAGCAACGTCGATATCCGTCCCTTCATCTGACTCAGAATCTTCCTCTTGTTCAATGAAGGATACCTTCTTGTTCCAAGTCTTCCTAGGCTCGAAGGCTTTAATTTCCTGATCGGCAACTCTCTGTACGAGATGGCTTAGACTCTCAAACTCTTGAGATGCGTACTTGTCCTTGATATGTGGCAGTAATCCTTGGAAAGACAAATCTGCCAATTGCCAATCATCCAGCACCAAGCTGTAGCATTTATTCTTCATGTCCCGATGTCTTTGGACGAAGCTTTCTACCGATTCGTCATTGCGCTATTTTAGCTTAACCAAATCGGTAATCCTCTTCTCATGAACGCCAGAGAAGAAGTACTTGTGCAATTGTTTCTCCAGATCGGCCCAAGTAATCACAGAATTTGGAGGAAGCGAGATGAACCATGTAAAGGTCGATCTAGATAAGGATGATGAAAACAATCTTACCCTTAGCTCATCTCTGCTAGCTGCCTCTCCACATTGGATAATGAAGCGGTTGATGTGCTCCATTGTCGATGTATCATCTTGGCCAGAAAACTTCGTGAAATCTGGCACCTTGTACCGATTCGGGAGAGGGATAAAATCATATGCCTGAGGGTACGACGTCCAATAAGAGTACGTATTGACCTTAGGTTTGATGCCGAACTGCTCTTTCATCACTTCGGCAATTTTGTTGGCCCAGTATGCATCCTGATCCTGCCGATGGATCAGCTAAATATTAACTGGCCGGACCGGTGGATACGCCCCTTCCTGCCTTTGCGGTAAATGAGCTAATCCGATTGGCATAGGCGCAACACCACCCTGCTGAATATTATGCGCCGGTTGATTTACCGATGTATAGCCTTGAGCACCCACTGGGGTATATAGTGGCATGATATTCATCGGTCGATACACCGATGTTTCATTCTGAATGTTCGTCGGGTAATGGTACTGTTGCGCTCCCGCTAGTTGGTGTCTAGGTTGCACCACTTGTTGTTGAATTGGACTAGTCCATGCAGGATTATAAGTCATTGGCATATGATTTGCCGATAATTGATGGTTACCCGGTGCCTGCTGCTCCTGCACCCTGGAATAATCGACAAACTAGCCTCCTTGGTGCACTGATACCCCAGTTTGATGATTCGTCATTATCATGGGATGGTTTACCACTGCCAAATCTTGTTGCATCGGCAAAGCATTTACCGATGGTTGCCCGTAAGGCATCTTGGGTACCACCATCTGAAGATTCCTTGGCGGCAACTGCACGTTTGAAGAAGACGTGGCATAATGCATCACTAGACTCATCGGCTGTGCTGATATTGCCAATTCCACAGGGGCCTTTCCCGCCGCATTGTCACCTTGGATCATCTTAGCGTCGGCAGACGATTTTGGAGGCATACCGTATCTCCACCAGCTAGCAGGAATTGGTTGACTCTGAATCACGGGTCCTGACATCTCCGATGCTATCGGATCTGTACTTAGCTGAACGACGCTCACAGGGCTTGACCTTGGTGGAGTAACTTCACCGGCAGACGACTTTGCAGGTTGGGTAGAGGCCGCTGGAGCCGCCGATAGAGTCGTGGCAGATGCCGATCTAGGTTGATGATACGCTAGACCAACATACCTAGGTGGTTGTCCTTCTTTGAAAGATTGCATGACAACATTGTATATAGTATTGGACAACACATTGGAGTGGCTAATCAACGCTTGATTTAATGCAGAATTAACCATATCTTGCAACTTACCAGGATTGGCATCGAAAGTGACCTGCCGAAGCAACATCAGATCTTGCTTTTGGACTGCATCACCGCTCCTATTTAGGATGAAGGATTTCAGATATAGCTGCTTGTATTCCTCCATAGCATGCTCCATAGCTTGTTTTTGATCATCCTTCAGATCTGCTTCGGAGAGTTCAATGACGTTCCTTGGATGGACGTCAGTAGAATCACCCATCATCGTGATCAAGAGATGTATCTAGGGTCCCACCGGGTGTGCCAAAAGAGGTGTGGACACAAAAGGCGTCAGATCTGCGAACAGCTCGGGCTTATACCCGAACTCGATTTCCAAGGTGTGTCAGTCAATTTGACCGGTTAATCGACAAGGACGATAACTAGAACAACGATGAACGAGACGACGGCGATGCGCCCGGACGTCAAGGCTCAGATTGCTTAAAAAGCGGGACTCGTGAGGTAGACAGAGATCTTGTAGATGCAGCCGTCGAGATCGTAAGAACTCGTGAATAAACTAGAGCTAATGCGATAAAAGTAGATGCTGGAAAAGTATATAGAAAGTAATAGATTTGTATTTTGATTGATTGTCTTTTCACGCCGACCCTAGGTACATATTTATACCCCGGTAAGGAGGAGTTGTACACAGACATGACTCATACCTAAATAAAACTCCTACTTTTAAGGAAATAAATGACTCGTGCAAGAGTCAGACTCGAACTAATATAAACAAATACTAGCATATAATCACTAGTTTCCATGTCCATCTTCTTCACGAGGAAACTTTCCATCGGTAGATTCCTTTAATCCGCAAATACCTTCTTTCGTTTCTTCAATCTCTTGTTTCCATCTGCAATCCGATTGGTGAGATTCTGATGCCGATAAAGAAAAGCAACCATCTTTCTACCGATCGGTGTAACTATCCTCCTAGCGATCAGTGTATCCGGTTCATATTGACACATACAAAAAAACAATGTCAACAGATTGTCACTGATAAAGTTCTTGAAAACTTTGGTGAGAAAATGGATAGCTTTACAATTGCTATGAAAAATTAATTGAGCTTTAATAAAATGCTAGAAACCCAACTAGCTCAATTAGCAGCAGCTATGCCATCTTTGGAACAAGGTAAAATTCTTGGAAAACCAGAAGATTCAATTGAGCATGTAAATATGGTCAATACGAGGTTCAGTAAGACTCCACTTCGCTCCTATTGGGGCTATCTTCTCGGTTCTCCCTTCATCATGAAGAAGGAAGATCCAGGCCTCCTGACGATCAAGTGCTCAATTGGACAACAGACTTTCCACACCGCCTTATGTGATCTTGGATCGGGCGTCAACATCATGTCCAAGGTAACGTATGATGATCTGTTAGGAGGACCTTTGGTCCCCACATGTATTCGCTTGCAGATGGCAGATCAAACAATACGGTTTCCTAAGGGACTCGCAAGGGATATCTTGGTGAACATCCAAGATGAATACATCCCCACCGACTTCGTGATCCTAGACATGGGAGCTAACACGGAAGTCCCTGTCATTTTGGGAAGGCCCTTCCTCAACACCACCAATGCGGTCGTCTACGTGGGATTGGGCCAAATCCACTTCCAATTCCCGAGTCATAAGGTAAAATGTGCTTTCAATGGTTATAAACTTAATAAATAGGCCAAAGCACAACCACCAAGAAGAAGAGTTCCAGCTCCACGCAAAAAGAAGCAATATCCAGAGATCAAGATCGAAGAACTCAATAAGGATGAACCCACCAATCCAAGGCAGGTTTGGAAAACAAAAGAGGTGCACACATCACGGTCTCCACCTCCGGAGTCATCTAGTGCACCCGAGGAATGAACAAGAAGAAGAGTCCCACTCCGAGGACTTAAAATCAAGGAGTCTTTGTCGAAAGGTAAATCGGTAGTTATCTTTTATTTCCCTTCTTAAATTTAGTTCAAACCTTTAATTGTTTTCATATTTAAAATTTAGAAAAACTAAAGTTAGATTAAATAAAACTTGAGAATTAGATTAGCATTAAAAGTTGACAAAAAGTAGGGCCAATAGGGTGGTCGGCCGACCACCCTATGCATCCTATTTTGGCTTGGTTAATTAAGGATCATGTAGGGATCTTTATAAAAGAAATTTTTTTTGGAGGAATAGGGGATCGGCCGACCACCCTAAGTGACCCATGCTCATCCATCTTTTCCTCTCAACCATCCCTTGTCCAAGCATCTCATGATTTGAGTAGTGGACTCCCAAAAATCAGATTCTTGCTTTAGGAGACATCTCTTTTATCTTGTCATGCTTTAAAGTACATCAATCACTTTGAGCATGGCACATCCTTGTCCCCGACTACTCCATGTCCAAAATGGGGAATCATGAAACCCATCACTTCCACTTTGTCATGCTTTGAAAAAGAAAACACATCAATTACATTCCATCAAAGCATGACATACCTTTGTCCCCCACTACTCTTTGTTTAAAGAGGAGAATCTTTACTACTTTAGGTCAGATTTTTGATCACATCATATCACATCCTTCACCTTTCACCAAGCACTAGAAAAAGCATGAGTGGAATCTCTACTTTTAAGATGGCCGACCACTTTGTGTCACCTCCTTCTCTCTCTTTTGCTTTGTGTAAGGCATCCACTAGACATGTGATCATGGCACCCAAGGGCATGCCTAAGGGGTGGTCGGCCGACCACTCCATGGCACCCCCTTGGTGCCACTTCCTTCCCCTATAAAACCCCATGCAAGGAGAGCTCATTCTCTGACACCTAAACAAGAATTCAGTTTTAGATCAAGCCTCTCCTTGCCTTGCTCTCTCCTCTCTCTCTACATTCAAGAGAAGTTCTTAGCTCTCAAAGAGAAGTAGTGTTGCTCTCACTAGTCCACAAGAAGATCTCTTGTCTTCATCAAGCTTCTCTTAGCTCAAACTTCTCCCCACAAGGCAAACTAGACATCCACTCCACATACACATACCCCTGTCTAGTCTTGCTCTTGTGTCCCTCTTCCTCTCTAAAAGATGAAGAACCCATTGACATCTGCATTCAAGAAGATGAAGAAAGCTATGAGTGGGAGCTCATCCCGACGCTCCCACCAATCCGAGGATACTTCGCAAAGAAGAACAAGGGGAGGTTCGGCCCGATACACATGGGAGAACCTCCAAACCGAAGAACACCCTCAGGAGGAGGAAGTACCAACAGAGGTACCGCATGTCGAGGCAATATTGGTACCCCCGATGACAACCTATTATCAGCAAAGCGGACTCTAGTTCAACCAACTAGAGTATCAGAGGTACTTTTCTCTTCGGGATCGATCTTTTGAGCACACATGGATTTTGGATTCAAGTCTTCTCTCCAACGCAGGTATGACCACCGAATTCGAAACTATCTTTACCTCAATTGGTTGGTCTAGCTTTTGGCAAATAGAAGAGTTTGGAGTTGAGTTGCTCACCGCAGAATTTCTAAGCTCTCCCCAAGTCTCTAATGTTGGAATTTCCTTTCACATGTTTAATCAAAACCATAGTCTATCATGGAATCATCTAAGTGTTGCTCTGGGCTTTGATAATTCATGCTTGATTGATTTAGACCCTGTCATGCGTAGTTTCAACAAAAGGAAGTTTTGGTTCTCTATTTCTGCTCTAAAAGATTGCTCAAATCCTACACCTAAAGAAATCCACAATCTAACTCTTCGTTTCATGCTTCTTTGGATGAAAATGACTTTGTTTCCCGGAAGTAATTCTAACTTGATAAGTGACATGGAACTAAAACTACTTTATGCCATAATCAATAAAATGCGAATCTCTCCTATGAAGTATTTAGTGGAATTTTGGCAAAGTTCAATTGAGAGTAATGTGTCTATTCAATTCACATCTTTAATTACTCGTGTTGCCGAATCCATGAACTTGCTAGATGGCACAAACCCCTTTGTTTACATTTCTGCTCCTTTAACAATGATTTTGGAATAATATCTTGCTCAAATGCTAAAAAGAGATGCCAACGGTAATCTTAAAATGGCTTACAGTGGCCATACAATTGAGGTGCCTCTTCCAAATAGGCAACTTCAATTGTATAGGACCCGCAAGCTAACCCTTGATTTAGATGAAGGAATTGGGCAAAGAGATTTTGCAGGCTCAAAGAGGAGAGCTCAGGAGGGGCTACACTTTGTTCATCTTGAGCAAGGTGGTCCTTCTCAAGGAGCTATTGGTGAGGAGGAAGACGATGCATCTTCTGATCCCATGCACACTTCAAAGTGGCATGCCTCCTCGACCACCACGGCCGCAACGAGCACAAGCGTCCTTCTCGTCCACACAAGACAGGGAGCATCGTGGGCTCCGGCAAGAATTCGATCACCTCACCAACACCCTGGGTGAGTTGCATGTTGAGCACGATGAAATAGCATGCATCGTCCAACAAACCACCGAGAAAATTCAAGCAATACAAGAAGAACAACAGCGGTATTGAGACTTTTGGTGGCAACAACATCCACATCCGCCGCACCAATAAGCAAAGACAAGCATGGGGAGATTCTCTCCCCCACTAAGGTAAGTTTTCTTTTTAGCATGTACATTTATGCATTCTCTTGCTTATCTTAGCTTTGCATTTAAAAATCTGCATATGATAAAATAAAATAAAAAGACTTTCTCTTACTCCACTCTCACATGTTCCATGAAAATTAATATCTCCTATGGAAATGATGAATAGTTGCTCTGCTAAGTGTTTCTCTAGAACTTAGTTTACAACTTGGTACTTCTTTAAGTATGGATTATTTGGCTTAAAAAAACCATCATGAACCTCAAACTTTTGTGGGTTGCAAATGCCGTAACTAAATCTAAGTTGTTGCGAGACATGATATGACAAGATAAGAGCTGCTATAATTTTGTTCTAAGCAAGAATGACTATCGGAGTTTTATTTATTAAAATGATTAAAACACTTTGTTGTTCCTCAATGGTGAAAATTTCTACCAAAGCCATACATGCTCTTTCATGATATAAGCTTTCTACATAAGCTGCTTACTTTGTGTTGAGTTTGGTCAAGTTTTGTGACCCTTGTTGAGAGATTTATCATGCTCCCAAGATCAAGATCACGTACACGCCACTTATATAAGCTGCTTCTACACTGGAAGTATGCAAAAACATGCCTTACATTTCCACATAGTTCATACTCCATGCTCTAAGTAGAAAAACTCTCTCTCTAGTATAGTGCTAGTAAATGAGACATAGACTAGGCAAAATTATGAAAAATTCAAGGGCATTTTAAAGTCCTAATCTTTATGAGCATTTCCAAAGCTCTCTTGAGAAAAAAATGAAAAATGATGAAATGAATGAGCATCTTCAAAGCTCATAGAAAAATGAAACAAATAGCTATGTCTCAAAATAATTTTAGGAACGAGAGATTATCCACATATAGGAGTATTGATCATTTGCCATGTTTCCACATACTTGCACATCTTGATCTAAGAGTATGACACTTCTCTCCTCGGATCCAGAATTTGACTTTACAATATATGCAAGTAAGTTTGCTACATCTTTTTGATCCCTACCTATAGCTCCACATAAGCTTTAGAGATAGGAAGAAAGAAGGCAAACTTTGATATATGCCTTGATGAGGAATCATACACCTTATGAGTGACTCGAGAGTACTATTTGAGGAACACTAAGTTTTCTATTACAAAACCTTACAAAACCTCCGATATGAAACTTGTGAAAGAATGAGAAAACTAGTGTTCAAGTCAAGTTGTTCTATCTCTCAACCTCTCAAGATAAAGGATAAAGCTATAAGCCCCATGAAGGACTAAGGTAATATGGGTGAGTCTTTATTGCTAACTTTTCCATTCAAAAGAGAAGTATGATTGTTGTAGACTTAGTACTCTTGAAATATGAAGTATAGTAGCAACTCCTGATCCATCGAGCTAAGTTTGATTGTTTGCTCAGGATGAGCAAAGGTTAAGCTTGGGGGATCTTGTTGGCACAAATTATGACCATCTTTTACATAGCTAAAATGGTGCCACCAATCCAAGGATCAAGGATAAATAAAACACATCATGAACATACTTTATTAAATAACTAGTTCCACATGTCCATGAGTGTTTGAGTGCAGGAATGAACAAATGGAGCAAAGAAGAGCCAGTTGGGCCCACATAGGGGGTCGCCCGACCACCCTATGGGCCCACCATGCTCTTCCCTCTCGGCCATGATCCAAGAGAGGCACTCTAGAGTGGAATCCATCCATTGGATCACTCTGTGTTTCCTCTCAACGGCTCACAAGCGAAGCACATGGATCCATGGGCCCACACCAAGGAAATCAACATGACAACCAACTCAGAACTAGCAATTAGCATCAATGACAAGTGGGACCACCACCAGGGAGCAAAAGGTAGGCCAGGCACCCCCAAGGGGGTTCGGCCGAACCATCAAGAGGCCTAAATAGGCCCCACTCAATCCCTGACTGGTGGGACCTCATCCAATGAGGCAAGGGAGGGCCCACTAGCCATAGGGGGGGTTCGGCCGAACCACCCCTAGGTCGGTTGGGTCTCCCCCAACCGCCATACCTTCTCCCCACGTGTTGGATCTCCACCATTCATGCCTTGGTCGGTTTCAAGGTCGGTTGGATCCAAGGGTGGAGAATGGAAGGCCCTGGATCGCTGACGTGGCGCCGGAGTAGCCCCTACTCCACCTCCTACTATAAATAGAGGGTCACACCCCCTCTCTAATCATGAAGAAGAAGCGTACAATCTCTATTCCTTAGATTGTTCTAGGAGTTAGTCTAGAGTGGGAGTTAGAGTTGAGTCGAGTTGTGCTCGGGATTTCTAGAGTCATCTTCTGGAGAGTCTGGTATAGCTCTTGTATCTTTCCTTCTTTGTAAGACTTTATCTTATTCAATATATATCTTTCTCTTTACTTTACTTAGTATTTACTTTGAGCATTTCTATACTAGATATAGTCTTTGCTATATGCTTTTGCTCTTTAATAGCCTTCACACCCATAGTCTGTGATCCTTGTGACCTTTCCCGTATGCGATCATTGCCTGTCATAGGGTGCTTTGATTATTTGATCGTAGTCAAAGTAGTAAGTTGTGTGTATGCGTGGTGCTTATACATCATCTTATCCTTGGTTATCGCTTGTTGGACGGATTGTTTGTGGTAGCTAGCAAGAGGTGACAGCCTTGTCTAGTCGTTGTATTCCACCACGTGTTCTTAGGCAAGTTCTTAAAAGGTAAGGCCCCCGTATGAAGAGGGCGCGGTCCGGTAGGAGTTTTGTCCTACTACTGATCTATCCCCTCGCCTAGCATACTTGTATTGAGGAGACAAACTATAGTGTCTACACTGGTTAATTAGCTAAGTATATTGAAGTAGAGTGAAGTACATAGGAGTACCTGTTCTCTTCTCGTTGTCCTCCCACCTAGCTAGTCTCTGAGGTACGTTCTAAGTATCCTTTACCGTAGATTCTTCATTCATCAACCCCTTCCTATCACATTTATCATTTACCCCCTATACTAGTTGGTACTAAAGTTGAGGTGCTCTCTAGGATCTCTATCCAATTATCATTTCTAGCAAGGCTTTCCTTTGGGATAATATAAATTACGATACCTCGGAATACTCCTTGGTGAAGTGCTACAGCAGTATAATCTATGCGCTTGTGGATTTATCCAATAGTCATAAGAAATACCAACAGCGTGTCATCTCCTTGAAGAGACCATGCAAGAAAGAGCTCACAAAAGGAAGAAGGAAGACGACCCCGACAAGGGCAAGGATAAAGAACCACTGACACCAGGATTCTGAGCAGCCTCAACAACGTACTCCATATTCGGAGGCAGCATGGTCGTCGAAGGAGAGAGACGACGCCGCCAAGTCCGCAAGGATATCTACTCAGTCACCGCTGTAGGAAACGATACGGCCAACTCTCGCTACCTCAATTGGTCGGAACAAACTATCAGTTTCTCTAGAGAAGATGAGTGGACAGACTACAGATACCCAGGTCGTTACCCACTCATCATTGACCCCACCATCGCCACATGCTGTTTCAGGAAGGTACTAATCGACGGTGGCAGCGCCCTCAACATACTCTTCACCGACGCATTCCGCCAGCTCGACTATTCGAAGAAGGACCTCCTCCTAGTGAATTTCCCCTTTTGGGGGATCATCCCAGACAAGGCGTCCAAACCAGTAGGACAAATCACTCTACCCGTACAGTTCGGCGACCAGGACCACTTCAGGGTGGAGAACATCAATTTCATCATCGCCGACTTCGAAACAACCTATCGCGTGATCCTCAGTCGCCCAACGCTCGCGACACTAATGGCAGTCCCGCACTACACCTACATGGTATTAAAGATCCCGACGCCACAAGGCATCCTCACCCTTCGCACCAACCTGAAGATCGCGTACGAATGCGAGCAGCAGACGATCAACTCCATCAGGAAGACTCGTATCCAGGACACTTACAACTCCAGTCCCAGCAACAAACCCACCGCGAAGAAACCAAAGGAGGCAAAATCAGCAACGACCAGCGCCGACCCCTTTCGCAGCTACATATAGAGTATATCAGCCCTCAGGGGCACGAGAAGTCGAAATTAATCCAATAAATTATGTACCATGTCCTTGTCAATGAATAAATAAAAATATCATGTCTTCTCATACATCGTTCAGCCCCTGCAAGACACCCACGGCGCTCAGCAACCATGACGAAGAGTTAACGACATCCGGCGACTTCTCCAAAACAATCCCATAGTGTTCGACGACCACTCCAAAAAACGCATTACGGCGTTGAGAGATCTCTAGTGTTTTGGATAATTGATGAAACCTCAAGTACTAACCTAGCTCTAAGTGTTTGAGTAGGTTTAGTACACACATGGAAGATGATGACAAGTGATGGAGCAATCAAGGAAGCAAAGTGATTGCAAGAGCTCACACTTGGAGAAGAAGGAGAATGGAAAGACCCTAAGCTATTCAAGGCAAAGGTATTTGCTAGGGCTTTTCTTTTGGTGGTCAAGACACCAAGTGGGTGTGATCACATTTAGGTTAGACAACCGTACTATTAAGAGGGGAAATTCAAAAGTGATTGCAGTTTGTCGAGTGCCACTAGGTGTTATCTATATTGCATGTGCATTTAGGACCTAGTGACATACACCATGCTAAATGACAAGTGAAACATGCCAAGAGTGCTCACTAAAGTTGGATACTTAGTACTTGGTACAATGGAGCAAAGGTGGGAAAAGAAGAAGTGATTTTGGTCAAGACAGAGGGCATGAGATGCTGCAGCTGAAGGCGTCAGACGCTGTCTGACGCATTGGACGATGGCATCGGACGCCGAGGTCTTTGACTCAACGCGTCCGTCGGCCTCAGAGAAATAGCAGAAAAATTCCTGAAAGCGTCGGACGCTGTCCGTTGGATCGACGGAGCGTCCAGAAATATTTTCTTGGAATATTTTCAAAAACCCGAGAGCAAGGAGTTCATGCCGGACGCTGAGGCGCAGCATCCAACGCAAAACAACGGGGCGTCCGTCGTGCTTCCAGAGAGCTCTGCAAGCGAGCAGTTTGAAGACAGGCGCCGAACGCTGGAGGACCGAGCGTCGGACGCTGGCACGGAGCGTCCGTCGCCCGTGCAGCAGCCCAATGGCTAGTTCTGACAAAGCGTCAGACGCTGGCGATGGAGCGTCCGTCGCCCCCGTGAAGAGCGCCTATCGCCAACTTAACAAGGTAACGGCTAGAAGACTTTGAGGGGAGTTATAAATATGTGGTGGCCGGCTTGGGGTGATCTCTCTCACACATTTGAACATCTTGAGACTCATCCTTTGAGCTGAGCAAACTCCCTCCCACTCATCTCCATGCTTGGTTAGTGAAAACCCAATAGAGATTGAGTGAACCAAGTGCATTTCGCATATAGCTTGCATCTAGTGGCACTTGGGAGGCGTTCTCGCTGTGGATTTCTTGTTGTTCTTGGTGATTGCCATCACCTACACGGTTTGGAGCAGCGGTGGTAGATCGAGAAGCTTGATGATTGTGCTTCGTCGACTGCAAGTTGATTGTGAGGGGTTCTTGTGCCTTCCCCGTGGGAGATCGCAAAGGTAACTCTAGTGGATTGCTCGTGGCATTTCAATAGCCTCATCTTTTGTTGGTTGTGCGGCACCCAGTGACGGGTTTGGCGTGTGATGCCAATTAGTGCGTGAACCTCCATGTGAGTGTCTTGCCACAACGGGGACTAGCTAGTTGGCAAACTAGTGAACCTTGGAAGAAAATCAAGTTTCAACCATTGTCTCTTGTGATTGTGTGATCTCATCGGTATTCACTTGATTGGTTCATCCCCTACAACTTCATAGTGGTATAATCTTCCTTCTCATCTTTGCATTACCTTTTTCATACTTGATCTAGTATATTAGGTTGTGCCTAGAGGGCTACTAGAATTGAGTAGGCTTTGTGTGATCTAGAGCTATTAGGATAGCACTTGTGGATAGGTGGCTTCGCA
Source organism: Microstegium vimineum (assembly GCA_022036555.1). NCBI lineage: Eukaryota > Viridiplantae > Streptophyta > Magnoliopsida > Poales > Poaceae > Microstegium > Microstegium vimineum. The sequence goes on from CM039135.1 coordinate 29,790,459, forward strand.
TCACCCATTAGGCTAGCGCAAAACTCGCTTTGCTTCTTAGTTATCTAACATTGTTGTTGAGGTTTCCTTGTAGAATTTTAAATTAGGCTATTCACCCCCCTCTAGCCATCGCATAAGACCTTTCAAGTGGTATTAGAGCAAGTACACCGTTGATTTGAGGCTTAACAACCTACGGTGTGAAGATGGCTCATATAAACAACATGAATAAACCACCCAAGTTTGATGGCTCAAACTATGGCTATTGGAAAGTCAAGATGACCGCTCATATCAAGTCAATTAGCCGGAAAGTTTGGCTAGTGGTGGACAAGAAATTCGAGGTTGTGAATGTGGAGGATCCCACTCCACAAGAGGAAGAAAAGTTGCAACACAATGACATTGCTCTTAGTGCTATTCATGAAGCACTTGATGAAAAAGTGTTTTAGCAAATCAAGAATCTTGAGAGTGCTCATGAGGCTTGGAAGAAGCTTGAAGAATCATTTGAAGGCACTCAAGACGTCAAGAGTGCAAAGGCATACATCCTCAAAGAAAAGTTTGCAAGCTTCAAGATGAAGGATGATGAGAATGTGCCGGAGATGTTCCATAGGCTACAAGTGCTAGTCAATGATCTCACAGCCCTTAGTGAGAAGGTTGAGGACAAGGACTTCTCTCACAAGTTCTTGAGAAGTCTCCCATCTCGGTTTGAGACTCTTGTGACCTTGATTGTGAGAGGGGGATTGGACACCATGACTCCTAACCAAGTCTTGGGAGATGTGATGACACAAGATGCTTACCGGGACAACAAAGAAGAAGATGTCAAGAAAGAAAAAAAGAAGGATGAGAAGAAGAAGAGCATAGCTTTCAAAGCTACTTCATCTCGCAAGAGCAAGGGCAAAGCCAAGGTTCAAGAATCAAGTGAGGATGAAGACTCAAGTGCTAGTGAAATTGATGAAGAAGAAATGGCTCTCTTTGTGAGAAAATTTGGAAGATTCATGAAGAAGAAGGGCTATCATGCAAGAAGGAAGAGACGATCTTTCAAAAACTTTGATGAGCCTAGGAAGTGCTTCAAGTGTGGAAGATTTGATCATCTCATTGCTCATTGTCCATACAATAGTGACAAAGATGATGATGATCACAAGAAGAGAGACAAGAAAGAGAAGAAGCCCACCTTTGACAAAAAGAAGAAGAAGGGGTATTCTCACATAGTGACATGGGATAGTGGCTCTTCATGTGGTGAAGATGAAGACAATGAAAAGAAGACCACTACCAAGAAGAAGGCTTTTGCAAGCATTGCAATGAGGGACAAGATCTCTCTATTTGACACTCCATCATCATGCTTCATGGCTAAGTCCACAAAGGTACTTTCTCATGATGAGAGTGAGAGTGAGAGCGATACTGATAGTGAGGAGCGCTCAAGGGAGGAACTCATGGACATGCTTGAACAAGCTAAGGAATACATTGATAAGAAGAGGAAGGAATGCAAGGAATTGCGCAAGACCAATGTGGTTCTTGAGCAAAACTTTGATGAGGTCGTAGCATCTCATGAGAGGCTAACGGAAGCCCATGAGAAGATAGTGAAGTCTCACACTAAGCTTGAAAGAGCTCATTCCTCTCTCTTAGATCAAAGTAAGAAAGAGATTGTTCAAACATGTGACATGGGAGTTACTTGTGATATTCTTGATGAATCATTTTATGCTCCTATCATTGTTGCTCCCACTAACCCCTCTTGTAGCACTACCACTTCTACTTCATCTACTAGTGATGGTTTCACTTGTGATGCCTTACTAATGGTTGAAAATGAAACCCTCAAGAAGGAGGTTACCAAGCTCAATCACTCCTTAGCTAAGGCTTATGGAGGTGAGGACCACTTGCTTATGTGCTTGGGTAGCCAAAGAGCTTCTCTCTACAAAGAGGGATTGGGCTATACCCCCAAGAAAGGCAAGGCCACTTTTGTTCCTCACAAAACTCGTTTTGTGAAGAACACCGGTAGCTATTGGAAAAGTTGCAAGAAAGTTGGTCACAATGGGCAAGAATGCAAGAACAAGAAGGCCAAGCAAGACATATCCTCTATTAGAGTTGAATCATTATATGTTCTTTCCAAGGGTACAAATGGTGTTCATGCCAAGTTTGTTGGTGCACCTTGGATGGCTTCCAAGAAGTCCATTTGGGTACCAAAATCCTTGGTAACTAACCTTGGAGGACCCAAGCAAGTTTGGGTACCTAAAAGGAATTGATTTCTCTTGTAGGTCAATTACAAAGCCAGAGGGAGGCATTGGTTGCTTGATAGTGGGTGCACTCAACACATGACCGAAGATGGAAGGATGTTCAACTCAATCAACCAAGATAGTGATCATGGATTTGATAGTATCACATTTGGTGATAATGGCAAAGGCAAGGTGAAAGGGCTTGGAAAGATTGCTATCTCCAATGATCTAAGCATTAGCAATGTGCTTTTAGTTGAAAGGCTTGAGTTCAACTTATTGTTGGTGGCTCAATTATGTGATCTCGGTTTCAAATGCATATTTGGAGTGGAGGATGTGGAAATCATAAGTGTGGATGGGTCAAACATGATCTTTAAGGGTTTTCGGTATGAGAATATATATCTTGTGGATTTCAATGCTAGTGAGACTCAACTCTCAATTTGTCTCATTACCAAATCAAGCATGGGTTGGTTATGGCATAGAAGGCTTGGACATGTTGGCATGAAGCAATTGAACAAGCTAGTCAAGCATGATCTTGTGAGAGGCTTGAAAGATGCCTCATTTGAGAAGGACAAGTTATGTAGTGTATGTTAAGCCGGAAAGCACGTTGGCAACACTCATCCAGAGAAGAGCATCATGAGTACAAGCAAAGCTTTTTAGTTATTGCACATGGATCTCTTTGGGCCAACTACATATGCAAGCATTGGTGGTAACAAGTATGGATTTGTGATAGTTGATGACTTCACAAGATACACATGGGTATTCTTCTTGAGTGACAAGAGTGACACATTTGATATCTTCAAGTCATTTGTCAAAAGGTGCCAAAATGAGTTTGAAACAACTATCAAGAGAGTTAGAAGTGAAAATGGGAGTGAGTTCAAGAACACAAGAGTTGATGAACTTTGTGATGACTTTGGAATCAACCATCAATTCTCTCCAAAGTACACTCCTCAATCCAATGGGATAGTTGAAAGAAAGAATAGAACCTTGATTGACATGGCAAGTGTTGAGTGAATACAATGTTAGTCATTCTTTTTGGACTGAAGCTATCAACACAGCATGCTATTCTAGCAACCGTCTCTATTGTCATGGGATGCTTGAAAAGACTCCATATGAGCTATTGAATGGAAGAAAGCCAAACATTGCTTACTTTTGGTTATTTGGGTGCAAATGCTATATATTGAAGAAAGGCACAAGGCTAAGAAAGTTTGAAAAGAAATGTGATGAAGGCTTCCTACTTGGTTACTCTACATCAAGCAAGGATTATAGAGTGTGGAACTTGTCTAGTGTTATTCTTGAGGAAGTTCATAATGTTGAATTTGATGAAACTCAAGGCTCTCAAGATGAACAAGAAAACTTGGATGATGTGAGAGGTGACAAGTTGGTCAATGCAATGAAAGATATGGATATTGGTGACATTAGACCAAGACAAGTGCAAGATGAAGATGAAGATCAAGTGACCATTCCAAGTGATCAAGCTAGTGGTTCTCCAACTCAAGATCAAGCAAGTTCAAATGAAGCTCAAGTTCAAGATCAAGATCAACAAGAGGCTAGTCCATCATCATCTCAACCGAATGCTCAAGACTCCCACATGCAAGTACTCCAACCTACGAACATTGCAAGAGATCATCCTCTAGGTCTAGTTATTGGAGGCATTCAAAGTGGTGTTCAAACAAGATCAAGATTAGCTTCATTTTGTGAGCATTACTCTTTTGTCTCATCATTTGATCCAACCAAGATTGATGAAGCTTTGAAGGATGTGGATTGGATAAATTCTATGCATGAGGAGCTTAACAACTTCACAAGAAATCAAGTTTGGGAACTAGTGGATAGACCAAGAAATCACAATGTCATTGGAACCAAATGGGTATTCAAGAACAAGCAAGATCAAGATGGAATAGTGGTGAGAAACAAAGCAAGACTAGTAGCACAAGGGTACACTCAAGTAGAGGATCTTTACTTTGGGGAAACATATGCTCCAGTGGCAAGATTAGAGGCAATAAGGATCCTATTAGCCTATGCTTGTGCACATAACATCAAGTTGTACCAAATGGATGTCAAGAGTGCATTCTTGAATGGGTATATCAATGAGGAGGTATATGTTGAGCAACCACCCGGATTTGAAGATACAAAGAAGCCCGACCATGTATTCAAGCTCAAGGAGGCTCTCTATGGATTGAAGCAAGCACCTAGAGCATGGTATGAGAGGTTGAGAAGCTTTCTCCTCTCTAAGGGATTCAAGATTGGATTAGTTGACACCACCATATTCACAAAGAAGATTGGAAATGACTTTTTTGTCTTGCAAATCTATGTGGATGACATTATCTTTGGATCTACAAATCAAGAATTTTGTGAAGAGTTTGGTGAAATGATGGCAAATGAATTTGAGATGTCCATGATTGGTGAACTTAGTTACTTCCTTGGACTTCAAATCAAGAGAATGAAGAATGGCACATTTGTAAATCAAGGGAAATACATCAAGGATATGATGAAGAAGTTTGGATTAGAAGAGGCTAAAGGCATTAGTACTCCTATGGGGACTAATGGACACTTGGATAATGATACAAGTGGCATAATGGTGGATCAAACACTCTATCGGTCAATGATTGGAAGTCTACTCTATGTGACCGCATCAAGACCGGATGTCATGTTTAGTGTCTGGATCTGTGCAAGATTTCAAGCATCTCCTAGAGAGAGTCATGTGAAGGCCACAAAAAGAATGTTGAGATATTTGAAGCATACACAAGAGGTTGGACTATGGTTTCCCAAGGGGTCAAGATTTGAACTAGTTGGATATTCGGACTCCGATTATGCGAGATGCAAGGTTGATAGGAAGAGCACTAGTGGAACATGTCAACTTTTGGGAAGATCACTAGTCTCATGGTCATCCAAGAAGCAAAATAGTGTGACACTATCTACCGCCGAAGCCGAATATATTAGTGCGGGGAGTTGTTGTGCACAACTACTTTGGATGAAAGCCACCTTGAATGATTATGGAATAAAATTCAAGAAGGTTCCCTTGCTATGTGACAATCAAAGTGCGGTGAAGCTTACAAGCAATCCCATCCAACACTCTAGAACCAAGCACATAGATGTGAGACACAATTTCATAAGAGATCATCAACAAAAGGGTGACATTTTCATTGACAATGTGGGCACCGATGATCAATTAGCCGATATATTCACCAAGCCACTTGATGAGAAGAGGTTTTGCAAGTTGAGGAATGAGTTGAATATCTTGGATTTCTCCAACATGAGTTGATGCACCCCAATTATGACATGCCTCTACTCCAAAATAGCAAGGTACAATTGATTGACATATGCATTCATCATTTGCTAGACTTGTGTAGAGCATATAGGCATCATTTCTTGTTCAATTAGGCTCATTCATGAAAATCAAATGATTTCTATGTACATATGGTACCACTATAGCTTCTATGAGTTCTTTGATCTAATGGTGGCATATGACATGTTGATAAGCTTGCAACCTCACATGTTTAGTCTAGAATACTGATTCTTGTACTTAACCAACATGGCCAAGATAACCATTGCAAGATGTGTGAAGAAGCTTGTCCATGGTTTAAACCATGTTAAGTATCTATGACAAGTGATCTAGATTGGACTATAAAGCATATTCAGTCCACTCTCTTTCTAAATTGACTTGATCAATAAAACTTTCCTAAGTATCCTCAAGTGATACATGTTACTACAAGTGGTTTCCTTTGTGGTAATGTGTGACAAAGGGGGAGAAATTGTGATAAAAATGATCTAAATATGATGGGGGAGAAAATAGAAATAGGGGGAGAAATAGGACATTGAAAATTGAAAAATTAAAATTGAGCACACAAGTAGGGGAGCAAGCCTATGGACAAGTTGTTGCATTTGGATGTGCATTACACATATGTTTGCTTGCATTGTACTTCAATTCAATATGACTTTCTTGTGTCGTACATGCCTAGTATGATCTTGATTGATAGCATGTATAGAAGTTAGCTAGATCCTTAGAATATCTTGTGTATATCCTATTGGTATCGAGCTAACCATGTTGCTAAGGAAGGTATGATTGGCGCACTTCGAATGGTATCACGCTTCAAAGGTCCATTTCTTATACCTTAGCATCATGTCATGCAAGTGGTTTATCCCTCCCAAAAGGTCTATCTAAACATATGTGCAAAACTTTGACTCATAATCATAAGAAGTGCACATATGTAGGGGGAGTAAACCATTTTCAAACCCATTGTGAATTCAAAATCATATTTCATATCATTTATATCGCGTTGTCATCAATTACCAAAAAGGGGGAGATTGAGAGATCTCTAGTGTTTTGGATAATTGATGAAACCTCAAGTACTAACCTTGCTCTGAGTGTTTGAGTAGGTTTAGTACACACATGGAAGATGATGACAAGTGATGGAGCAATCAAGGAAGCAAAGTGATTGCAAGAGATCACACTTGGAGAAGAAGGAGAATGGAAAGACCCTAAGCTATTCGAGGCAAAGGTATTTGCTAGGGCTTTTCTTTTGGTGGTCAAGACACCAAGTGGGTGTGATCACATTTAGGTTAGACAACCGTACTATTAAGAGGGGAAATTCAAAAGTGATTGTGGTTTGTCGAGTGCCACTAGGTGTTATCTATATTGCATGTGCATTTAGGACCTAGTGACATACACCATGCTAAATGACAAGTGAAACATGCCAAGAGTGCTCACTAAAGTTGGATACTTAGTACTTGGCACAATGGAGCAAAGGTGGAAAAAGAAGAAGTGATTTTGGTCAAGACAGAGGGCGTCGGACGATGGCGTCGGACGTCGAGGTCTTTGACTCAGCGCGTCCATCAGCCTCAGAGAAACAACAGAAAAATTCCTGAAAGCGTCGGACACTGTCCGTTGGATCGACGGAGCGTCCGGAAATATTTTCGCGGAATATTTTCAGAAACCTGAGAGCAAGGAGTTTGTGACGGACGCTGAGGCGCAGCGTCCGATGCAAAACAATGAAGCGTCCGTCGGGCTTCCAGAGAGCTCTGCAAGCGAGCAGTTTGAAGACAGGCGCCGGACGCTGGCACGGAGCGTCCGTCGCCCGTGAAGCAGCCCAACGGCTAGTTCTGACAGAGTGTCGCACGCTGGCGACGGAGCGTCCATCGCCCCCGTGATGAGCGTCCGTCGCCAACTTAACAGGGTAACGACTAGATGACTTTGAGGGGAGTTATAAATATGTGGTGGCCGGCTTGTGGTGATCTCTCTCGCACATTTGAACATCTTGACACTCCTTTGAGCTGAGCAAATTCCCTCCCACTCATCTCCATGCTTGGTTAGTGAAAACCCAATAGAGATTGAGTGATCCAAGTGCCTTTGGCATATAGCTTGCATCTAGTGGCACTTGGGAGGCGTTCTCGCTGCGGATTTCTTGTTGCTCTTGGTGATTTCCATCACCTAGACGGTTTGGAGCAGCGGTGGTAGATCGAGAAGCTTGGTGATTGTGCTTCGTCAACTACAAGTTGATTGTGAGGGGTTCTTGTGCCTTCCCCGCTGGAGATCGCAAAGGTAACTCTAGTGGATTTCTCGTGGCATTTCAATAGCCTCATCTTGTGTTGGTTGTGCGGCACCCGGTGAAGGGTTTGGCGTGTGATGCCAATTAGCGCGTGAACCTCCAAGTGAGTGTCTTGCCACAACGGGGACTAGCTAGTTGGCAAACTAGTGGACCTTGGAAGAAGATCAAGTGTCAACCATTGTCTCTTGTGATTGTGTGATCTCATCGGTATTCATTTGATTGGTTCATCCCCTACAACTTCACAATGGTATAATCTTCCTTCCCATATTTGCATTACCTTTTTCATACTTGCTCTAGTATATTAGGTTGTGCCTAGAGGGCTACTAGAATTGAGTAGGCTTTGTGTGATCTAGAGCTATTAGGATAGCACTTGTGGATAGGTGGCTTCGTATCACCCATTAGGCTAGCGCAAAACTCGCTTTGCTTCTTAGTTATCTAACATTGTTGTTGAGGTTTCCTTGTAGAATTTTAAATTAGGCTATTCACCCCCCACTAGCCATCGCATAGGACCTTTCAGGCGTTCTCTCCAAACAGCCTGGCCATAACCGGAACTTTCGAATCTGGTCTACCGATTTCACAGCGCATGGAAGTAGCTACCCCATACGCTATGATCATATCGATATGCCTCTCAAACAACGTGTCCCCATTAACCGGGAAACATCGTTTGTGTCCAAAGTCATGAGGTTATGTGCCCAGAATCTGTACACGACCACGATACGGTCGACGACTCTACATGCAGCATGGCTTTTCGCCCAGCGTCTGCAACAATGGTCTCCACAGGCTTCAATCACGCCACGGTCGAGCCTCTCGGAAAAGGGTTCTGTCCCGGGCATCTCCCTAAGCGTACATGAGTTGTTCAGCCTCTGCGTCATGGGTTGTTAGCAGCCTACCCCTGGTAATCCTTACGGTACCTACGCGTGCAGAGGCTCCATGCCCTATGATCTGGGCCATAGGGAACACAGGGCCGAATGATTCATCGCTACGGCTCACGACTTAGCAGGCATGATAGGAGATACAAGTGAACCAAAAGCTCACCACCCGGATATATACAACTTTGCAGTGTTCACTGACAAGTCTGAGTTCTTGTATCAAGGATACAAAATTACTGCTTTTTAGCAGCAAACAGATCGACATCCTTAACAATGAGCTCCACTACACGATCGGCTTCACCCTCCATACGGTCCACCTACTCATCAGACGTCCCCAACGCAAACCCAGTCGCCACCCGACCAATATCAACCCTTGGGTAGTGCGACTGCAGCATAGCAAGGCCATGAGCAGCCACACTTCGCGCCGCCAAAGTCGTAAAGGACCGGAGCCGGACCCACAAACCATGTGCCTTCGTTACCACACCATCCACGAACGCTCGTTCAGCACGCTCAGGAATTAACACTTGGTCGTCAATGCACTCCACGACAGGAGCGATCTCCTGTGCCAATGACCAGAAGTCATCATAGTAAGTATCCGCCCTTGCCTGCAGGTCTGCAAATTGAAGTTGTACGCGCTCCCGATAAGCTGGGAACACAGTAGACACCGGATTAGGCGTCTATACAAACCAAACGGCGGGTAAGAAACCACTACCTTCGTGCATTGCGCGCATTTTGTAAATCTCCTGTTCGGCAATGGCGACCTTTTCCTCCGCAAGACGCGTCACCTCGCAAGCAACAATCAGCTCTAAAAAAGAAGAACAGGTCATCACACAGCAACAGCGACAAGTCACCAAACCAAAGAATGACAAAAACTCACGGGGGGACAACTCGTCGACCTTCATGACATTAAACTGAAGCTCTGAATTTTCACGCTCCCGTTCCCGCACGGCGACTTCCAAAGCCTGCGAGCGCCGATGCGCCGCCTCTAAGCTATCCTCCAGCCCCGCAAATTGGCCCTCAACACGAGCGACCTCACTACGAAGGTGTTCGTTCTCATCAACCAATCTTGCAAGCTGGTCGGCCATTATCTTCCGCTCCTTTTCGGCCTTGAAAAGCCCCTGCGACCACTCTGCCTGGGCGTTCAATTTAAACCGACGATTCGGTTTGGTTTTTTTAGTTTCTCAAAACTTCGGTTACCAGCAAATGAGCACCGATCGGTTTGTAAAATACCAAGAAACCGACGAGTTCAGTTTTGGTTTTTCAGTTTAAACCGAATAAACCGATTACACAAAAAAACACACAAAAAACACACAGGCAGAGTTGAATCGAATCAGGATGCGGTCGAATGGCGGAATCGGCATTCGCCGGCGCGGCGAGCGATCGCGCGAGAGCGACTGCTCCGCCACCCGCCACCCGACTGCGACCGCTACTGGCCGGCTGCCCGGTTGCGCCGCACCGTCGCCGCCGCCTCGAGCCCTCGATCCGCCGACCGCCGGCTAGGGTTAGGAGACGGAGAGAGAGAGAGAGTCCGAGAGGGAGAGGGAGTCCGGCTGCCCGGCTGCGCCGCGCCTCCGCCGCCGCGTCTCTCGCCTCCCAGGTGTGCCGCACTGCCGCTCGCCTGCTCGGTGCTCGGCTGCTCGCCGCCTCACACAGTCGCACTGAGCGCCAAGCGCCGCCGCCGCGCTGCGTGTAGGTTAGGTTAGGGTTTGGGAGGCGGGAGTGGGGCTGCGGTCATTCGATTCGGTGGGGGCGAGTGGGGGCGAGTGAGGCCGTGAGGTCGTGAGGATGTGGCCACCTGGGCGCCTGGCTGGGCCAGGGGGAGAGGATGAGGGTGCGCAGAGTCACAGAGTGACAAGACCCGATATGGATCGATATGGATTGGCCCGATCTTCACGATAGTAGGTCACGAATTCAAGAGATAAATTGCTACGAACAACAGGGGATAACTAACTTTATACCTGTCCAAGGTTGGATGCGACCAAGCGACGGGGAGAGAGGCACTGAAACCGCGAAGACTTCGACTCGATCTCCGAACGACCACAGAACCACAATCCGGAACTAATCCACACAATACGGCGCAGCCGAACAGAAGCCGTAGAGCACGAAGTATGGGATCCCAGAGGAATCTCTTCACAAGTCCAAGAAGAACAAGGAAGAACAAATGTTTGAGTAAGACACTCAATAGCTCGGTTGCAACACCATATAGGTTCTTAATTCATCAAAAGTTTTTTAATAGCTTAGTCACAGGGGATATATATATACTAGGAACAACCCTCCTATATAGGTATGACAACGAAAACGAGTTTCTGAATATCAGCTATGTGAAAGGTCACCACGAGATGGCTTCCCGAAGTGCCTTCGCATGACTGTTGGCCTCCAGAGCAATTTCCACTAAACTGACCATAAATCCTTATTGGAAGTCCAATTGATGAACTGTTTGTTGGGTGTGAAAGCATGCATCAAGATCTTTCCAGACATGTATACCATGCATCACGAAACATTATAGAATGGTACAGTTTCGCAGGAGAAGTTGAACCAATATACAGACTATTGACCTGCTGACCAGTATGTACAAAAACTGGTTGGCCGTCCTACTGAAAAATTCAATCTGGTCGGCACTGGTGGCATTTGAAAGTAGACTTCATAAGATTTCCAAAATGTCCTCATTCACCCTCATAGCTTTTGGGAGTCAAAAGTTATGGCAGTTTTGTTCGGACGGTTTAGCAGGACTGGATGAGTTCGAGCGTGATTCTTCTTTGTGCTTATCCTTGGTGCATACTGGTCGTCCTCCTTGGTGAACCTAAGAAATAGCAACGTTTATGACTTAGGTAGTATATAATTCTCGGAATTATTTGTGAACACATGGTGGATAAGTACCCATGTTGTTCAGTTTTGTGATGAGTGATTGCCCAACACTTGAGCGGTTCAGTTTGAGTGGCTTACCCTAACCCCTTTGTAAAAGCAAATGTGTGCCTCTCTATCGGCTTGTGGTGTGCAGGTACTATGCCTAGTGATAGTGGTCAATGGCGTGGAGAAGGTCAAGTAGAGGTTTGTCGTGCCGATGGACTGAGAGCGGTGAAGGGCAGAAGCGGGGCTCGTACTGAGGGACCATGGGCGCCAGCGGACTAGCTGTGGTGGCTAGTACTTGGCACCGGCGAGTGCGAGAAGACATGGAGGTAGACCGAGTTGACCAAGTCAAGACGGTGGACACGTGAGTCGAGCGGAGGCTTAGGGGACTTGAAGTCCGACCAGGAAAAGACATGGTGGCTCGCGTCGAGTGGTTTGGTGGTTTGGGCCTCAAAACCATCCACGTCGGTTTCCGAGTTTGGGCCGCAAAACTCGGGGTTCGGTAGTTGAGCCCAAAGCTACCGGTGGCGGGTTTCCTAGGTTTGGGCCTCAAAACCTAGGCGGAGCTTTCGAGGAAGCGGGGATGGCACGTGGCGGAATCTTGGAGGTTGCGTCGAGGCGACGGCAACTCCCGGCAGGAAGCGGGGCCGTCCATTCGAACAAGTGGCTGAGCGTTATCGACTTGGATTACAGTGTCTTAGGGCTAGGTCATTCAGTCTTGTATCTAGGGGGGTCTTTGGGAAATAGCCAAAGCTCCATTAAATAGAGGATGAAGGGGTATCCTCATCCTATCTCTTGAACCCTAAACACTTGCCCCCCTCTCTCTCTCCCTCTCTAGTTCATGAGATCCCTAGGTTGTTTCCACCAACCTTTGTAAGAACTTGGTTTTGCTGCGAGGAATCGGAGGCCGTAACCTCCGTAAGGCATGGTGGCTTCGATTTGTTGATCGTGTCCCCGTTTTGCTTGTGTTCTTCGCGTTTTGCTTTTGCTCCCTCTTTTCCCGAGATGATTTCTCTTTGTAGGGAGTAGCTCTTGCAAATCCGTTTGAACCAAGTTGTTCGTAATCGTGAGGAGCTTCTTTGCACCGAAGGAATTCTCCTCAAACCTCACGAGTGCGTAGATCGGGCGTTCTCTTTGCGGAGTTCTTCGTTCTTGAGCTTTTCTCCAAATCTCTTCTCCCCCCTTTGCTCTAAGCCAAATTGAGCGATGATTTCTTCGGGATAGCTCCCCAACTGCACTAGGATCATGCCTACAAAGTTTTGTTGCAGTTGGTGATCATTTGGTTGAGTTTCTGGAAGATTTGGCGGAGTGGAAACGATTTTCGCGGGCTTCAGCTTTTCTGTTCGTGAGCTCCGGACTACCCTCCAGACTACTTGGCACCAGCTCCGGACCATCGCAAGTGGTCCGGTGGTCATGACCAGTAAATCAGCCAAGTAGTCGAGAGCGTCGGACCAGGTGCTTTAGTCCGACGGTGAGCGTCGGACCAAAGTCCGGAGCTTGGGATCTTGTTGTGTTGTTTTGCGGAGAGGCTGGAGTGAGCACCGGACTACTTCCCATAGTCCGACGGTGAGCGTCGGACCAGTGGTTCGGAGCTTCGGCACTCCCTGCGTGGTTTCTGTGTGAGCATCGTACTTTCCAAAGTGGACGTCGGACCAGTCCGAAGGCCTGCTGCAAAGGCGTCGGACCAAGGCTCCGGACCTTGTGCTATGGTCCGGAGGTCTTGACAGAGTAGTTCGACGGTTGCTGTTTTCGCCCGTTTTTCCTAGCTTCTTGCCTCTTTTCCCTAGGGGTTGAGAACCTCTATTTTGGGGTTTCTGGTGATTTTCTCTCCACTACCGGTGAGCTCTCATTTCTCTGTTTTTGTCTGAATCCCCGCTCGCATTGCTTTGTGGAGGTTGAGCACCCATCAACTGGGTTTGACTTTTGGGAAGAGTGGCCCGAATATTTCGAGAGAAATTTGAGGCTCCCATTTACCCCCCCCCCTCTGGTCACCGTTCTCGGTCCTTCAATTGGTATCAGAGTCGGTTAAGGATCAATCGACCTTACACGGTTCTTGATCCGTGAAGGCGACATGGAGCGAGGTGCTGGCAAACCTCCGTTCTTCAATGGAACATACTTCGCCTATTGGAAGGTGCGCATGTCCGCTTACCTCCAACGACTTTATACGAAGTATTGGGAGATTTGTGAGAGTGCTGACTATGTAGTTCTTGGCGCTCGGATTAATGAGCTGTAAATCATGCAACATGCGTCAAACGCAAGAGCCCGTAGCATCCTCTTCTCAAGTTTGTCTCTTCCTAAGTTTAAGCGAGTTTCGAGTCTCACTACGACACGGGAGATCTGGCAAACACTTATGCGATATCATGAGGGCAACCCTCAGATCAAGTCCAGACTCTTCGACACGTACCGTAGAGAGTACGAGAACTTTGCTCAGTTGGCCGGCGAATCTGTTGACGGGATGTTCACTCGCTTCCAATCTATCGTCAACAAGATCTATGTTAATCGAGCCAACTTGCCTTATGATGATCATGAGATGGCTAGCAAGCTTTTGCATGCTCTTGATAGGAAGGTATGGGAGATGAAGGTGGATGCCATTCAGGAGTCACCGGGATATGATGCCCTGACCGTGGACGAGCTGTTCAGCAAGCTCAAGTCCTCGGAGATTGACTACCAGACCTAGGCCAAGCTTGAAAACTCATCAAAACCATCTATGGCGTTGGTTTCTAGCCCCGACGGTACGTCTTCTTCCTCCTCTGACCCTTCACACTCTTTGTTCATTTTGTCTTTGATTTCTGTGACAGAGGATCAAGTGGAGGCTCTTGGAGATGATGAGTTGGCTTTGGTCATCACCAAGTTCTCACGGTTTCACAAGAAAGCTGTGGCGTGGTGGCTCAGCCAAGGGGGTGCTACCGTTGTGGTGATGAGGATCACTTCATCGCAAACTGTCCCAAGAAAGCTACGGGTGACTTCACCAAGCGCAAGGACAAGCGCGAGCACCACTTCAAGGAAAAGCACAAGCCCAAGGGTGGCTACCATCGAAGGTCCTCCAAGAAGGTGATCGACAAGGTGAAGGCCAAGCTCCGAGCCTTCCTCGCCTCCCTCACCGACATCAATGCGTCCTCCGACGGAGGTGCTTCTTCAAGTGATGATGAGTTGAAGGGAAAGGTTGAGGACAAGCTCAACGGCCTATGCTTCTACGCCGACGCCAAGCACGGTGGCTTTTGCACCATGGCGATTGGAGAAGGCAAGGTCAGCAAGCGCAAGGAAGGCCCCGACTAGGACTACGACTCCGACACACCCGAGGTATCACCCACCGTCGAATCCCTCTCTCGAGATTGAGTCTCTGAACGACACATTGATGAGTCAAGATGCGTTGCTCAAGCGTGTCGCTTGTGAGAGGAACGACTTTAAGGCGAAGTACCTTAGCGCGCTTCATGAGCTAGATTTTGCAAAGGCGTTAGTGGTGGTTACCGAGGAGGTAGATTGTGATGCTTGCGCCATTCACATGTCTAATCTTGTCACTCTCCAGGACAAGTATGGCACTCTACTTGAGGAGGTCAGTGAGCTGAAGGCTAGGCCTAGATTACTTGGTGCATGCAATTCTTGCTTAGGCTTGCGTTCTGAGCTGGCACAGAAGGATGCTAGGATCATTGTGTTAGAGAAGACCTGCTGCAGAGGCGTCGGACCAAGGCTTCGGACCTTGTGCTATGGTTTGGAGGTCTTGACAGAGTAGTCTGACGGTTGCTATTTTTGCCCGTTTTGCCTAGGTTCTTGCCTCTTTTCCCTATGGGTTGAGAACCTGTGTTTTAGGGTTTCCGGTGATTTTCTCTCCACTGCCGGTGAGCTCTCATTTCTCCGTTTTCGTCTGAATCCTCGCTCGCGTTGCTCTAGGGAGGTTGAGCACCCATCAACTGGGTTTGGCTTTTGGGAAGAGTGGCCGAATATTTCAAGAGAAATTTGAGGCTCCCATTCACCCCCCTGGTCGCCGTTCTCGGTCCTTCATTATTAAAGTTAATTTCAGCTAGGAATGAATTCACCTCTTCATGTAGTTTAGTGGCACGACTACATGTAATTGAACCATGATTTATATCATTTGTATAAGATGGTGAATCTTCTTCTTGTTCCACCACATGATGAGCTGACATGTCCTCATCATCCTCCCCCTCTTGAAAAGGAGTCGTCCTCGACTCTAATTCTTCTAGTCTAAAGAATTGTGCCAGGACATTGCATTGTAGTATTGTGACAACATCAAGATCTCCTTCTTCCATCACACCAAGGTGGTTGAATCTATAATCATATAAACCAAGTAGTAGCCGTATAGGTGGAAGCCAAAAGGAATTAGAATAAAGTGTAGCTTTCACCTTGAATGGATACTTAGATCTAACGGTGAATATTGATTGCCTCGGCACGGTCTCATCATCCTCCTTCCCTTTATGAAAAGTCGTCCACGACTTTTGTTTACTTGAAAACAATCTAGGAAAAGGAGATGATGGATGTACATGATAATTCCAATAATATATTATTTAATTTTGTCCATTTTGTTGTTTATAATTCACATTCACATTATTTCCATGTAAGAAATACTCTCTCAACTTTGAAGAACCTGCAAATAGTTTTGAACATGGGAGCACACAGATTTTTTCCAACCCAATCATTTCATTCATGTTCTCATGTTTCATCTTTGCAAGGTCACATATATCAAAAGATAAGAATGAAACATTCTTGACATGCATATTGTAAAGCTCAGGGAGTAAATGTCAAACTCTATGGTTCTAAATGATGTTGAAAATTTTTCTGGTGGAAGAATTGAATATGTTTGCTTGAGATTTGTTTCTTTAGATAGAAGATATGAACAAGGGAACAACATTTTTGATTCTTTATAGAAATTACTAGGCAATCTTTTCATCTCAAATTCAGAAAAATATGGTTCAAAATAATTATTACAACGTTTATTTAACTTCGAATCAACAAGCTTATCACAAGTTATGGAAATAGCATAAACATAGAACTTACCTACAGCACGATGTCCAATCAAATTGAATCTAAACATGCATCTATAGGGAGTATTCAAAGATTTCAAGAAGGATATATTAAAAATATTCTCAAGGATTTTATTAATGTCAACATATTTATCAAACATGGCATAGCCCACACAAGAAGGATGAGATTTTTTTGTGAAGAATTCATCATGAGTATATATTTTCACACTATCAAATCTATTTGCAAGCAATGTATCACTTATATGAATGAACAACATCATGTGTATTAACCATATCAAAGCATAGAAAAGATCATGTATATTTGAACAATGGTCATTAACATACAAAATTGCAGCACATGTATGAGCATGTGAATCTAGTAAATCAGCACTATGATCCATTGCACTTGAACCCTTCTTATCATAATTACTCACAATTTTATTTTGCAAACTCAGATCTGAAATGTTTTTATTACCTTTTATAGTTTCTAATGGTGCAAGTATCATGGATTGTGCCTCTGAAATTTTACCATTTTCCTCATCATGGTTCAGGTTTGGCGCAGCACACAATTGGTTTGAACAGATGGATGCCTTCTCACTTCCCTCAACAAATATGGTGATGTCAAAATGAGCAGCCATCTCTTCCATATTCTCATTGCAAATTTGCACATTTGGAAAAACAACACTAGGAGTAGAGATAAGAGTATTAGTTTTAGAAATATCCTCACATGACCTGCATTCTAACTCTCCATTTTTTTGTGGTGTATCTCTCACACTCGCTTTGTGGATACTCTCAACCTCAAATTGTGTGGAATCACAGAACTCATTTTTTTTGTTTCACTCTCTCTCATATTGGTAATATGGCTCTCATTCTCACATAGGTTTTGATGCACAATCACTTCAACATCTTGTGCAGCAACATATGCATATGTATCATTGTCTATGACCTTCACTTCATCTTCCTCATCAAATATTGGGGGTTGGTCATAATTCACCATGTATTTTTCTTCATGAGCCTGCATCACATAAGGAACAAAACTAGAAGAAGGTATTATCATATTAGTAGTAAATAATTCCTCACATGATTCATCTTTCTTTTCGCTCACTTTTTGTGTATCTCTCTCACACTGAATGTCGTGGGTCTCCTCACATATAGTGGAATCTCTCATATTTTCATTTTGAACTCCTGCACTCAATTTTGGTTGGTGGCACTCTTTTTCACATGGGTTTTGTTGTCCATATGATCTTCCATGTGCCTCTTGCCGAATTTTTCTTTGGGAGGACATACAATAATCTTTATCATCAATGAGCACACGGGGGGCGAAAACTATGCCCACGAGCACCTCTCCCATGTTGTCCACTATGGGCAACGAGACCACAATGAGAGTTGGACCGACTATGTTGTTGTGGAGTCCGCCCGCCCATAGCAGGAAGATGTTTATCAAACATCATCTTCATGGCCTCCACTACAGAGTGTTCTAGTTGACGAAATTTAGTCCATGTGACTGGTGATTCTTTTTCTCCATATCGACCACCACGAATACTCGAACTGGATCCTGTCATATTAGCACTTATGCAAGAAAAAGTGGATAGGTAAATTTATGGAATCACACAACCTCACCTCTTACTTACCAATGTTCTTGCTTGTTCTCAAAGAAAGTGAACGTGCTTAGTCCAACAGCTCAACGAATGTGACCGAGAGGTCGCAAGGATTACGAATCGAATCTCCTGGTTTCAGTTTTTTTTGTGGAGCTATAGGTGGCTAAACAAAAGAGGGTACAGTACTGCAACCCAAGTGGTTTGATGTGCTCAAAAGATATGAAGTTGCTGCTATTGAAAACCACCACCAACTTGAATTACAAACAGAAATTTTTCAGCAAACAATCAGTGTGAACACATGGTGGATAAGTACCCATGTAGTTCAGTTTTGTGATGAGTGATTGCCCAACACTTGAGCGGTTCAGTTTGAGTGGCTTACCCTAACCCTTTGCGAAAGAAAATGTGTGCTCGTCTATCGGTGTGGAGAAAGCCTAGTGACAATGGTCAATGGCGTGGAGAAGGTCGAGTAAAGGCTTGCCGTGCCGATGGACTGAGAGCGGTGAAGGGCGGAAGCGGGGCTCGGACCGAGGGACCACGGGCGCCGGCTGACTAGCCGTGGTGGCTAGTACTTGGCACCGGCGAGTGCGAGAAGACATGGAGCTAGACTGAGTCGGCCGAGTCAAGACGGTGGACGCGTGAGTCGAGCGGAGGCTCAGGGGACTCGGAGTCCGACCGGGCAAAGACAAGGTGGCTCGCATCGAGTGGTTTGATGGTTTGGGCCTCAAAACCATCTGAGGAAAGTTTCCGAGTTTGGGCCTCAAAACTCGGGGTTCGGTAGTTGAGCCCAAAGTTACCGGTGGCGGGTTTCCTGGGTTTGGGCCTCAAAACCTAGGCGGAGCTTCCGAGGAAGCGGGGATGGCACGTGGCGGAATCCTGGAGGTTGCGTCGAGGCGACGGCAACTCCTGGCAAGAAGCGGGGCCGTCCATTCAAAATGCGGGAGATATTTTCCGGAGCTTGGACTGCAATGCTTAGGCTAGGTAGTTCACTCAATGTATCTAAGGTGTCTTTTGGAAATAGCCAAAGCCCAATAAGTAGGGGGTGAAGGGGTATCCCTCATCCTATCTCTTGAACCTTAATCACTTGCCCCCCCTCTCTCTCTAGTTCTTGAGATCCCTAGGTTGTTTCCACCAACCTTTGTAAGAACTTGGTTTTGCTGCGAGGAATCATAGGCCGTAACCTACATAAGCCATGGTGGCTTCAATTTGTTGATCGTGTCCCCGTTTTGCTTGTGTTCTTCGCGTTTTGCTTATGATCCCTCTTTTCCCAAGATGATTTCTCTTTGTAGGGACTAGCTCTTGCAAATACTTTTGAACCAAGTTGTGTGTAATCGTGAGAAGCTTCTTTGCACCGAAGGAATTCTCCTCAAACCTCACGAGTGCGTAGATCGGGCGTTCTCTTTGCGGAGTTCTTCGTTCTTGAGCTTTTCCCCAAATCTTTTCTCCTCCCCTTGCTCTAAGCCCAATTGAGCGATGATTTCTTCGGGATAGCTCCCCAAGTGCACTAGGATCATGCCTACAAAGTTTGGTTGCAGTTGGTGATCATTTGGTTGAGTTTTGGGAAGATTTGGCAGAGTGGATTCGGTTTTCGCGGGGTGCAGAGTTCCTGCGTGGGAGCGTCGGACCACCCTCCAGACGATTTTTCCCTAAGCTCCGGACCATAGCAAGTGGTCCGGTGGTCTTGACTTTTCCAGTGTCAAGCAGCAAGGGGCGTCGGACTACTCTCCGGACCACTTAGCTAGTGAGCACCGGACCATAGTCGAGTAGTCCGGTGGCTCTGGTGAGGGTGTCACTCACGCGTCGGACCAGGCTCATTAGTCCGAAGGTGAGCGTCGGACCAGGTGTCCGGAGTAGGGGAGCTTACTGTTTTTGTTTGGCTCAATGGAAAGAGTGGGCACCAGAGAACTCTCCATAGTCCGACGGTAAGCGTCAGACAAGAGTCCGGAGCTTGGGTTCTCCCTGAGTCATTTTCTGTGTGAGCACCCGACTTCTGAGAGTGTCCGTCGGACTAGTCCGGAGCCTCTGGTCTAGAGCTAGGGTGCTCACTATGTTGGCTTTTCTCAGCGGGTGAAGGCATCGGATCTGAGCTCCGGACTACTTGCTATAGTCCGGTGGCTCAGTCCCTTCTGGTCCGGAGCCTCTGTTGAGTTGCGTTTTACTCCGTTTGAGTTGTGGTTTGTTTCTTCGGGTTCGTGGCTAGCTCCACTGTGTTCCTCGGACTTCTCCTAGAACATCCACCCACTCGTGGGTCGTGAGCCTAGTTCATGCTTTGGGTCGTGTCTGGGACAAGGGTCAAGGTCTTCCGAAAGGAATTTTTATTTGACTCCCATTCACCCACCCCCCCTGGTCGCCGTTTCTGGTCCTTCAATTGGTATCAAAGCCGGTTAAGGATCAACCCATCTTACACGGTTCATGATCCGCGAAGGTGACATGGAGCGAGTTGTTGGCAAACCTCCGTTCTTCGATGGAACAAACTTTTCCTATTGGAAGTATTGGGAGATTTGTGAGAGTGCTGACTACGTGGTTCTTGGCGCTCAGATTAATGAGCTGCAAATCACGCAAGAGCCTGTAGCATCCTCTTCTCAAGTTTGTCTCTTCCTGAGTTTGAGCGAGTTTCGAGTCTCACTGCGGCATGGGAGATCTGGCAAACACTTGTGCGATATCATGAGGGCAACCCTCAGATCAAGTCCAGACTCTTCAACACGTACCGTAGAGAGTATGAGAACTTTGCTCAGTTGGCCGGCGAATCTATTGACGGGATGTTTACTCGCTTCCAATCTATCGTCAACAAGATGCGTGCTAATCGAGCTAACTTGCCTTATGATGATCATGAGATGGCTATCAAGCTTTGGCATGCTCTTGATCGGAAGGTGTGGGAGATGAAGGTGGCTGCCATTCAGGAGTCACCAGGCTATGATGCCCTGACTGTGGACAAGCTATTCAGCAAGCTCAATCCTCGGAGATTGACTACCAGACCCGGGCCAAGCTTGAAAACCCTTCAACACCATCTATGGCGTTGGTTTCTGGCCCCGGCGATACGTCTTCTTCCTCCTCTGACCCTTCACACTCTTTGTTCGCTTTGTCTTTGATTTCTGTGACAGAGGATCAAGTGGAGGCTCTTGGAGATGATGAGCTAGCTTTGGTCATCACCAAGTTCTCACAGTTTCACAACAACCTTTTGAACCGTCTGCGTGGTGGCTCAGCCAAGGGGTGCTACCATTGCGGTGATGAGGATCACTTAATCGCAAACTGCCCCAAGAAAGCTGCAGGTGACTTCACCAAGCGCAAGGACAAGCGCGAGCACCACTTTGAGGACAAGCACAAGCCCAAGGGTGGCTACCACCGAAGGTCCTCCAAGAAGGTGATCGACAAGGTGAAGGCCAAGCACCGAGTCTTCCTCGCCTCCCTCAGCGACATCGATGCCTCCTTCGACGGAGGTGCTTCTTCAAGCGATGATGAGTCGAAGGGAAAGGTTGAGGACAAGCTCAACGGCCTATGCTTCTACGCCGACGCCAAGCACGGTGGCTTTTGCACCATGGCGATTGAAGAAGGCAAGGTCGGCAAGCGCAAGGAAGACCCCAACTACAACTACGACTTCGACACAACCGAGGTACCACCCATAGTCGAGTCCCTCTCTCTCGAGATTGAGTCTCTGAACGACACCTTGATGAGTCAAGATGCGTTGCTCAAACGTGCCGCTTGTGAGAGGAACGACTTTAAGCCGAAGTACCTTAGTGCTCTTCATGAGCTAGATTTTGCTAAGGCGTGAGTGGTGGTTACCGAGGAGGTAGAGTGTGATGCTTGCATCATCCACATGTCTAATCTTGTCACTCTCTAGGACAAGTATGACACTCTACTTGGGGAGGTTAGTGAGCTGAAGGCTAGGCCTAGCTTACTTGGTGCGTGCATGTCTTGCCGAGGCTTGCGCTCTGAGCTGGCACAGAAAGATGCTAGTATTGCTGTGTTGGAGAAGGCCAGCTCAGATAACACGACAAGATGCGTATCGAGGAAGAAAACACATACCTTCAGTCCATCCTGAGCTAGGTGTCTTGCCGAGATCCATAGTTGGGAATGATGCTCAGCCAATGCAAAAGGGCTGGCAGCACGGGAGTAGGCTTTGCTATAGGTGGGAAGGACGATAGCATGTTCGGTAAGATCGGTGAGTGCAGTGGTTTGAGAGAGAGAGTGAGAAACCCACCACAACTCCCAAGCTTACCAAGATCACTCCACCTAAGTCTACCAACCCCTCTGAGTTACCTGTGAGAGATGGTGTATTTGAAGAGTTACCCAAAACCACTCCACACAAGCAAGTGTGGATTGCAAAACCGAACCACCTTCGCAACCCACTTGACACCCTGCCAGATATCTCTAGTGATCCCCTTCCTAAGAAAGCTAGAGCCACCCAAACCAACAAGAGAGTGCCTACCAAGAGAGTAGTGAGGTACCATTGTGAGTATTGTGAGCGGGATGACAATTTGACTGAGTTTTGCTATATGAGGAAGAGAGATGATCGGAGGCAGGTTGAGTTGAACATCTGGGACATGTACCACCCACGAGTTGGGGTGCGTGAACCAGAAGTTCGGAGGTGCACTACTAGGCCTAGAGGTACAATGCCTCAAGGTGCTAGGCCTCAGGTGGCGAGACCACGTGGTGGTCGTGCCCGGCGGGGTACCGGTCGTGACCCATACGACTACAGGCCTCGTGGCAGTGGCTTTACTCCACCCTTCTTTAGCGGACCACGTTTTCCCATCGTGGTGATCGCTATCCTCCCATGGGACAGGAGATGTTTGGTTTCTCTCCTAACCCATTCTTTGGGAAAATGGGACAACAGTGATATCCTTCACAGTTTACTAACCCCAGTGTTGCACCGTTTCCTCACCCTATGTCTTTTTATTGATGTAGGAAGGAGGAATGGAGGAGACTTGGCTTGTGGATTCTGGATGCTCATGCCATATGACCGAAAGTGCCAAGTGGTTCTCCAGCCTCGACCCTGTGCACCACACCGAGTATATGACATTCGGGGACAAGAGTAAAGGTAAGGTTGTCTCCCGAGGGTCCATCCGAGTGAACTCTTCTTTTGGCCTCAAGGTTGTTGCTTTGGTTGCGAATTTGCATTTTAACCTTCTTTCGGTTTCGCAACTTCTTGAAGACGGTTTTGAGGTGAGCTTTAAGCCAAACCTCTCTCGGATTTTGGACTCTCGGGGTTATCTTGTTTGCCGGATTTTGCCCTTAGGGAAGGTTTTTCGTGCGGATTTTACTATCTCTTCCGGACCTTCTTGTTGTCTTCTTGCCGGTTCTTCTTCCGAGCTTTGGAAGTGGCATAGGAGATTGGGACATTTGAGTTTTGACTTGCTTGCAAGGCTTAGCTCAATGGACCTTATCCAAGGATTGTCAAAGCTGAAGTTCGAGAAGGATTTGGTTTGCCATCCTTGCAGACATGGCAAGATGGTTGCCGCTTCCCATCCTCCTGTGACTGAGATCATGACCACTCGACCCGGCGAGCTCTTACACATGGACACAGTTGGTCCAGCTCGGGTCAGGTCAGAAGGAGGGAAGTGGTATGTGGTTGTAGTCATTGATGATTACTCGAGATACTCTTGGGTGTTCTTTTTGGAGAGTAAGGATGAGGCTTTTCCACTTGTTCGAGATCTGATTTTGAGATTGCAAAATGAGCTACCTAAGAATGCCATGAGAGCTATCCGCAGTGACAATGGCAGAGAATTCAAGAATGCTCACTTTGCAACTCTTAGCTCTTCTTTGGGTCTCGATCACCAGTTTTCCTCACCTCACACTCCCCAGCATAACGGTGTTGTTGAGCGCAAGAATCGGACCATTGTTGAGATGGCCAGGACGATGCTCGATGAGCATAGGAGGTATTGGGCCGAAGCACTCAGTTCTGCTTGCTATGCCTCCAATCACATTTTCCTCCGAGCTTTCAAGAAGAAGACTTCTTATGAGTTGTGATTTGGGAGACCACCCAAGGTAAGTCACCTACGGGTGTTTGGGTGCAGGTGTTTCATCCTCAAAAGGGCGGTAAGTTGGAAAAATTTGAATCACGGTCTTCTGACGGTATCTTTCTTGGTTACTCTACTCACTCTCATGCTTATCGTGCACTTAACCTTGAGACTAACCGAGTGATGGAGACTTGTGAGATTACCTTCGATGAGACTATGCCCTGTGTTTCCACTGCTTTTGAGCTTGCAGGTGATGATGAGGTGAACACTAGCATCTTTGTGGAGGAGGAGCAGGATGATGCCGACTGGGGTGATCCTGAGCCAACTCCACTGGCTGCCCCCGTCGACCCTGCGACGTCCACTTCGGCTCATGGTCCCGATCCAACTACTTCCTCTACATGGGGGCCGTTCGAGCAGCTTCCTCAGTCGGTTCCCGTTGCACCTGAGGGAGCTCCAACTGCTGTGGAGGGGGAGGCCACTTCGTCCAGGCAGGCTCCCCGCCACATCCAGCGGCAGCACCCGTCGGAGAACATCATAGGTGACATTGACCGTCGAGTCACGCGGTCCAGGTCCTATCTCTCTCACTTTGCTCATTCATCTTTTGTCGCGTCTTTTGAGCCCCGAGATGTTGGACACGCTTTGATGGATCCGGATTGGGTTAATGCCATGCATGAGGAGCTAGAAAACTTTGAGCGAAACCGCGTTTAGGTCTTAGTTCCTCCACCACCTAGTTGCCACCACATAGGTACCAAATGGGTTTTCAAAAACAAACAAAGTGAGGATGGGGTGGTAGTGCGCAACAAGGCTAGGTTGGTAGGTCAAGGCTTTTGTCCAAAGGAGGGAATAGACTCTGAGGAAACCTTTGCTCCCGTAGCTCGTTTAGAAGCCAATAGAATCCTTCTAGCTTTTGTGGCTTCTAAGGGTTTTAAACTTTTTCAAATGGATGTTAAAAGTGCTTTCTTAAACGTCTACATAGAGGAGGAAGTTTATGTTAAACAACCTCCCAGTTTCGAAAATCCCAAGTTTCCAAACCATGTTTTTAAACTTCACAAAGCTTTGTATGGCTTGAAACAAGCACCTAGAGCATGGTATGATAGGCTAAAAACCTTTTTGCTTGCTAAGGGCTTTAAAATGGGATTAGTAGATAAGACGTTGTTTCTCCTCAAGCAAGGCAAAGACACTCTCCTTGTCCAAATATACGTGGATGATATCATCTGCTTGTGTTCTTCGTGTTTTGCTTTTGCTCCCTCTTTTCCCGAGATGATTTCTCTTTGTAGGGAGTAGCTCTTGCAAATCCTTTTGAACCAAGTTGTGCGTAATCGTGAGAAGCTTCTTTGCACCGAAGGAATTCTCCTCAAACCTCACGAGTGCGTAGATCGGGTGTTTTCTTTGCGGAGTTCTTCGTTCTTGAGCTTTTCCCCAAATCTTTTCTCCTCCCCTTGCTCTAAGCGAAATTGAGCGATGATTTCTTCAGGATAGCTCCCCAACTACACTAGGATCATGCCAACAAAGTTTGGTTGCAGTTGGTGATCATTTGGTTGAGTTTTGGTAAGATTTGGCGGAGTGGATTCGGTTTTCGCGGGGTGCAGAGTTCCTACGTGGGAGCGTCGGACCACCCTCCGGACGATTTTTCCCTAAGCTCCGGACCATAGAAAGTGGTCCGGTGGTCTTGACTTTTCCAGTGTCAAGCAGCAAGGGGCGTCGGACTACCCTCCAGACCACTTAGCTAGTGAGCACCGGACCATAGTCGAGTAGTCCGGTGGCTCTGCTGAGGGTGTCACTCACGCGTCGGACCAGGTGTCCGGAGCAGGGGAGCTTACTGTTTTTGTTTGGCTCAATGGCTGGAGTGGGCACCAGACAACTCTCCATAGTCCGACGGTAAGCGTTGGACCAGAGTCCGGAGCTTGGGTTCTCCCTGAGTCATTTTCTGTGTGAGCACCGGACTTCTGAAAGTGTCCGTCGGACTAGTCCGGAGCCTCTGGTCCGGAGCTAGGGTGCTCACTGTGTTGGCTTTTCTCAGCGGGTGAAGGCGTCGGACCTGAGCTCCGGACTACTTGCTATAGTCCGGTGGCTCAGTCCCTTCTGGTTCAGAGCCTCTGTTAAGTTGCGTTTTACTCCGTTTGAGTTGCGGTTTGTTTCTTCGGGTTCGTGGCTAGCTCCGCTGTGTTCCTACGACTTCTCCTAGAACATCCACCCACTTGTGGGTCATGAGCCTAGTTCGTGCTTTGGATCGTGTCTGGGACAAGGGTAAAGATCTTCTGAAAGGAATTTTTATTTGGCGACCATTCACCCGCCCCCCTCTGGTCGCCATTTCCGGTCCTTCAATCAGCAACAAAACCCCTTCAACTTCTTTTCTTTTTTTTCTTTCTTTTTTTTGACTCTGTTCTTTCTTCTCTGATTTTTTATACTAACAGGGCGTATGGAGAACAAATGAAACACGACACAAATATATATGAAGATGATAACTAGCAACTTGATGAACACAACAACACAAAGATAACAGTACCGCCAAAGGGCTATAGGATTTTTGTGGCTTTTTAGTGGACTTTAGGTGATGAACAAAAACAGTACTATATGATGGATAAAATGAGGGTAAACTGTGGATGATGGTAAGACCTACCATGACAACCACAACTTTGATACCACATGACAAGAGAAACTTGCTGCGAACAGCGGGGGATAACTAGCTTTATACATGTCCAAGGTTGGATGCGACCAAGCGACGGGGAGAGAGGCACCAAAACCGCGAAGACTTCGACTCGATGTCCGAATGACCATAGAACCACAATCCGGAACTAATCCACACAATACGGCGCAGCCGAACGGAAGCCGTAGAGCACGAAGTAGGGGATCACAGAGGAATCTCTTCACAAGTCCAAGAAGAACAAGGAAGAACAAAGGTTTGAGTAAGACACTCAACAACTCGGCTGCAATACCATATAGGTTCTTAATTCATCAAAAGTTTTTTTAATAGCTTAGTCACAGGGGATATATATATACTAGGAACAACCCTCCTAGATAGGTATGAAAACGAAAAGGAGTTTCTGAATATGAGCTATGTGAGAGGTCACCACGAGATGGCTTCCCGAAGTGGCTTCGCGTGACTGTTGGCCTCCAGAGTAATTTCCACTAAACTGACCATAAATCCTTATTGGGAAGTCCAATTGATGAACCTTTTGTTGGGTGTGAAAGGATACTTGAAGAGATTTCTACATATGTATACCATGCATCACGAAACATTATAGAATGGTACAGTTTCGTAGGAGAAGTTGAACCAACATGCAGACTATTGACCTGTTGACCAGTATGTACAAAAACTGGTCGGCCGGCCTACTGAAACGTCCAAACTGGTCGGCACTGGTGGCATTTCAAAGTAGACTTCATAAGCTTTCCAAAATGTCCTCATTCACCCTCATAGCTTTTGGGAGTCAAAAGTTATTGCAGTTTTGTTTGGACGGTTCAGCAGGACTGGATGAGTTCGAGTGTGATTCTTCTCTATGCTCTATCCTTGGTGCATACTGGTCGTCCTCGTTGGTGAACCTAAGAAATAGCAACGTGTACGACTTAGGTAGTATATAATTCTCAGAATTATTAAAGTTAGTTTCAGCTAGGAATGAATTCACCTCTTCATGTAGTTTAGTGGCACGACTACATGTAATTAGACCATGATTTATATCATTTATATAAGATGGTGAATCTTCTTCATGTTCCACCACATGATGAGCTGACATGTCCTCATCACAGAGTGGGCCTTGGGCTGGCAAGTGGTAAGGGCGGATGGCCGGATGGGCTGTGCCTATTTGGTTTCTAACCCTGTTCGGTTCGGTTTCAGCCTCAAACCGAAGCCGAAGCCGTAGACCGAAATTCTAGGATCCAGAAACCGAAGCCGAAACCGAAAACCAAAAAAACCGAGATTTTGGTTCGGTTCGGTTCGGTTCGGGTCGGTTTTCGGTTTACGGTTTAAATGTGCCCAGGCTGAGCGACCACGCGACGACGGATAAGAAAAAGACACGGTAGCAAAGAAAAAACAAGTCAGCAGTCACCTTGGCCCGTCCAAGCAGATTGTTCGCATCGTTAAAGAAGACCGTCGCCTCCGCCTCAGCTTCATCATCATCAACGACAACGAAATCTTCACCATCACGACGAAAAGTCTGAACCGGCGTCGGCTTTGGGCTACCCCCTGCGCGTGGTATCTCCTCTACGACTCCGGCTCCCCCAAAAGAACCGCCACCCTCTTCCGCTTCACTGGCCTCGGATCTAGCCCGGAAACGACAAAGCAACCAATCTCCGGAACAACCACCCAAGGACCCTCCGCGAACGGCAGGTCACAGCCAGGAGGATGACCAACCGGAACACCCCCAACATCAGATTTCTCCGGGTGCTCCGAAGGATCCATAGGCGTCGAAGCACCACACCCCTCCGGGACAGGAACACCAAGCGCACGAGTGGCTGCTTCCGACACATCACCATAGGGCCAATCTGATCCACGATGATTGGCGTGCTGCCAGGAGGCATATCGTAACTAAGAAGGTAAAACCACTAATGACTCAAGCAAACAAGGACGGGGCACTTACAAGTCCGACTTTCGGCGCGCCTTCGCAAACTGTCGGGGTCGAAGCTCTCCGGCGGAGTCTCCAGGCACAACCGTTGACGGACTCCCTAACGCCGGAACGGTATCTCCCCCCGATACACCACCCCTTCACCATCAAGATTCACCACCGACACATCATCCCCCGTATCCAACCCGTCGTCGTTCCAGTCAGAAAGTGATTGCGATGGCTTAGAGGTGCCTTCTTTAATAACAAACTTACCGCCAGTACTGACCGATGGCTTCGACCTCTTCCAGGAGGGGTCGGCTGGGCGCTTTCCAAAGGATTGACGCGCGCCTAGCGCTTCCCAGCAAGAGGCTCGGGGACTTCACTTCGGCGAGAAGAACCACGACCGTCGACCTCTCGCGACCGGGTCACTCGCCTCGACACACGATCGACACCCGCAGGCCACTCCTTGGACGGAACTCCAAAGAAGAAAACACCGCGATCATGTCCATGGAACTAGGATAGTTTCATGAATAAGAAAACAAGAACATAGGAAAGGAATAGCGATAGCAAGCAAAGTAAGCACGAACCGCAGGCACAGGAACCCCAACATGAAACGGTTCCCTTGGATTCTTCATATACGGGACGCAAAGGTCAAAAATCACAGAAAGCCGACTTCGTGCCTCTCCTGGCTCCATGATTTTCGAGGTTTCACGAGTGGGGTTGAACTGACCGGAATACTTCTCAGTCGCGCACTCCCACAGGCAACATTATTGTAGGTGAGCATTTTTGTTTTCAGCCAAGTTATTTTGTTTACTATTCTTCTTTACTTTTGTATTTGTTTTTATCAGGTGGCCAGTCCATCCCTCTTGATGAGGAGTATTCTGATGATGATCCTCCTCTTATTCGTCCTCCGTGAGTTTATTTCTTGCTGTTTTTGTATTTTATTTTTTTGGAATTTTTCCTTATTGTAGAACTGTTTTAGTCGTAGGTCATCTGTTGAACAGTCCTCTAGTGATGCTGCACCAATTCCTTCAGCTATCCCGATCTCTTCTTCCGCATTGCTTGATGATGACTTTTCTTTTGATATCCCCAAGCTTTCGTTTGCTCAAGTTGCTGCTTCTTTCAGCAAATCAGTCAAGTGAGTCAGATTTTCTATATGATGTTGTGCTCTTAGTTTGTCCTTGACTGATATCCTTGTTCTTATTTTTCTTAGGCCTTCTTCTGATGTTCCTGCTTTGTCCCATGGTGGTAGGGTTCTTTTGTCTTGCTGGTAGTGATCTTTTGTCCTTTTGTTTTCTTATAATTTTTCTTGTTTTGTATCTTGTAGGACTTTTCCCTCTTGAAGTTACAAGCGTTGTTGATACCTCCGAGTTGGTTGGTGCCTCTCCTCCTGCTGGCGCACGTCTTCTTGAGATTCCCGAGTTGAATGTTTCGGGTAAAGCTCCGATTTCTTCTCCGATTGGTCCTCTACTTCTTCAAGGGCCAGGTGATGAGTCTTAGCTTAATCGAGTTGAGCGAACTCAGAAGCTTGTTTCTTCTTGGGATAACTTGTCCACCTCTTTTACTGCTGAGCTGAAGGTAAATTCCGTTGCCCATTTTTTTATTCTCTCTCTTGTCTATATTTTTTCTTTAACTTTGATATTTTGTAGGATTTTTGTCAGAGTTTGGTTGCTTCGTCATCTTCTTCCGAAGGTCAATCGATTACCCTTCTTCAATCTGACCTTGATAAGGTTAAGCTTGAATTGTCTCAAGCTCATGCTACTTTGGAGCAAGAAAGGGGTCTTCGTGAAGCTGCTGAGGCTTCCTCGTCTGCTATCATTGTAGACTTAAAAACAAAACTGGCTGGTAGCTCTTTCTTGTATATCTTCTTATTCTTGTAATGATTTCTTTGCTATTTGTGCTTGATTTTCTATTTCATTTGTAGATGTTGATCGTTCTTGGGTGGCTTGGAGTGAAGAGAAGAAGGATTTGTCTCTTCGTCTTGACGCGCCAGCTGTCGATGCTTTACCACTGATAGCCTGCCACAGGGTTACCCGAGACAGTTGTTCGTGCCTCGGCGAATAGTGAAACCTTGGTGGTTGGACATGTAGGGACACATGGTTTATACTGGTTCATGCCCTCGACACAGTCGAGTAACAGCCCTACGTCCAGTTGGGTCGCTTGTTTGTTCCTTTGATCTTGAGGTACAAGGTATTGCGTGTCGCTCTACGTATCGGGTGTTGTGTAGTATGTTTAGGTGTTTTTGGTCTTAGTCAAGGTATGACTTAAGGTGAGGTCAGGTGCCGATCTAGGGACCCTTGCCCTCCTTTATATATTCCAGGAGAGGCAGGAGTCCTAGTCGGTTATAAAGTAGAGATCCTAGTAGGATTATGTGTAGGGAGTCCTACTTGGATTATGTCTTCTCCTAGTCCTAGTAGAATTCATGTAGTGAATCCTATTTGGACTATGTCTTCTCCTAGTCCTAGTAGGAGTCATGTAATGAATCCTATTTGGACTAGGTTTTCTTCTCTCTTCTCCATGGGGAACCCTATGGGTCCCGCGTCGATAAGCCCCGAGCATTTCATGATTTTGCATTAAGATGTCGGGTTGTTTGAACATAAAGACGAGTTCTTCTTGAAGTGAAATCTTGAGATGGTCTTTTGTTCTTCCTTCTACGGGTTGTTGAGGTTGGTGTGCACTTTTCACAAAAAGTGCACTCAATGAGTGTAGCTCCCGAGCCTCTTGCCATTTGGTACAAGCGGCCAGAGGGTCAGGATTTTGAAAAGATATTTTCCGAGGTAGGTATCTCCAGCCCCCAAGCCTTCTCCGAGTTCTTTTATTTTAGAAAAAGAACTCGGACGAAGGGTCTTGATGTATTGACGTCGTTTTAGTCTTGAGTTCTTGTATTCTTGGCCTGTGAATGCAGCTGAAGTGAAAGCGAGCCCCCGAGATTTATGTTGAAAAGAAGCCGGCAGAAGGGCCTTGAAGTAGTCTTCTTTGTCTTTTTTGTCATGGTTGGGTTCTGTGTAACCATGGGTGGAGGGAATTTTTCTTTTTTGTCTCTGTCCTTTCGCTGTTTTCTTTTTGTAGTCTTGTTCCTTTTTCATTTTCATTTTTTTCTTCTTTCTTTTTTTTCCTTTTTTCTTCTCTCTTTCTTTCTTCTCTTTTTTTTTCTTTCCTCTTTTGCCTGCTCTTTTTGCTCATGATCTTTGGGCTTTTGTGCCTTTGTCTTGCTATAAATCTCCCCTCAAACTGTTGAGCGGTATACTGGGTCTTTTGTATCTGTTCTTCATTTATGAGTGTGTTGCGAGGCTGAGCAGCTCCCGGGCATAGTTGAAGCGAATGCCGAGCCCCTAAGCTTAATGTCTGACCAAGCCGTGAGGCTCTTCCGAGTTGTTGTTGATTCATCCAGGTTGTTTTTAATATTTTCTGGTTCTTGTTGTACTTTGTCCAGGTTGTTTCCACTTTGTTCATGTTCTTTCTTGAACTTGTATGTTCCTCATCTGTGTTCTTTTTTGATCACTCTAGGTTCTTTCTGAATTTGTCTTGATCTGTCTTGCAACTTGTCGGGGTTCTTTTTCGATCGATCCAAGTTCTTTTTGAACTTGTCTTGGTTTTTTGTCCCTCTTTGTCGGGGTTCTTTCTTGTCACGGTTCTTTCTTGGGGGTAGGCGACCAAGTTGTAGAAGTTGTTTGCGTCGTTCTTGAGGCGAAGTAGTCGGTCATGCGCTCTTGGAGTAGGCGACTGGGTCATTGAAGTTACTTGCATCATTCTTGCGGCAAAGTATTCGATCGTACCACTCTTGGGCTTGGTTCATGACCGAGTTGTAGGAGTCTTTGCGCCGCTCTTGGGGCGAAGTAGTTGACTTGTAGAAATCTTGTCAGATTGTGCCGCTTGTGGTGCAAAGTAGTCGGTTATTTGTCATGCCGCCTTGTTTAACGGTTGGCTTGGAGATGTCATCGTGCCAGACTGTGCCGCTCATGGTGCAAAGCAGTCGGTTGTTTGTCATGTCGTCTCACGAAATGGTTGACTTGAAGATATGAACAAGACTGTGCCGCTCATGGTGCAAAGCTGTCAGCTTGTCAAACCATCTCACGAAACGGTTGACTTGTAGATATGAACTAGACGGTGCCGCTCATGGTGCAAAGCAGTCGGTTAGTTCGCCATGTTGCTTCACGAAGCAATTGACGTGTAGATCGTTTGTTCTGGAGTCTTGTATCTTGTTTGTATCATCATTTGTGGAAATTCTTGCATTGTAGATGTGTTATCTTGTATGTCTTCGTGGTTGATCCGACTTGGATCTCTCAATTGAAAGTTCTTGATGTGCTGGTGTTGGTATTTCTTATGACTATTGGATAAATCCGCAAGCGCACAGCTTATACCGATGTAGCACTTCATCGGGAGTATTCCAGGTATCGTATTTTCCTCAGGGAACGAGAGTGATCTAACTAGGATTAAAGATATGTCCTATGATGAATCAAGGGAGATTATGATAACTGGGTAGAGAGGTTCGATATAGTAAAGATATCTAACAAGGTATATCTGGTTATACTGGCCTTATCAGCCTTTCTCTTGCACGAGGCGATGGGATAGATCAAAAAGAGGGCAAAACTCTAACCGGACCGCGCCATCATGTTGTATTGAGGCCCTACCTTTCAAGAACTTATCTTCCACACGTGGTCGAATACGAAGACTAGATAGAGCTGTCACCTTCTACTAGTATCCACAAACAATCCGTGCGATAAGGGGTTTACAAAGGTAAGATCTAGTATAGACACCACGTCTACACTATTCTTACTACTTTAACCCCAGCTAAGGACTAAAGCACTCTACTTAAAGTAAAGCGATGAGCAAGCGCGAAAAGATGTATAACAGCTATGCCAGAAGTAGAATATCGAATACTATAAAGAACTTAGATGTATCACTTACAAGTGCTGAACTTACAAGAGAATCGCATCCGCTGAGGTACAACTCGAAGAAGACGCCAGACAGGCCCGGCTCTCCTCCAGGCTCTCCTCACTCTCCTCCAACTAGCATAACACTGCTACAGAGCTCTGCTAAGATACTAAGGAGTAGTTTCTCCAATGAGGCATGAGTGAGAGTGAGGGCCTAGGGGGTCTATTTATAGCTAGAGGTGGAGTAGGGGCTACTCCGGTGCCACGTCAACGATCTGCGTCACTTCCATCATCCACCGTAGGATCAAACTATCATTAGAACCGACTTAGATCAACGGGGAGATCAAGTGGGTGCATGGAGGCATGCAGGAAGTCAGTGGGGAGGTCCGTGCATGTTTTGGGCACCTAACCTAGTTCGGCCGAACCCAATGGAATGTGGGCACTACCACTTTTCCTTCAGGAGGTGTCCCCACAACACAGGGATCATGTGGGTGGCATGTGGGCCCATAGGGTGGTTCGGCCGAACCAAAGTTTTCTCCAAATGAGCTCATCTTTTGCAGGTAGCTTCTAGAGGTAATGCCCATCACGATGGTGTATGCTTTTTGCACATTTTCCATACATGGAAATATGTCATGTTGGGTCCATGGATCCTCGTGCTTTGATCCAGAACCGTTGAGAGGTAGCACACTTGGATCCAAGGGGTAGAAAGTGCTTTGAAGAGTGTTACTTGGATCATGGGAGGCTTGGGAGGTCTAGTGGCCCCATAGGGTGGTCGGTCAACCCCCTAAGTGGGCCCACTAGCTCCCAAAAGTCCCCATTTGTCATTACCTGCACTCAAATAGTCATGGGACTTGTGGAACTAGTTATTGGGTAAATTATGTTCATGTTATTCTTGTTTTCCTTTGAATATGAGGATGTTGACGGTGTTTTGATTGTGATAAAATAGCTCGTAATTACCGTCAACAAGATCCCCCATACTTACCTCTTTTCTCGTCCTCGAGTAAAGGTTAAAAGATAACAAGACTATGCAATTCTCAAAGTATAAAGAAAGCATAGAGATTTATTCAAGACACTTAGTTATACAAGTGGGATATGTGGTATTGGCTAACATATATCCTTGAGAAATTGAGAAATGGAACAACTCTCAAGGCAAAGTCATCTTTCCCAAATCATATTTTAGTACTTGGAGTTTTTGATAATTTTTTCAAAAGAAAGCTCATAAGTCAACTTACTCCTCTTATAGCACTCTAGATCGCTCAAGGTGTATGATTCCTTACCAAGGCACGAAGTTGCCTTCTTTTTATCTTCCTACTTCTAAAAGGCTTATGTGGAGCTTAGGTAGGGATAAACAATGTAGTATACTTACCTTGCATATATTGTAAAGTCAAAATCCGGATCGAAGGAGAGAAATTTCATATTCTTAGATCAAGATGTGCAAGTGTGTGGAAACATGGCAAACAATCAAAACTCCTTTATATGATCTCTCTTTCCTAACTTATTATTTTGAGACATAGCTATCTTTTTATTTTTCTATGAGCTTTGGAATGCTCTCTCTCTTTGTTTGAATGAGCTTTGATGTGCTCATCATTTTTTTTCATAATTTTGCATAGTCTATGTCCCATTTACTAGCACATACTAGAGAGGATTTTCTACTAGAGCATAGAGCATGAATATATGTGGCGTGTACGTGATCTTGATCTTGGGAGCATGATAAATCTCTTAACAAGGGTCACGAAACTTGACCAAACTCAACAGAAAGTAAGCAGCTAATGTAGAAAGCTTATATCATGAAAGAGCATATATGACTTTGGTAGGAATTTTCTTACTATAAAGGAGTAGTGACATTATGGTTTATGA
The DNA here is from genome assembly GCA_022036555.1 of Microstegium vimineum. Taxonomy (NCBI): domain Eukaryota; kingdom Viridiplantae; phylum Streptophyta; class Magnoliopsida; order Poales; family Poaceae; genus Microstegium; species Microstegium vimineum. Next base: position 29,825,692 of record CM039135.1, read on the forward strand.
CGTTTTCAAAAGTTAATCTCCAAGAACCTTAAATAGACAGGGTATGAATCATGAGCCGAGAACTATATCACATTAATCAACAACTTAGTCAATATTGTTTCCTATCAAGATATTTTCCCACTAGCATAAGCAAAAGCAAGAATTCATCTTTATGACGCTTTTACCCTGAGAACGTCATAGATCATGTCACTTTTCAAATTTTAGTTTCAAATGCAATCTTATTGTTTTTATTCAATGTTAAAAGGAAATAAACTAAGAAATTCATTTTATGATGAAATGAAATTTTATTTTATTTTATGATTATTATTTATTTATTATATATATATTATCTTTTTAAATTTTTTTTAATTTTATAATTAGAAGAGAAATTAACTAAGTGATTACTTTCATGAAGAAATTATTTTTATTTCAGTTTTTTTATTTTTAAAATAGAAAAATGAGTAAACAAATGAAAATCAGATAGGAAAAGGGGAGATATGTGGTAAACCAGTCATAGTAGATGTTTGAAGTTGAGTGGATGCTGGCTGGTGGGTCTAGGCCCTAGAAGCACGGTCGGCTGACCCTCTTCGAAGCCGTTTGGCCATTTCGAACTCTACATTTGAATCCCTTACCTCTAAATGTTGATGTACTCTGAACTTTCTGAATTTTGGCCTCCAACGTGGTTCGGCCGAACCATAAAAGTGGCCATTTTGGTCCAATTTTTTTCTGGTACGTGTCATGGATGTGCTCAGCATAATTCAGTGATCCTTTTGGTGTTTTGACAAGTTGGAGTGTCGATCGACCTCCCCCATACTTGTTTCGGAGCATGCTTTAAACAGTGACAGAAGTAGATCAAATGCAGGGGTTCTGCTGGGGTAAGATACCAGCAGAATCAAGAGTTTCATTTGTCATTGATAGCTTAGACACATATTCATTGATTCAAGAGTGATAGACTATCAAGCCTAAGTGCTAAACGAGAAGATGAAGAGAGAAAGATCTATGGTCTTAGCATAAGGGATGACAAGACTTTGTCATGCTCTCTTTAGCAACAACATGTAGAACTTTTCCAAATCGCTCTTTTGATATTCTTCTTGGTGGAACCATGGTGAGGTCAAGGAAGGTGAGAAGGGAAACAAGAGGAGATGGAATTTCTACTGGTGGTGAAGAAGAACAAGGTAAGAGGAGGAAGAAGGAGAGGGAGAGGTCAAGAAGAAGAGAAACAACCTTCAGGGCCTTCGTTTTCGCTCGGATCGCGATCAAAAACGAAGGGGAGCGTTGGCGCGACGTTTCTGTGTAGCGGGGTGTTTGAACTAGATCGAAACACGATCGGTCGAACGCTTTTTGAATGATTTTGAACGAAAGAGCCAGGTTTCGAACTTGTTCGGGTCAAGTGAGTCAGCTCGTGAAGTTTCGGGCTGTTTGGCCCAAAGAGAGGTTCGGCCGAACTACTTTAAAGGCCAAATGGGCCGATATTTCACGAGGGGGAGTCAAGGCTAAGTCTAGGCCATTTCTAAAGTCCTTTTCGAAATTTGAACTAAAAAGTTAAAACATGTAGATTTTAGTTCTAATTTGAGATGAAGAACAAAATCTATCATATCAGGAATTTCATGCTCATGTAAACTTTAATCACCATTTACCTTTAAAGGTGTTGCAGTCGTAATCTCGAAGCGTGATGATTCCTTGCGTCATGACATTGATTATGACGAATGGTCTTTCTTTTGTGAATCGTCGCGTTGTACTCAGACCCTTTCCTCCATTCATTTCTTCTCTCCTACGAAGGATTAGTGGACAACACATACCCGAAGGAATGTACAAATGTTTTGAAGTAGGGGCATTATTGTCATAGAAACAGAGGACATCTTCTATGCTATAGAAAAGTTGTTTTTAACATTTTAGAATAGGAAGAGATGTTCCATCATCGTTCACCAAATCTTTAAAAGTTAAGCAAGGTTGAGGCAAAGATGTGCAAGATTATTTCATTACTACCTCAACCCTTGATTTGTCTCTATGAAAGATCTCATGACTTAACCACCAAAATTTTGAAGTTATCATGCATTGGTTAGTTCAAAAGTAAAACCAAATTCCATACAAGTTTACTTTAGGTTCATTAATGAAACTTGACACCATGTCTAATTTGATTAAGGAAGCCTATTTAACCTAAGCCCCATGCTTAATTTAAAGAGCTTTTGGAAACACGATCGATATTCCAAACCAAAGCATACTCATAACAGAACCAGGAAGCATGAAGACATCCAGAGATTCAAAAATGAGATAGGATCATGGATGGTGAACGAGATGAGCATTTGCAGTTTTTTTTATTATTATTTTTATTGCAAGATGAGCAAGGTAAAAAGAGAAAGCAAGGTAGAGACAACCAAACAAAATTAAGAATGAAGTATGAAATAAATTTCTTAGAGAAATCCACTCCCCCATACTTGGACTTTGCAACCTTTTACAATGTGAAAATCCAAGTCTAGGATGTGAAATTTTCTTTTAAATGTGCTTCATTATTGAAGGATGTTTGGTTGGACATACCTTGTGTTTTGCTCCATCGTTCTTTTTGTTCAAACCTAAAATGGTTAGTGACAAAAATACCCGAAGGAAATCTTATTTTACAAAGTCATTTTATTTATTTGGGAAACTAAAAGAAAAAAATATTTTTAATTTGTTTTATATAAAACTTTAATATAAAGAAGAAGACTTGGGTTAGCTCCCAAAAGTGCTTAATTTTAAGACACAAGCTTGTCTTTGGGAAACCTTCAAGTTTCAACTCATGTTGGTGAGGCAGTTTCCCCTTCAACTCCAACATTTTCAAATCTATCCTCAAGACCAAAACCACTACGAGATTTGCAAAACTTGTGGTAGACAAACACATCTACAACCAACCTTGCAAAGATCTTCGAAATAAGAGGTATGAAATGATTGTAGATCATGTGTGCAGCTATGGTCGAGGGAATGATTGATTTGGGAGATTTCTCACTTGAGCATGGTTTTGATGGGAATATTGGGGAATAGCTTCCATGCTCATTGACATCATTCTCCCTTTTAAGGAGTGGGTGATCACTTTCTTTCTCATGACATTTCAAGTCGTCATCAAGGCTTGAATGGGTCATGGCTGTCGGCGAGATTGACATTAGCTCACCCCTTAGATAGAGAACTGGTTTTGATATGACCGCGCCAACCGGCAACACATTACATCCTTCGACCAGCATGCCGACCTACCCATCAAGCACTCCGACTACGCCAATAAGCATGTCGATCACACCAGCCCAAGTATTTGAAGGACCGATCATACGTAGCCAAGCAAAGAAACTACAACAAGAGGTGCACGCGCTACTTTGTGAAATTCATGTTCATATTAATGATAATTATATAGTACCTAAGTCGTTCACGTTATTATTGCTCAGGTTTACCAAGGAAGATGACATGGATACACCAAGAGTGGACTACAGAGAAGAATCACGTTCGAGTCAGTCCAGCATGACAGAACCATCTAGAATAAATAGTCATAACTTTTTATTCCCAAAAGCTATGAAGGTAAATGAAGAAATTTTGGAAAGCTTATCAAGTATAGTTTCCAATGCATCAAGTGGCGACCAGTTTGGATGCTCATTTTAGTCTGGAGACCAGTTTTAGTGCAGACTGGTCAGATGGTCGACAGTCAGTCTATTGGTCAACTTCCCATGTAAAACTGTACCTTTCTACAATATGTCGTGGTGCAGGCCGCACATGGTGTGAAAGATTATCAAGTTATCTTTCCAACGCAACCGACGGCATGTCATTTGGACTTTCCAAGATAGAGTTATTGTCAAAACACTGAATACTGCGCATAAGTTCAACAGCCACGCGGGAACTGTGCAGGAAGGCATTCCGGGGAGGCATGTTCACATAGTTAGCATCTATTGTTTTATTTCGAGTTTCCACCTATCTAGCAGAGCTGTTGCTAAGTATAAATACCCCCTAAATTCATTGTAATCTCGGACTTTAAAGAATCAAAATATAGAACCCCTTTGTTCAGCTGTGTGCTAACAAACCTTGAGAGTGATCTCTACCCCTTTGCTCTTGTGATTTCCTTGGTGGATTTACAGAAGCGGTGGCTTCATCCGCTCCCAATTGGTGCTCCTACTCCCTTCAAGGTACTCCTTGATTGATTGTAGGTTGTGTTGGTTGGTTCCTTGAGAGTGTGGTTGGGCGAATCCTTGATTCAGGTTGCCGGTTAAAGATAGTGGTTGGCTTCGAGTTTTATTTGTCAGGTTGCACTAGTTATCACTGCTTGCAGCAAGTTATCTTGGCTTCTCTGAAGCTAGTTATCTGGATTTTATCCTACGTCGTGAAGATCGGGACATCGTGTCGCATCAGGTTTGGATTCTAACCCTTTGATGAGAGGTCGGGAAGACCAAACGGGTAGATAATCTCCACCTATTCTCTGACCAAGCTTCTCATTTCCTATTGTGTTCTCCAAGATTCTCATGATTGGCCTTCCGATAAAGATGAGATGAAAGGAAAGTCCAGGAAGGTCAAAGATATGGAAATCTAGGAAGATCTTGAGATCATCAACCACCACAAGAACATCATGGAGGACTCCTAATCAATCAAGGATTTGACCATTGGGGAGTCTAAGGTGTTTTTGTGATTGGGATAGATGATCCTTTGATGATGTTGGAACATGGAAATGAGGAATGATGTTGATCCCGAGGCTAGGATCGTAGCAAATTTCACCATTAATGCCCAACACTTGACATGATATTCTCCTCACATGTGTGGGTATTTTAGTGACTTCTTTTGAAGATTCGGCCTCATCCAACCATTCTTGAGCTATAATGGTAGGCAAAGGCTCTAACCGTTGATTATGCTCCTCTTGGTCAGATTTATGGCTCTCATGGCTTTCATGCCTCGGGTGTCTTAATGAATTACCAAAGTCATTAAGTGGGTCATCATAAGACTTGAATGAAGGAACACATGGGGGATCATTAGGATCAAGGATGGGTTCGTAAGATAAGTTAGATGTGGGCATAGAGAAGGGGAGGATAGATTTGGCTTTTAAACACTTTAGTTCTCCTTCTATAAGCTCACTCGTAATTCCTTCATCAAATATCCCAAGATTTTCCTGATGTTTCATGTGGGAAGTCGAGGCGCAGGATGATGTTGATTTGGGAGGTTTTTGAAGAGATCCCTTCATGAGAGGCCTAGAAAGATGTTTCTTAGAAGGTCTCTTTAGGAAAGGATCATTTTGGGCATTCCCAAAACCATCAAGATCATATGAAAGGTTAGCCTCGAACTCGAAGGAATGATTTAGGAGTTGAATTTTTTTTTCCTTCGAGATTTGTGGTATTTGTGGTTCAGGATTGATGGCAGAATCTTTGGATAAGAGTGGTGACAATTCGGTTATCAAGATTTCTTTTCTAGGGGTTAGTTTTTGTTCTTCCTCGGGTCCTTCATTATCATTGTTAGTAGAGGAAGTGTCAAGAATCTTTGTGAGAAGATTCTTCCCTGCACTAACGGATAAACACAGGAAGGCTCCCCCAGAAGTTATATCGAGAAGTTGTGCGGAATCTTTGCTAAGATCGCCATAAAAGTGTTGTAACAATGTTTCCTCGGTTATAGCAAGATCAGGGCCAGATGATGATAGCTCTAAAAGACGGGCCCATGCCGCACCTAGAGGTTCTTTCTCCTTTTGTGAGAAGTTGATGACCTCTTTTCGAAGACGAACAACACGAGGAATAGGGAAGAAAGCTAGGAAAAATTTGGATTGTAACTTTTCCCATTCTCCGTTTACACCATCTATGTGGCGAAGGTACCATCGTTTGGCTATTCCCGTCAAAGAGAACGGAAATAACTTCCACTTAAGGGTACCTCGCCTCATCCCTTGGATGTTGACACATGAACACAATTGTTCAAATTCACGTAGGTGAGTGTATGGATTTTCATCTTCATCCCCAGAGAAAGATTGTTCCTGAACTTTGGCTATGAAGTTAGGGCGAAACTCATAGCTGGGTGAAAGGAGGGGATGTGATGATGGTGGTGGTTCCAAACTATGGCCCTTTGGAAAATCAAGGTGAGAGATGGATGGTTCGTTCATGGTGTATATGAAAACGATTAAATGAAAAGAAAGATAAACTAAGGATAATAGGACCAAAGGGTTCTAGTTAAAAGCTATCATTCCTCGGCAACGGCTCCAGAAATGCTTGTTGGTAGTTCTTTTGACTATTGGATAAATCCGCAAGCGCACAAATTATACCGATGTAGCACTTCATCGGGAGTATTCCAGGTATCGTATTTTCCTCAGGGAACGAGAGTGATCTAACTAGGATTAAAGATATGTCCTATGATGAATCAAGGGAGATTATGATAACTGGGTAGAGAGGTTTGATATAGTAAAGATATCTAACAAGGTATAGCTGGTTATACTGGCCTTATCAGCCCTTCTCTTACAGGAGGCGATGGGATAGATCAAAAAGAGGGCAAAACTCTAACCGGACCGCGCCATCATGTTGTATTGAGGCCCTACCTTTCAAGAACTTATCTTACACACGTGGTGGAATACGAAGACTAGATAGATCTGTCACCTTCTACTAGTATCCACAAACAATCCGTGCGATAAGGGTTTTACAAAGGTAAGATCTAGTATAGACATCACGTCTACACTATTCTTACTACTTTAACCCTAGCTAAGGACTAAAGCACTCTACTTAAAGTAAAGCGATGAGCAAGCGCGAAAAGATGTATAATAGCTATGCCAGAAGTAGAATATCGAATACTATAAAGAACTCAGATGTATCACTTACAAGTGTTGAACTTACAAGAGAATCGCATCCGCTGAGGTACAACTCGGAGAAGACGCCAGACAGGCCCAGCTCTCCTCCAGGCTCTCCTCACTCTCCTCCAACTAGCATAGCACTACTACAGAGCTCCGCTAAGATACTAAGGAGTAGTTTCTCCAATGAGGCATGAGTGAGAGTGAGGGCCTAGGGGGTCTATTTATAGCTAGAGGTGGAGTAGGGGCTACTCCGGTGCCACGTCAACGATCTGCGTCACTTCCATCATCCACCGTAGGATCAAACTGTCATTAGAACCGACTTAGATCAACGGGGGACATCAAGTGGGTGCATGGAGGCATGCAGGAAGTCAGTGGGGAGGTCCGTGCATGTTTTGGGCACCTAACCTAGTTCGGCCGAACCCAATGGAATGTGGGCCCTGCCACTTTTCCCTCTGGAGGTGTCCCCACAACACAGGGATCATGTGGGTGGCATGTGGGCCCATAGGGTGGTTCGGCCGAACCAAAGTTTTCTCCAAATGAGCTCATCTTTTGCAGGTAGCTTCTAGAGGTAATGCCCATCACGATGGTGTATGCTTTTTGCACATTTTCCATACATGGAAATATGTCATGTTGGGCCCATGGATCCTCGTGCTTTGATCCAGAACCGTTGAGAGGTAGCACACTTGGATCCAAGGGATAGAAAGTGCTTTGGAGAGTGTTACTTGGATCATGGGAGGCTTGGGAGGTCTAGTGGCCCCACAGGGTGGTCGGTCAACCCCCTAAGTGGGCCCACTAGCTCCCAAAAGTCCCCATTTGTCATTACCTGCACTCAAATAGTCATGGGACTTGTGGAACTAGTTATTGGGTAAATTATGTTCATGTTATTCTTGTTTTCCTTTGAATATGAGGATGTTGACGGTGTTTTGATGGTGATAAAATAGCTCGTAATTACCGTCAACAGCTGGTGTGATGAAGTGTGTTCTTCTTCTTGTTTTATCAGCTTGTTGCATGTTATTGATCGTCGAGTCATTGACGAGGGTCATGGTGAAGGTTGGTCCTGAGATCTCTTGGGCGACAGTGAGTTGTCGACAAGGGTCAATGACTGCCGCGTTGGATTTTGGTCTTGTTGTTGAACTCTTCTTCTTCTTGGAGTTGACTTCATAGCCATTTTCTACCCGTGTCCAGGTTGGATTTGAGATTGAGAAGTTTGTGATCCTCCGAGTTAATTCTTGGAGATTTTGCTTGATATTTTCGTCGAGTCCTTCTTCTTCTCGTGTTTGGCTTCGAAGTTTGTCTTTGTTGTCGATCTCGCAGATCCATGATCCGAAGAAAAATGTTGATTTCGTCGATTTCATCATCTTGAGGTCGAGGTCCACTATTCGCCGAAAGCCCCTACTTGGCGTGCCAGCTGTGAATGTTTGACCACCTATAGCCTGCCATGGGGTTACCCGAGACAGTTGTTCGTGCATCGGCGAATAGTGAAACCTTGGTGGTTGGACACGTAGGGACACACGGTTTATACTGGTTCGGGCCCTCGATACAGTCAAGTAACAGCCCTATGTCCAGTTGGGTCACTTGTTTATTGCTTTGATCTTGAGGTACAAGGTATTGTGTATCGCTCTACGTATCGGATGTTGTGTAGTATGTTCAAGTGTTTTTGGGTGATACCCTCACCAGCCCTTTATAGTCCGGGATCTGGCTGAGGGTTGCTTCTAATCCTACTCAGTTACAAACTCAGAGTCCTAAGCTATGCTTCGGTCTTGTCGTCGTTACCGAGTAGAATCCGATTTTGTGTGTTCGTCTTCCTTCGTGGGCCAAGTGAAGGAGGCCCAAGGCTCCGGTAAGCCGGTCTATGGGTACCCTATAGGATATCCCATCGACAACTGTCTGCTCGGAATCGCTGGGGATCCCATAGATGATGACCGTATTAACGACAAGCGCTGCCGGGCCTGGTCGGAGATCTGTCGGAGCGCCTGGTGCTGGAAAACGGCTGCTTGGTTGCAGAGCCCGTAGGGTATCGTCGAAGAGGGGCGAGTATCCTTGATCGGCACGGCGGTCGCCTTCGCTGGAGTTCGCCGGCGGCGCGGATGGCGACCATAATGTCCGGAGAGCCTGCGTCGCGCCATCTGTACGAGGTCGATGCAGTCGATGATGCCGGTGTTGGAGCAGTCGATGGCGTCGATCAGGTCGTCGAGGTTGACAACCTTTCGTGGATGGTACTTCGGCATGGTGGGACGGAGTGCAGGTGACGGCGCGTCTGACACGTGCGGTGCGGATCCGATGGTCTAGGACATAGATCCGATTTGGAGCACGGTGTCGGCCCCTGGGAGGACCATCAAATTAGGGAAAGTGTCCGCTTGACGAGCCATGAAGTCGTGACACACACCCCCTACCTGGCGCGCCAACTGTCGACAAAATATGTGTCGCAGTCTACCTATGGAGTACCCTACGGTACTAGATTGTAGGTGGATGTGTAGCGATGGCGATCAAGCGTAACATAGAGAGCGTAGACACGGTGATTTATACTGGTTCAGGCCGGCAAATTGCCATAATACCCTACGTCCTGTGTTCTGGTGGCTGGATTGATATGAGTATTAGGTTACACGAGGTGTAGATGGATCTTTTCGAGGGGGTCCCTGCTCGCCTTATATAGCCGGAGAGCAGGGTTACAGTTTACATATCCTAACAAACTGTGCTTGCCTTAAGGTAAGGGATCCGAGCCTATCTACTAGGATCTTGCTTGGCGAGCAAGGCTCTTTGGAGCCCCTGGCGAGCACGGCGGCCTGATCGCGTGCCGCAGGGTCTCGCAGGCTGAGCCGTCTTCTGATCGGTAGGCTCATATAGGTCCCTGGGGGTGTGCCGATGTAATATCCTCAACACTCGGTGTAACACATCGTGTATCAATTATAACAATCTATGGGAAACAAACTTTGCCAAATATCATTTGACCAATAATGTGTCATACACATAATCTTCATGGGAGTAAGGAAATGTTGGCACTTTGCCAAACTCATTAGCCCTTAGTCGTTTTTTGGATAATTAGGAATCACGCCCTAGAAACAAAATTATTTAGAAGTCAGGTCTTTTTGTTTTGAATTTGGGAATCTAGCCCCAAAACAAAAATTTCATAGGAATCCGGTCTTCTGTCAATTTGGAGGTCTAACGGTGTTAACTTTGGGGGTACAATGACCATTTTACCTCTGATACAAAAAAAACAGAGTTTGGCTTATTTATTATATATTTAGAGTGTGTGTATATATATATAGCGTCTATTTTCTCTCCTATACACGAGACGGGTGTCTGGTTGATTAATGGGTTTGGTTAGTGGATACGTTAGTTTGAATGGACAAAAACAAACCTGCTATGGTATGCATATATACTCGTAAAAATCATGGTGTATGTACTCATACTTAATTTGGATCCACATAATCTCTTATATTTTTTCGTTCAAATAAATATGTGATACTTTGCGTATATATGTAGGTATCCCTGGCATACTCTTTTTTTTCTTTTTTACGATATCCCTAATACTCGCATCGAATGAGTATGTACTCATACTTTAATTAATTAATATATATATATATATATATATATATATATATATATATATATATATATATATATATATATTATACACTATACATTGACATGCATCCGTGTTATCTCAAATTTTCAATATAAAATACACGTTCGAACATCCGCGGTATATGGCCAGGGATCCGCTTTCCCCGCACCAACAGTGTATCAGCTTATTTAGCAGTTTCTAAACCCGACGCATATATACTTTGAGATAGGAGTATAGATACACGAAAAAACTCATATATATATATATATATATATATATATAGTTGAGATTTACCCAAGAAATATATATACACTCTAAATATACAATAAATAAACCAAACTTTGTTTTTTTATTTTTTTGTATCAGGGTAAAATGATCATTGGCCTGTGGTGCAGCAACCAAAGGATAAAGGAGGATTAGGTGTTCTTAATCTCAGATTACAGAACGACCCCCTCCTACTCAAACAACTATGCAAAATTTACAACCGTGAAGAAATACCCTGGGTTCAAATTATTTGGCACAGATACTACACCAACAAAGTCCCACATGCTGCAAGAGAAACGAGGTCTTTCGGGTGGAAAGATGTGCTCAGACTAAACTCTATTTTCAGAACATTTACACGTTGTAATCTGGGGGATGGCAGCACAGTATGCTTCTGGGATGACCACTTGAGTGACTCGGTTCTCTCTGCATCCTATCCACGGCTGGCCTCATTTACAAGGAATGGAAATGCTTCTGTAATGGAAACCATGCAAGCCGAAGACTTGGAAAGCATCTCCTTTCTACCGTTGTCACAACAAGCCATGCACGAACTTGAAAATCTCCAAGCTCAACTCCAGATACTCCCTTATGATGAAGATGCCAAGGACACTTAGGTACCTGTATGGGGCAATAGGTACACGTCAAGAAAGTTTTATTCTTACATATTTGTGGTATAGAATCTCACCCAATTTTCAAAGCACTATGGAAGTCATGCTGCACTCCACGTGTGAAATTTTTGGCTTGGCTCATTTTGGTTGATAGACTAAACACAAAAGCAATGTTGCAACGACGCCATCTGAATGTCCAAGATGATACACTCTGCATCATGTGCGATAGTGGTGAGGAAGAAACCATAGATCACCTGTTTTTTGAATGCTCCTTTGCCAAGGAGTGTTGGGCGACAATCCACTTTCAGTGGGATGAAACACTGCAGCTGAATGACAGGCTGGTCCATGCAAGAACAGTGAACAATTTTCCTTTCTTCATAGAAGCAACGGTGATAGCAGCTTGGGAATTATGGAAACTCCAGAATGATAAAGTCTTCCAAAGAAGAAATCCAAGCCATAGCTTATGGTGGTCAAACTTTAAGAGTCAATGTTTACTTCAGTCAATTAGATGTAAAGAGGAACTTAGGTTAGCCTTTTGTGTTCGACTTGACGCTTTTAGTTAAAAAAAACTCTCTGTAAGTATAGCTACTTTTGTTTATAATTAATATAAAAAAAAGAGGTCGGCCCTGTTGGGGATCTTCCCCCGTCTTTTTTGGTCAAAAAAAAAGTTAACACCGTTAGGTCTCCAAACTGACATAAGGCCAGATTCCTAAGAAATTTTTGTTTTGGTGTCAGATTGTCAAATTCGAAACAAAAAGGGATTGATTCCTAAACAATTTTGTTTTTTAGGCCTGATTCCTAATTCTCCCTTCTTCTTTTTTGTCACTCCAAACTCTTTCAGACGCGCCGCTTGCAGCATTCTACATTGGGCCTAGATGCTCTATCATGTTGTGCCATGGTTTCAGGCCTAATAAAATGTCCCAGGCCCATTATTCAATGGGCCTTTTTTTGGATGAGGATTACACTGGCAAATTAAAGGCATCCGGGTCCACTTCTTCCGGAACATGCGGACGGTGCACGCTTTGGCGCCGCGCCTGCTGCAAGCTCGTCACGCGTCGGCTTGGCTTTGTGCAGGCACGACACCGTCGACACGACAGAGCAGCGCGCAGTCCTCCAGTTCAGCCTCAGTCAAGTACCCTTTCAATATTGCAATTTTAATGTTGTATCCCATATCGGACATGCATGCATATATATGATGAGCACGCAACGTTCTTTTTTGTAGCGTGTTCGTTAAGACTGGTTAACTTGTTAGTTTAGCTGTGTGGGTGGCCCAAAAGGGGGTTTCCATAGAGATCTCAAAGCAGATTGAATTGACATAAGACTAAGAGTTGATCGATCGATAAACAAAACCAAGCTGGCCGGTCACTCGAGATAAATAAAGACAACTGCGAACATATGGTGGATAAATACGTATGTATGTTCAGCTTTAATGATAAGTGATCGTCCAACACGTGAGTGTTTTAGTTTGAATTGCTTACCCTAACCTCTGCGAAAGCAGAAATGTGTGTTTGTCTATCGGCTTGTGGTGTGCAGGTGTTATGCCTAGTGACATTGGTCAATGGCGTGGAGAAGGTCGAGTAGAGGCTTGTCGTGCCGATGGACTGAGAACGGTGAAGGGCGGAAGCGGGGCTCGGACCGAGTGACCATGGGCGCCTGCGGACTAGCTGTGGTGTCTAGTACTTGGCATCGGCAAGTGCGAGAAGACATGGAGGTAGACCGAGTCGACCAAGTCAAGACGGTGGACGCGCGAGTCGAGCGGAGGCTCAGGGGAATCGGAGTCCGACAGGGCGAAGACAAGGTGGCTCGCGTCGAGTGGTTTGGTGGTTTGGGCCTCAAAACCATCCGCGTCGGTTTCCGAGTTTGGGCCGCAAAACTCGGGGTTCGGTAGTTGAGCCCAAAGCTACCGGTGGCGGGTTTCCTGGGTTTGGGCCTCAAAACCTAGGCGGAGCTTCCGAGGAAGCGGGGATGGCACGTGGCGGAATCCTGGAGGTTGCGTCGATGCGACGGCAACTCCCAGCAAGAAGCGAGGTCGTCCATTCAAATTGAGGAAGATATTTTCCGTAGCTTGGACTGCAATGCTTAGGCTAGGTAGTTCACTCATGTATCTAGGGAGGTCTTTGGGAAATAGCCAAAGCTCCGTTAAATAGAGGATGAAGGGGTATCCTCATCCTCATCTCTTGCATTACTCTTTCTCCCACTTATTCCTAGGTTTTCCCTTCCCTAGCTTCTTCTTGCTTGAGATCCACCAAGTCACCGGTGTAAGAACTTGTGATTGTTGCGAGGAATCGGAGGTCGTAACCTCCGTAAGCCATGGTGGCTTCGCTTTTGTGATCGTGTTCCTCGTTTTGCTTGTGTTCTTCGCATTTTGCTTTTGCTCCCTCTTTTCCCGAGATGATTTCTCTTTGTAGGGAGTAGCTCTTGCAAATTCGTTTGAACCAAGTTGTTCGTGTTCATGAGGAACATCTTTGCGCTGAAGGAATTTCCCTTAAACCTCACGAGTGCGTAGATCGGACGATTTCTTTGCGGTGTTCTTCGTTCTTGCCCCTTTTCCCCCAAATCCTCGTTTTCCTTTAATTCTCACCAAATTGAGCGATGATTTCTTCGGGATAGCTCCTCCATAGCACTAGAATCATGGCTACCAAGTTGGGTTGCTAGTGGAGAACATTTGGTTAAGATTTGGTGGAGAGAAAAACAATTTTTGCGGTTACTGCGCGTTTGTCGAGGGCGTCGGACGCTCCGAGGGTTTCGCGTCGGACGCTGGTACATGCTGACGTCAGCGTCCGTCGCCTCGCTTATTGGCGTCCTTCGGTTTTGGCGTCGGACGCTCTCCAGAGTCCGTCGCCCAGCGTTCGTCGCGTCTTGTGCGTTGTGCAGTTTTGTTTTGCTCTCGGGTAGGCCGACAGACGATCTTCACAGCGTCCGTCGCCGACCGTCTGTCGCCTCGGCAGTTCTTCGGCTTCTGTTAGGCTCTCTGGAAGGCCGACGGACACTCGCCTAAGCGTCCGTCGCCAGCGTCCGTCGCGCTGTCTTCCAGCGTCCGTCGCCCTGCTGTCCAGCGTCCGATGCCTATCTTTTGGGCTGTTTTGCTTGGGGTTCTTGCCTCTTTCTCATAGGGGTTGAGAACTCATTCTTGGGGGTTTCCGGTGAGTTTTCCTTCACTGCCGGCGAGCTTTCATTTGCTCGTTTTTGTCTGAATCCCCATTCGCGTTGCTCGGGGGAGGTTGAGCACCCAGCAACTAGGTGTGCTTTTTGGGAAGTGTGGCCCAAATATTTCAAGAAAAAATTGAGGCTCCCATTCACCCCCCCCCCCTCTGATCGGTCCTTCAACAACTACCAAAAAAGCACTAGAACCCGGTGCTCTTCCGCGTCTTCCTAGGCAGGCTCTGCAGCATGCGCCCTGGCCTGGACGATCTGTCCGCCAGCGACCCAGCTCTGGCGCTCGGCGTCCCAGCTGAGGTGGGCCATCTCCTTCATGCACGCTACGTGCAGGTCCATGTCCTCACCGTCGACGCGGGAGCGGTACGCCCAGAAGCGGCGACGGTGCCCGAATATTTTGAGAGAAATTTGAGGCTCCCATTCACCCCCCCTCTGGTCGCCGTTCTCGGTCCTTCAATTGGTATCAAAGTCGGTTAAGGATCAATCCACCTTACACGGTTCTTGATCCGCGAAGGGGGCATGGAGCGAGGTGCTCGTAAACCTCCCTACTTCGATGGAACCAACTTTGCCTATTTGAAGGTGCGCATGTTGGCTTACCTCCAAGGGCTTGACACAAAGTTTTGGGAGATTTGTGAGAATGAGAACTACGTGGTTCTTGAGGCTCGGATCACCGATGCCCAGGTTACGCAACATGCATCTAATGCAAGAGCCCGTAGCATTCTCTTCTCTTGTCTGTCTCTTCCGGAGTTTGAGCAGGTTTTGAGTCTCACTACGGCATGGGAGATCTGGCAAACACTCTTGAGATATCATGAGGGCAACCCTCAGATCAAGTCCAGACTCTTTGACACGTACCGTAGAGAGTACGAGAACTTTGCTCAGTTGGCCGGCGAATCTGTTGACAGGATGTTCACTCGCTTCCAATCTATCGTCAACAAGATGCATGCCAATCGAGCCAACTTTCCTTATGATGATCATGAGATGGCTATCAAGCTTTTGCATGCTCTTGATCGGACTGTATGGGAGATCAAGGTGGCTGCCATCCAGGAGTCACCGGGCTATGATACCCTGACTGTGGACGAGTTGTTCAACAAGCTCAAGTCCTCTGAGATTGACTACCAGACCCGGGCCAAGATTGAAAACCCATCGAAACCTTCTATGTTGTTGGTTTCTGGCCCCGGCAGTACGTCTTCTTCCTCCTCTGACCCTTCACACTCTCTGTTCGCTTTGTCTTTGATTTCTGTGACAGAGGAGCAACTGGAGGCTCTTGGAGATGATGAACTGGCTTTGGTCATCACCAAGTTCTCACGGTTTCACAACAACCGTTTGAACCATCGGTGTGGTGGCTCAGCCAAGGGGTGTTACCGTTGCGGTGATGAGGATCACTTCATCGCAAACTGACCCAAGAAAGTTGCGGGCGACTTCACCAATCGCAAGGACAAGCGCGAGCACCACTTCGAGGACAAGCACAAGCCCAAGGGTGGATACCACCGAAGGTCCTCCAAGAAGGTGATCGACAAGGTGAGGGCCAAGCACCGAGCCTTCCTCGCCTCCCTCAGCGACATCGATGCCTCCTCCAACGGAGGTGCTTATTTGAGTGATGATGAGACCAAGGGAAAGGTTGAGGATAAGCTCAACGACCTATGCTTCTAAGCCGACGCCAAGCACGGTGGCTTTTGCACCATGGCGATTGAAGAAGGCAAAGTCGGGAAGCGCAAGGATGGCCCGGACTACGACTACGACTCTGACACACCTGAGGTACTACCCACCGTCGAGTCCCTCTCTCTTGAGATTGAGTCTCTGAATGACGCCTTGATGAGTCAAGTTGTGTTGCTCAAGCGTGCTGCTGTAGAGAGGAACGATTTTAAGGCGAAGTACCTTAGCACACTTCATGAGCTAGATTTTGCTAAGGCGTCTGTGGTGGTTACCGAAGAGGTAGAGTGTGATGCTTGTGCCATTCACATGTCTGATATTGTCACTCTCCAGGACATGTATGGCACTCTACTTGAGGAGGTCAGTGAGCTGAAGGCTAGGCCTAGCTTACTTCGTGCGTGCAAGTCTTGCTTAGGCTTGCATTCTGAGCTGGCACAAAGAGATGCTAGGATTGTTGTGCTAGAGAAGGTCAGCTCAGATAGCACTAGAGAGTCGGAATGCTTTGAGGCTTTGGAGCTTGAGATCGCGTCGTGCAGA
This sequence comes from Microstegium vimineum, assembly GCA_022036555.1. Classification (NCBI taxonomy): domain Eukaryota; kingdom Viridiplantae; phylum Streptophyta; class Magnoliopsida; order Poales; family Poaceae; genus Microstegium; species Microstegium vimineum. The sequence goes on from CM039135.1 coordinate 29,842,205, forward strand.
CACGACAAGATGCGTACCAAGGAAGAAAACACATACCTTCGGTCCATCTTGAGCTGGGTGTCTTGCCGAGAGCCGCAGTTGGGGATGATGCTCAGCCAATGCAAAATGGCTGGCAGCATGGGAGTAGGCTTTGCTATAGGTGGGAAGGACGATAGCATGTTCGGTAAGATCGGTGAGTGCAGTGGTTTGAGCGAGAATGAGAAACCCACCACAACTCCCAAGCTTACCAGGATCACTCCACCTAAGCCTACCAACCCCTCTGAGTTTCTTGTGAGAGATAGTGTGTTTGAAGAGCCACCCAAAAACACTCCACAGAAGCAAATGTGGATTGCAAAACCGAACCACCTTCGCAACCCACTTGACACCCTGCTAGATATCTCTAGTGATCCCCTTCCTAAGAAAGCTAGAGCCACCCAAACCAACAAGAGAGTGCCTACCAAGAGAGTAGTGAGGTACCATTGTGAGTATTGTGAGCGGGATGACAATTTGACTGAGTTTTGCTATATGAGGAAGAGAGATGATCGGAGGCAGGTTGAGTTGAACATCTGGGACATGTACCACCCACGAGTTGGGGTGCGTGAACCAGAAGTTCGGAGGCGCACTACTAGGCCTAGAGGTACAATGCCTCAAGGTGCTAGGCCTCAGGAGGCGAGACCACGCAGTGGTCGTGCCCGGCAGGGTACCGGTCGTGACTCATACGACTACGGGCCTCGTGGCGGTGGCTTTACTCCACCCTTCTTTAGCGGACCATGTTTTCCCCATCGTGGTGATCGCTATCCTCCCATGGGGAAGGAGATTTTTGGTTTTTCTCCTAACCCATTCTTTGGGAAAATGGGACAACACTAGTATCCTTCACAGTTTACTAACCCCAGTGTTGGTCCGTTTGCTCACCCTATGTCTTTTTATTGATGTAGGAAGGAGGACTGGAGGAGACTTGGCTTGTGGATTCCGGATGCTCACACCATATGACCGGAAGTGCCAAGTGGTTCTCCAGCCTCGACCCCGTACGCCACACCGAGTACATTACATTCGGGGACAAGAGTAAAGGTAAGGTTGTCTCCCGGGGGTCCATCCGAGTCAATTCGTCTTTTGTCCTCAAGGATGTTGCTTTGGTTGCGAATTTGCATTTAAACTTCTCTCGGTTTCGCAACTCCTTGAAGAATCATGGACCCTTGTGTTTAGGTGATTAACGACAATGCTAGGTCACTATGACTAACGTGTGTTTTGCAGAGGCAAAGTCATTTGTGTTAGGTCATTAGTGATGCAATTTGAATGGGCTTAATGGATATTCATGCCCCCAAGATGGAAATCATTTCGGTTGCAAAGGATGATGATACAAGTTGAAGACTAGGTTAGTTCTTAGTGACATAAGGTTGAGAAGGGCACTAAGTATAGCTAGGGTTTTGTTTTTCCTTTGACCGTACTATAAAGGGGGTTATGAGATTAGTAGCTTGACCTAGGAGAGTTTAGGAGAGTGGGTATATGCACACTTGTCACAACTAGTCCTAAAGACCTTGTTTTCAGCCCTGGGTTAACCCTAGAAATTGTAGGAGCAAAATCCCTCGAGAGATTTCAGCGAAATCAGTTGAAATAAGGGGAGAAAGAGGCTCCGGACCAGTCTGCCAAGTAGGCGTCGGACCAAGGAGAGTGGTCCGACGGTCCCGGACCACCTGTCTGGAGAGCGTCGGACCATAGGAGAGTGGTCCGATGGCTCATGTCAGAGAGAGAGAGCCTTAAAGAAGGCTCCGGACTAGTCCGACGATGAGTCCGACGGCTAGTCCGATGCTTCAAGACAGGAAGAATGAGTTTATACAGTAAGCTCCCTGGCTCCGGACCAGGGCTCCGGACCAAGGAGAGTGGTCTGGTGGTTCGAAGAAGAGAAAATGTTTTTCACTCCGTGAGCACCCTGGCTCCGGACCAGTGCGTCGGACCAGGGCATCGGACCAAGCAGAGTAGTCCGACGGTGCCTGAGTTGGAATTCAGAATGAGCTCCGGACCAGTGTGCTTGGTCCGGTAGTGTAAGCTCCGGACTAGTCCGGTGGCTTCGCAGAGAGAGGAAAGAGCAAAAAACGGCTAGTTTTGGAGGTGGGGACTATTTATAGTTGCCCCCTTCATCCTTAGGAAGTCTCTTGTCCATTGTTTCAGCTGATGATACCTTGAGAGAACCTTTGGAGAGTCAAGTGCCTGGTGAGGGAGAGATTAGAGAGTTCATCTTGTTCTTCCCTCCTAGAGTGATGACTTGTGTGCATCCATCCACCTTCCTAGCCTTGAGTTGGTCAAGTGAAGGTCTTGTGCTTGTTACTCTTGGTGTTCGACAGCACCTAGACGGTTTGGTGGTGTTCGGAGGAAGTGATCGCCGGAAGATTGTTGGCGGCTCTTCTCCAAGCTTCTGTGATCGGTTGTGGGCGATTCACCGAGCCGGAGTGGCGAAGAATCAGCCCGTAGAGAGCACTCTACCCTTGCGCGGGTAGAGGGGGAGCAATACCTTGTGAGGTGCTCCAACGAGGACTAGGGGGGTGCGTCGACACCTCGATACCTCGGGAAAACATCGCTGCGTCACTGAGAATCTCTTTTCCCTAGCTCTTTATACTTCCGCATTACATTCCGTCTTGTTTTCATCTTACCTACTAGAATTGCTTAGGTTGCTCTTAATTTCCATGAACTGCTACCGCTTTCTAGCTAGGACACACGGATGGTAGGCACTAGGGGGTGATTGGCATTTGATAGGTTTTCATATTTTCTTTAGAAATTTAAAACAAGCCCAATTCACCCCCCCCCCCCCCGTCTTGGGCATCTTGATCCTTTCAATTGGTATCAGAGCCTAGTAGCTATAAATTAGGCTTCACCGCCTAGAGCAAGATGTCCCATGGGGATGGACCGCCACCCATGTTCGATGGGGATGACTTTCCCTATTGGAATGTGCGGATGGAGGCCTACCTTGAGGCCGTGGACGTCGGCGTTCACAAAGCCGCCACCCAAGGTGGATCGGTCTTCGCCGAGGATCCCTACTTTGAGAAGAACAATGCCAAGGCAAAGAACATTCTTTTCCATGGCATTTGCAAGGTTGTGTTCAACCGTGTGCGAAATTGCAAAACCACACATGAAATTTGGACAAACATTTGTGCTAAGTTAAATGCTTTCACCATGCTATCTCATGAAAATGCTAATGAAATGTACCCTCGCTTGAATGTGCTTGTAGAGGAGTTGAATGGCCTTGGGCTCTCCCAAATGACACCGGCCGATGTGGTGCGCAAGATACTTTGTGTCCTACCAATAGACAAGTATAGCCACATCGTCACGGTCCTTCATCAAGACGATCTCTCCGCAACTACACCAACACAAGTGTTGGGCAAGATCAATGCTCATGAGATGTACATGAAGATCAATGATGGAAGTCCATCCTCCTCCAAGAAGAAAGAGAAGGAGGAGAAGAAGGACTTGGCTCTCAAGGCATCTTCCAAGGAGAAGTGCAAGATTCAATGTGTCATTGAGAGTGCAAGTGATGATGATGATGAAGACAACATCGCTCTCATGGTGAAGAAGACCGCCAAGATGTTGAAGAGACTAAACAAGAATGGAGTCAAGTTTGACTCAAAGAAGAAGAAATTCTTCACAAGCTCTTCAAGGAAGCCAATCTCCCAAATGAAGTGCTACAATTGCGGCACTCTTGGTCATCTAGCCCATGCGTGTCCCGAAGAGAAGAAATACAAGTTCAAGAACAACAAGTTCAAGAACTTCAAGAAGAACAAGGGCGGCAACGATGACTCAAGTGATGATGACAAGAAGCAAGACAAGCCATACAAGAAGAAGAAGAACTTCAACTTCCACAAGAAGAAGAAGGATGGCAAGGCTTACATTGTGGGTGATTGGCTCACCGATATTGATGATTCAAGTGACTCCTCCGATGATGAGAGTGAAGAAGAGAAGGTGGCCGCATTGGTGATTGGTTCTTCGATTCCACCGCCACCTCCTCCTTCATCGCCGGGCTCATGCTCTACACACCTCTGCCTTATGGCTAAAGGTGACAAGAAGGTACAAAAAGAGGATGATGGTGATGATCTCTCTAGTGATGATAGTGACGATGAAGAAGCACCTTCCTATGATGAGCTAATTAAAATTTGCAACAAGTATGCTAGCATCATAAGGAAGTACAAGATTAAAAATGACAAACTTCTTGAAATCAAAGAAAACTTGCATGATAAGCTTGATAACTTGTCTAGTGCTAATGATGATTTGAAGCTTGAGATTAATTCTCTCAAATCTAGCACTAGGGAGCTCAAAGCCTCTCTTAAGCAAGCAAATGAGAAACATGATAAGTTTGAGAGGTCATCCCAAGAGCTCCACACAAGATACAACTTGCTAAAAGATGACTACAACCAAGTGAAAAGTGATCATGGAACACTAGTGGTAGCAAATGAATTGCTTACTCAAGATCTTACACATGTTGCTACTAACCCGTGTGCTAAGTGTGCAAGTGCTACCTCTTGTGAAATCGAGCTTGATGATGTGGCTCTTGAGAAAAGTGCTAAGTGCAAGGGCAAGAGAGTTGTTGAAGCCGACAAGTATGATGATTATATGAAGATGAGGGAAGAGAACTCAAAGCTCAAGGAAGAGCTAATCAACCTCAAGGCAAACAAGCCCTTCACCATCAAGCCGACTCAAGAAGAAGACAAAGATGCTATCACTTTGATCAACTCTCTTAGAGAAGAAATTGCCAAGCTTAAGAATGACAAGACCAAGCTTACAAGTGGTCTTGAAAAGTTCACCAAGGGCCATAATCTCCAAAGTGAGCTTCTAATGAGCACCGTCATGAAGAATGACAAGACCAGTATTGGGTACAAGGAAAACCAAGTGATGAAGGCCAAGGTCAAGATTGAAGCCAAGAACTACTACAAGAACAAGTACAATGGCTACAATCAAGAGAAGCCAAAGCCCAAGCCTAAGAGGTGTTTTGGATGTGGACAAATTGGTCACTTCGAGTTTCAATGCAAGACTCCACTTCCCAAGACCTTGCCCAAGCACACTAGGACATTTGCTCATGATGCTCACTATGTCATCAACAAAGATTCCAAGGGTAGACCACTTGTGGTGTTCCTTGGACCACCAATGAAGAACAAGCCTAGGGTCCTTTGGGTTGCTAAGGAGTTGGTTGACAAGGCAATGGGGCCCCCCACTAAGGGGGTTCCCAAACAACAAGCTTAACTCCAAGTTGCTTGTGTGTAGGTGAACTACAAGACCGGTGGGAGCCATTGGGTAATTGATAGTGGTTGCACTCAACACATGACCGGTGACCCCCGGATGTTCACCACACTTGATGAGGATTGTGCAAATCAAGACAAGATTACTTTTGGGGATAATTCAAAGGGCAAAGTTCAAGGCTTAGGCAAAGTGGCTATCTCTCAAGATCAATCAATTTCGAATGTCTTGCTAGTACAATCTTTGAGCTTCAATTTGCTATCGGTTGGTCAACTTTGTGATCTCAGGTTTCATTGTCTCTTCACTCAAAATGAGGTGATTGTGACCAAGATTGAAGATTCATCAATGATATTCAAAGGGTTCCGGCACAACAACCTTTACTTAGTGGACTTCCCTTCAAATGAAGCTAACTTGCAAACTTGTCTCTTCTCCAAGAATTCTTTGGGTTGGCTATGGCATAGAAGATTAGCACATGTGGGCATGTCAACCTTGAAGAAGCTTGTCAAGAAGGAAATGGTTAGAGGAATCAAGGATGTGGTGTTTGAGAAGGACAAACTTTGTAGTGCATGTCAAGCTGGCAAGCAAGTGGCAAACACTCATCCGACCAAAGCTTTCATGTCAACCTCAAGAGTCCTAGAGTTGCTACACATGGATCTATTTGGCCCTACCACCTATGGTAGTCTTGGAGGAAATCTCTATTGCTTGGTGGTAGTGGATGACTACTCTCGATACACTTGGGTGTTCTTTCTTCAAGACAAGGGAGAGACACAAGGCATCTTCAAGAAGTTTGCTACAAGAGCTCAAAATGAATTTGATGTGAAGATCAAGAAGATTAGAAGTGACAATGGCACCGAATTTGTGAACACAAAGATTGAAGATTATTGTGATGAAGTTGGGATCAAGCATGAGGTGTCCGCCACATATACTCCACAACAAAATGGTGTTGTAGAGAGGAAGAACCGGACGCTCATAACTCTAGCAAGGTCTATGCTTGATGAGTACAACACTCCGGAGAAGTTTTGGGCGGAGGCAATCAACACCGCGTGCTATGCGGCAAACCGTCTCTTCGTCCAAAGGCTATTAAAGAAGACCCCCTATGAGCTTGTCAATGGGAAGAAGCCGGATATTTCATTCTTCCGGGTGTTTGGTTGCAAGGTGTACATCTACAAGAAGCGCCAACACTTGGGTAAATTCCAACAGCGGTGTGACATTGGTTTCCTTGTTGGATATTCACTTAAATCCAAGGCATACCGTGTATTTAACAAAGCCACCGGCTTAGTTGAAGAAACGTATGACTTGGAGTTTGATGAAACTAATGGCTCCCAAGGAGCGCTTGAGGATATTGATGTAGGTGATGAACCCTTGAGGGAGGCAATGAAGAATATGCCAATTGGTGCTATCAACCCTCAAGAGGTGGAAGAAGTTGAAGATGAAGCAAATCAAGATCCTTCTCCACCCCACACACCTCAAGTTGATGAAGGAGATCAAGTGAGGGAAGCTCAAGAAGACACTCACATTCCTCAAGATCAAGCCGAGGCCGAAGCAAGCAATGTTGAAGCACCGCATCCCCTTCCTCAAGAGACAAATAGAAGATCAACATCTATCCTTCAAGCTCACCCCCATGATCAAATCATAGGGAGTCCATCAAAGGGAGTAATGACTCGCTCTAGACTTGCATCTTATGTTGAACATCACTCGTTTGTTTCCTTTGTTGAGCCTACTAGTGTTGAAGAAGCACTTGCGGATCCGGATTGGGTGAATGCCATGCATGAAGAACTGAACAACTTCACCCGGAACCAAGTGTGGACACTTGAAGAGAAGCCAAAGGATGCAAGAATCATTGGCACCAAGTGGGTGTTTAGGAACAAGCAAGATGATCAAGGCGTGGTTGTGAGGAACAAATCAAGATTGGTGGCAAAGGGGTTCTCTCAAGTAGAAGGACTCGATTTTGGAGAGACCTTTGCTCCGGTTGCAAGACTTGAAGCCATCCATATCCTTTTGGCGTATGCTTCACATCACAAAATGAAACTTTTTCAAATGTATGTGAAGAGTGCCTTCTTAAATGGTTTCATAAATGAACTTGTCTATGTCTCACAACATCCCGAGTTTGAAGACCAAAACATGCCTAATCATGTGTATAGGTTGTCCAAGGCACTCTACGGATTGAAGCAAGCTCCAAGAGCTTGGTATGAGAGGCTAAGGGATTTCCTAATCAAGAAGGGCTTCAAGATCGGGATCGTCGACGCTACACTATTCACCAAGAAGCTTAATGGAGAGATCTTCGTTTTCCAAGTATATGTCGATGACATTATATTTGGATCAACAAACCAAGACCATTGCAAGGAGTTTGGTGACTTGATGTCCAAGGAGTTCGAGATGTCAATGATTGGCGAGCTAACCTTCTTCCTTGGCTTTCAAGTGAAGCAAATGAGAGAAGGGACCTACATCTCTCAAGAAAAGTACACTTATGATCTACTTAAGAAGTTCAAGATGCAGGATTGCAAGCCAATCAAGACCCCAATGTCGACTAATGGGCATCTCAATCTCGATGAGGGAGGTAAACCGATTGACCAAACTCTTTATCGTTCTATGATCGGTAGTTTACTTTACCTCACCGCATCTAGGCCGGATATCATGTTTAGTGTGTGTATGTGTGCTAGGTTTCAAGCAAGCCCTAAGGAGTCGCATCTTTGTGCGGTTAAAAGAATCCTTAGGTACATAAGGCACACCCCTAGCATGGGTCTTTGGTATCTCAAAGGAGCCCCCTTCCAACTAGTTGGCTATTCCGATTCGGATTATGCCGGTTGTAAGGTTGATAGGAAGAGTACCTCCGGCGGGTGCCACATGCTAGGAAGATCACTTGTTTCTTGGTCCTCAAAGAAGCAAAACAGTGTGGCATTGTCAACCGCCGAGGCGGAATACATTGCCATGGGAGCAAGTTGTGCACAAATCTTATACATGACCCAAACACTTCTTGATTACGGCGTTGTTTTAAAAGAGGTTCCACTTTTGTGTGATAATGAAAGCGCCGTAAAGCTTGCTAACAACCCGGTTCAACACTCTCGCACCAAGAACATAGATATTCGCCATCACTTTCTTAGAGATCATGTGGCTAGGAAAGACATCACACTAGTTGGAGTTAAGAGCGAAGATCAATTGGCGGATATCTTCACAAAACCACTCGATGAAACAACCTTTTGTAGGTTGAGAAGCGAGTTGAATGTGCTTGATCACTCTAACTTCACTAAAAGATGAGCTTGTGTGAACCATGCATTCATATGTAATATAACATGTTTAATTTGGTAATGCACTTAGGCTTGGCTAACGCGGTTGAGATAACCGCCCTCAAAGCGTGTGACAAAGCTTAACCGCGGTTTAAACTTGCAAGCAACCTAGATTCAAATTCCGTTTTGCATTGCATATGTATGAGTGTTGCTTCTTTGTTCCTTTTCGGTTGAGTTTTTTGGTCATCTTCTAGGTTCATCACTTAGGGGGAGCAATTCAACGCTCTAGCTTCAGCTAATACCCCTCTTGTGTCCCTATGGTGACCCTTGGAGCCTTATTGAACTATCTTCTTATGAAAACTAATCCTAGCCTATGGCAAACTATTTCTAAAATTGAGGGTTTGAGAGATGGTTCTTATGTTAAGTCCAACAAGTGCTCCTCTTTGCTCTTTTGTGTTGGTACTTGGCTAAGAGAAAAGATTGAAGAGAAAAATAGGAAAATTCAGAGCTAATTTAAGCACCGGACCACCCTCCGGACCACTCTGCATGGTCCGACGCTAAGTGGTCCGACGCCTTGTCCCTCCCTGCATAAGTTTTCTCTAGCCACAGAAACCGTCGGACCACCGTCCGACGCTCCTCCGGACTATAGGCAAGTAGTCCGGTGCCTCTGCTAGTGCCCCCCAGTTCAGTCTAAAGCATCGTCGGACCAATCCGGTGAGTAGTCTGACGCACTGGTCCGGTGTTCGGGTGCTCTCTGCATGCAATTTCTTTCTTTCTCTGGTACCGTCAGACCCTCCGTCGGACCAGCCTCCGGACCAAGCATAGCGGTCTGACGCTCTGAAATTTTGCGCATAACCCCTCCGCATGCGGTTCTGTTTCTTCAGTGACTATTTCGTTTGCCGTCCGTACGCCGCCACAGCTCCGCCGCCGCTTCTCCACCGCGCCTGCTCCGCTGCCTGCTCCCCTACGCCACCATAGCCGCCGCCGGTGAGCCCCTCTCCGGTGTGCAGCCGCCACTCCATCTCCCCGCAGCAGCTGCGCAACCACTCTGCACCACCACCGCCGCCTGTCTCCTCCTTAAACCTCGCCGCCGAGAACCCACCCCCCCTCGCCGGCGTCCAAGCCATCACCTCCTCCCTGCCAACCAGTCATTTCACCTAGGGTTTCACTCCAGTTCCCATTGCCAAGAAGGAACTACCCCTTAGGGTTAGCTCTAACCCTAGGGTTGGTTTTTCGACGTATTCGACCTTTGCCGAATTCCATTCGTCATCATCGACCTCATCTTCTCGCTAGGGTATGGTTTCCATCTACGACGTCGTGTTTTGTCGAGTCATATATAGAGTCATGTCCTAGGGTATTTCCTTGAAAATCCATATTCACTTCAATTCACTAAATCAATTGCTAATTGTAATTCTCAGTTGGCAAGATCTCCTTGAGGAGTGTGGTTTGGGACTGGAATTGCTCTGATTAGATACGCTCTCTTACCTCAGGTATCATGTCAGTTTTTCATTCCTTTACTTATCTAGATGCTTGCTTCTATACGGATTCTTATCTCTAGATTTTATATATGCTTATATATACCCTGTCTATTCTATCTAGCAGCAGTCAGTGGCAGTTTAGACTCGGGGCAAAGCTCGCGAGTAAGGATTGAGGCAAAGCCTCACAAGTGTCAGTCCAGTCGCTTGCAGACCCCTCTGTCAGTTGTGACTTGATTGATCAGTGGGCAGTGGTTCTTATAGTTGGCAGTGGATCTGTTAGTGGCTTCTTGTCAGTGGGCAGTGACTCTTTGATTGATCCGGTATGGCTCGTGGTTCTCGTGCTCGCGCTGCTGGCTCAGGTGATGACACTCCTCCTCCTCCACATCCTTCCAGAGATAAGGGCAAGAAGCAAATTGTTGAGAAGCCAAAGAAAAAGAAGCGAAAGCTAACAGAGGCTGAGAAAGCAGAGGCAGTGGCAGATGCAGCCGACCGTGCAAAGCGAGGCGGTCGCCGAGGTTCAGTGAGACTTGGCACCCCTCCGCAGGCTCTACCGTCTACTCCTCCTACTGAGTCACAGCCAGAGGACACTCTAGAGGAGCAAGAGCTTGTCACGGAAGCTCTTGGTACACCGTTGGCACCTCGTTCCTGGGGGCGATCTACTCGTTCTCAGTCAGCTCAGTCACCTCAGAGTGCCTCAGCAGCTCCCACGGCAGCTTCAGTATCCGTTCACCTTGATCTGAGGAATCTCACAGCCAAGCAGGTGAAGAAGCTTCGGTTTGTCGCTCTTGAGAAGTGGTGCCCTGATCAACGTGACTCCAGAGCCTCACCAGGATGGCACACACCTCTCATGGAGGATTTCTATAGAGCAGCTCAGCTTACCAGCATCTAGATCCGACCTCACAGAGTTTGCTCCTTGGAGAGCATTGTTGAGTTGGCTGGTGAGGAGATCAGACCCTTTATCACATATCTTCCGGGACTCGCCGATTTACTTGGTCATTCCAGAAACTATATTGAGAGATGGGTCAGAGAGTTCTATGCCTCAGTGTGGGTTGATCCAGAGCACAAGTTTCTATAGTATACTTTCAGAGGAGAGCGATACAGGCTCTATATGACTCAGCTCAGAGAGATCTTTCACCTCACTCAGACAGGTGGAGAGCTCGATCTTCACTATGACTGCTACAGAGGAGCCTCTGTGCCTCGCCAGGCTCGAGGTGGTCGTACTTTGACAGTTCAGGAGGTTGCTCCTCTCTTCAAGCCACCTTTCTCAGAGGGCTCCCGTCGTAGCCCAGCAGAGCTCCGACCTACCATTCATCGTTTGAACAAGGTTCTACGTCGTACCTTGCTGCCTCGCACCGGTTACAAGGAAGGATTGACCAACATGCAGCAGCTACTTCTTCAGGCCCTCGTCTCTCAGACACCGTTCGACATAGCCGACTTCCTTGTGTCAGAGATTGAGGATGTGATAGCGGATGGTATGAGGGCACGACGTCAGTTTCCCTATGCTCACTGGATTTCATCTATCATAGCTATTGAGCTTAAGGGAGCCAACCCCGGACTCCGTGCCTTGCTAGATCAGTCACCGACTTCTTTCCCAGCCTACAGAGTCCTTGGTTCTTTTGACAGCCGGTTCAGGAATCGGGTGCTTCGTCTTGTCAGGGAGAGGACTGCTCTAGCTGACAGAGCTGATGTTGATACTCAGGATGAGGCGATACGAGGTGTTGAGCAGCAGGAGCTCCATGGCTTGGACACTGGAGCTGATGTGACTCTTGAGGATACTTCTTCAGACAGCTCAGACGTCAACTTCCAGCCAGTTCCACCTATGCCCCACGGGCTCACGACACTAAGGCTGGCGGCTCTGGCTCTGCTACAGAGACTATGATGCTGAAGATCCTTGACCGTCTTAATGAGCAGCAGAGCTCCTTAGTCACTGCAGTTACTCAGGTCCAGCAGAGACAGAATGAGATGCAGAGGCAGTCTGAGGAGCATCACTTTGAGATGCAGCGACAGATGCTAGCCATGCAGTTGGAGTCACAGCGCTTACAGCTACAGTCTTAGCAACTTCAGCAGCAGAACATGGCCTTTATGGCCCACATGATGAAGTGGACTGGCGCCCCTCTTGAGTTTCCAGCTGCACCTCAGATCCAGATGATGAGTACATCACAGCCCTCTCAGTCAGTTGGGCAGCTAGCAGGACCACAGTTTTCAGTTGGCCCCTCAGTTGGCCCTTCAGTGGCTCCTTCGAGTTCCGCCGGACAGACCGTCACTCCCACCCCAGCCGTACAGTCCAATGGACTTCAGGGTGCCAGATTGACCACCCCGTTCTAGTCCCCGGCGACTCAGGTGACACAGTGGATGGACACCTTTGGCCCGACTCAGCAGTTCACCCCTCTCACTACTGGTTTCACGCCGCTCTCTGTTACGATGGGTGCTACTGCCAGAGATCTCTCCGCGTCATTCAGCGACATTACAGGGCAGCCGTCCCCCACTGGTCAGCAGATAGCAGCAGAGGTTGAGGCAGAGCTGGTTGCATCAACAGCTGATCAGCACCGTTCTTCAGTAGCTTCCTCAGAGGCTACACACGACAGTCGGGCTCCAGCCGTGTCCACTCCACCCACAGCTGCAGTTGCTACCGATGCTACAGTGGTTACTACGACTCCAGTACAGCCTCCGCAGTCTCCGGTCCTTCAGACTCCAGTCGAGTCCGTGCATGAGGCTCCCGCAGCGACACTGGCACCGGTTTCTGCTCCTACTACTACCCCAGCTACTACTCTAGAGTCTTCGACAGCAGCGATAGCAGGCCTGTCAGCTTCCGACCCCCAGACCGCTTCACTTCCAGCGTCAGACACTCAGGGGGAGGACTCAGATGATGAGACCTATTTGGCAGCGTTCAGGGTGCTCGACCGCTCCACGGCTGCTTCCACTCCGCCTCCAGACGCCTAGTTTTGGTGCTTCGACGCCAAAGGGGGAGTGGGAAAGTCGAGTAGATGGGCTAGCTTCAGGGGGAGCTAGTAGGATTCGTTCTTTTGATGTGTATTAACTCTATCGCATCATGCATCACGTTTACCGTCTTTATGCATTGTATGATATGTGTGATGTTTGAGACTTGATGGTTGTGTGACATGTGTGGACGTTCATCTTTTTATATCATGTCACTTGTTTATGCTATATTGCTTCCGCGCCAATCTCTGATCTTTTGGCTATAGCATATCCTTTATGAAATCAAGTACTATGCTCAATTCATATATATTGTGCTTGTCATGGCTTGATTGGTTAGGCATGTTTTTGTCTTTCCTATCACTAACCCATGCCTATCTCATGTCAAGTAATGTTTTCTCTTATCAAAATTCACTCATTATTCTCTACTCGAGATTGTATTGTCGTCAATCACCTAAAAGGGGGAGATTGAAGAATCATGAACCCTTGTGTTTAGGCGATTAACGACAATTCTAGGTCACTATGACTAACGTGTGTTTTGCAGAGGCAAAGTCATTTGTGTTAGGTCATTAGTGATGCAATTTGAATGGGCTTAATGGATATTCATGCCCCCAAGATGGAAATCATTTCGGTTGCAAAGAACGATGATACATGTTGAAGACTAGGCTAGTTCTTAGTGCCATAAGGTTGAGAAGGGCACTAAGTATAGCTAGGGTTTTGTTTTTTCCTTTGACCGTACTATAAAGGGGGGTATGAGATTAGTAGCTTGACATAGGAGAGTTTAGGAGAGTGGGTATATGCGCACTTGTCACAACTAGTCCTAAATACCTTGTTTTCAGCTCTTGGTTAACCCTATAAATGGTAGGAGCAAAATCCCTCGAGAGATCTCAGCGAAATCAGTTGAAATAGGGGGAGAAAGAGGCTCCGGACCAGTCTGCCAAGTAGGCGTCGGACCAAGGAGAGTGGTCCGACGGTCCCTGACTTAGGCAACAGTCCAGCTCGAGAAGCTCCGGACCACCTGTCTGGAGAGCGTCGGACCATAGGAGAGTGGTCCGATGGCTCATGTCAGAGAGAGAGAAGCTGAAAGAAGGCTCCAGACTAGTCCGATGGTGAGTCCAACGGCTAGTCCGACGCTTCAAGACAGGAAGAATGAGTTTATACATAAGCTCCCTGGCTCCGGACCAGGGCTCCGGACCAAGGAGAGTGGTCTGGTGGTTCGAAGAAGAGAAAATGTTTTTCACTCAGTGAGCACCCTGGCTCCGGACCAGTGCGTCGGACCAGGGCGTCAGACCAAGCAGAGTAGTCCGATGGTGCCTGAGTTGGAATTCAGAATGAGCTCCGGACCAGTGTGCTTGGTCCGGTGGTGTAAGCTCCGGACTAGTCTGGTGGCTTCGCAGAGAGAGGAAAAAGCAAAAAACGGCTAGTTTTGGAGGTGGGGACTATTTATAGTTGCCCCCTTCATCCTTAGAAAGTCTCTTGGCCATTGTTTCAGCTGATGACACCTTGAGAGAACCTTTGGAGAGTCAAGTGCCTGGTGAGGGAGAGATTAGAGAGTTCATCTTGTTCTTCCCTCCTAGAGTGATTAGGAGTGACTTGTGTGCATCCATCCACCTTCCTAGCCTTGAGTTGGTCAAGTGAAGGTCTTGTGCTTGTTACTCTTGGTGTTCGACAGCACCTAGACGGTTTGGTGGTGTTCGGAGGAAGTGATCGCCGGAAGATTGTTGGAGGCTCTTCTCCAAGCTTCTGTGATCGGTTGTGGGCGATTCACCGAGCCGGAGTGGCGAAGAATCAGCCCGTAGAGAGCACTCTACCCTTGCGCGGGTAGAGGGGGAGCAATACCTTGTGAGGTGCTCCAACGAGGACTAGGGGGGTGTGTCGACACCTCGATACCTCGGGAAAACATCGCTGCGTCACTGAGAATCTCTTTTCCCTAGCTCTTTATATTTCCGCATTACATTCCGTCTTGTTTTCATCTTACCTACTAGAATTGCTTAGGTTGCTCTTAATTTCCATGAACTGCTACCGCTTTCTAGCTAGGACACATGGACGGTAGGCACTAGGGGGTGATTGGCATTTGATAGGTTTTCATATTTGCTTTAGAAATTTAAAACAAGCCCAATTCACCCCCCCCCCCCCTCTTGGGCATCTTGATCCTTTCACTCCTTGAAGACGGTTTTGAAGTGAGCTTTAAGCCAAACTTATCTCGGATTTTGGACTCTCGTGGTGAGCTTGTTTGCCGGATTTTACCCTTCGGGAAGGTTTTTCGTGCGGATTTTTCTATCTCTTCCGGACCTTCTCGTTGTCTTCTTGCCGGTTCTTCCTCCAAGCTTTGAAAGTGACATAGGAGATTGGGACATTTGAGTTTTTACTTTTTTGCAAGCCTTAGCTCAATGGACCTTATCCAAGGATTGCCAAAGCTAAAGTTCGAGAAGGATTTGGTTTGCCATCCTTGCAGGCATGGCAAGATGGTTGCCGCTTCCCATCCTCCTGTGACGGAGATCATGACCACTAGACTCGGCAAGCTCTTACACATGGACACAGTTGGTCCAGCTCGGGTTAGGTCAGAGGGAGGGAAGTGGTATGTGGTTGTAGTCATTGATGACTACTCGAGGTAATCTTGGGTGTTGTTTTTGGAAAGTAAGGACGAGGCTTTTCCACTTGTTCGAGATCTGATTTTCATATTGCAAAATGAGCTACCTAAGAATGCCATGAGAGCTATCCGCAGTGATAATGGCACAGAATTCAAGAATGCTCACTTTGCAACTCTTTGCTCTTCTTTGGGTCTCGACCACCAGTTGTCCTCACCTCACACTCCCCAACAGAACGGTGTTGTTGAGCGCAAGAATCGGACCCTTGTTGAGATGGCCAGGACGATGCTCGATGAGCATAGGACTCCTAGGCGGTATTGGGCCGAAGCACTCAGTTCTGCTTGCTATGTTTCCAATCGCATTTTTCTCCGAGCTTTCAAGAAAAAGACCTCTTATGAGCTGCGATTTGGGAGATCACCTAAGGTAAGTCACCTACGGGTGTTTGGGTGCAGGTGTTTCATCCTCAAAAAGGGCGGTAAGTTGGATAAATTTGAATCACGGTCTTCTGACGGTATCTTTCTTGGTTATTCTACTCACTCTCGTGCTTATCGTGCACTTAACCTTGAGACTAACCGAGTGATGGAGACTTGTGAAATTACCTTCGATGAGACTATGCCCTGTGTTTCCACTACTTTTGAGCTTGCAGGTGATGATGAGGTGAACACCAGCATCTTTGTGGAGGAGGAGCAGGACGATGCCGATTGGGGTGATCCCGAGCCGACTCCACCGGCTGCCCCCGTCGACCCTGCGACGTCCACTTCGGCTCATGGTCCCGATCCGACTACTTCCTCTACATGGGGGCCGTCCGAGCAGCTTCCTCAGTCGGTGCCCGTTGCACCTAAGGGAGCTCCAGCTATTGTCGAGGGGGAGGCCACTTCGTCCAGGCAGGCTCCCCGCCACATCCAACGGCAACACCTGTCGGAGAACATCATCGGCGACATCGACCGATGAGTCACGCGGTCTAGGTCCTATCTCACTTTTCTCATTCGTCTTTTGTCGCTTCTTTTGAGCCCCGAAATGTTGGAAACGCTTTGATGGATCCAGATTGGGTTAATGCCATGCATGAGGAGTTAGAAAACTTTGAGCGAAACCGTGTTTGGGTCTTAATTCCTCCACCACCTAGTTGCCACCCCATAGGTACCAAATGGGTTTTCAAAAATAAACAAAGTGAGGATGGGGTGGTAGTGCGCAACAAGGCTAGGTTGGTAGCTCAAGGCTTTTGTCAAAAGGAGGGAATAGACTATGAGGAAACCTTTGCTCCCATAGCTCGTTTAGAAGCCATTAGAATCCTTCTAGCTTTTGCGGCTTCTAAGGGTTTTAAACTTTTTCAAATGGACGTTAAAAGTGCTTTCTTAAACGGCTACATAGAGGAGGAAGTTTATGTTAAACAACCTCCCGGTTTCAAAAATCCCAAGTTTCCAAACCATGTTTTTAAACTTCACAAAGCTCTGTATGGTTTGAAACAAGCACCTAGAGCATGGTATGATAGACTAAAAACCTTTTTGTTTGCTAAGGGCTTTAAAATGGGATCGGTAGATAAGACGTTGTTTCTCCTCAAGCAAGGCAAAGACACTCTCCTTGACCAAATATACGTGGATGATATCATCTTTGGTGGTTCTTCTCATGCTCTTGTTGCCAAGTTTGCAGATCTTATGAGCAGGGAATTTGAGATGAGCATGATGGGAGAGTTGACTTTCTTTCTCGGGTTGCAAATCAAGCAAACCCGGGAAGGGACGTTCGTGCACCAAGGCAAGTACACGAAGGATATCTTGAAGAAGTTTGACATGGGTGAGGCAAAGCCTCTTTCGACACCCATGTCGACTATGACTGCCTTGGATGCGGACGAGGAAGGAGAGGCGGTGGACCAGATGGAGTACCGTAGGATGATCGGGTCGCTTCTGTACATGACGGCGACCCGGCTGGACATTCAGTTCGCCGTCTGCCTGTGTGCTCGCTTTCAGGCGTCCCCACGGACTTCGCACAAGCAGGCGGTGAAACGCATCATGAGGTACTTGCGCTTCACTCCCGAATTTGGTCTTTGGTTCTCCACCTCTTCCTCTCTTGTGCTTTGCGGTTATTCTGACGCCAACTTTGCCGGTTGCCGACTTGATCGGAAGTCCACTTCTGGGACATGCCAGTTTTTCGGGTCTTCATTGGTTTCTTGGTCTTCTTGCAAACAGTCTAGCATGGCACAGTCGACGTGCGAAGCCGAGTAAGTTGCCGCGGCTAGTTGTTGCTCGCAGTTGATTTGGATGATTGCCACATTGAGAGATTCCGGTCTTGAGCTTACTAAGGTGCCTCTGCTTTTTGATAGCACGAGTGCAATTAGTGTGGCCAAAAATCACGTGCTTCATTCAAAGACCAAGCACATTGAGGTCCGCTTTCACTTTTTGCGTGATCACTACAAGAAGGGCAACATTGACCTCCGGCATGTCGAGACCCAAAACCAGCTTGCGGACATTCTCACTAAGCCTTTGGATCAAGCTGTGTTTTCTCGCCTTCAAGGCGAGTTGGGGGTTTGCTTTCCATTTTAGAGGAGGAAAGTTTTGTGTTTCATAGTGCTTTTTTGTTCTTTTTGTCTTTTCTTTGTCCTTCTTCTAAATTTGTGTCTTGTTAGTGTTAGTTGGTGTCAATGCATTTTGCATCTCATTTGCATTTGTGACATAGTTCACTTTAAGCTTCATATCTATAGCCGATATAATGAATCTATGCTCTGTTTGAGGTGTTTTATGTGTCTATGGTGTTGTCTAACTTAGACTCTTTTTTATCTTTATGATATGCAATAGAGCTAAGTTAGAAAAACTTTAAAACTGAATTTAAATTCTCCATGTCACCTCTGAAATGGCACTAGCATGAGTAGGCTTTTGAAGATCCTTCTTGGCTGCTTTGTATATAGCTTGTAACTATGGCTCTTCATTGTTTCATTCACTACCTTTGAGCACCTTGATTAATATCTAAATTGAAATTGCTCTCTGTTTTGTGAATTGGAAAGATCGAGTTGGGTCTGCATTGTGAGCACTTCACCGTGTGTTCGAGACTGCTTCCCATATGGGTCGATACTTGAGCGGTGTCGTGTATAACCAAAACCGGTGTGTCAAGTCCTTTGACTTCACCCGGTTGGTAAGCAGTGGCTTCACTTTGCTTACAACCACTTGCATACAACTTAAATGTGCCTAAAACTGAAAATTGGCTGCAAAACTCTGAAATTTGGAAAATTCATTCAGTTGAGTCATTGGCTTGTTGTATGAACTTTGCTAAGGGATAGTTTTACTTGCTATACATGAGATTGCTTTGAGATAGATTCTATCTTGCTTGCCATGTCTAGCTGTCTCTAGGAGGTGATACCCTTTCTCTGCTCACACATGTAATGCTCTCTAAAATAGCTTCTAAAGTGATCTTAAGCTCAACTTGAGTCTTTGTTGGGCACTTAGAGATTTTCCTATTCTCACAAGATCACATCACTTAGAGCATCTATTCATTGTCTTAGCTCTAAGTATGAAGCTTTCACACTCAATTTGCATTTCATGGCATTTGTAGCTGGATCTTGAGTTGTTGTTGTTTGATGAGCTTCATATGTCAACAAGGGGGAGAGATGTGCATTTCATTCCATTTTCAGCCATCTACTTCCAAGGGGCAGCAAATGTGCTTTTTGAGCTTAATTGGTATCTTTTTGACTTGGCTCTTTCCACCCCTTCTTGGTATCTTGAGAATGCTAGTTCCCAGGGGGAACTTTTGCTAGATGTGTTGAGTCTTTGCCTCTTCTGGAGGATCTAGCTTGTTTTGTTGACTTTGACAGGTTTCGATTGCTTCTTGAGCATTAGGGGACGTAAGTGGTTTAAATTGGTATCTTCTGAGCTCCCCTAGTGTTTAAATTGGAAGTCTGAGCTTTAAGAGCGGTGATTGGTATCTTGGACTTGCTAGCGGGCCCGTTTCTGCCTCTTCTTAAAGGCTAGCTTTGTTTCTCTTGGTTGCGTTGAGTCGTTGCCCATATGCTTTTGTTTGGCATCAATAAGTGGCTTTGTCATGAGGTGTTTTGAAGGATGCTTTTAATTGGTATCATCTTTTGCCTCTCTCTTTTAATTGGTATCGTGTTTGCTTCTCTCAAATGACCCCGTTTTGGCTTTGGTAGCTTTTTGGTCATTTGGAGAGCTTTACCTTGTGGTTCAAATCTGAAATGCACTTGTGTTGACAATGCACTCATCAAGGGAGAGATTGCGAACACATGGTTCATAAGTACCCATGTATGTTCAGTTTTGATGATGAGTGATCGTCCAACACGTGAGTGTTTCAGTTTGAGTGGCTTACCCTAACCTCTGCGAAAGCAGAAATGTGTGTTTGTCTATCGGCTTGTGGTGTGCAGGTGCTATGCCTAGTGACAGTGGTCAATGGCGTAGAGAAGGTCGAGTAGAGTCTTGCCATGTCGATGGACTGAGACCGGTGAAGGGCGGAAGCGGGACTCGGATTGAGGGGCCATGGGCGCCGTCGGACTAGCTGTGGTGGCTAGTACTTAGCATCGGCAACTGCGAGAAGACATGGAGGTAGACCGAGTCGACCACGTCAAGATGGTGGACGTGCGAGTCGAGCGGAGGCTCAGGGGACTCGGAGTTCGACACGGAGAAGACAAGGTGGCTCGCGTCGAGTGGTTTGGTGGTTTAGGCCTCAAAACCATCCGCGTCGGTTTCCGAGTTTGGGCCGCAAAACTCGGGGTTCGGTAGTTGAGCCCAAAGCTACCGGTGGCGGGTTTCCTGGGTTTGGGCCTCAAAACCTAGGCGGAGCTTCCGAGGAAGCGGGGATGACACGTGGCGGAATCCTGGAGGTTGCGTCGAGGCGACGGCAACTCCCGGCAGGAAGCGGGGCCGTCCATTCAAATCGAGGAAGATATTTTTCGGAGCTTGGACTGCAATGCTTAGGCTAGGTAGTTCACTCATGTATCTAGGGGGTCTTTGGGAAATAGCCAAAGCCCCGTTAAATAGAGGATGAAGGGGTATCCTCATCCTCATCTCTTGCATTACTCTTTCTCCTACCTATTCCTAGGTTTTCCCTTCCCTAGCTTCTTCTTCCCTGAGATTCACCGAGTCACCGGTGTAAGAACTTGTGATTGTTGCGAGGAATCGGAGGCCGTAACCTCCGTAAGCCATGGTGGCTTCGCTTTTGTGATCGTGTTCCTCGTTTTGCTTGTGTTCTTCGCGTTTTGCTTTTGCTCCCTCTTTTCCCGAGATGATTTCTCTTTGTAGGGAGTAGCCCTTCCAAATTCGTTTGAACCAAGTTGTTCGTGTTCGTAAGGAGCATCTTTGCATCGAAGGAATTTCCCTCAAACCTCACGAGTGCGTAGATCGGGCGATTTCTTTGCGGTGTTCTTCGTTCTTGCCGCTTTCCCCCCAAATCCTCGTTTTCCTTTAATTCTCACCAAATTGAACGATGATTTCTTCGGGATATCTCCTCCATAGCACTAGAATCATGGCTACCAAGTTGGGTTGCTAGTGGAGAACATTTGGTTAAGATTTGGTGGAGAGAAAAACAATTTTCGCGGTTACTGCGCGTTTGTCGAGGGCGTCGGACGCTCCGAGGGTTTTGCGTCGGACGCTGGTACGTGCTGACGTCAGCGTCCGTCGCCTCGCTTATTGGCGTCCTTCGGTTTAGCGTCGGACGCTCTCCAGAGTCCGTCGCCCAGCGTCCGTCGCGTCTTGTGCGCTGTGCAGTTTTGTTTTGCTCTCGGGTAGGCCGACGGACGATCTTCACAGCGTCCGTGGCCGACCGTTTGTCGCCTCGGCAGTTCTTCGGCTTCTGTTAGGCTCTCTGGAAGGCCGACGGACGTTCGCCTAAGCGTCCGTCGCCAGCGTCCGACGCCCTGCTCTAGAGCGTCCGTCGCGCTGTCTTCCAGCGTCCATTGCCCTGCTTTCCAGCATCCGACGCCTATCTTTTGGGTTGTTTTGCTTGAGGTCCTTGCCTCTTTCTCATAGGGGTTGAGAACTCATTCTTGGTGGTTTCCGGTGAGTTTTCCTTCACTGCCGGCGAGCTTTCATTTGTTCGTTTTCGTCTGAATCCCCGTTCGCGTTGCTCGGGGGAGGTTGAGCACCCAGCAACTAGGTGTGCTTTTTGGGAAGAGTGGCCCAAATATTTCAAGAAAAATTTGAGGCTCTCATTCACCCCACTCTGGTCGCCGTTCTTGGTCCTTCAACAACTACAAAAAAAGCACTGGAACCCGGTGCTCTTCCGCGTCTTACTGGACAGGCTCTGGACGATCTGCCCGCCAGCGACCCGGCTCTGGCGCTCGGCGTCCCAGCTGAGGCAGGCCATCTCCTTCATGCACGCTACGTACAGGTCCACGTCCTCGTCGTCGACGCGGGAGCGGTACGCCCAGAAGCGGCGATGGTGCCCGCCGCTGGCACCGTACCGCACATGGCACACGGCCGCGACGCACTCTTCCGGCGGTGGAGCTCGAAGACGCGCCCGTCCGCCTGGCGCCTGCACGAGACGCTCCGGCAGTCGTGCGCAGCACGGGTGCAGGTCCAGGTCGTGCTGCTCGTCGAAGCTATACGTGGTAGACGAAGCCGCGCACGCGGTCGCCGCAGGCGTCGCAGACCCTTCCGCCGCCGCCGCCCTTGTTGTCCGGACTCCGGGGGCCGCGAGGAGGAACACGAACGTGGTGTCGCCGAACATCACACGCCAGCCATCACTCGCCATGCGTACACGTACTTGTAGCTGTTAGAAGAATTGGGCCTAGCCCAATTGATAATTCCTATAAATCCCAAAGGCCCACTCACACATGCATGGTATGGTGGGGGACTATAGTCCCACCTTGCTACTCTAGAGGGAGTCAGCCTCACTTAAAAGGGTGAGCTATCCCCATCTAGTTGAAGCTATGGGAGTGAGAGGGAAAAGTGAGAAACCCACGCACGCGCTCGCTCGCCTCGCCTCGCCGGGCGGGGCGGGGCGGGGCCGGGCGAAGGGCGCGGGCGCACGGCATGCGCGTGAATGGTCCGGCGATTTCCCGGCCTCGTGCTTGCGGGTCCGCGGCTACCTTTTGCCACTCGTTATTTTTGCATGCATGGAGAAAATTACGCTGACTGTTTTGGTAAGCAATTATTCTCGTATTAATGGTGATTGATTGAGTGATTGACACTTACCTTAATACGGTGATTGGCGCGGCTGATTACTTACCATCTGCCGCGGCGTGTCCTGCCTATATAAGGGAGAGACGTCTCCCTCATTGGCTACCGGTGCTACATCTCCTCCTCGTACCTCTGTGTTGAGCCGCCGTCCTCGCCTTCTCCATCCCGCCGCCGCCGTGTCATCGGCACCGGGAGAGCAGGTCTCTGAAGCCCACGTCCTCTCGTGGTTGAAAACCGTCCAGTCGTGGAACAGGCTCATGAGTTCCAACTCATTGTGAGAGAACTCGAACAGCTTGGACACGTCTTGCCTGAAAAGTTTGTGGCTGGTGGCATGATTGCCAAGTTACATCCATCATGGAGGGACTTTGCCACTACTCTGAAACATAAGAGACAACAGATTTCCGTTGAGGATCTATTGGCTAGTCTCGATGTTGAAGAGAAGGCTCGGGCAAAGGATGGTCCCAAAAGGACACCCGAAGGCCAGTCCAGCGCCAATGTGATGCAGCATGCTGGAAAGAAAAACCAGAACCAGAAAGGGAAAGGGAAGGCTGTGCAAACTACACAGTTTAAGAAGAAGAAGATGAACATGGACGAGGTCGTGTGCTTCGTTTGCGGCGAGAATGGGCATTTTGCCAAGAAGTGCCGCAACTGCAAGGGCAAGAAGAATTAGCAGGGGCAGAAATCTGCCAACGTGACTATTGGTGACACCAGTGGAGGCTCTCGGTATGGTAATTTACCTAGTGTATTTTCCGTATGTCAATCTAATGATTGGTGGATAGATACAGGTGCCAATATTCATGTTTGTACTGATATCTCTATGTTTTCATCTTACCAGGTCGCACGAGGCTCAACCGTCATGATGGGGAATGGCTCGCATGCTACTGTTCTTGGTGTTGGTTCGGTCGATCTGAAGTTTACTTCGGGGAAGATCGTGCGTCTCAAGAACGTTCAGCATGCGCCCTCAATAAAGAAGAACCTCGTTAGTGGATCCCTCCTATGTCGAGATGGGTTCAAGCTGGTGTTTGAGTCGAATAAAGTAGTCATTTCGAGATATGGCCAATTTATTGGCAAAGGTTATGACAGCGGAGGCTTGTTCCGCTTTTCCCTTTCAGATTTCTATAATAAAGTAGTGAACCATGTGTGTGACTCAAACAATTCGGTGGCTGATATATGGCATTCACGTTTGTGTCACATTAATTTTGGTTGCATGTCGCGATTATCTAGCATGAGTTTAATTCCTAGTTTTACTGCTGTCAATGGTTCTAAGTGTCAAGCGTGTATGCAAGCAAAGCAACCTCGTAAGCCACACAAGGCTGTAGACGAGAGGCATTCGACATTATTAGAACTCATACATTCTGATATTTGTGAGATGAATGATGTTTTGACAAAAGGAGGAAAAAGATACTTTATGACTTTGATAGATGATGCTACTAGGTATTGTTATGTGTTTCTGCTAAAAACTAAAGATGAGGCGTTAGAATGTTTTAAGACTTACAAAGCTGAAGTAGAGAATCAACTTGAAAAGAAAATCAAACGAGTTAGGTCTGATCGCGGTGGAGAGTATTTCTCTAGTGAGTTTGATCTGTTCTGTTCGGAGAATGGAATAATTCATGAACGAACACCTCCTTATTCGCCTCAATCTAATGGGGTGGCCGAACACAAGAACCGGACGCTAATGGACTTGGTAAATGCCATGTTAGGAACGTCCAGTATGGCTAAGGCATGGTGGGGGGAGGCTGTCTTGACAGCGTGTCACGTTCTGAATAGAGTTCCCACTAAAAATAGTGAAATAACTCCGTATGAAGGATGGAAAGGAAGGAAACCTTCACTCCATTATTTGCGTACGTGGGGCTGTTTGGCAATGGTTAGCGTACCAATTAATAAGAAGCGTAAACTCGGACCTAAAACAGTTGATTGTATCCTTTTGGGGTATGCTCATCGTAGCACAGCTTATAAGTTCTTAGTAGTAAGATCGGATGCGCCTGATATTTTAGTAGATTCGCTTATTGAGTCACGGGATGTTATATTCTTTGAAAATATATTCCCGATGAAAGGAGCTTATGCTCTGCCTAGTTCATCTAACGAATTTACCCCTGAACCCGCACCTGTAATAGAGCCAATAATTAACCCACCTGAAAATGTGGAGGATGACAGTGTCGTAGCTCCGAGAAGGAGTAAGAGACAAAGGATTGAAAAATCCTTTGGTGATGACTTCACTGTGTACCTCGTGGATGATACTCCCACGACCAAAGCAGAAGCGTTTGCATCACCCGATGCTGACTATTGGAAGGATGCAGTTCGTAGCGAGATGGACTCCATCACTGCAAATGGTACGTGGGAAGTAACTGATCGGCCTAAAGGCTGCAAGCCCGTTGGCTGTAAGTGGGTATTTAAGAAGAAGCTTAGGCCTGACGGTACTATTGAAAAGTACAAGTCTAGGCTTGTGGCTAAAGGTTATACACAGAAAGAAGGCGAGGATTTCTTTGACACCTACTCACCTGTTGCTAGATTAACTACTATCCATGTGCTATTGTCCTCGGCTGCTTCCCACGGTCTTCTAGTCCATCAAATGGATGTGAAGACAGCTTTCCTCAATGGAGAGTTGGAGGAAGAAATATATATGGATCAGCCGGACGGGTTTATAGCACCGGGTCAAGAGGGCAAAGTGTGCAAGTTAATTAAATCCTTGTACGGCCTAAAGCAAGCGCCCAAGCAGTGGCATGAGAAGTTTGACAAAACTTTGACATCTGCTGGGTTCGCAGTAAATGAAGCCGATACATGTGTGTACTATCGCTATGGTGGGGGCAAAGGAGTAATCCTATGTCTGTATGTTGATGACATACTAATTTTTGGGACTAGTATCGATGAGTTAAATGACGTAAAGTCATTCTTATCCCAAAATTTTGATATGAAAGATTTGGGGGAAGCAGATGTGATCCTTAACATTAAACTTATTAAGGGTGAGAATGGGATTACTCTTTTGCAATCTCATTATGTGGAGAAGGTATTGAGCCATTTTGGCTATATGGACTGCAAGTCCTCTCCAACACCTTATGATCCTAGCCTAATACTTCGAAAGAATAAAAGGCTAGGAAGGGATCATCTGAGATACTCCCAAATAATTGGCTCTCTAATGTATCTAGCTAGCGCAACCCGCCCTGACATCTCATATGTTGTAAGCAAATTGAGTAGGTTTTCCTCTAATCCTGGAGATGATCACTGGCGTGGTATTGATCGAGTATTGCGCTATCTGAAGGGTACAATGAGCTATGGCATTCACTATTCAGGGTACCCTGCTGTACTTGAAGGATATAGTGATGCAAACTAGATAACCGAAGTCGATGAGCTAAAGGCCACTAGTGGATATGCTTTCACACTAGGAGGCGGTGTTGTCTCATGGAGGTCTCGTAAGCAGACAATACTTACAAAGTCTACCATGGAGGCAGAGCTCACTGCTCTGGATACAGCCGCCAGCGAAGCTGAGTGGTTGAGAGAACTGTTGATGGACTTGCCTGTGGTTGAAAAACCAATTCCTGCTATTCTCATAAACTGTGACAATCAGATAGTTATTACAAAGGTGAAGAATAGCCAGGATAGTTCAATGAAGTCCACCAAACATGTGAAACGCAGATTGAAGTCTGTCAGGAAGTTGAGAAGCTCCGGAGTGATAGCTGTGGAGTACATCCATACAGCTAAAAACCTGGCAGATCCCTTTACTAAGGGACTATCACGTGTCGTGATTGATAATGCATCGAAGGAGATGGGACTGAGACCCATGTGAGTTAACCTCAGTGGTAACCCATCCTATGTGATCGGAGATCCCGTGAAGTAGGACTTGGGAAGAACAAGCTGTTGGTTGACTGGAGAGTACAATTTACTTTTAACCCACTCCGTTGGAGATGCAGTACTCTCATTACTGTAAGGCAGGCTGACTTCGGTCTTAATGTGTCCTGAGACTCTTAGAGTGAGATACCGTTCTACAGGGTATTCTTGCAAGAACACACCTATATTTGCCTAACTGTTAGTCGCAGTTTGTAAGAGTTGGGAACTCTTTAAAAGCTCATGAAGTGAGATAGGAGTATGACTTATAAGCTCCACTCGCGGGGAAAGGCACTTGGTGGCCTAGTATCAGTCAAGACGTCAAGTGAAACTTGTTCACACCAAACTGTCAATTCAAGGCATAGTCCATTGTGCAGTTGTGGATGAGTCGAGCTTGCCGCTCTAGGTGGATGTTCAATCTTAACCGGTCTCCACTGAAAAGCTGGTATATTAACAGTACTTTGGTACTTGGAGAATGTAGTGTGCCTCTGGGATCTGGTGGGGGATTGTTAGAAGAATTGGGCCTAGCCCAATTGATAATTCCTATAAATCCCAAAGGCCCACTCACACATGCATGGTATGGTGGGGGACTATAGTCCCACCTTGCTACTCTAAAGGGAGTGAGCCTCACTTAAAAGGGTGAGTTATCCCCATCTAGTTGAAGCTATGGGAGTGAGAGGGAAAAGTGAGAAACCCACGCATGCGCTCGCTCGCCTCGCCTCGCCGGGCCGGGCCGGGCGGGGCGGGGCGGGGCGAAGGGCGCGGGCGCACGACATGCGCGTGAATGGTCCGGCGATTTCCCGGCCTCGTGCTTGTGGGTCCACGGCTACCTTTTGCCACTCGTTATTTTTGCATGCATGGAGAAAATTGTGCTGACTGTTTTGGTAAGCAATTATTCTCGTATTAATGGTGATTGATTGAGTGATTGACACTTACCTTAATACGGTGATTGGCGCGGCTGATTACTTACCATCTGCCGCGGCGCGTCCTGCCTATATAAGGGAGAGACGTCTCCCTCATTGGCTACCGGTGCTACATCTCCTCCTCGTACCTCTGTGTTGAGCCGCCGTCCTCGCCTTCTCCATCCCGCCGCCGCCGTGTCATCGGCACCGGGAGAGCAGGTCTCCGAAGCCCACGTCCTCTCGTGTCCCTGCACGGGGTAGGGGGCGTATAAGGTTTTTGGGAAGCGCCGTCGCGACTGCTCGCTGTCCGTCTGCTTCCCTCTACGCTAGCGTCCACTGGTCTTCACCGCCGGCCTGCTTCGACTACTATTGCGCTAGCTCCTCTAGTGCCGACAACCCCACTGTAAGAATGCCTCTCTCTTTGTTCGTTCTTATGTTTATCATGTTGCTAGCACTAAGTAGATCGAGATTGCCTCTGATCGTAGTGTTAGCATGTTCGATTCATGTTTTAGTAGACCGTGTATCTGTGATAGGTTTGCCTATGATACACGTTGTTATAATTGTTGTGCTCATTACTGGAATTAGATTCATTGCTAATTCGCCTCTATTTCCAACAGTAGCCGTGGCCGGGCTCTAGGCAGCCGTCGCAAGTGAACTCCCGGTCGTCCTCGGTGTTCCCCAGCCTTAGCTTGTGGTGCTCCGGGTGGCCGGGCTGGGTGGCCCGAGATCACTGTCGTCGTCTGGTATCGTCATGGCAGATTATTGCGTTCGTCGTCTAGCTATACATACGTAACGTACTCTTCTTTACACTTCTTTTTGATATATATGATGTAGTAGTAGATTAGAAGACACCTGGTCGTGGATGGCACGTATTTATGCACAAACGAGGGACAATAAGGACAAGGATATGATATTCTCTGGCTTTTACTTGGACTCCAAGGTACGGCACAGACAAGGATTAAGTGTCCGCCCAAATTAACATGCATCGTTGTCACAAGTCACAACACTTTAATTTCTGAGAAATTCACAAATCACAACCTGATCATTAATTACGTACACGGTTTATAATAATCAAGGTGATCACGACGCGGCAAATGCTTATTTAACATCTACAAGTACGCGTGGCGAGTGATGGCTGGCGTGTGCTTGCACGGATGGACTTGTCAGTTGTCACACGTAAATCGTTCGTTAGCAAGTTGCATTTCTTTAATTTTGGTTGCGCTGACCGATGAAAACAATGTTGGACTAAGAGATATTCGACTCACTTCAGTTCATTGGGTGGGCAAAACAAGTTGGATTAAGACACTCGACTCTCTTCAGTTCATTGGGCAGCTAGCGTTGGTCGATCGGCACTGCTCTACATACATTTTGGCAGAGACCCTAGCTACTGGTCGGTGTATAGCATGTCTTTGTGGTCGCACTCTTTTGTTGAATGACTCGTCTTCTACGTACCATATATCTAGAACCATGACAGATGGCGTGAACCAAACTGTGTTCATAGAGTAGCAACTACAACAGCTTATTAGCTCTATTTTTGTTATCAAGACTATTTTAGGATTTGTATAGCGAAAAGTTGGACTCCAACATTTATATGCTATAAAATAAGAAGCTGGTATCCATTAATTTTCGGTGGGCGCACAAATAGGCAACCACATACACTTGCTATCTGACTTTGTAAAATATGGCAAGACTGTTATGAATCTCTTCTTTTATTTCTTAGAGCTGATTTTTATTTTACAAAATGGCAAAACAATGGAATTTGGCTACTAATTTTAGCCAAGATGTTGAAGTTGCTCTAAGCTTTGTTTACAGGATCGGATGATTTCAGAAAAGTTAGCGCCAAAAACCAAACACTCTGATGTCATGGAACCAAAGATTACCTAATAAGAGCCTTGATTTCACTGGTTTATTACACTACTACAGAAACGGCAATCACTGCCGGCCCATCACTGCCGATTTTGTTTGGGTCGGCAGTGATGCCTCTTCACCGCCGGTTCTTTCTCTGACAGACCCCCAATTATTGGGGTCAGAGGCCGAACCGCCAGTGAAACACCACATCACTGTCGGTTCGTGGCTTGAACTAGCAGTGATGCCTCTCGGCCCTATCACTGCCGGTTCAAGCCACCAACTGGCAGTGATGTGGTGTTTCACTGCCAGTTCGTGGCTCCAACCGGCAGTGAAAAGTTGTACAGTATAAAGCACACGAGCTCCTCTCCCTCCTCTACCCCAACAGTGCGTGAACAGGAGCTCCTCTCTCCATTGTTGCGGCTGGTGGATTTCTTGAACTCCATTGTTGGCTCCTCTTCACTCTTGGATCCTCATATATTTTTGCTCTTGGTTAGTAACAAGCATAATTCTTTAGAATTGTTGGTTTACATTGTTTTTGTGTGTAAATCTATAGTTTAGAGCTATGCTAGTTTTCATGATCAAGAAGGGAGAAGTTGCAATTTGTGTCAATTTTTTGTACCTTTTAGATCCAAAAGTATTTAGGAAAATTGTAGCACTTTGTTTTTATTGGATAATTATTGTATAATCATTGAGTAGGTATGTTCGAAAGATTCGTCTCGAAAATTATGGATAAAAATTGTAATTAGTTATATTTATTACTTACATTTAATACTCCAAGCATGTATTAAAGATTTGATGGGATGTGGAATATATTCGGTATTGATTACTTACATTTAATACTCCATGCATGCATGCATTTAATACTTACATTTAATACTACATGAATGCATTTAATACTCACATTTAATACTCCATGCATGCATTTAATACTCACTTTTTATAGCTCGGCCAAATTCAAATTATAAAGAAAAAAAAATATTTTTCAAAAATGCTCCTATTAATATGTGCTTATGTTTTCTCTGCTCTCTCCATTTTATCAGTGCAGACATGGCTCGAGGGTGGATGTACGATCTGTCACATACAGACCCACGGTACTTGACGGACATCGACGATTTCATCAAGCGAGCTAGAGCCAATGCTGGGGACTCACATCTTGTATTCTGTCCATGCAAAGACTGTAAGAATACGAGAAAATGGGGCGACGTGGAGCATATATATTTGCACTTGATCACAAGGGGGTTCATGAGAAACTACACGATTTGGACTTTACATGGGGAGGTTGGTCAAAATGTTAATGATGATGTGCCCATGCCTAGTGTATCCCTGAATGCATTATTGCCTCTTCATGAGTACACAGAACATGTGCCTACCAATAATGATGTGTTTATGAATACATTAGCTGACGACACTGAGGAAAATGATGTCATTTCACAGCTTCTAGATGATGTGCCTGGGAGATTCCTTAGTGCTTCACAGTTGGAAAAACTGGAGATGATGAGAAAGGATGCAAAAACACCATTGTTTCCGTACTGCCCAATAAGCAAACTGGAAGCCAACATCATGCTATTGGAGTTCAAATCAA
Organism: Microstegium vimineum; assembly: GCA_022036555.1. NCBI lineage: Eukaryota > Viridiplantae > Streptophyta > Magnoliopsida > Poales > Poaceae > Microstegium > Microstegium vimineum. Next base: position 29,872,888 of record CM039135.1, read on the forward strand.
TGAATGGGTTGAGTGATAAAGGCTTCGATAACTTGTTAGTTATACTACATAAACTGTTCCCGAAGGCCAAGTTAGCAGAAAAGACTTACCTTGCGAAGCAAATGATTTGCCCAATTGGCCTCAAGGTTGAGAAAATCCATGCGTGTTTCAACGACTGCATATGGTACCGTGGAGAGAAATACAAAGACTTAGATGCATGTCCCAAGTGTAAAACTCCCCGATACAAGCAAGGGCCATCAAATGATGGAAGCAAGACCAGAGGAGGGCCAGTAAAGTCCGTGTGGTATTTTCCTATAGCTCTACGAGTGCATAGGTTGTTTTCAAATGAGAAGTCAGCCAAGCTGTTGCGTTGACACGGCGAAGAGCGAAAGAAAGATTCAATGATGAGACACCCTGCCGATGGGTCGGACTGGAGGACTATCAACACTATGTTCTATAAGAACATCGGTGGAGAGGTAAGGCATCTGTGGTTTGCTTTGAGCACGGATGGGATGAACCCGTTTGACCAAGTGAGAACCAATCATAGCACTTGGCCAGTGACGCTATGTATATACAACCTTCCACCCTAGCTTTGTATGAAAGGGGCATACGTCCAGATGCCATTACTAATCCAAGGACCAAAACAACCTGGTAATGATATTGATGTGCTTCTACAACCAGTGATCGATGAACTACTACAGATGTGGGAGACGGGTGTGAAGGATGTCTGGAATGAGTACAAAAAAGAACATGTCACGGTAAAGGTTGTACTTATTGCTACAATCACCAACCTACCAGGGCGAGGTTCCTTGTCTGGATAGAAGACAAAAGGATACACTGAGTGTGTCGAGTGCTTGGACGAGACTGATGCTACAATCTACCAGAAAACAGGAAGATGGTCTACATGGGACACCATAGGTTCCTACGTCGAGATCACCCTTATCGTAGGAATACAAAAGATTTTAATGGGACTACTGAGAAACGTGGACCTCCAAAGTATCGAGACGGGAAACAGCTGCTTCAACAATTAAGCAAACTCACAAATGTTGTCCTTGGAAAGGGGGATGGGGCAGTAGCAGCGCCAACCGATAGTATCTGGAAGAAAAAATCAATCTTCTGGAAACTACCTTACTAGCCACTTTTGAGTGTACGTCACTATCTTGATCCAATGCACATAACTAAAAACGTGTGCGGTAACACACTTAACACGTTGATGAACACCGGGGGAACAAGCAAGGATTCTCTCGCGACACGCTTGGACATGCAACACCTGAGCCTCAGGAAGGAGTTGCACCCAGTAACTCTTGAGAATGGCCACTTGAAAGTTTCGGTGTGCATCTACTTGTTCATCTTGTGGATCAAATAAAAGCCCTTGGCCCAATGTACCTACACCAGATGTTTCCCTTCGAGAGGCTCATGAAAGGTTTTAGACGGTATGTTAGGAATAAATTCAGACCAGAAGGGAGCATGGTAGAAGAATGGTCAACAGAGGAGTCTATTGAGTTCTCCACATATTATCTGGACATCAAGCGGGTCGGAGTTCTAGTATCTCATCATGATGGAAGACTAGGGGGCAAAGGAACAATAGGTGAGAAAGTTGTCAAAATAGACAAAGTGGTCTTCTTCAGACAAGCACACTTCGTTGTTCTCCAGCAGGCCGACGGTGTGATGGAATACATTGATGAGCACAAACAGGTACTGCAAAGGAAGCACATCGATAGGTCACAGGCTTGGCTTGAGAAAAAACATAAGGAGGAATTTGGTGACTGGTTTCAACGCCAAAGGCTAGGAATGGTGACGGGATGTCAGCTAGATCTCTTAGCCCCCGGACCTTCGACTACGCTAATGATGTACCAAGGATATCAAATAAATGGTTTTACATTTTACACAAAAAAAAACAGGACGGAAAGAGCACCAACCAAAATAGTGGTGTTCGTTTCGACGCCCACGATGAGTACGGCACGGTGGTGGCAACATACTATGGTTTCATAGATGAGATATGAGAGCTAGACTATGGACATCAGTTGAAAGTTGCTCTTTTCCATTATCTGTGGGTCCGGCTGAATGAAATCAACACCGACAAGGATGGGTTCACTACCGTTGATCTATCCAAGACCGCATACAGAGATGACCCCTTCGTCCTTGCAAAGGATGTTTTGCAAATCTTCTATGCAAGGGATAACAATACAAATGGAAGACGACATGTAGTATTGCAAGGCAAAAGGAAGATTGTCGGTGTCGACGGAGTGACAGATGAAGAAGACTACAAAGGTTATGAAGAAATGGCTCCTTTGGGGCGGACGTTACCCTACATGTCCTTGAAGAGGGTGACGAACTTGCTTACCTCTGGAGTGATCACGATGAGGCCATCATCGTGCCTGCACCGTGAATTGTTAGAGTATCATAAACTATGTAATCCTTAATGAAATGTTGTTTTAGTCATTTGCATCATTGATTGATTGAGTTGTACCATGTTGTTGATTGATGTATGTCATGTCAAAAGGAATTCAAAAACTATAAAGAATTAGACCTTGAGTGTATAAGCATTAATGTAGAGCTCCTTAAAACTAGAAAAATCTATGTTGGAAGATTGTCAACTTCTATTCAAATTTTTTGAGTAATTACAAAGGGGGTATTTGAATTTTAAACCCTTATTCAATTTCAAAAGGGAATTCAAAACCTATACATAATTAGACCTTGAGTGTACAAGCATTAATGTAGAGCTCCTCAAAACTAGCAAAAGCTATGTTGGAAGATTTTCAACTTCTATTCAAATTTTTGGAGTAATTACAAAGGGGGTAATTGAATTTTAAACCCTTATTCAAATTCAAAATGGAATTCAAAATCTATAAAGAATTTGAATATGCTACTTCAGCAAAAGTTGTATAGAATTAAAAATTATGCAACTTCTATGTTTAGAGTTTTTCAAGTTTTAGTCAAAAATCAGGAGTAATTTGAATTCTAAAGCAAAGGGCAAATTTTAAAAAAATTACAAATCACTGCCGGTTTGTAAGGAACCGGCAGTGATGTTACCCTATCACTACCGGTTATATCTACCAACCGACAGTGATGTCCTCTAATCACTGCCAGTTTAAACTAACCGGCACTGATGCCTCCACATCACTTCCGGTTCTTGTTACAAACCGGTAGTGATAGGGTACATCATTGCCAGTTTGTAACAAGAACCGGCAGTGATGTGCCCGCGTATATAAGGAAAGGGCGCGGTCTGAAATTTTCAGACTCGCGCCCGTTCCACACTTAGCCATTTCTGCTCGACGCTGTCGCTCTGGCTTGACACCACCCGAGCTCGCCACTGCACGCCGCCGCCGCCCCCTCGACCTCGACGCCGTGAGGAGCTCCCACCACTGCACGCCGCCGCCACTGCCTGCCGCCGCCGCCCGCTCTGCTCGACGCCGGTAGCTCGACGCCGCTCTGCTCGACGCCGGCCAGCGACCTCGCCCGCGACGGCACCCAGGACCTCCACCGCGATGGCCAGCGACCTCGCTAGCTACCTCGTTGCCACCTAGGAGTTCGGAATCCGGCCCCCCAGAACCGACGGTGAGCTCTAACCGCCATGCAACCAAGGTGTTCGAGGGAATGCCGCAGTGGACTGCTAGCTTCAAAGGAGAAGGAGGGAGAGGCAGGAAGAAGGAGGGAGAGGGAAGGAGGGAGAGGGAGGAAGGAGGAAGAAGGAGGGAGAAGGGAGGGAGAGGGAAGGAGGAAGATGGAGGAAGACGGAGGGAGAGGAAGAAGGAGGGAGAAGGAGATAGAGAGAGAGAGAGATAAATTAGAGAGATAGATAGATTAGAGAGATAACTTAGATATATAGCTTAGATAGCTTAGATAGATAGCGAGATAGAGAAAGAGAGAGAGAGAGAGAAAGAGATAGAGAGAGATAGAGAAAGAGATAGGTAGAGATTCGAGAAAGAGAGAGATATATAGATAGACTTGTATGTCATCCTTGTATCCTTGTATATATATCATGATTCAATTTTTTATGGATAGAGAGATGCATGATTAAAGAGATATCGAGATACTTTGAGCAAATTTTCTTATGATTAAAGAGATATAGATGTATAAATGTCATATCATATAAACATGTCAAAGATAGAGATAAAGGTAGATAGATAGAGAAAGATAGAGAAAGAGATATAGATGTATACATGTCATATATCTTATGCTTGTATATATGGCATCATCTTATGCTACACTTATGCTTGTATATATGCCATCATCCTATGCTTGTATATATGTTATCTACCTATGAGTTAATACCAATAATCGAAATTATTATCCAGAAACATGATAATTAAGCGTCGATTCACCACCCGTCGCCCTGCGACCGAAGCCGATGACCAAGGAACTAGTGGTGGCGGTGCTGAACGTGACCAAGGATCCGATGACAACTAGCAAGGGGATCAAAGACCTTGGAGCCCTAGCCATATGCTAAACCTAGAAGAGGGCCAAGGAGACGAGGTAATAACTTAGGTCATACCTAAAAACACGGTAGGTCAAGTTTGATGGGGACTTATTCATAAATTTTGAATCAGGTTTCGCCGGAAGGTCCAAGTACTGGTGCAACAAAGCTCCCTCAGACAACTAGACACTGGCACATCTCTCAGTTCGATCAACTAGGGGAGCCGGTGGAGTCACTTAAAGCATTGGGCCCATACAAGAGTACCATTGGGGCACTTGTAAGGGATTTCATCCCGATCAAATACAGGAAGTGGAATAGTAGTGAGCAAGACCCGTGGAGGGTTCCAGAAGTGGAGAAGGAACTAGTTTCGAACAAGCTCAGAGGGTATTTCACTTTCCCTAATGATTGTGATGAAGCGACAGTCAAGAAGAGGACCAAGGAAATCATGGGTCACTCCTTCAAGAATTTCAAGGGAAAGTTGCACAAGCTCATCAAGGAGGAAAAAGAACCGAATTTTGCGGAAGGTGAATTCAGCAAGCAGAGGGACTTCTAGGAGGAGTTCAAGGCTTACAAGCTATCTGAAGAGGCCAAGGCATCAAGCGAAAGAAACAAAGAAAACTCGCTTAGGTCAAATAATCCTCACCGCCTAGGATCGCATGGGTATGTAAGGAAGATTCCGGATTGGGATGCCCAAGTCGAAGCACTAGAGCGGAGCGGCCTTACGCCTCAGACAAGCGATTGGCAGCCCAGATCAGTGAACTACCTACTCGCGAGGGGGCACGATACAATCCTGATGGGAGCCTTTCCGCCAGAGTTGAACCTGTCACCGATCTCCTCTAGAAGATTTCCACGATCACCGAGGGAATGAATAGAGGGGCCCACAGGTCGGATAGAGAAAATGACGTGCTCACGCAAGCACTTGGGACCAAGGAGCACCCCGGTCGCACTAGAATCTAGAGGAGCCGGGGTAATTCTTTGGGAGAAAGCATTTGAAGGTGAATCCGCTTCCTATAGGAGTTGGGTGAGGGCTAGAACGCAAAGAGAAGAGGAGTTCCAAAGGATGCAAGAGGAGCTAGAATAGAGCATGGAAGCACGGATAGCTGCTCAAGTGGCGAGCGCTATGCAATCCATGTGTTCGAGTCAAGGGCCGCATGCAATCCCTGCTTTGAATAGCTTAGTGCCCGGCAAGGGCCGTAGTAGCTGTGGCTCAACCCCTATGCCTGACGACGAAGAGGTCAATGCTCCTCATCCGGTGGATGACATCATAGAACCTGTGAATGTCAGGTTGTACATCCGTCAGCAGTGGACCAAAGACAAGGTGGCGGTCCGGCAAGCATTTCCTAGAGGAGAGAACGTCATTCATGGCAAGCTAGTGCCACTCGGGTATGCCAGGGTCAGCATTGATAAGATCTTGGACAAGAAGTACAATAAGATACATATTGATTTCCCAGTGGAGGAAGAAAGGCCGCGTCTAGTTCACAACTTGGGCACTCATGTCGCCTGGCGCAAACGATTCATCAAGCTAGACGAGCAACAATCTTCGGAAGATGAGGATGATAGTGAATCATCTCGGTCCCCTCCGCGAAGTGGTTTCTCTCCTCATCAAGATCCACCGACACCTCCTCCACCGCCAAAGGAGAAGACTCCTTCTCCACCGCCAAAGGAGAAGACTCCTTCTCTACCACCAAAGGAGAAGACTCCTTCTCCACCGCCAAAGGAGAAGACTCCTCCTCCTCCTCCTCCACTAGCTTCAAAGTCCTCAGGACTAGGATCTCGATGTCCTAGGTCTAGATCAGGTTCGACTTCGCAACAAAGGAGGTCATCAGCTTCGGTTGGTAAAGATCCCAAGATGACTAGTAAAAGGCAGAAACTAGCGCCGACTGAGGACAAAATTCTACGAGCTCATATTGCAGAAAAGGCCGCCAAACTTGCCTTGTATGCACGATTGGCTTATATACCTGAGAAAGAGAGCGAATTTGAAAGGCAAAGCAAAAATCCGAGTAATCAAGAAAGATCTAGAGAAATACACACCTTACAACAGCTAGAGATACAAACCTTGGCCGTGGACCTGAACATAAGCATGAAGGATGCCGAGAATCTCTATTTTGGAAAAACCAAATTTGAAAACACCAAAGTTGTATAGAAGTTTGAACTAGTCAAACCTATGGTCACCAGCGAAGAAGAGTATAGAAAATTGCCAACAAACATGCGATAGTTGCATGATTATTACATCATAGACAGTAATAGCAGCGAAGACAAGATAGCAACCTTTGAAGTATGCATCCCTTCCTGTTTACATTTTAATCATCCTAAAGAAGTTGTGCATACTATTCATTATGAAGACCTCTTTCAACTCTTTCAACGACGCTCACTGGATGTGCAGATTATGATGTTATGGACTCTATAAGTACCATACTCTAACAACGTTATAATAAACTACGTGATCTACATTTGAATATATCCATACATGTTTATTTTGCAGGTCTATAGAAAAATTTTGCCTCCAAAAACAAAATAGCATTTTTGACTTCTTGGACCCCATTTTGGTAAATGAGACAACATGCAAAGCCGGTCTCCAAGATCTGTATGTCTTAGCAAGTTTGAAGATAGAGTTTGAAAGAATGTTTTCAGTCGGCAAAACAAGCGCACTGCTAACCTACAATTGCGAGTATGTGTTCTCGACCCTTACTTAAGTGTTTTTTTCTTGATATATCATTCAATAACATGAGCTTTGTGATTGCAGGAACCATTACGTCCTCGTAGATATAAGTCTTAAAAATTCAACTATCGAGGTGTGGGACTCAAAAAAGAAGCCACTTAAACTTATCGAACCCCTAGTCAAAGTGCTAAATATGTAAGTGAACCCAATATCACCACACTTTTCAATCACATATGATATTGTAATTAATGTCCTCAGCCTTCACACTTCATTTACATTGTCACATAGAATGAAGGAATTACCTGATTGGAGAAATGTGGAGCCTAAGCTGCAAAAGAAATGGAGAGTCCCATTCAAAGTGGAGTATATGAAGAAGGTCAAGCACCTAGATCAACCAATGGGGAACAACGAGTGCGGGTTCTATGTGATGTGGACAATGCTTGCCTACTTTGGCGCAAAACTAGGAATAGGAGATGACATGGTACGTACACATCACATTTTAATTCTATTGTTTTGTATTATGTATGTGCATCTCAATATCATCTTGTATCAATTTACAACGCAAAGATCAGTGCCACAACAGGTTGGTAGATTTTGAGATAAGAGGATTTCAAGAGGAGATAGCAGCTCTTATTCTGGACGAGATAGTGTATAGAAAAGGATATCTGTCCATTGTGCAGAGTAAGGACTTCAAGAAGATCTACGGAAAAGACCGCCTCGAAAGGCTATTGTAATACGACATTTAATTCGATACTTTAAGTTTTGTTTGGATGTTTTGTAATAATTATTATAAATGTGTGATGGGTTTGTATTGTCGCTAGTCCACAACCACCTTCAATTCACATCGATATCAAATGGATCGATATCAAACACCTCCACGATCTCCCTCCCCACCACCTCTACCCTAAACCCCAAATGAAAATTAAACAATTAATAAAATGCAATTTTAAAAAATAATATCACTACCAGTTCAATTAAAACCGACAGTGTTGGCTCAAGCATCACTGTCGGTTGGTGGAACAAACCGGCAGTGATGGCTCAAGCATCACTACCGATTCGAATTACCAACCGGCTGTGATGCTTGAGCCATCACTGCCGGTTTGGCATAACCGGCAGTGATGGCTTGGCCTCATCACTGCCGAATTGCCAGTGCCGGTTCAAAAACCGCCACTGAAGGGGGGTTTTGAACCGACACTGTTTGTCGTTTCTGTAGTAGTGTTAATTTTATTTGCTAGAAATATCCTGATTAATATGGCCATCTACCTGTCCAATTTTTGTAGGAGAATTTCACTTTTACCTATGCTTTGCTTTGGTGAACATCTGTGCATATATGGATTTTTTACATATATCATTTTATTTTGCATTTCATAGAATAACATGCATTTTCCAAGAAATGACAAAATTGATCCTCATGGATACCAATGTGGTTTTCATACAAAGTATTGATTTTCACTTGGAATTTCAAGTGCACTAGGTAAGGATAGAATTCAATCCTAGCATAATGATGACATAATAGAAGTTGAATATGTTTTTGACTAGAGAGAATCAGGGCATAAGCATGGACATAGGGACCATTTAAGTCGACAATAATAATTATGCATGATTGAAAGGACCTGATTGGCATAGAGGGGGGGTGAATAGGCCTGTCTAAAATTCAACTCGACACATGTTGTCAGTCACAGGCCGGCACTGCCAGGCTCAGGGCCGGCACTGTCGGGGTGGCCGGCACTGCTGGGCTAAGAGCAGCAGTGCTGGTCACTTGAACAGATTTCAACACAATTCAAAATGTAAAGCTTGAATGGAAATTGTGCTTGAATAGAAACCTTCCTAGAGGTGAAGGGAACCTCTAGCACCACCTGAAAAGTGGTAGCAACACACCCACCAAGTAGATCGGGTCCAAACCATAGAAATCACCTTGCAAACAAGATATATTAAAATATAGAGATAAACACAAGGGGACACAAGATTTGACCCGTGGTTCAGCTCGCCACCAAGGCTTGCCTACGTCCACGTTGTTGAGGTACGCCACACAAGGCTCAAGCTCGCCACACAAGGCTAGCTCTTTCCTCGGTCTCAAGTCAAGGGAATGAACCCTTAAGATGAGAGAAGTGTATTAGCAATAGTTGGGTGATACAAACTTCCCTAGACTGCCACACGAAGGAGGCAAGCTCAAGGGCAACCTCTAGCCGGCTAGGAGCAAAGCTCCAAGAGTAAAGAACTCAAACCACCGGCCACCACGCAAACCAAATGCTTGTTGGAGTGAAGATCCGAGGGAGAAGCTTCTTCTCAAAGTTTGGAGGCTCAATCTCTCAAAGAATGATTGGAAATCAATGGAGAAGAGTGGATGAGCACCAAGGGAAAAGGGAGAGCAAGAAAGAGCTTCTCTGTTCTGTTTTTGCGAAGTCTGAGAATTGGAATAGCAGAACTAGCCGTTAGGGGGAAGTGAGGAGGTGTTTAAGTACCCCTCACTGCCAACGGGCAGAACAAGTCACGGCAGTGCCGGCCTATAACCCGGCACTGCCGGCCTGCCCGACACTGCCGGCCTGGGCAGAACAACAAAGGAATGATCTTCAATAAGCTGACTGATTTGCTCACTTTATATGTGGATGTGTGAAGTATATAGATAGATGTTGTATTTGGTTCACTTGTTGGCATGTGTGTTAAGTCCCTCTTAATAGTATGGCATACCTAACTCAATTTTAAAGTATAAAAGAATTTAAACTCCTTTGAGCTTGTTGCCATGCACTTTTGTAATTGGAGGGGTCCGCCAACCTGTTCATCAACCTTCTTAAGTTTAACCTGCTTGTCATACTTATAAAGTCTCATTAGTTCTCTAATTGCGTTGTTATGTCACCAAAACTCACTTAAGGCTTGATTGCACTTTCAATGATGAACTACAAAATAGTACTAGAGCATACACAATGACAGAGCTAGAAACTGTTAGGACCATTCTTATTATGCAGAAATATTTATCTAACATATTTTGGTGTTTCTCGATCTTTTATACAAATAAGATAACCCTTTGCATTTTATATATAGACGAGCTCGAGCAACTACCTAGGGTTGCCGGTCGGTAGTTCTACCATTGAGTATATATAACAAGCATATAAGCGTTTGTATTGCAATATAAAAACATCTGAAACAAAAAAGAACAGTAAACATTTTAGGGGAAAATAACAAAATAAAGTAACTCCAGGCCTCTAACGCTCAACCAATCAATTTATTTCTTATGTGCAAAAAAGATTCACGGTAATAACAGGAACAAAGCAGATAAGTAAAATATATAGATTACAAATTTCAAATAATATAAATGATATTGGAGATCAATTTGGAGGGAGAGCAAACAAGAAAGCACTAAGTACATTTAACAAGCTAAAATTAGAGTGTCTACTATGTGGAGAACGAAGAACTAGACATTTGGTAGCAATAATAAAAGGAATAAAAAAGATGGAGAAAAAACAGGAAAAAAACTAATCTTAAATATATAAGATCATATTAGAGAAGAAATTTAAGTACCAATAAGATCATTAACTAGATAATTATAATATTAAATAACTAATTAAAGGATAAAAGCTATCCTTTGCCCGTGTGATTTATTGACCTGCGTCACACGGTTTTTTTTTGGCCGTTGGATGTGCACTTGCTTTGATCTGCTCCATCAGTCTCGTGCCGCGTCTTCTGTTGGTCTCCGGCACCGTTTCTATCGCTGACCCGTGGGTCCTTCATGTTAGCTATTTGTTTTTTAAACGAGCGGCGTTTTCTCTCTTTGACCTGTTCATTTCCTTTCCGTTTCATTTCCTCTTCCCGCTTCGTAGGTGCAGGCTCTGCAGAGAGGCTCTCTGTCATCGATTTGCTGGCATTTGTGAGTTTTTCTTCCAGTATTTTAATAGATGTTGTAGATCTCGTTGCTCTCCACCTTATTTTTGTGGGATTTTTCGCTATTTTGATTTTGTTTCTTGTCATCTGATTTGATTAGGCAGAGGAGGAGGTGAGGTCGAGGTCAAGGTCGAGACAATGGCGGAGGCTTAGGCTGAGTTGTAGCTAGAGGCGTAGAAATCTGCACCTCGTAGATCTCTCCATCTTCGGTGTTTGTGGTAGTGGCGGCACTCCAGTGAAAAAATCTGAGTTGGACTGCCTACTCTGGTGAGTTCGTCGGATCTCGCCCTCTCTCTTTCCCTTTTGATTGATTTGATTTGATTCGAAATCTGGCGACCCACACAGTGAGGGAGCCCGCAACCCCACCCAAAAAAACACTGTCTGTGTCTGTGTCTTGGATTAGAGTGGATTTGGATCGATCTGATCCGAAAACAAGGCGTATTATGCATGAACCTGATGATGATGTCCCTGGACGAGGGGCAGTTCCTCAACATGTGCATCAAGCTTCTCAACAAGGTACGTCCATAGGACACACCATACCATCCTGTCCATTAGCACGTGGGTGAGGAAAGAACTAAACATGGCCTGATTGATAGTTGTCCATTTGTCAAACAGGCTATCCCAGCGAGTCTGTTCATCATTATCTGTGCAAGGTATGTCGATCTTCTATCCATCTACTCCTTTTTCTCTAGCTGTATATTTGGTTCACGATTTGAGATCTGGTTTTGGTAATAGTTTTATATTTGAGTCATGGTTGCTTAGCCGTTTGATGTGTTGTGTCTCGTTCAGTCCCAGCTATTGTATGCTCTGTCTTTATGCTTGTCCAGATCTATTTGTTACTGCTATCATCCATTTAATATTAAATGTGAGTATCCAATAAACGACTTCAGATATATGTGAGTTTGGTGAACTGATGGGTAGTAAACTGCTATGAAATATTAAAACCATTTGTTACTACTATGAAATATTAATTGTTAGTTTATGTAAAAGCAGTTCACTAGTGAACTGGAGTTCAGATAGAGCAGTAATATAGCAATTCAGATATAGCAGTTCACTATTGGTGCGTTAATCACTAGTATGCAATGAGACTTTACTAGTGAACTGTTATTTCTGAACTCGAAGATAAACTCCAGTTCATAGCAGTAATAGCATTTGTTACTAGTGAACTGGATCATCTAGTCCAGATATATATGTCAGGATCACATTTACATGTGGGCAGTAAACTACAGTTCTTTAATTTCAGTGTGGTAAATTCTTTTGTTTGCAAAAGAAATTTGACATGGAGCTCGACATGATATGCCTAAGTCCACTGCATATTGTGTTGCTCTGTTCTTGCTTGTGATGATAGCTCAGCTTGTTTAATCAGTTTGATTTATAGCTAATGCCAACATATTTTGTTTCCTTTTTCATTAGGTTGCATCCAAGCTGGATGTGTATCAATTTCGTTGGAGGTGAGACCTGTGTTGTGATTTTGGTCAGTAAGGTTGTGGTGCACTAGAAACGTATTTTAAATTTCAATAATATGCTTTAGTTTGGTAACTATATTGTATGCTTTTAAATTGAAAGTACTCATATGCAGGAAGTAAGTATCTCTATATAGCAAGTCGGTCATGTGTCATTTGCCTAACATATTGTTTTTCTATGTTTGCTTACTATATATTCAGTTAGAGTAGAGCTCTTTATATATGTAACTCACATGCAACATCTCTTTACAGCAGCTGTTTAGAAAACTCCAGTTCTTTGTGTTTGATTGAATGCATTAGAAATTAACCAGGCTTTGGATTAGTTCACTTGGTTCAGTAAATGGACGGTAGCTCTGTGTGCTTCAGTAAACTTTATTATTTATTATTGATGGTCTGATAGTGTACCTTTGTGTTAGTAATTTGCACAGATTATTAGAAACGTTCATTGGGTTTCCTTTGGGAATATGGGTTTTTTGTAATCTTATTATTTCTTGTGATTAATCCCCAATTGGCATGCAATGATGTAGTAATATTAGGCTATTCATTCGGGTTCAAAATATGAATTTTTACCCGTGTTTAGTAATCCCATGACACATTTAATTTTGTATGCGATTGCTAAGCTACAATTTGGGACTGAATTCCAAACAGTATACTGCTTGCATCAGAAATACCAATGAAGACTACATTGTCTGACCTGCTCTAAATATAGTGTCCGGGAGATGTTTGAAATTATCCATATTTATTCTGTTGTCATAGTTTCTATTTTACAATTATCCATTTATTTTGGAATAATTTTATAGTTACAGTATAGTGCAACTACATTTACAGTTTTTTATCAGGTGTAATTTTGGAGACCTGCTACTATAGATCTATTCTATGTTGTTGTCAGTTGTCACCGTTTTTCTTCTCCATGTTTTGCTATTTGTGTTGTGGAGATTTTGAGGTAGTGACTCTACATCTAGCTGCTATTGATCTGATTCTATTTTTTTTAATAATAATGTACCTACTACTATATATTAATTTTGTAGTTACAGAAGGGTTCAACTACACTTACAGTTGTTGACCAATTCCAATTTGTAGGTATTATTGATGTATCTAGTACTAAGTTTAAATAGTTAATTTTCTTTGACTAGTATTTTTTTTTGTATTTTGCATTTCGTAGGTAATTTTGTTTTTATTATTATGTTTGGTTCATGCAATGCCCTTAGAACTTTTTTTGTATTTGCATTCCATAGAAAATATCTGTTTTTTGTATTTTCTTTATTTACTTTGATATGTTTGGTCAAACATTGTCCTTAAAATTTTATTTTTGTTTTTGCATTTCATAGAAAATTTCTGTCTTTATGCTTTGCTCTCTAAAATAATCTTTGTTTTATTTCTTCTCATTTTTGTTTTTTTGGTATTCATAGGCGTAGTGGATGTGGAGAGGAGATGGAGGCGGAGTCATTTCTGGTGTTGATTATTGTTTGTTGGTCTAAATTTGGTTACAAGTTGTACATTCAGCTACCAGTCTTCTTTTTCCTTTTTTGATCTTGTATTTTTGGATATCTTCAGGTAGAGCATGAGACTAAGGTGGTTGATGATTTTATTTGTCTTATTTATTTTTCAGAAACTAAGTTACTGCTTTATTCCTAAATTTGTTTTTGTTGCGGAGACGTTTGACTTTTATCCTTCTCTGCTTTATTTTGGTATGTTTGTTGCCTTATCTGTTGAATTGGTATCAGATTAGGTTTGTTATTTGTCTTTCATAGATTTTTTTGGGTTTTTGTTTCTTTTTGAATTATTATTAATTTCATTTTAGATAGTCATATTTGGTTTGTTGGCTGTCCTCTTTGCAGCAATAGCAGTAGGAGTGTATGTAGGCCAGGGAGAGGTGGTGGCCAAGCGGAGTAGGTTGGATCACCAGCGTGGGTTCAACGACAGCTGACCTACCAGAGGTAGTAATATAAACCCTGCATTTTTTGATTGTATAAGGCTGATGTAACTAGTTCTGTGCTGCCAGTCCCTTTTTAAGGAGTCTTTGTTTTTTGGTCAGATATGCTACCCGACCTTTTGCTTTTTTAACATGCTCACAATCTGGTAGTAGATGTATTTATTTCTAGTATTTTGCATCTTGTGCACTGTATATCATTAGTTTTGGTCATCTTTATTTTTGTTTTGAATTTGATTAGATTTTCCTTTTATTCAGTGTGTCTTGGGTCCTTACTCATTAGTACTATTGATTATTATTTTATCAGCTAGTTGGTTTGATCAATTATTTTACATAGTTGCTTAAATAATTTATTTTGTTACCTTTGGCGGTTGTTATTATTGGCTTACTGTATACTTACATGTTCCTTATAGTTGTTGATCAGATGTAATTCCTCTATATTTTATACGTAACTAGTTTTTGTTTTATTAGATTAGATTTTTTTTTATTTTGGTATGTTTTGTTGCCTTGTCGAATTGGTCTCAGATTAGGTTTGTTTTATTCTTTTCATAGAATTTTTTGGGGTTTTGTTTTTTTGGAATTATTATTAATTTCATTTTAGATAGTCATATTTGGTTTGTTGGCTGTTCTCTTTGCATCAGCAGCTAGCAGTAGAAGTGTATGCAGGCCAGGGAGAGGCGGTGGCCAAGCGGAGCAAGCTGGATCACCAGAGTGGGTTCAGGTTCAGCGACAACTGACCTACCAGGGGTAGTATATAAGCCTTGCATTTTTTATTCTATAAGGCCGATGTAACATGTTCTTTGTTGTTAGTCCCTTTTTAAGGAGTCTTTGTTTTTTGGCCAGTTATTCTACCCGACCTTTTGCTTTTTTAACTTGCTCGCAGTCTGGTAGTCTATGTACTTCTTTCTAGTATTTTGCTTCTTGTACACTGTATATCATTAGTTTTGGTCATCTTTATTTTTGTTTTGAATTTGATTAAATTTTCCTTTTATTAAGTGTGTTTTGGGTCCTTACTCATTAGTACTATAGATTATTATTTTATCAGCTAGGTGGTTTGATCAATTCTTTTACATAGTTACTTAAATAATTTATTTTGTTACATTTGGCGGTTGTTATTATTGGCTTACTGTATACTTACATGTCCCTTATAGTTGTTGATCAGGTGTAATTCCTATATATTTTATACGTAACTAGTTTCTGTTTTATTAGATTAGATTTTTTTTATTTTGGTATGTTTTGTTGCCTTGTCTATTGAATTGGTCTCATATTAGGTTTGTTTTATTCCTTTCATATAAAATTTTGGATATTTGAATCTTATTTATTTTTATTTTGGTTTGTTTGTTTAATGATTTGCTCTCAGTTTTTTTTGTATCTGCAATTCATAGAAAATTTTTGTTGTTTTGTTTTTTTTATTTGTTTCTTTTACCGTTTTGGAATTCATATATATTTTTTTGATTTCGTTTTTTTCTTTTGATTGTCGCTGCAGATTTTACAATAATTTGAACTCAGAGTGCAAAAAGATGGGTGTTCCAGGAATCAGAATATGTTGTTGTGTGAGGTGAGATGTTGATGCCGTATAACTGTGGCTTAAATCTTCAATTAAACATTGTTGTATCAAATGCTTATGGCTTGCAAATTTTTATAGAAATTAGATTCTAGTCTTCACTGTTGGTACTTCTTTGGTGACACTCTAATTTGGCCAACAGACAAACAACTTTCTGTCTTCTTTGAATTATGGTCATTTGCTCTCTTCTGAACCTCTTTAGTCTTGATGCTGCCTTGTTTTGTTTTTGTATTTTTCTCGTTTATGATTGTATTCTTTACGTTTCTACCTGTATGTAGGACGATGGCATGCTTCGTACTCAAATCGCTCTTCACGGCACTGATAAGTATATATCTAATTCTTTGCTGATTGAAACCGTGTGTTATCGTTGCTTTCAACTTTTAATCTCTGAAATATAATTTCCTTTTGGTAGCTGGACTATTCTGATGACTGCTGGAGCCTATGCTATATAGGTTTGTCTTGTGCTTTGCCACGACAAATGACTTAGATTGTGTAATCAAATATATCATGATTTGTGTGCTATGAGTTCTAATCCTTTAGTTTTTCTGCACTTGTATTTTGGTATAGTTTGTGCTCGCAGATCATGCACAGTTTGCTTTGATTTTTCTCTTCAAAATTGTTTGTTCTTGCTATAGACCTTCTAAACTGTGCAATTGTATATTTTTAACAGCTTGTGCCTGATGTGCAGGCTCAAAAAGTTTTTGGAAACAAGTGCACTGAAATTGAAAAAGTGTCATCAGGAAGGTTTGTTTTTGTCATTGAATTCTATTTTTTTTCTAGGTAAAAAAGGATAAAAATGTGATTTCTGAACCAAGGTTTTTCTGTTTGGCTATAATAGAACTGACAACGCAGTGAAGAATTTCTTTTTTACTCTGTGCAAAATGAAGGAAAATGATGAGGAGCTATATCAAGAAATTGGTGTCATTCTGCTTCAATATAATGTCTTCCTGTTTTGATTTAAAGGAGAACCTGGTTACTAATATGAAACTATTTGAACATCAAAAGAGCACACATAAGATGCCAGGCAACCTTACTGTATAATTTCATTTGTCTTATAACTGTTCATTAGGTGTAATTCCTATACATTTTGGCTGTCACTATTTCCCAATTTTATAAGATTAATTATTTTGCTTATTTTTTGGTATGTTTGTTGGTCTCGGATTGCATTTGTTTTTTGCAATTCATAGAAAAGTTTGGGTTTTTGTTTTTATCCTATTTAATTTTTAATTCAGAGATTTATTTCTGATTCTTTATTTCGTGTGATAGTGTCCTTAGTTTCACTCGTTTTTTGGTTGTTTATTTTTTTGTGTGATTTGTTCCTTTTAATTACTTGTGTGGCAGGAGGTCATGAATCACACATATTACGCTCAATTGGTAATTTGTGTGATTTGTATGCTGAAATTGCCTGAGTGATCAAATGCCTCAAATCACCCAAGTGCTAAATAGACAGACTCAATTAAAGAGGTATATTGTGGGGGAAATACACCTCAGCCCCCTATCTCTATGACACAAGAGAGGATTTTCCTAAAGCTCCCTCGTATAATGATGAGAGAAGATATGATTATTGTTGGAACAATTGTGTTAACGTACTGGGCCTCGGTCTGTCGGTTTTATTTTTAGAGATAGGCCACACAAGTGTTCTCAAGAACGAAATTAATTAATGAAGAAAGAACTGTCGGTTCTATTTTTAGAGATAGGCCACACAAAGTGTTCTCAAGAACGAAATTAATTAATGAAGAAAGAACGTTAACTGTGGAGCACACACTCTAGATATATAGGAGTATGGTTCCGGCCGAAGTAGGCTGCTATGTTTGGTTTTTGGAGCCACCTAATGGCAGTTGTTTGTCTGTTAACTTTACAAGTCAATAAAGAGTTAGACCTTTTCAAAAAAGGTGTTCTCTTTAAAACATGATGTATAGATACAGTTACTTATGAAGCTCACTCCTGAAAAGAGCCTCATTTTAACACTTTTTTTGTCTCTGCCTCTGTAAATAAAAGTCAGTTGTTTATTAAAGTTGTGTTGACACTCATGTGTTGACACCGTTCTTGGTACGTGTCAATATGAACTGAGTATGCTGATCGGCAAGGAGGTGATCACTGTTCCCTATCGGCATCAAGACTCTACTAGTTGGATTACCGATGGGGATGAAAGAAGTTGCCGGTGATGAATTTGATTGAAGGAACGTCGGGGAAAAAGGAAAGCTATTTGCCGCTAGGAGAGTGTTGCCGATGAAGGCAGAAGGTGTTGACCGATAGAAAGGTATGCCGATGGATGCAGGATGACGTGGCTAACGTCAGCAGAAAGCTGTCGATGATAATAGACGAAGGTTGCAGATTGGAAGGAATCTGTCGATGGAAAGTTTCATCGTAAGAAGGGCGGATAAGGAAACTGATGGTTTTTATGCCAGTATTATTATTTTAGTTTGAGTCCGACTCTTGCACGAGTCATTTATTTCCTTAAAAATAGGAGTTTTGTTTAGGTATGAGTCGTGTCTGTGTACAACTACTCCTGTTGGGGTATAAATATGTATCAAGGGGTGGTGTAAAAAAATATTCACAATCAATCAAAGAAATCTATTATTTTCATCTACTTTTCCAGCAAACCTACTTTTATCGCATTAGGTCTAGTTCATCTACGAGTTCTTGCGAGGTTTCGACTGGCTGCATCTACAAGATCTCCGTCAGTTTTGTTAGTTCCGCGTTTTGATCAAGTTGAGCCTTGACTTTCGGGCGCATCGCCGTCGTCCTCGTTCAATTTTGGTCTAGTTATCGTCTTTGTCGATTAACTGGTCAAATCGACTGGCACACCTTGGATATCGAATTTGGGTATAAGCCCGAGGTGTTCGCAGATCCGACGTTTTTTGTGTCAACACTTCTTTTGGCACACCCGGTTGGACCAATAATACATCTTTTTTCCACGGTTTTATCCATTATAAGCTTATTATGGGTAATACTACTGAGGTTGATCATAGCAATGTCATTGAAGTCTCCGAAGCAGATCTGAAAGATGATCAGAAGCAGGCTATGGAGCAGGCTATGGAGTACAGGCAGTTATATCTGAAGTCCTTCAGCCTAAGTAGGAGCGGCGATGCTGTCCAGAAGCAAGATCCGCCGTTGCCGCGACTGGTCACTTTCGACGCCAATCTTGGTAAATTACAAGATATGATTAATTCTGAACTAAATCAGGCATTAATTAGCCACACCAACGTGTTGTCCAATACTGTATACAATGTTGTTATGCAATCTTTCAAAGAAGGGCAGACACCCCATTATGTTGATCCGGCATATCATCAACCTAGATCGGTATCTATTGCAACTCCATCGGTGGTTCCAGTGATATCTCTCAAACCTGTGAATCCGTCCACCGAGGAAATTACACCACCAAGATCGAGCCCTATAAGCGTCACTCGGTTGAACACAGATCCGGTGGCATCGGCGATGTCAGGACCTGTAGTCAAGAGTCAACCAACTCCCGCCAGTTGGTGGGGATATGGTATGTCTCCAGAACCATCTGCTGACTCTAAGTTGATCCAAGATAATAATGCAGCATGGAAGGTCCCCGTGGAATCGGCAATATCGGCACAGCCGATGATCCCAATAACACATTATGCCACGTCGTCTCAAAGCGTGCAATTGCCGTTAGGGAATCTTCAGATGGTGGTGCCCAAAGTGCCTTATGGGCAATCATCGGCAAATTCTTGCCGATGCAACAAGACATGGATACTGTGAATCATCCCATGGCGGTGGTAAATCATTAAATTGGGGTGTCAGCGCATCCAGGAGGCCAATTTGTTGATTACTCCAGGGTGCAGGAGCAACATGCGCCAGTTAGCTATCAAATATCGGCGAATCACATGCCGATGACTTGTAATCCCAGATGGACTGGTCAAGCAATTCAACAACAGGTGGTACAACCTGGACGTCAGGTAGCAGGAGCTCAACAATGCCACTCAACATCAGGTCTTTCTAATGATACATCGACATACCAGCCAGTAAGTTTTGCAGTGCTGCAGTATACCCCAGTGGACGTTCAAAGTTATCCATCGGCAAATCAACCGATGCCTAATATTCAGCATGGTGGTGCTGCACTTACGCCAATCGGTCCGGTTTATTTGCCACAAAGGCAGGAGGGGGCATATCAACCAATCCAGCCAATCAACATCTAGCCAGCGCATCGGCAGGATCAAGATACATACTGGACCGACAAAATTGCCGAAGTGATGAAAGAACAGTTCGGCATCGAGCCTAAGGTTAATACATACTCTTATCGGACGTCGTACCCTCAAGCATATGATTTGATTCCTCTCCCAAATCGGTACAAGGTGCCGGATTTCACGAAGTTTTCTGGCCAAGATGATATGTCAACGATGGAACACATCAACCGCTTCATTATCCAATGCGGGGAAGCAGCCAACATAGATGAGTTGAGGGTGAGATTGTTTCCATCATCTTTGTCTGGATCGGCGTTTACCTAGTTCATTTCACTTCCTCCAAATTCTGTGATCACTTGGGTCGATCTAGAGAAGTAGTTTCACAAATACTTCTTCTCCGGAGTACATGAGAAAAGGATTAGCGATTTGGTCAAATTAAAGCAGCGTAATGATGAATCGATAGAAAGCTTCGTTCAAAGGCTACGAGACGTGAAGAACAAGTGCTATAGTTTGGTGCTTGATGATCGACAATTGACAAATTTGACTTTCTAGGGGTTACTGCCACACAGCAAAGATAAATATGCATCCCAAGAGTTTAAGAGTTTGAGCCATCTTGTGCAGAGAGTTGCCGATCAGGAAATTAAAGCTTTTGAACCCAGGAACACTTGGAATAAGAAGGTATCCTTCATTGAACAAGAAGAAAGTTCTGAATCAGATGAGGAACCGAGCATCGGCGTTGCTGAATGGGTCAAAGATAAGAACACGATATCATGTCCGTTTGGCCAGAAAGAAGCTAAAAGATTCACCTTTGATATTACCAAGACAAATAGGATATTTGACCTATTACTTCAAGAAGGGCGGATTAAACTGTCGCCTAATCAGGTAATTCCATCGGCAGAAGAGCTTAGAAGGATCAGGTACTGCAAGTGGCATGCTGCAACTTCACATAATACCAATGATTGCAAAGTCTTTAGGCAGCAGTTATAGTCAGAAATTGAATCTGGGCGAATCAAATTTGAAAATTCTAAAGCTCAGAAGCCGATGAAGATCGACCAACACCTGTTTCCAAATAATATGGTGGAAACTAATGAGAATACTAAGGTGTTAACGCCATAAGCGGCTAAGAAGAGTGCATCGGTAGATCCTGAACATCAAATAAGTATGCATGATGTGAAAGGGAATAAGCTTGCTGATGATAGAAAGGGCCAGAGAATTACCAGTGAAAGTAGCAGCGCCAGGAGACCTAATGGACGGGCACCGTATGGCGTTGTAATCACACACATGCAGCCATGACAAGAATATGGCCACTTGCAAGAGGAACGATATCGGCGGCAGGAAGAAGAGAGACGCCAAGAGTGGCATCGACATAAAGATCATTGGAAATTCCCTTTCTTCGTTCATTGCTGGGAGGAGGGTATCAAGCTACCCACTGCCGATAACTGCCCCGAATGCAACGGGTATTATCCTGCTGATCGGGCAGAAAAGAAGCCCTGTTTTGACGATCGGGCATCAGGCCATGACAGGACGATCAGAGAAAAGGGATCAGTGCATGATCGGCTGGGGGTGTTGACACAAAAAGCGTCAGGATCTGCGAACACCTCGGGCTTATACCCGAAATTCGATATCCGAGGGTGTGCCAGTCGATTTGACCAGTTAATCGATAAGGACGATAACTAGAACAAGATTCAATCAAGACAACGGTGATGCGCCCGGATGCCAAGATTGGGACTTGATCAGGATAACTAGAGCAGAGCTGAACGAGACAACAGCGATGCGCCCGGATGTCAAGGCTCAGAAGTACTCCCACGCGGAACTTACAAGGGTTTGACGGAGATCAGGGTGATGCAGCCCGTCGAAGCTTGAAGAACTCGTTGATAAACTAAGACTAATGCAAAAAGGGTAAATTGCAGTAAAAGTAGAATAAGAGTAAATTGATTTGATTTTGATTGGATTGATCCCTTAACGCAGCCCTTGGGCACATATTTATACTCCCACATGGAGAGTCGTACAGAGACACGACCCGTACCTTTCCTAAAACAAACTCCTAACTTTAAGGAAACTGACTCGCGCAGGAGTCGGATCTGAAATAACAACATTATTTTCCTAAACAAACACACCTATTTTAAAGGAAAACAAACGACTCATGCAAGAGTCAGACTCAAACTACTATAATAATACTGGTATAAAATCTCCAGTTTCCTTATATCTTCGCCTCGATGAAAACTTTCCATCGGTAGACTGCATCGATCCGCTATTTTCCTTCTTTTGCCACCAGCAACTCCTGCTGACGTCAACTGCCGCATCACCCTGTATCCATCGGTACCCCATGCCCATCGGCAATCGGCATCGGCAATATCCCCTCATCGGCAACCGGCAACTTTGCAATCCCGGTGACCTGACTTCATCAATCAACTTCTATCGGCAAGAACCATCCAGCTTTCATCGGCAACAAACTCACCCTTCTTACAGTGCACTCCCATCGGTAAATTTTACCGATGACTTCTTGATGCCGATAGAAAATGGTCACCGATTCACGCAAGTCTTAACTCATTTGACACGTGCCGAAAAACGGTGTCAACACATGCCCCCCAATTTCGGAGCGTAGAATATTTTACGCGCCGAAATTTTCTCCACTGTAGCCGTTCCTTCCGAGATAACTGCACAACTTCCTCGATTCCCGCGCACAGAACCGCAATTTATTAATAAAATTTCTCGATCATAGCACAAACAGTTGTAAATCTGACTATCTCCTTGATCATTGCGCACATCAACCGCAGGCCTCTCCACATTCCTGTACAGTATGAGCAGAAATTCCAAAATACCCCTGACCCAGGTCTATAAAGTTACCACGACCCGGCTTACTTCTTACCCTGGGCCTACTTTCGCTTTTCACCTGCCTTCGTCTTCAACCTCCGACGGCGTCTCCAAAGAACAACCTTTCAAGCTCGAGCAACAGTACCTTCTTCAAGCCAAGTACAACCCGCAAGCACTCCCCCAGCTCCAATGGCGATCCAAGTCGACATCCCCAAGGTAAATCCATTCCTTCCTTACTCTTTCTGCAAGTTCTTTGTCTGTATGAATCCCGTAATTTTTCCCTTTTTCTTCCTTTGATCCTTCTTTCTCTTTTCGAAACCTAGGAATTGTACAACAAAGTAGTAATCCCTCTCGAGCAGTCCAACTTTACCTGTCTAGGCCTAATGGGGAATCCTAACCCTAGCTATCTGATCAACGCGGAAACCAATCGCATTCCCTTCAGATCTGAATGTTTCAGTTTAGGGTTATGGAAAGACGCCTTCCGTTCGTGGCCCAAACCCACCAAGGGGTGGAAGAACTGGTACCTTAGGGTCATTAGAACACAGCAAATCTATTGGTCAGAGCGCAATTTGGATCAGTGCATCAGGCTCTCCATTGCTGATATGGAGAAAAACGAGAACATGTTGATGGCGGCCTCCTACTTCTGGTCTGACACCATGAACGCCTTCCTATTCAGGCATGGACCAGCCACTCCCACACTTGCCGATGTGCATATGTTGACTGGTCTCGATGTCTCCTCTGCCGATACCTTCACTCTGTTCAATAGGAAAGCCGAGTATAAAGTGAACACTCGGAATATCGGCGGCTGGACTGGCTATATCCAGGAATATCAGAAGACTGGATCAGTAGGCCAGAGGGAACATGCCATATTTCTGAATATGTGGTTGGAAAAATTCATCTTCTGCGGCAGAGCAGTCGGACCTACCACCATGCATCTTCCAGCAGCTAAGCTCCTTGCTGATGGAACAAGACTCCCTCTTGGCCGATATCTTCTTGGATCAGTATACCGTCTCCTGCATCAAGTGTCCAAGAAGCTGTTGTTAGGTGAGCCCATCGGCAATCTTGGAGGCCCCTGGTGGTTTATAAACATGTGGCTGAACGCACACATGTACAAAGTCCTTCAGTTTGATCTATTCAACCAGCAATTCCCAAGGGACATATCAGAAGATTACAAATATGGAGATGATGAATCGGCAACTCGCCCTCCACTCAACTTCGGAGAGGCCATCATAGTGTTGCCAGGGACCGATGCTGATGCAGAGCAGTTTGGTCTATTCTTCCAGAAATTTTACAATGGAATCCCTGCTTCAGAACGGCTCTGGTGGCCATACATTGACGAGAACAACCAATTTCCGCTGCTGTTCAACCTTACCGATGGGAATGTGTCTCAAAATCAAATAATCATGAAGGCCAGTATCGTTCCCCGAGCTATCCCAGTCAATATTTTCGGAACCGGGAAGAACGCCCCTCCATCCTTCGAGTTCTACTACCCATGGGTAGCGGCAAGACAACTGACATTTGGCCAACTGCCGATCAAGCTCTGCTACTCCAAGGTGATAAAACCAAGGCAGACCATCTCCAGTGCCTAGACTGGAACAAAATCATCAATCTTCCTCCCAATGCCGATACGTCAGATATTTACTTATCCTCCTGGGCACCAACATCCTTCATCACAAATGAATACAAATTTTGGTGGCAAGAATGGAGATATCAACTATTTGCCAAGTCATCACACTACTATCGGAATATAATTGACGCCAATTACGTCATTCCCGATGATGCAGTAAGTTTTTTATTCCGATGCATTCCTCATTACTTTACTCTTATCATCGGCATCTAACCTCCTTATACTTAACAGGTTGACGATCTGATTCCCAAGATAAGCAGGAGTGGCAAGCCTTTTAATCTCCGAATGATGAACCCCATATCACTCATCGGCAATAATGCCCCCACACTAGCTGCCTTCACCCCCCAGAAGGTACCCAAATCGACGCCTGCAAAAACCAAGGCTACATCGGCTGCTGCTGCCTTGACACAGGTTTTTGCAGTAAATCTCATCTTTACTTATACCGATCACATACTGCTTCATCGGCAACATTTTACTTTGTATAACCTGCACTAAACTCAGGCAATGAGGTCATCGGCAGCTGCTCCAAGCACACAAGCATCTCCAAGTCCTGCTGCCGATGCCCCCCAGGCTTCATCAAAATGGGCTGGTTCTCCCACCACTGCACTGAGAAAGAAAAGGCGCATGAGACTAGCCACCTCAGATACCGATGCGCCAGTAGTAGAACCATCATCAGCCCCCGCCCCTGATCAACCACTGGATGACATTCCTGATCAGGAAATACCACCTGCTGCAACGGCGGAAGCAACATCGGCATCGGCACCTTCACCAGCCGAAATTCCAGATGAAAGAACAGCGTCGCCACCACAGGAGCCAGCTACTACAGCGGAAGCAACGCCAGCAACAACGCCACCAGCACCAACGGCGTCAACTGCTTCCCCAACAGAAGCTCACTCATCGGCAACTGTTGCCGATCTCCAGGATGAGGCTGTACCATCCGACATGCCAAGTCCTAGGCAAGAAATTCGCTTTAAAATGGTAAGTTGGTTACCTAAAACCTGTAACATAACCTTATAAATGGCATATCGTAACTTCTTCTTTTTCAGGCCTAAGACTCCCCAGACAGCCTATTTTCCTTCGGCATCAACCTTCAGGACGAGGATGAGCACCAAGAAGGCCCCGCTCGAGCAGACAACCTATTCTCCTTTGCTATCAACATTCCCGATGATGATGAGGACGAAGAAAGTTCTGCTCCAGCTCTATCGGCAGAGGTCAAATCCAAGCTCGAAGCACTGCTTTCCTTGCTGCAACAAGATACATCCCAGCTCGTCCAGGATTCAACTGCAGCAAGGACAACTTTCAAGGATATCCAAGGCCACCTCCCTGCCGATACAGAAGAAACACTCTTCCAGGCAACTTTCCTCGATAGTAAGCAACTCCAATACCAGAGGCTCTCCCGTCGCATAGCTGATAGGGCTGCCCAATCCCAGACTGAGGAAGAGAAGCTCAAGTTTAAAATTATTGCCGACGAAAAACACAAGAGCATCGGCCAAGCAGAAGTCTCCAGCACCAATCTCGAGCAAGAAATTACTCAGTTATCGGCAAGGAAAGAAGAGCTACTGACTGAGTTAAAAAAGGTTGAAGAAGCTCTAAGCACAGCCAATCAGAAGAAAGCCCAACTGTCCGACACCATCAGGGCTCTGCGGCAAGAAAGAGACCGAAATGCCCGACAAGCCATTTTATTGAAGAATAAGATCAAGCCAATCGAGGGCTCTGCCGATGCCGATGCCAAGGAGATGGAGGAAATAGAACAAATTCGCCTGCGTACGATATCAGTTATCCAATCCTTATTGTAATTTATTACAATTCATTATATCGGCAGCTGTAACATTGATACTTGATTTTGCTCTGCGATGTAATATCAGTACAACTTTTACCGATGCTTATATAACTTCTCTTTCCATCGGCACTCAACTAAGCACTCTATGCATCTACCCAAATACTAGGGTAATATTTCTTTAAGTATTTGCCATTGATCGCTCTAGGGAATGCAACTCCTTCGAGAGTTTCCAAAATATAGGCATTACCAGGAGCAGACTGCTTTATCCGATAAGGACCTTCCCAATTAGGAGACCATTTTCCAAATTTAGAACTCTTAGTCCCAATCGGTAAAATCAACTTTCAAACCAAATCACCATCGGCAAATTCCTTTACTTTTACTTTCTTGTCATACCATCTGGCAACCCTTCTCTTGTTTTCTTCAATACTGATCAAAGCCCTTAACCGATGACTTACTAAATCTTCTAACTCGTCTTTCATAAGAGTAGCATAATCATCAGTCGTCAATTGATCTTGAAAAGATAATCGCCTAGAACCAGTTTTAATTTCCCAGGGCAGGACAGCATCGTGTCCATAGACCAACTGATACGGCGAAACTTTGGTTGCACCATGACAAGCCATCCGATACGACCACGGGGCTTCATTCAACACCACATGCCACCTTCTAGGGTTCTCTTCAATCTTGCGTTTGATAAGTTTAATAACTCCCTTATTAGTCGCTTCAGCCTGACCATTGGCTTGAGCATAATAAGGAGAAGAGTTTAACACCTTGAACCCCATACTAGCAGCAAATTCATCAAACTCTCCTGATGTGAACATGGTTCCTTGATCGGTAGTAATAGTTTGAGGAATACCGAATCGGTAAACAATGTGTTCTTTAACAAAATCCACCATGTTTGCCGATATCACCTTCTTCAAAGGAATCGCCTCAACCCATTTAGTGAAGTAATCGGTAGCAACAAGTATAAACTTTTGCCCCTTACTCGATGACGGATAAATTTGGCCGATGAGATCAATAGCCCATCCTCTAAACGGCCAAGGCTTGATTATAGGATGCATTGCCGATGCAGGTGCCCTCTGTACGTTACCAAACTTCTGACAATCCTGGCATCCTTTGAAATAGTTGAAGCAATCTTCAAGGATTGTCGGCCAATAATATCCATTCCGCCTAATCATCCACTTCATCTTGAATGCCGATTTATGTGCTTCACACACACCTTCATGGATTTCGCCCATCAACTCTCTTGACTCCTCTTTACCAAGGCACCTGAGTAAAACTCCATCAATCGTCCGATAATATAATTCAT
Organism: Microstegium vimineum; assembly: GCA_022036555.1. Taxonomy (NCBI): domain Eukaryota; kingdom Viridiplantae; phylum Streptophyta; class Magnoliopsida; order Poales; family Poaceae; genus Microstegium; species Microstegium vimineum. The sequence goes on from CM039135.1 coordinate 29,900,454, forward strand.
CGTTGAGGAGCACATACTTGGTAGCTTGAAACCTCAGACGCCTTTCAACCTTCTTAGCCGGATCTTTTAAGTAATCGATAATCTCTTTTTTCCAGTCATCGGCAACTGTTACCGATGTTACGGCTTCTTGAATCGGCTAATACCCTGAAGCATTCTGTGCTAACCGATTGGCCTCTTCATTATGCAATCTAGGAATATGCTCAAGGCGGTATTCTTTGAATTCTTTTAATAATTGCAAACACCTCTCATGGGTTGCAATTAAAGCTTCACTTCGGCATTCATATGTCCTAATCAATTGGTTAATTACTAACATAGAATCACCGAAAATCTCAACAACATCGGCACGCACCTCCCTGAGAAATTCCAACCCCTTTAGTAGAGCCTGGTACTCAGCCTGATTGTTCGTTGAAGTAGCAACAATCGGCAACGAGATCTCATACTTCCGTCCTCAGGGGAATCAAGAGAATACCGATACCTGCTCTGTCTTTGCACGTAGACCCATCAAAGAACAAAGTCCAAGGAGCAATCTCCACAGAGCTTACAACATTGCAATGCTAAGTAACAAAATCGGCCATCACTTGACCTTTAACTGCCTTAGCCGACTCATACCTCAGGTCAAACTCTGAAAGCGCCAAAATCCATTTGCTGATTCTCCCACTCAATATCAACATTGACAACATGTACTTAACCACATCATCTTTGCAGATAACAGTGCATTCAGCCGATAATAAATAATGCCTCAATTTGATGCAAGAGAAATATAGACATAAGCACAATCTCTCTATGACCGAATACCTTGTTTCAGCATCCACCAACCTTCTACTCAGATAATATATCACACGTTCTTTCCCTTCAAATTCTTGAATCAAGGCTGATCTGATAACACCGTCATCGGCAGACAAATATAACTTGAAAGGCTTCCCGTGTTGAGGCGGAACCAAAACTGGAGGGTTTACCAAATATTTCTTAATCTCCTCCAAGGCTAAGTGCTGTTCTTCTTTCCATGTAAACTCTTGATCGGCTTTCAGCTTTAACAATGGACTAAAAGATTTAATCTTACCAGGTAAGTTAGATATAAACCTTCTAATGAAATTAATCTTGCCGATCAAGGACTGCAGCTCAGTCTTGTTTGTAGGAGCAACCACTTTGTTAATTGCATCAATAGATTTTTTGCCGATCTCGATGCCTCTTTGATGCACCATAAAGCCTAGAAACTGTCCTGCCGATACACCAAATGCACACTTATTAGGATTCATCTTCAACCCATACTCCCTTGTGCATTCCAATATTTTTCGCAAATCGGCAAGATGCTTCCCAAAATCTCTGGACTTAACCACCACGTCATCAATATAGATTTCGACTATCGTGCCGATATACTTGTGAAAGATGAAATTCATCGCTCTTTGATAAGTAGCACCGGCATTCTTCAAGCCAAAAGTCATGACAACCCACTCAAATAGACCGACATGACCTGGACATCTAAAGGCAGTCTTGGATATGTCTTCTTCAGCCATGAATATCTGATTATATCCAGCATTACCATCCATGAAGCTAATGATTTGATGTCCAGCAGCAGCACCAATCAGCAGATCGGCAACAGGCATCGGATAGCCATCCATCGGCGTGGCCTTGTTGAGATTCCTGAAATCAATACAAACACGAAGTTTTCCATTTTTCTTATACACAGGAACCACGTTAGAGATCCATTCAGCATATCTGCATTGCCGAATAAATCCAGCCTCGATTAACTTTGTAATCTCAGCCTTAATGTCAGGTAGGATGGTAGGATTGCATCGGCGCGCAGGTTGCCGATGTGGTTGAAAACCAGACTTAATAGGTAACCGATGTTCGACTATCGATCGGTCTAAACCAGGCATTTCTGTATAATCCCAAGCAAAACAATCTTTATATTCCTTTAATAAATCAATTAACTGTTGTTTACATTGGGAATCTAACTTAGCACTAATAAAAGTAGGCCTAGGCTTACTACCATCGCCGATGTCGACCTCGAGTAAATCATCGGCGGATGTGAAGCCCTGCCCCAGTTTTCCATCGTCAACGAACCAATCCATTAAAACTCTTCTTCAGGGCTGACTGCTTGGATCGGTTTAATGCGGTAATCGGCAACTTTGAGGAATTCCGTGTCCCAAGCTTCACCTGATATGCATCTGGTTTGCTCATAAGTTTCCGATTCTGCCGACGCAACAATCGATGGGGTCTCACTGCGGACGACTTCAATCTTGTCTCTGATCCACTGTACAAGGCTCTGATGCATGGTGGAAGGAATACAGCAATTGGCGTGGATCCAATCCCTTCCTAGGAGCAAGTTGTAGGTGCCTTTGCCACTGATTACAAAAAACGTTGTCGGCAAAGTTTTACTGCCGATGGTTAAGTCAACACATACGGCTCCCATAGCTGTCGACACATTGCCCTCAAAGTCCTTGAGCTTCATGTCCGTTTTGACTAAGTCTTGGTTGCCTTTTCTAAGCTTCCTGAACATGACATGTGGCATTATGTTTATCGATGCGCCACCATCCACCAACATCTTGGTCACGGGCTGCCCATCCACTTTGCCTTTAACGAACAAAGCCCTTAGGTGCTGCCTTTCATCATCGGCAGGTTTCTCAAAAACGGCTGCCATCGGATCCAAGACCAATTGTGTCGTCTCTGCAGTTTCTTCATCGCCGGCGGGCGCCATGAACTCCATCGGCAATATGACGACCATATTGATTTCTGCCGATGGATCCCTGTCCTTACGCTTTGGCCTCCACTGCTTTTCCGTTGAAGGAGTTTCACTATCATATAAGTCGCTTTGGCGTTCACGCTGGATTCTCCTTTACTGAGTCTTTGTTAGACCCTTAGGGCACCATTGGGGAAGTTTAGTCTTCCAGACAGGCTGGCGCGGCCTTTCATTGTTTGCATCGGCACCACTCCTGATGTTTGGATCTCTGGAGAGTATTTCTTCATCAGGCACCCTTGCGTTGGCCATTTCCTCAAGCTCCTCTTGATCGACACGCCTGCCAAGCCTGCTATGCGCGCTGAGCTTGCCACCCAGTCGGTCATATGCCAATCTCTTCTCTCTGAGCGGCTTAGCGTACTTGGGCATCCGATCATCAAAACAAGGTTTCTTACCTGACCGATCGGCAGTATAATATCCATTGCACTCGGGGCAATTATTGGCAGTAGGCAGCTTGATGCCTTCTTCCCAACAGTGAACGAAGAAGGGGCACTTCCAGTGGTCCTCATGCCGAAGCCATTCTTGATGCTCTTCTTCTTCCTGCCGATGTCGCTCCTTTTGCGATCGCTGATACTCTTGCCTTGACTGCTTATGCGTGATTACAACACCAGGAGCCCTTCTGGCACTGCCACCTTCATCGGCAACCTTCTTGCCCTTTCTGTCATCGGCAAACCTCCTTTCATCACGTTCAGTCACTTGATGGTTAGGATCTACCGATGCGTTCTTCCTGGCAGCTTCCGATGTCAACACTTTGGCTTTTCCACTGGTTTCCACCATATTGTTCGGAAACGGGTGCTGATCAATCTTCATCGGTTTCTGGACTTTAGAATTTTCGAATTTGATGCGTCCAGATTCAATCTCTGACTGCAACTGCTGCCTGAATACCTTGCAGTCATTGGTACTGTGGGAAGTTGCATTGTGCCACTTGCAGTACCTGATCTTATTGAGTTCTTTAGCCGATGTAATTACTTGGTTAGGCGCTAACTTGATTCGCCCTTCTTGAAGTAACAATTCAAACATCCTATCGGCCTTGGTGATGTCAAAGGTGAACCTCTCAGCTTCTTTCTGGCCGAACGGACAAGACACAGATTTCGTATCCTTCACCCACTCGGCCGCGCCGATGCTTAGCTCTTCATCTGACCCAGAGTCTTCTTCTTGCCCGATGAAGGTCACCTTCTTATTCCAAGTCTTTCGGGGCTCAAAGGTTTTGATATCTTGATCGGCAATCCTTTGCACCAGATAACTTAGGCTTTCAAACTCCTGAGACGCATATCTATCCTTGATGTGCGGCAGTAACCTTGGAAGGCCAAATCTGCCAGTTGCCGATCATCAAGCACTAGGCTGTAACATTTATTTTTCACGTCCCGCAGCCTCTGAACAAAGTTCTCTACCGATTCGTCATTGCGTTGCCTCAGTTTGACCAGATCGGTAAGCTTATTTTCATGTATGCCAGCGAAGAAGTATTTATGAAATTGTCTCTCTAGATCGGCCCATGTGATTACAGAGTTTGGAGGCAATGATATAAACCATGTGAATGCCGATCTAGACAATGATGAAGAAAACAATCTCACCCTGAGTTCTTCTCTGCTGGCAGCTTCTCCACACTGGATAATGAAGCGATTAATATGCTCCATCGTTGATGTGTCATCTTGGCCGGAGAACTTGGTAAAATCAGGCACTTTGTACCGATTTGGGAGAGGAATCAAGTCATACGCTGGAGGATACGGGGTCCGATAAGAATATGTGTTGACCTTGGGTTTGATGCTGAATTGCTCTTTCATTACTTCAGCGATCCTATCGGCCCAATATGCATCCTGCTCTTGCTGACTCATTGGCTGGTTGTTGACTGGTGGAGCCGGCTGACGCGCCCCTTCAGGCCTCGGTAGAAATGTGGAGTAGTTGTCACGGACGCAGCACCAGTCATCTGGACATTATGCATTGGCTGATTTGCCGATGGGTAATATTGAACATTCACCGGATTATACTGAGACATTGAATTCATCGGCTGTTGTACCGATGCTCCATTCTGAATGTTTGCTGGACTCCCATATTGATACATTGGCGCGCCAGACTGTTGAACCGGCGGTTGGTTAGTCCATCCAGGATTGTGGATCACCGGCATGTAGCTTACCGATGGATGATAGCTAACTGGCACCTGCTGCTCCTGCATCTTAGAGTAATCAACAAATTGGTTACCTTGAGGCACCAGCACTCTGACTTGAGGATTCATCAGCATAGGCTGACTTCCAGTCGCTATGTTCTGTTGCATCGACATAGGGCTTGCCGATGGTGGCATCAGAGGTATTTTAGGAATCACTTGGAAATCTTCTGATGGCACCTGTACAGTTGGAGAGGGTGTAGAGTAATGCATCATAGGGGCCACCGGCTGAGATTGCATTGCCGATGCCATGGAGCCCTTCCAAGCTGAGCTATCTCCCTGCACCAGATTAGATCCAGCAGCTCGGAGGCATACCGTATCCCCACCAGTTAGCAGGGGTTGGCTGACTTTCGATAGCAGGTTCTGAAATTGCCGACGCCACTGGATCTGTACAGAGCTTGGTGACGCTGTTAGGGCTCGGCCTTGGCGGTGTAGCCACATCGGCAGACGGTTCCACAGGAGTAGAAGACACCATTGTGGCTGCCGATGGGCTTATAGATGCCGATCCAGGTTGATGATACACTGGACCAACATATTGAGGTGCATGTCCTTCTTTGAATGATTGCATCACAGCATTGTACACAGTATTGGACAACACGCTGGAGTGGCTAATTAATGCTTGATTTAGAGCAGAATTAACCATCTCTTGTAACTTACCAGGATTGGCGTCACACGTGACCTGCCATGGCAACGGCGGATCTTGCTTCTGGATTGCTTCGCCGCTCCTGCTTAGGCTGAAGGATTTCAGATATAATTGCTTGTACTCCTCCATAGCCCGATCCATGGCCAGCCTCTGATCATCTTTTAGATCGGCCTCGGAGACTTCAATGACGTTCCTCTGGTTAACGTCGGAGTTATCACCCATGATAGATGTGTAATCTGATTAATCGTGTCCCACTAGGCGTGCCAAAAGAGGTGTTGACACAAAAAGCGTCAGGATCTGCAAACACCTCGGGCTTATACTCGAAATTCGATATCCGAGGGTGTGCCAGTCGATTTGACCAGTTAATCGACAAGGACGATAATTAGAACAAGATTCAATCAAGACAACGGCGATGCGCCCGGATGTCAAGATTGGGACTTGATCAGGATAACTAGAGCAGAGCTGAACGAGACAACAGCGATGCGCCCGGATGTCAAGTCTCAGAGGTACTCCCACGCGGAACTTACAAGGGTTTGACGGAGATTAGGGTGATGCAGCCCGTCGAAGCTTGAAGAACTCGTTGATAAACTAAGACTAATGCAAAAAAGGGTAAATTGCAGTAAAAGTAGAATAAGAGTAAATTGATTTGATTTTGATTGGATTGATCCCTTACACGCAGCCCTTGGGCACATATTTATACTCCCACATGGAGAGTCGTACAGAGACACGACCCGTACCTTTCCTAAAACAAACTCCTAACTTTAAGGAAACTGACTCGCGCAGGAGTCGGATCTGAAATAACAACATTATTTTCCTAAACAAACACACCTATTTTAAAGGAAAACAAACGACTCATGCAAGAGTCAGACTCAAACTACTATAATAATACTGGTATAAAATCTCTAGTTTCCTTATATCTTCGCCTCGATGAAAACTTTCCATCGGCAGACTGCATCGATCCGCTATTTTCCTTCTTTTGCCACCAGCAACTCCTGCTGACGTCAACTGCCACATCACCCTGTATCCATCGGTACCCCATGCCCATCGGCAATCGGCATCGGCAATATCCCCTCATCGGCAAGCGGCAAGTTTGCAATCCCGGGACCTGACTTCATCAATCAACTTCTATCGGCAAGAACCATCCAGCTTTCATCGGCAACAAACTCACCCTTCTTACAGTGCACTCCCATCGGTAAATTTTACCGATGACTTCTTGATGCCGATAGAAAATGGCCACCGATTCACACAAGTCTTAACTCATTTGACACGTGCCGAAAAACGGTGTCAACAGGGGCAAGCTTAGTGCGCATGACAGGCTTGGCAAGCGTGTCCCTCAAGAAGAGCTTGAAGAGAAGGCTAATGCAAGAGTGCCTATTGAAGAAATATTCTCTAGGGATCCAAACATAAGGAGTGGTGCAAATACGAGCAGTGAAAAACAGTACCAGTCTGTTTGGAAAACTAAGCTTCCTCAATGGTGTCCCAAGGGTTTGAAGAAAACTCAGGGAAGGAGGATCCAGCGTGAACGCCAGAGCGATCTGTGTTACAGTGAAAATCCTTCAAAGGAGGAATCTCCAGTGTGGCAGTGGAGGCCAAAACACAAGGATAAGAATCCATCGGCAGAAGTCAATATGGTTGTTATGTTGCCGATGGAATTTATGGCACCTACCGATGCTGAGGAAGAAGCTGCTGAGATGGCTCAGTTAGTGCTGGATCCGATGGCAGCTATTTTTGAAAAGCCTGCCGATGATGAAAGGCAACACTTAAGAGCCTTGTTTGTCAAAGGCAAAGTTGATGGGCAGCCGGTATCAAAGATGCTAGTAGATGGTGGGGCGTCGATCAATATAATGCCACACGTCATGTTTAGGAAGCTTGGGAAACGAGATCAAGAGTTAATCAAGACAGACATGAAGCTGAAAGATTTTGAGGGTAATGTGTCGCCAGCTATGGGAGCAGTATGCGTCGAGTTAACCATCGGTAGCAAAACCTTGCCAAGAATGTTTTTCGTGATCAGTGGCAAAGGTACCTACAACTTGCTCCTGGGAAGACATTGGATCCATGCTAATTGCTGCATTCCTTCCACAATGCAACAAAGCCTCGTGCAATGGGTTGGGGACAAAATTGAAGTCGTCCGAAGTGAAGTCCCATCAATTGTTGCATCGGCAGAATCGGAAACTTATGAGAAAACCAAGTGCATATCAGGTGAAGCTTGTGATACATAGTTCCTCAAGGTTGCCAATTACCGAATTATACTGATCCAAGCAGTCGATTCTGAAGAAGAGTGTTAATGGATCAATTCGCCGATGATGGAAAACTTGGGCAGGGGTTCACATCGACCGATAATTTAATAGAAATAGATATCGGCGATGGTAGCAAACCCAGGCCGACTTTTATTAGTGCTAAGTTAGATTCCTAGTGTAAACAACAGTTGAGTGATTTGTTAAAGGAATATAAAGATTGTTTTGCTTGGGACTATACAGAGATGTCTGGTTTAGACCGATCAATAGTTGAACATCGGTTGCCTGTTAAGTTAGGTTTCCAACCACATCGGCAGCCAGTACGCCGATGCAATCCTATTGTGTTACCTGACATTAAAGCCGAAATTACAAAATTAATTGAAGCTGGATTTATTTGGCAATGTCGATATGCCGGATGGATTTCTAACGTAGTTCCTGTGTATAAGAAAAACGGGAAACTTCGTGTTTGTGTTGATTTCAGGAACCTCAATAAGGCTACGCCGATGGATGGATATCCCATGCATGTTGCCGATCTGCTGATTGATGCTGCTGCTGGACATCAAATCATTAGTTTCATGGATGGTAATGCTGGATATAATCAAATATTCATGCCTAAGGAAGATATATCCAAGACTGCTTTCAGATGTCTAGGTCATGTTGGTTTATTTGAATGGGTCGTGATGACTTTTGGTTTGAAAAATGTCGGTGCTACTTACCAGAGGGCGTTGAATTTCATTTTCCATAAATACATCGACACATTGGTTGAAATCTATATTGACGACGTGGTGGTTAAATCCAGAGACTTTGAGAAGCATCTTGCCGATTTACGGAAAATTCTAGAGTACACAAGAGAACATGGGTTAAAGATGAATCCTAATAAATGTGCATTTGGTGTATCGGCAGGCCACTTTCTAGGTTTTATGGTGCATCAAAGAGGTATCGAGATCGGCAGAAAATCCATTGATGCGATTAATAAAGTGGTTGCTCCTACGAACAAGACTGAGTTGCAATCCTTGATCGGCAAGATTAATTTTATTAGAAGATTTATATCTAACTTGTCTGGGAAGATTAAGTCTTTTAGCCTGTTGCTAAAGCTGAAAGCCGGTCAAGAATTTGTGTGGAAGGAGGAACAACAATCAGTCTTAGAAGAAATTAAGAAATATTTGATGAATCCTCCAGTCTTGGTTCCACCTCAACACGGGAAACCTTTCAGATTGTATTTGTCTACCGATGATAGTGTTATCGGATCAACCTTAATCCAAGAAGTTGAGGGAAAGGAACGCATAATTTATTATTTGAGTAGAAGGCTGGTGGATGCTGAAACCCAATATTCGGCCGTTGAAAAGTTATGCTTGTGTCTGTACTTCTCTTGCATTAAACTAAGGCATTATTTATTATCGGCCGAGTGTACTGTCATATGCAAAGATGATGTGGTTAAGTACATGTTGTCGATGCCGATATTAAGTGGGAGAATCGACAAATGGATTCTAGCGTTGTCAGAGTGTTATTTAAGGTATGAATTGGTTAAGGCGGTTAAAGGTCAGGTGATGGCCGATTTTGTTATTCAGCATTGTGGTACAGTGGGTTCTATGGAGATTGCTCCTTGGACTTTGTTCTTTGATGGATCCACATGTAGAGAGGGAGCAGGTATCGGTGTTGTCTTGATTTCACCCCGAGGGCAGAAGTATGAAATCTCATTGCCGATTGTTGCTACTTCGACAAACAATCAGGCTGAATATCAGGCTTTGCTAAAGGGATTAGAACTACTCAGGGAAGTGTGTGCCGATGCCGTTGAGATCTTTGGCGATTCTATGCTAGTGATCAATCAACTGATTGGGACGTATGAATGCCGAAGTGAGATTTTAATCACGCACTATGAAAAATGTTTGCAATTATTGAAAGATTTTAAAGAATACCGTCTCGAGCATGTTCCCAGGTTACATAATGAAGAGGCCAATCGGTTAGCACAGTACGCTTCGGGGTATCAACCGATTCAAGAAGTGATGGTATCAGTAATAGCTGCTGATGACTGGAGAAAAGAGATTGCCGATTACTTGAAGGATCCATCTAAAAAGGTCGAGAGACGTTTGAGATTTCAGGCTACCAAGTACGTGCTCCTTGATGATGAATTGTATTATCGGAGATTGATGGAGTTTTGCTCAAGTGCCTTAGTAAAGAAGAATCGAAAAGATTGATGGGTGAAATTCATAAAGGGGTATGTGGAGCGCATCAATCAGCATTTAAAATGAAGTGGATGATCAGGCGGAATGGTTATTATTGGCTGACAATTCTTGAGGATTGTTTTGGATACTTCAAAGGGTGTCAAGATTGTCAGAAGTTTGGTAATGTTCAGAGAGCACCCGCGTCGGCAATGAATCCTATAATCAAGCATTGGCCGTTTAGAGGATGGGCCATCGATCTCATCGGCCAAATTTATCCGTCGTCGAGTAAAGGGCATAAGTTTATACTTGTTGCCACCGATTATTTCACGAAATGGGTTGAGGCTATTCCTTTGAAGAAGGTGACGTCGGCAAACATGATAGATTTTGTAAAAGAGCACATTGTTTACTGATTTTGTATTCCTCAAACTATAACAACTGATCAAGGGACCATTGATGAATTTGCTGCCGGTATAGGGTTTAAGTTTTTGAACTCTTCTCCTTATTATGCTCAAGCTAATGGTCAGGACGAAGCGACTAATAAAGGAGTTATTAAGCTTATCAAGTGCGAGATTGAAGAAAACCCTAGAAGGTGGCATGTGCTGTGGAATGGGGCTTTATGGTCATATCGGATGGCATGTCATTGCGCAACTAAAGTTTTGCCATACCAGTTAGTTTATGGGCACGAGGTTGTCCTGCCTTGGGAAGTTAAAACTGGTTCTAGGCGATTGTTTTCCCAATACCAATTAACAGCCGATGAATATGATATCCTTATGAAGGATGGATTGGAAGATCTGGCGAGTCATCGGCTGAGAGCTCTGGTCAGCATCGAAGAGAATAAAAAGAGGGTTGCCCGATGGTATAACAAGAAAGTGAAAGTAAAAGAGTTTGCCGATAGTGATCTGGTGTGGAAACTGATTTTACCGATTGGAACTAAGAGTTCAAAGTTTGGAAAATGGTCTCCTAATTGGGAGGGTCCTTTTCGGATAAATCAGTTTGTTCCCGGTAATGCATATATTTTGGAAACCCTCGAAGGGGTTGTGTTTTCCAGAGCAATCAATGGTAAATATTTAAAGAAATAGTATCCTAGTATCTGGATAGATGCATAAAGCGATATATATATATACCGATGATGAATTTATTGTGCAAAAACATCGGTAGAAAAGGCATTAAAAGTTATAATACAAGAGAGTCGGTCATCGAGTTCATAATTGCCGATACGGTAAATTACAACATGGATTGGATGGATGAGATCGCACAAAGGCGAATTTGGTCTGCTTCCTCTATCTCCCTAGCATCGTCATCAGCAGCACCCTCGATGGGCTTAATCTTCTTCCTCAACAGAAGGGCGTGGCGAGCATCGGTATCCCTTTCTTGTTGTAAAGCTTTAGTAGCATCAGGAAGTTGGGCCTTCTTTTGATTGGCCGCATCTAGAGCTTCATCGACTTTCTGTAGCTCCGCTAGCAGTTCTTCTTTTCGTGCTGACAGACGGATGATTTCCTGTTCAAATTCGATGCTAGAAGCCTCCAAACGACCGACGCCTTTGTGTTTTTCATCGGCAGATTGCTTGAATTTGAGCATTTCTTCTTTGAACTGTGCTTGGGCAGCTCTATCGGCGATACAGCGTGAAGCCTTTTGATATTGTAGTTGCCGACTCTCAAGAAATGCTACTTGAAAGAGGGTTTCTTCGACATCGGCAGGTAGATGACCTTGAATTGCCTTGAAAGCTACCCTTACTGCATTGGAATCTTGGACTAGTTGGGGTGTATTTTGTTGTAGTAGAAGTAGTAGTGCTTCAAGTTTGGATTTTACTTCTACCGATATGACATTTGAGGCTTGGACGGGGCTTTCTTCTTCTTCATCATCATCTGGTATGTTGATGGCAAAGGAGAATAAGCTGTTGGGAGAATCTTGGGCCTAAAAAGAACAGAATTAAAAGTTTGTCAATTAAAGGTTTGTGTCATGCGAGTTTATGACGGATAGTTGATTTACCTGTTTTAGAGCAATTTCTCGCCTTAGACTTGACAGAGTAGCCGACATGGCTGTGTCTTGAGGATCGACAATAGTTGCCGATGAACTTGCCTCTGTGAAAGGAATAGTTGGTGCTGATGCCGATGCCGGTATCGTTTTTGTTGTTGTAGCCAACTCCTACGGCACCGGTACTATTCCTTGGATGGAGGTTTCAGTCGGTGATTGATCAGGGATAGATGCCGATGCTAGCTCTGGTGTTGGCGCATCGGTAGGAGATTGAGGAGATGTTGTCGGTGACATGACTAAAGCTTATGGCTTTGGACGTTTTGGTAGGGGAGCGGCACTTTACGAGCCTTGGCGTTTTGGTCGGTGAAGCATCGGCAGACCGAGTTGGAGAAGTTTGTACACTTGGAACGGCAGCCGATGAACTTGTCTGCTGCAGAGAAAAACATCTCATGCAGGTTGAGAATTAAATGAGAATTGCCGATTAAAAATGTTGTGATTGGCACGAACAAGTGAGGATTTGTTACCGTGAAAGCTTGCGCCAAGATAGCGGCAGCGGTGGCAGCAGCACCGGCTGGCAGTGGTTTGGACTTGATGGTGACCTTAGGGACTGCCCTTCGATGCATGAGGGAAGCCAACGAAGGGGCCCTGCTACCGATTACCGGTGTAGGGTTAATCGGTCGCAAGTTGAAATATTTACCACTTCTACTCTTTTTGGGGATCAAATCGTTAACATGTTGGTAGAAAATCAGTTACCGATGCATTTGAAGGGAAATAACAGAAAAAATAGTGCCGGAAATAAACTCACCGCGTCATCAGGAACAATGTGATCAGCATCAATCAAGTGCCGATAGTAGTGTGCCGATGCAGCAAACAGTTGATCTTTCCACTCTTGCCACCAGGATTTGTATGACTCAGTAATGAAGGATGTCGGCGCCCAAGAGGATAAATCAATGTTGGTTACATCGGCCCAAGGGGGGAGATTGACGATCTTATTCCAGTCCATAGCGCTGGAGATAACTTCTCTCGGTTTTATCACATCGACATAGCTGAGTTTGATCGGCAGTTGACCAAACGCTAACTGTCTTGCTGCTGCCGATGGATAGTAGAATTCATAGGTTGGATAACTGTTCTTCCCGCTCCCGAAGATGTTGATTGGGATGGCCTGGGGAGTAAGGGTATCCCTCATGATTCCTTCGTTCTGTGGTATATCTCCATCGATGAGATTGAAAGAAAGTGGAAATCGGTTATCCTCATCAATATAGGGCCACCAGACCCGTTCCGCAGCAGGAATTCCACAGTAAAATCTCTGAAAGAACACGCTGAATTGATCCTCATTGGCATCGGTTCCTGGTAGCACTATTATGGCTTCCCCGAAATTGAGTGGAGAGCGGGTTGCCGATTCATCATCAGCAAGTACGTAGTCCTCAGTCAAATCTCTTGGGAATTGCTGGCTAAACAAATCAAATTGAAGACACTTATGCATATGGGTGTTTAGCCAAAAGTTGATGAACCACCAAGGGCCTCCAAGGTTGCCGATGGGCTCGCCTAGCAGTAATTTTTCCGACACCTGGTGCAGGAGGTGATAGGCTGAACTAAGGAGGTATCGGCCAAGAAGAAGTCCTGCTCCGTCAGCCAAGAGCTCAGGAAGGTACATGTTGGTGGGTCCGATTGTCCTACCGCAGAAGATGAACTTCTCCAGCCACATTCAAGAAAGTGGCATGTTCCCTCTGGTTTACCGATCCGGTCTTTTGATATTCTTGAACATATCCGGTCCAACCGCCGATGTTGCGAGTGCTTACCCGATGATCGGGCTTCCTATGGAAGAGGGTGGCATTATCGGCAGAAGAGACATCGAGACCGGTAAGCATATGCACATCAGCAAGTGTGGGGGTGGCTGGTCCGTGTATGAATAGGAAAGCGTTCATTGTGTCAGACCAGAAGTAAGAGGCAGCAATCATCATATTCTCGTTCTTGGCCATATCGGCAATGGATAATCTGATGCACTGATCTAGGTTGCGTTCTGCCCAGTAGACTTGTTGTGTCCTAGCCATCCTAAGATACCAATTTTCCCACCCTTTGGTGGGTTTAGGCCAAAAACGGAAAATATTTGTCCATAAACCTAGATTAAAATATTCAGCTAAAAGGGACACAGTTGGTTTCCGCATTGATGAGTTCGGTTGGATCGGTATTCCCCATTGGACCCAAACAGCAAAGGTGTGCTCGATCGATAGGGATCACTATTCTGCTGTGCATTTCCTAGATTCAGAAAGCAAAAGAAGAAGGGAGAAAGGAGATCATGAACTAGGACAAAGAGAAATTGCAAAATGTGGAGCGAGGAAAGAAGAAATTTACCGCAGGAACATTGAAGCTGATCGCCATCGGGATGAAAAAGTTCTTGTAGGATTTGCGCCTTCTGGTGAAAGAAGAAGCCGCCGTTTGGATGATTGCCGGGGTGCTCTTCGGAAATGCCGGTGGAATAGGGATGAAGGTATGAACTCAGGGTGAAAAGAAGAACGGATGGTAGTCTTTATAAGCCTAGGTCAAGGGAAGTTTTTGAATTTTCCTTTTTGACTGAGCAGAGATATGAAAGGATGTGGTGATGAGTTTGCGCGGCGATCGAGGAATTGTGGTTGTTGGCACTACAGTTACGAGGGGCTGTTGGTAAATTGCGATGATTATGCGCGATGATCGAGGTAATGGCGCAGGCATTCTTGGAGGGAAAAGATTACAGTAGAGGAAATTTCGGCGCGTGAAATATTTTATACTCCGAAATTGGGGGCATGTGTTGACACCGTTTTTGGTACGTGTCAATATGAACTGAGTATGTTGATCGGCAAGGAGGTGATCGTTGTTCCCTATCGGCATTAAGACTCTACTAGTTGGATTACCGATGGGGATGAAAGAAGTTGCCGGTGATGAATTTGATTGAAGGAGCGTCGGGGAAAAAGGAAAGCTATTTGCCGATAGGAGAGTGTTGCCGATGAAGGCAGAAGGTGTTGACCAATAGAAAGTTATGCCGATGGATGCAGGATGACGTGGCTAACGTCACCAAAAAGCTGCCGATGGTAATAGAGGAAGGTTGCAGATTGGAAGGAATCTACCGATGGAAAGTTTCATCGTAAGAAGGGCAGATAAGGAAACTGATGATTTTTTTGCTAGTATTATTATTTTAGTTTGAGTCCGACTCTTGCACGAGTCGTTTATTTCCTTAAAAATAGGAGTTTTGTTTAGGTATGAGTCGTGTATGTGTACAACACTCCTGTTGGGGTATAAATATGTATCGAGGGGTGGTGTAAAAAATATTCACAATCAATCAAAGAAATCTATTATTTTCATCTACTTTTCCAGCAAACCTACTTTTATCGCATTAGTTCTAGTTCATCTACGAGTTCTTGCGAGGTTTCGACGGGCTGCATCTACAAGATCTCTGTCAGCTTTGTTAGTTCCGCGTTTTGATCAAGTTGAGCCTTGACTTCCGGGCGCATCGCCGTCGTCTCGTTCAATTTTGGTCTAGTTATCGTCTTTGTCGATTAACTGGTCAAATCGACTGGCACACCTTGGATATCGAATTTGGGTATAAGCCCGAGGTGTTCGCAGATCCGACGCATTTTGCGTCAACAAGTTGTTTTTTAGTTAATAGTATGGTGTCATGAATAATATTAATATTAATATTTTTCACTATAAACTTTGATGAGTGTATGGGTGTCCCGATCTTTTGGTGGAGATAGATAACTACGATTTGACTGGAGAGACGTTCACGATCCGACTACAACCATCCAAGGACGCTGCGCCTTAGCGATCGATACACCAAATCCAGCGGTTGCTCACGATCTTGCGGATCACAACCAACCAAACCACTAGGGTTATTCCTGCAAGCAATCGAAGAACAAGCAAGAACAAGTAGAACAAGCACTCAATTGCAAATAAGAGATGAAGGATCAGATGTGATACACATGAAGGTGGGGTTCCGAATCAAGTAGAACGGATGGTCTAGTCGACACACGCGTCTACAAGGAAGTAGCAGCAGCTAAACTTTCATCTAAACAAAACCCAATCTGTTTGTGGCGGCTCTAGGGGGATATAAAGAGGAGGGAGGACGACCACAAGGGTCCTAGTGTCGTCCTACAACCCTAGGATGAGTCCCTAATGGACTCAACTTGATACACGGGCCATCGGCCCAAAATAGGGTGACGCAGCACCGTTGGCAGAAAAGATCTCGGTATTAAATTGTCTACTGCGCACGCATCTGATAGGATATAGGTATGAGTCCGGACCCATTGGAAAGTAGACTTGATAAGCTTTCCAAAAAGTGCTAGAACGTCTCAATCGGAGTCCGTATGAAGTCGTGGCAACCGTCGCAAGTTTGGACTCTTCTGCAGTCCGAATTGAACTTTCCAAAATGTGTTGGACTTGGACTCTTTGTTTCCTTGGATCCAATGTGACGTGGTGGCCTGGTGGAGAACGTTAGGAACACTTGGATTTGGTCCCCAATCAACTTCATTGACCATCCATGCTTTCCATATGCAATCTAACCCTTCCCTGATCCATGTAAGCAATTCTGAAAATGAAAACATACACACTTCATAGTGCAGCACCCATTCATCAAATGTAACAATGATAAACCTCATATAGAATGGTTTCACCTTTGGTATAGAAGTGGTTGGCATGGTCATATCTAAGCCGGTGATGTCCTCATCAAACTTGGTGAGATTTAAAATCAGTGCACTTATAATAACATAAAGTTAAAGTTTTATTGTATTTAGACGGGAGTCAGAGAATAGTATATTTTATAGAGAGACTATTCAAGGCTATCGCTCACCGTCTGAGGTATGTGTAGTCCTGGGTCGACTTGGGCAGGACAGGTCAAGCCGGGCCGGTCTCCGTGGACGATCGATGCTCTCCAGTGTAATACTCCCTCCATCTCAAATTGTAAATTATTCCAAGAATTTTGGAGAGTCAAAGCATCTCAAGTTTGACTAAGAATTATAGACAAAACTATAAAGATTTATAACATCAAATAGGTATACTATGAAAATATAATTGATAACGAATCTAATGATACTTATTTGACATCATAAATATTATTATATTGTTATATAAGTTTGGTCAAACTTGACAAACTTTGACTCTCCAAGATTCTTGGAATGACTTATAATTTGGGATGGAGGGAGTATGTACTAGACACTGCTGCCCGCGCTTCGCTGCGGGTGATTTGCTTTGTATAGGAAATCATGAAAATATGACAAGGGAAGATAATATAGTTTGAAGATAATAATATCTTATTGATTTGTGTTTCTATTGTTTTCTAAAGTAGGTGGATTCCATATGTCTGGCTCGGTGTCATGCTCTTTCTTGATATTCACGACCTTCATACTCAGGGCGGTCTTGGATTCCAAGTATCTGCATGGTGGCGTACAAAAGCTTGGGGAAGCATTCTGTGTTTAGGCATTAGTTGGTAATCCTGACTCCTTCTGTCATTTTTGTTGGTCGTGGGAGGAATCGATCGTGGTGGTTTGTAGGCAAAAAGCTAATTGATGCAATTGTTTTTGTGAGGAGATTAGGGTTTTGGCTCAAGAAGGAAGAAAGCTACCTGTGAGATAGCTTAGTGGGCACTGGGTGGTGAACAGGGTTGGCCTGGCCTTCTGTAGAGAGTCGGGGTGAGGCATG
Organism: Microstegium vimineum; assembly: GCA_022036555.1. NCBI lineage: Eukaryota > Viridiplantae > Streptophyta > Magnoliopsida > Poales > Poaceae > Microstegium > Microstegium vimineum. Next base: position 29,918,029 of record CM039135.1, read on the forward strand.
TTCGAGAAGCTTGACCAATCTTTGAATGGGCCTCAAGGTCTGTTCAAGAAGGAAGGAGTAGACTGGATTCCAATGTAGGGTGACACTATTATGGCAGGGTGATGGGATGTGGTGAACATGGGGTTATGTGACTTGGGTGACCGTGCGGTCGGTGGTATTTATTGTGTTGGGGGATTCTACAAATCACAGGAAACGGGTTGAGGTGAGAGGGTGTGTTTCTTTATTTTGTAATAGTGATGGTGTCATTTAATATTGTTTTCTTTTTATTAGGATTTGAGCCGGGAAATATGAAAAAAATCTCTAGCGCGAACAAAAGTCATAGGATTTTTATTCCATTCTTCCTAATTTCATTTACAGCTCAGGGCTTCCCATAGGGTAGCGGCCGTGTTACAAGGATATACAATAATATTGAAGCTACTAGAAAAGGGATTAGGATAGCAAATATGGTGACTGCAAGCTCTTCTTCATCCAGACACATCTTGAGGAGCAACTTGTTGGTTCTGACAGTGTACTTGTAGCTTCCTACTAGTATTTTATTCAACAATCTTCAGGTTGTGGCGCTTGAACTCTTGAACCGGATAAGCACTTGAATGGGTATTTATGTAGGTATTTAGTGGTGACAGTAGGGTGTTTGGAGGTGTTTTTGGGAGGTAAAGAAGCATCTCATGGGGGATTTTCAGGTTGTGGCACTTGAACTCTTGAACTGGATTGACACTTGAATGGGGATTTATGTGGCTCTTTAGTGGTGATAGTGGGGTGTTTGGAGGTGGTTTTGGGAGGTAAGGACGCAGCTCATGGGGGATTTTATAGCTGCTCGACATCGGGGCCAGGGAATTGGGTGTGCGCCATCACGAGCGCCACCGAGTAATGGGAATCAGTGCGGTGGTAGTGGGGTGTACAACAGTGGTGGCCTCGTGGTGCCTGGAGGTGACAACTTGAGCGGCGTGGTGAGGCGGTAGTGCGTGATGGTGGAGCATGTAGTGGTTGGCGAGGCAGCGACACGGTTTCGAGAGGACGGCAGAAGCGTACGAGAAATGGCGCGCGGCGCGGCTTTTACATATGGCCAACTGTGCACTTTTCCACAGAAAAACCGAGAAGGAAAAATTATTTGGACACAGAGGCACCTTTCCCATGGGGCTTGTACTAAAAATCTAAAAAGCAAAACAAATTCTGCATATACAACTACGATGGATACACTCAAGTATATCCAATATCTTTTAAATAAAATATAGCATGCGATGTTCAAGACCTAAGTTTGATACGGAAAGGAAAGGCAGGGCGTGTTTTTCATTAAAATGTTGTAAAGGATCATAGAGCTTGGTTGCTATTACATGATGCCTATTCTAGGCCAGCAAATAGAAACCATGTTAGTGTAAAGAAGCGTTTGATCGATCTGACAAGCAACTAACACACTTAGATTCATAGGACAACATTGAGTGGGGTTACATTATAGATGGATGGAGTACAAACTGTTGCACAAGTACATGTCCCGAGGCAAGGGCTTACAAAAGAGTGATATAGGATTCACTCCCCTTAGGCAAATGGACAACTACATAAAACTATTAAAGTGGGGGCTCAAACAACTAATGCTACTATAGCCAAAGCATTACATTGTGTGCAACAACATATTAGGTGGAAAATATAAGCATTACAATATGGGTAAATATCCTCCTGCGCAGTACAACTTGTAAGGCTATATCTTTAGACCGTATCAGCTTCATTCCATGAGGAGGTGATGTGTCCACTTAGATCATTCTACAGAGCTTGAGGAATCTTTGGGGAGGATGGTATGAGAGCAGGCATTATCCCCTGCTAGTGGCTGAGTGAGTGGGAGGATTTCTTCTCCAGCAACTGACCTCGTCTCAGAATTTCTCTGGGAGGCATTCGTTGGGGAAGGTGCAGGGGGCACATCCATAATGGTGGCATGGATTTTTTTGGGATCCCATCTAGTATGGGGCACTCCCTCTCTTCCAAAGTGAGGTTCCTTCTCTTGGCTCTAGTGACAAGGTAGGCATCCTTCAGTTGCTGAGTGTGTCGGTCTTCGGCTTGTTTGAAGGCTTCAATTGTTGTAGCCTCATGGCTCTCGGCTCTAGTTGCTTGTGCATTAGCCTCTGCAAGCTGCACTTCGAGGCTTCTGATCTGCTTCTCGGCCTCCTCTGCTCTACAAATACACTTCCTCAAATCGGTGGACTGCCTATCATATTGCTTATCTAGGGAATGCAAGTAGTTAGACATGAACACCGTAGTTGGGTCACCTTCTCGTAATTCAACCCCTTGGAGGGTCCTCATCCGAGCTACCCATATAGGGCTGCTCCTTACCAAGGGGGGAAGAATCTCATGGGTGTACGGCATATCTGCCTTTCATAAATCTGGCATAGGTACCTCAAAGCCTTGCGAGCAGCAACTTGGTAAGTGTCCTCAAACCTATATCCTGTGGTGGACACCACCCATGGTACTGTGTCAGGAAAATCCTTACTTACACCAACATAGACGATCACCTCACACCGATGTGTGCCATACTCTTCATATTCCCTACCAACATATTCTGGGTGGTCCAAAATACCTAGCCTTGTCATGGTTGCATATAGAAGCTTTGGAAAATCATTCATGTCCAAGCAGTAGGTAGTGGTCCAACCTTCATCTACCATCTGCGAGGAAAAGAAGGGCATGTCATGTTCAGAACATGTAGAAAAGGGTAAGATCTATGTAAAGATATTTATACCTCAATCGGTCACCTTGATAAGGCCAACAATGAAGAAGGGGTGTATTGGGTGAATTCCTTTGTGGAAGTAGACAAAGGTGGGAAGAACGATGCGGCTCAATGGAATGGAAAGGTAGTTTAGTTAGGTCATGCCTTGGATCTTGAGGAATCCATCTGTAGCCACCACATTTTATAGATGCATGAATGCCACTTTGGCAAGTAACTCAATGGGCTTATTTAATGTGTGGGGCTATTGCTCAATGCGGGTGGGTCCTAAAGTGGGATGGGCGGTGGTGAGGTGACATTTGTGGCAGTGTTTGCTGGGCGCCTAAGGGACACACTCCATCAATCATAGGCATGCGCAAGCATTTGTCTGGGCATTTAAGGGGCTCTTCATTTCCTTATTTCGATGCAGGAGAGGTAAAGCTATGTGTTGTAGGACCCTATTATAAGGGACCACCATTGTTGTGTTGTCACATTATTGTTGGCCCAAACACTAAAGGTGTGGCCACAAACTATGCACCACGCCTAGGGTCAGGAGCTAACACATACATACCTAGGTTGCCAACCCATTTGAGTTGGCATGGCCTACTACTTCAACAATTAAGACACTCTTCGACAAAAGCATAAAAATCACTGGCCTCAATTAAATCTGTCTTCCATGTAAAAACAATGAGGGTAGATCACATGTCTCTACAAAGTAAGGTACTATTGTATGTGTCATTGTCCACACCAGGCTCATGTTATGGTTACTAAGAAAAAATCTGCTCGATTTGACTTTGATGCATTGGGGAGGGCCTAAGCATGCATATAGTGAAGACATCGTCTATGTGGGGTATTAAGAGGGATTCGTATGCTGATGGTCGCCCTATCTAGGGCAGACATGATCGATGCTTTGTGGGCACACCTTTTGTTGCCTGGTTGGCTAAGAGGCGACGACGCACGTCTTGTGGTCCATGGTTGCACCTTTAGTGGACCGGGCGACAATCAGGTAGAAACATGGTGATGGTGGTCTTGTAGATGGCCATATACCATTTAGTTGTCCTCCAATCATGCTATTACATATGTGTATTCTATGTTCATCTATGAAGCATAGTAGATATGAAGACATGTGCGTGTATATGATGCCTAGTTTGGCAACGCTAAATATTACATATACAAAGGAGGACCAAGCCGAGCGAATGAAGGGCAAGAGAGGCGAGAAACTATCTAGTGCACATGTACAATTCCACCATCCTATAATACCGAACTAAAGTTCAGAGAAACTACACTCTAAACATCTTTCAATGCTATTATGCATGGTAGGTGTATTATTGAATATTTTTTCCGCTGCCTCCGACGTGGGTTATCATTCAATGTGGTATCATTTCACAGGCTAGTACTTAGACCATATATATGACAATTCTAATGCATTTGTATGGTTAGACACCTATTAGCACCATGTCCTCACATACTCGTCTTCGAAGGATGCTACACAAATCTGTCGTGCTATGTAATAACTGAATTTAGCCCGGCATGCCCTTCAAAAGGGTTTGGTTTAACGCCGTGAATCTACTCATGGATTTATTCAAATAAGTATTCTATAATAAATAGGGTTACTTTGAATGGTGCCATTACAACTTTTTCACAGGCTCCCGTGCATTTAGAAGCTCACCTAGGAGCAGCTTGGCGAAGGGGTCGGATGGGGATGAGCTCGTGCACGGAGAAGTCGTCTTGCCAAGCGCCGAGGAAGGCTGCCCTGTCGGTTGTCGCGAATAGGGAGGAGCTCTCCCATGGGCAGTGTGTGTCACACGCCCTCACTCACACTCTCGTGCACCACGCCACAACCATGGTCACGTGCGTCGCTCCCGGCCTCTTGCATAGCGGCCCCGCCGCCATGCCAAGCATGCCTCCGCCACCGAGCAGACTCTAGGATGACCGAGCTCGCGGTGCAGCCACCCAAGTAGCATGCCGGCACACGCAGGTGACCAAGCTTGCAGTCACACACGCTAAGCCAGCAGAGCAGCGCGCCTACGCTCGCTGCTCACCGGTGACCAAGCAAGCCACCTAGGGGCGTAGCTAGAGGGTGGTCCGTGTGGGCCACAAACCACCCTAAAATTTTAAGCAAAGTACACAAATATTTAAATTTGAAGTATTTTTTTTATTTTAAAGGTACTTGTAAGACTTTTAAAATTTATTTGTCTTATGTTTCATTAAATTATATTTTTGCGTGATATATTTAGACCTTATTTGATAGATCTTTGTTCAACTTCGATGTGAGCTCCTTTGTACACTAGAATAAAAAGTTATTTTTCATTTAAAATAAATCAGAATTCATCAAAATCAGTATTGGTGCTGAAAATCAGTTCAATCTTCCCCACTGTGTACATAAATAATAAAGTCATAGTAGTGCTTAGTTTACGCTAACTCCGTATGATCAATATGCATCAAAGGATTAGGCTCGACTTGCATTCGTCGGCGTCCTCGGTAAACTGCTGCTGGCAGTCTGGGTCCTCGACGTCGAACTCGCGGTACTCCCCTCCAACGTCCTCGTTCTCTGACTCGTTCACTCCGTCACATACATTCAAATGAGCTCTAAAATTATGAAATTTATATGGGAGGTAGAGTTTGATTTTAGATGAATTTAGGAAGAAGAATCGGTGAAAATGGATTTGCCATGTGCGAGGTGGCCGTATTTTAATCGCATGGAAAAATGACTAATATGCGATTAACAAATATACTTAGTTTGTACGGGGTGCTCCTGCGTGTGCTATTGTGTGGGTCTCACGTGTCATACACACGTGCATGGGAAGAGGGAGAGAGAAGCTAGCACAAGCTTTCTTCTTGCTCGTGCATGGACGCCATATGGCTGGCTACTGGAGGTTCAATATATGGTGATTTGGGCTACCATTCATGAATCTAGGAGTATTTATAGAGAGGGGAAGATGAGGGGGAACTCATAGGTTGCTCACCATGCCCTGCGACGATCGTCGGGCTCAGCTCGTATACGGCTCTCGTATCCTATGGCGGGCGTCTACGTGTGATGAAGCAAGCAAGTGAGTGAAGCACGGAGAGGAGAGCTTGCTGCTGGTGAGCGAGAGAGCGGTGCTCGGCTTTTATAGGCGGTCGGGGAGGAGCTGTGCCATCCGTCTCGCTGTTGGCCTTCAATGGCATTGCTATGGCTGGGCTGATAGGTGGCCGAACGATGGGACGGCGTCCTCTTGCATGCAGGTGATCGGTGCCTAATCCATGCATGCATCGTGTTACGAAGAGAGATCAGCTTGCGGCTGAAGGTTGTGTGTCTCCTCTGCGTGTCTCCTTCTGTGTCTCTGTACAGGTGTCTACCGTCCATTCGTTCTCCATCCGCACCGCCCGCACACGCCGGGAGAAAACGGAGCTGCAGGCCAGGAGAAAACGGAGCCGCCGTCTAGTCCGTCACTCTCCGTTTTTGCCTCTCAGCTCTCCGCTCGGACAAGCTTCAGCCCCCAGCCGTGAGTCGTCCGCCATCTCCCTCTGCTTTTCCCTCTCGGTCTCTCACCTCGCAGCTAGTCAGCTCCTAAGTCACCGGAAAGGCCAAGCGCATGCACGCCGCTGACCGTTGCTGCAGCACGTGCTCGCCGGCAGTCGCTACTGCACTCGTCGTTGGCCTCGAGCCCGCATGCACGCCGCGGGCCGGCGGCTAGCTACTGTTGTGTGCGGTTCATCCACTACTGCTGTGATAAACTCGATTTGGGCATCAACAACCTCAAGCTTCATAGCGGTGAGTTGATTAGATTTACTGGAGCCTAGATTCTAGCTGCTTATTTTGATTTGGATTGCTAAGATCTCGATTTTGGATTGGGGATCTAGATTTAAGTTTGCGTTTTTCTGATTTGTGCTGTGAGAAGGTCAATTCTGCTTTTCTTCTTCAGATTCATCGAATTGACATCATCACACCATGGTTGACAGCAGCTCGTAGATTTGTTCAACATGAAGGTGATGGACTAGCGTCCAGGACCTCTCTTGGCCGAACATGGCACGATGGATTTCTCTTTCCAGAATTTTTTTTTCTAAGGTTAGTTGTCTAGTGTTAGTCCTTATTTTTTTCTTCATAATAAAATTGAGCTTACGGAATTAACAAAGCATGAGAGTCTAGATCCTTGTTATGATAAATTGTTTCATACATAAGGTTCCATGAAAAGTGCACAGAACCCATCCGTTCTTCTAAGGGGATGAGACCTTCACTTAAAATTGGCAAACATATTATAGGGATTTGTACTGAACTGAGTGACATTTCCTTGTTCTGTATCTTGACCATGGTTAGGGGTCCCAAAGAATGAACTGAAAGGCGGAGGCACAAAAGTATTTCCATGTGGATAGTAGCCTGGATAGTAGCCTGGTATCTGTATTTGATTTTGGTACATACTAGTCCCTAAATGGCCCTGTACCAAAGTAAAAGGAACACTAATATCAGTATTAAAGATATGAACAGTCATGATAGTATTAAATATAACAAAAATCTCATACCAAGTCAGTGTAGTGTCCTTGCTCATATGTTACATTATCTACTTCCACTGTAGGTACATTAGCCTTTAGGTCATTCTTGCCTTTCTTTTTCTGCCGTGTGTTTGCTTCCGTTGCAGAACCAGAAGCTATTGGGCCATTCTTGTTTTTCTTTTTCTGCCGTGTTGCCTTCTCAAAACCACCAATTGGTCTCTCAGATCCACGAATTTCCTTCTCCTTAACCTTCAAGCCTTTTGGTTTTATAGCTTGCTCTTCTTGTGTATCTACAAAATAGATAATAATTAGAGTTTGTTGTCATAAGTATGGTGTTCACTCAATTATTACACAGGGAGTGCAAACCTTGTGGATGGGATAAGGTACCTTCATCTGCATGTCCTCTTATTTTTAGCCTTTTCTCCATATCTTCAGCTAATTTCTCAGCATTATTCACGGCCATAAAGTATGTTTCATCAGATTCTGCAGCCCGAGTAGCTAAATGAATAAACATTCTGCATAACTCCTTTCTCCGATTTGATAGCCTTGTTTTGGGATCTTCATGTGTCTTAGAATTGCTCTTTATATGAACTACTTTTGCATCAACTGTCCATCTATTTAGAACATATTGTTCAGGAATTTTTTTAATATTGTTGATATCAAGTATCTTCAACGCATGGCAGCATAAGATTCCAACAAATTCGAACTTTTTGCAGCTGCACTTCACTTCAGCTTCGGATGCAGAAAACTTTACGGCATGTTCATTCCTCCTACCATAAACCTTTATTTTGTACTCCTTTTCAGCATTACTGTCACCACAGTATAATATATCACAATTCAGTGTTTGCAAAACTTCTTCTTGGAATACCTTAAATATGGCTGGAGTATAAATTCTTGCTGCATGCCTAAGTATTCTCAAGTCAGATTTCAACTTAGGTGTACTTTGTGTTGCCTTGAAATCACATTTTATCTCTTCATATCTTTTATCTGCCACCAACCTTTCAAAGTGCTCAAAAAAGGTAAGTATATCATATTTGACACTAATATACCCCTTCAATTCATTGTTCATGCTTTCACTTCTTTGAGTGCTAACCATATCAGCACAAAATGTATTTCTTCCATATGCTAAGGCCCATTTCTCCCTTTTATCAAATAATCTTTGGAGCCATTGATTGTTTTGCAGCTTATATTTGTCTAGCAAATTGATCCATGCATTTATAAAATCCTCCTCCTCCTCTTGATCATAAATACAATTCTGAAAATCTTTATTGAATTTCTTATAGTCCTCCACAACTCCAGAAAGGTGCTTGCATGCATTCTGGTTCATATGCCAAATACAAATTCTGTGATGAGTCTCTGTCAGCACTATCTTGATTGCTTTTGCCATTGCTGCATCTTCATCGGTTAGAATGGTTTGTGGCTTCTTGCCTGACATAGCAGTTAAAAATGTGTTGAAAAGCCAGACAAAACTATCAGCAGTTTCATCATACAAAAGTGCAGCACCAAAAATTATTGTTTTCTTGTGATTATTCACTCCAACTAGCAAACCAAATGGACGTCCATCATTTAATTTTCTGTATGTTGTGTCGAAGCAAACAACATCACCAAAAACTTCATAGTCTGCAACCATTTTAGAATCTGTCCAAAAAATATTTGTTATCAAGTCATCCTCGTCAACCTGAATGGAATAAAAAAACTTCCCATCTTCTGATGTTTTCTTCTCTAGATATTCCAACACTCCTCCTGTGTCCCCATAGTTAATCTGTAGTGACCTCTTTGAATACAATTTATTCTTCATATCTTCACGAGTAAATCCAAGATTCTCAACTCCGCCTGCTTCTTTTGCCATGAGATCAAAGGTAGCTTTATTTGAAATGCCGACCGCTTTAGCATTTTCTACACTTGCAAGTTGTGCTTCTGTTATTTTTCTTTGAGATCATAAGTGATGAACTTGACTGATAGTAGCAAGAATATGATTATGTTCAGGCTCGAACTCATAGATGCAATACAATCCATCTATAAGACTTATCTTCATGCGAGCTTCACACATACATCTTGTCTCTGGCCTACTATAACTGGAAGATTCTTCTATTTTATCCGGACGTCGAACACCTATTGATAAATAAGTAATTGATTAAAATGATGTTATAGCCCTAATGATGAAGAGAGTGGCACAATACAGAAGTGATTGAATACCTGCACGAGAACAACAAAAGGTTCTATTCTTTATGGTGGTGCTGTTTTTCATAGTATGTGAACTGCTCCTTCGAATACTAAAACCCTTGTCTCGAGCATATGCATTGTAAAACTGATATGCCTCTTCTTCAGTGCAGAATTTCATACCAATGTTAGGTATTCTGTCTTCCACAGAATTTTTTAACTGAGTAGTTTCGGTCTGCATCATAGACATTTCAAATATATTTGCATAGACAAAACAAATATGGATTATGATTGGTAATCCAATATGACTAGCATTTTTTAACTCTATTCTTATTGTGCCAGATGAGGGAATGTTGATCTAGAGAAGTTTTGTGAGGATGTGACAACAAAGAAGGTCATATCAAGATTCTCAGTACCTCTGGACATTCGGCCTCCAAGGAATTAGCCTCGTCAAGGATGGGCGGAACCGGCTGAGATGCCTCCATATTGGTCTCGTCGGCACCGGTCTCGTCAGGCAGGGAGAGAATCGGTGTAGATGCAACTGTTGTGTATTGATAGAAAATAGAAGAATGCTAATCTAATTACCCTTCTATTTAGATGCTAATCTGATGGAACCTACTATTATAATTGGCGTCATTTTCCATAGGCTAAAGCCTTCAATTGGCGGGAAATTAATGTGAGGCAAGAATAATAAATACGTGATTGGGGGAGAGGGACTAGACGGACGACTCCGTTATGTGTGGCTCCGTTTGATTGATGCGTGCGCATGCACATGCGCTGTGGTCTTGCGGACGGAGAACGAATGAATGATGGACACCTGTACAGAGACACAGAAGGAGACATGCAAGCTTCAGCCAACGCCATGCTTGCGTGAGTGTGTGAGCATGTGCATGTGTGTACTTAGTGCATGCTAGCTTGTGTGTGTGCGAGCATGCAAGTGCATGCATGGTGTGTGAGTATGCAAGTGCATGCATGCATGTCTGTGTGCATGTGTTTTACTATGTGTTGTCTTGTAAATATGTTTATCTTGATTTATTTATTGGGTGAATGCGGCGTACTGCTGATATACATGAAGAAAGGAGAGAGAGCTGAGAGATGGGTCTCATAACACATATGGCAAGGCGAGGTGGTAGGGCCCACCTGACGTGTTGTCGTGCAAAGCCGTAGTCGGCGAGAGGGGATCCGGGCTTGGGTGTGCGGCGGCAGCGCGGGTAGGGTCGGTGTGTGCGCCGTGCGCAGATGCTGTCGGGCTAGGCGAGTAGAGAGAAAGGAGAGGGAGAGGTGGGGGACGACTGATGATATTCGTGCTATGGTGCGCGGGATATAATTTGGGACATTGCTTCCTTCCATGTAAAAGTTTGGTGGTAAACTATATAAAAGGACAAGGTATTGTTAAGTGTGATATAAATTATTGCTGGTTGTAGCAGCACCTACAATTTTCAGCACTCTTGTATGCATGCATGCATGGCTTTATCTAGTTGTTGTGATGTAAATTTCTACTGATTCACAATTTAACTCTAGGTAAAAACATCATTGTTACAGCCTCACCTAGGATTGCTTCCTTGCATGTAAAAGTTTAGTGACAGCAAGTTTTTTCACGTAAAAAGAGAAGGTATTGTTACATGCGGTGCACATTGTGGCTACTCATAGTAATTTTTTTTCCCATGCAAGAGCCTCTGCTTCACTAAATGCATCCACTTGTATGTAAGGATGGCAGCCTCATTCAATGCATCCAGTTGCTCTAGATACAAGAACACGCATAGAAAGATGACGACTCTCAAACTACTTCATCTTAACCGTGGATTTTCTATCTAACGGACAAACAAAATTAAACATACGTGGACACCCTAGGAGGCCGCCTAGACGGCGTGGCCTCATATCTTAATATACTGACGACATCTAATTGTTTTTTTTTGAAAGCTTATATCTAAGTTGTATTTTCTAACTCCACAAGAACATGATTAACACGTATCTGTCTCTTAATTCGTCCTGTTGGCTTGGTTTATCCGCCACCAAAATAGTATTTTTATCTCTTAAAAAAGAACCAAAAATACATCAGTCGACTTATTATCTACCAAAAATGATGAAAGGAACATGCTGATTATTATTAGAAGATCGCCGGCCGTAGCAGCGGGATCAAACTACTGTATGTGCCCAATGCAAGTTTAAAAATAGCGAGTGCAGTACAGTACTACCTGCCAGAGAGCAAACGAAACGAGCTGTCAGCGAGAGGATTCTCATACAGCACCTCGAAACCGCCTTTTTCCGTTCCGTACGTGTCGCGGTCCAAAAACTGGCCTTCTTCGGCTCACGAACGAGAACTCGAATTGAAAAGCGAAGTAAAGGCCAACAAATTTTAAATTGAACTGAACTGAAGGAAAATTAAAGGTAATAGATGAGTTATAATAGGTAGAGTGTAACTGAAGGCGGTAATAGCAAAAAGAAGATGATCAGATAATGAATTATTATTAATTAATATATAAGAGAAGAGCTTTCCGTGGAAGGGAAACGATCCATTAATCAGATCGGCCAACGTAAGGTCAAGGTCTACGGGCGTAATGTATGCATGGCCGCCGATGGAGGCCGACCACGGTTAGTTATCATATCCGATCAAGGATACTAGAAGACAGTATCCAATTCGTCGAAGCAAACCGAACTGAACGCGCGTTTTGTTAGTCGGCTTGTTGTGCAAGCACGACACGCGACGCGATGATGATCACTGAACTCGACAAAGCTCGCCTAGTTGGTTTCTCGTAGTAAAACATACCCATTTAAATCTTCGATTTAACATGAGTATTTGTATTTTTCTAAATTAATTTATTTCAGAATTTAATCACGCTTCTTGTAGTAAAACATATCCACTCGAGTTTAAATCTTCGATTTAACACGAGTATTTACATTTTTCGAGATTTATTTCAGAATTTAACTACTGTTCTTTTAGTGGTAGGCGGTGTGCCTAACTGGATCTCACAAAAAAGAAGTTTCTTCCTATGATCATCATCCTCTAGTTTCATCGAAACTTCGCTTATCCACAGAATCGGCGTTCAAACTAGAGCTGATTAAATACTCAACCACCCAACCGAACACACGTCTCGATCAGGTGCCTCCATTGACGGCCGGCGAGGCACCGGTAAATTACTTCTCTGGAACATGGAACATGGATGTGTGGCACGTACTGTTTTCCAACGACGACGACGACCGGTGGCCGGTGGGTGGTGTAAGTTCGCTCCGGTGGCATAGTGACGACGACGAACGACGGTGCACACAGTGAGTGGCTTGTTCAGCGTCAATAAATTAAAATACTTTAATTAATCAGTTTCCCTTAACAAATCACATACTAGTGAAGTTGAATCTTACACATGCTCACATACACGAACACACTCACTCCTATGAATGCACGCACACACACTCTATCCCTACGAGCACCTTCAAAGAATGAGTTAGACCGGTAAATTTCGAGATTGGCGAAGTTACTATAGACACATCGTTATCAAAGGCACTCCCAATACAAACTCTATCATGGAGTCTAAACCTATTTATTACCTCGAATATTGTGGACTTTGAGTCTAAATAAGACTTGGAGTCTTGTTTTTCACCCTCTCTCTTTAATAAATATACTGGCACATCAGCAAAATACCATAAATAAGTGATAATAAATAGTCTTGGACTCTATGATAGAGTCTTGCATTGGGACTGCCCTTATCTACCAATGAACGAATAGTGTCGTTAAATCCTATAATAAATCTAGAAAAATGCGAGCATCCGTATCAAAGTGATGATTTGAATAAAAAAAACCCCAACTATAGCTGAGCTACACGCTCAATTCATTTAGTGAAGCTAAATTCATTTAAGAAAGTTAGCATTCGTATTAATGGCCTAAATTACACTAGCTAGTACTCTGTTGGGAGTCATTAATCTTTCATGCACAGGATCATGAAAAGATCGTCAGCACTAAAAATTGTTGTAATGTTTTATGCCAATTGTACAGTCCTAATTAAGGCCTGTTTGATACGGCTCCTACCGACTCCTGTTTTTTTTTATCTCTTCTCTCTCATCCTCTTATAGAGCTACTAGAAACAGGAGAAACCAATTTTTTTGAAAGTAGTTTTTTGGTGTATATGTGTTGAGCAAGTACTATCTTAGTCATCCATACTTCGCTTTGAGATATGTGCAATACAAAATAGTAGTGTGAACACATTAAAGTGAGTATATAGCACGAATCTCAAAGCAATGGACGATGTAGATAGTATATGCTCAGCCCATACATGCTACAAATACATTTCTAATTTTTTAACTTTAACTGCTTCCACCAGCTTTGTTTTGTGAGAGGAAAAAAGAAAAGAGATAAAAACGGCTCCTCGAAGAAGTTGAAACAGTTTAGAGCTATGCCAAACGCCACCTGAGTTGGCTACTGATGACGTGCGTATATCAATAGCACACGCATACATGTTCAACCCACACTGAATCAGTCAGCTAGCTTGTAAGTGCTCCGTAATCCGTAGTAGCTTCTAGTGTAAGGAATAACAGACGCAAAGAAAATGCAGATCAACTTCCCCGACGCGTGAATACGCCCCCACGCGTCTTAGCGAGACCTTGCTCACAACCTTATAAGTTATAAACAGTTATCAACTTATCCATCGATCTGCATCGCATAGGCTAAGCCGCCCTATTCACCTTTGCCGACAAAGTTCTTTCGCGTCTTCTTAACTCTTAAGTATAGTAAGTATTATCGTCTCAAAAAAAAAAGCATAGTAGTGTTACCGGCTGACAAGAAGAAAACCTAGGCTAAGTTCGTCGATCATGAGGACGTACCAGGATCCGCCGGAAGAGATCTCCCACCCCGTGCACCCGGGACACATTCTCAAGCTGGTGACGAACGCCCGCGCGCGTTCGTCTGCGACGGCTGAAAGGAACCAGGCGACGGGGCCAGGTACACTTGCGACTGCTGCGAGAGCCCCAGCTTCGACCTTCACCCTCCCTGCGCCCTCGCGGATGAGGCCACCACTCTGAAGCACCCTCTGTTCCCCGGCAGAAAGTTCGTGCTCCTCCCGGAGCCCCCGGCCCCCGTCGACGGCACGGTCTGCGACGCCTGCGGCGACCCCGCGCGCGGTTTCGTGTACCACTGCTTCGAGGGCGACCTGGATATCCACCCTTGCTGCGCGCACCTGCCGGACCGCATCCTCCGCCAGGACGGCCGCGTCTTCCAGCTCCGCCGGAAGACGTCCGGCGCGTGCGGCTTGTGCGGCGACCGCGGGCGCCGCCGCAGGTTCTGGGCGTACCGCTACAACTTTGACGGCGAGGACGTGGACCTGCACGTCGCGTGCATGAAAGACATAGCTCGCCTCATCTGGGAGGCTTCCTACCATGACCAGAGCGGCGGCGGCCAGATCGTTCAGGCGAGCCTACCCAATATTGAGCGCACGCTGCAGAGCTTGTTCAGAGGAAGAGTGGGTTCCAGCACTTCATCAAGATCCTAGGCACGGTGGCCATGATAGCTGCCATAGCGGGGCCAGATGGTCTTCTGCGTGGTTAGCGATTCATCATGCATCATACGTCGAGCTACTAATAAAAGATTCAAGGACTGCATATACTTTATAGGGTTGGTCTTTATAGTGTTTTCTTACGCCTTGTTCGTTTGGCTTATCAACCGGCTTATCAGAAGAAAAATAGTCACAGTATTAGCCGCGGCTTATCAGCCAAAAAATGGGCAAGCGAACAGGTTAGTTACTAGTTGTTTTCTTTATTTAGAAAACACGTGTGAATTGTTGCTGTACAGAGCTTTTATTTTATTTATTCGTAAAATGAGGATTGATTTACTCAAGTATATTTTGTTATAGCCTTTGTACAGTTACACAACCATTGATCGAATTGTGTATATATACTTCTTCTGTGACTATTTGATTTTAGTAGTAGCCTCAAAGTTTCATAACACAGTAATCCCTCTTTGAAAAAAAGAGTAATTCTAGGTTTAATTAAGTTTTTTTAATTTTGATTAAGTTTTGGTTGCGCTGACCGATGAAAACAAGCTGGATTAAGACATTCGACTCTTCAGTTATTTTCGCAGTGGTGGTCGGCACGGCTCTACATATATTGGCGGAGATCCTAGCTACGTACTTGTATAGTACAGCGTCTTTGACGGTCTAACCCGTTCGGCGTTCACGTGACCCGCTGCAGAGTTGACTCGTCGGACACTGATTTGCTGAATGACTCGTTCTCTACGATCTAGAATAATCATGACGGATGACGGATAGTGTGGCAGTTCTGAGCTTTGGTTATTAATCGGCGTTGGCACCATAAACCAAACACTTTGATAGCCTCTGAAATTGAGTCTGAAGTCGTCGAACCAGAGGTTACCTAATAAGCTAGATCCTTTATTTCGCTGGTTTATTAATTTTATTTGCTACAATTATCCTGATTATTATGGTGATCGTCTACCCGTCCATGTTTGTAGGAGAATTTCACTTCTAGCTATATGTTCTGCTTTGGATATGGATTGTTTTCATCCGTCACTTTATTTAATTTGCATTTCACAGAAACAACATGCATTTTCAAGCAATTCTATCATTGTAAGAAAAATGGAAGTTATTGCTACGTTTCATGACTAATAAATCTGCAAGCACATGAATACCAAGGTGGTTTCACATCGATTTTCACTGAATTTGAAGGGCACTAGGTAGGGATAGAATTTCATCTTAGGATAATGATGAGAGAAGAGATGAATACGTTTTTGTCTAGAGAGCGAGGATCAGAGGTGGATCCATGATTTGGACATAGGGGTCGTTTAAACCAACAATATTCATCCATGACGAAATACGTACACGTACACACGTGTACACAGTTACAGAGGCATACTCCCTCTCTCTGAAAGAATAAATTTTTGAAGTTGTCCTTAGTAAAAAATATTAAACTTTGACCAATTTTTTAGAAAAAACATTAAAAGTTAAGGTATCAAATTAGTATCATTAGATTTATCATAGAACATATTTTCACATAGTACTTATTTTAAATCTTAGGTGTTGTTATATTTTTTATAAAGTTAGTCAATGTTAACAAAATTTGATTGACACGGATTTTATGAATTTGATTATTTCAAGGACAGAGAGAGTAAAAAGTTAATTAAAGCAAGGCTAATAGTTATAGCCGTGGGCTGGCTGAAGGTTTCTTACAGTCTTCTCCTAGTCCACTCATATAGTAATTAACTTTTTACTAATTAATATCTGTCATACTTGTCTCTAATAAGACTTCTTGATTCTTGTGCATGAGTTAGTAAATGTAAATTTACATTTCGCTCTTCTCTCTTCTCTTCTCTATATCAGCTTCTTATTATAGGAAAAAGTCTACTTACCCCCCTAAACTATTGGGGTGTGTCTAACCTAGGACCCCAACTATAAAATCTAGTAACGAAGTCAACTAACCCCCTAGGGCGGTTTGGGAGAGCGGTTTCGCTGACGTGGCGTCCAGCGTGTGAGCGGTATTACACGCTGGCGAAGGAGATGGTGTCCATGGCCAATGACGGGTGAGCCCCACCTGTCAGAACGTCCTCCATCCCTACCTTGTTCCGTGGCCGCACCTCTGCGAGTTCTTGGCCGCAAGCGGCGTCCCCGACCCCGGCTGGCATCACTGCGTCGGGAGGCCCCGGACCTCGACGTAGCGGAGTAGGCCCTCGCTATACGCGACGCGGCGGCGTTGCGTGACGTAGGCACGGTGGATCTGGGAGAGGTCCTTCCGCATCACGCCGTCGGCGGGCAGCGTGACGAAGAGCAGGTGCGTGGTGGCGGCGAAGGGGGCGCTGCGCTAGAGCTACCGCGTCCTCGACTACTTGGCATCGGGGGAGCACCTCCCTGTGTTCCTAGCCGCCGAGGCCACCGGGCCCGACCCGCCTCGCGCGGCGCTCTGCGCTCGTCGCGAGAAGTGACTCTGCCCGCGTGGACGCCGCGTTCCTCGATGTCATCCCGTCGCCCCGCTTCGTCTTCACCACGGGCGTCGGGCTGGACCACATCGACCTCGGCGAGTGCGCGCGTCGCGGCGTCGCCGTCGCCAACTCCGGCACGGTCTACTCCACCGACGTCGCCGACCACGCCATCGCCATGCTCGTCGACGTTCTGCGCTGCGTTTCCGCCGCTGAGCGGTACCTCCGGCGTGGACTCTGGTAGGCTGAGTTGCGCGGGTAGAGCAACACAACTAGGTAGTGGCCGCGGCGGCGCGTGTCCGGGTCGGCGATGAGGCCTAAGTTGTGTTGTGGTCGCGCCTCGACGCCGAGACAATCGTAGTGGACCGCGGGCAGGGAGGTGGTCCTGCGGGCTATGGCGTCGAGGCACTTGGCGTTGGGGTAGATACGTGCGATGATTCCAACCGCCGCCCCGTCGCCGCTGCTGTTTGAGTTATTTTTTTAGATAAAGGGAAATTTATTTCATCAAGCAAATGAAAAGATTCCGGTCTCAACATCATGAGATGCTTGTGACCAAAAATTATTACAAAGTTTGAAACTCGGTAGACTCTGTCGTCTACATAGCACACATACCCACCAACTAAATAAAACTGTTGAGAAAAAGCAAAAGAAATTCATCATAAACTTAATCTATTGCTAAACCTCCAACCATATCTGGCAAAGATCTTCATTGTCAAAGTTTCCAGTAGAAGGCATGCATTACATAACAAGCTGCATTCCTTCTCCTTTTGGAACAGTGACCAAGTCCTGATCCAATATGTGCCCTTGTAGATAACCTGCATAAAAGACAAAGTGGGTATGTTATAAAAAACAATATCATTTCGTCTTAACCATATAGCCCAGCACATGGCGCCAACCCCTACCAACACTAATTTTTTTTATTTGTCATGATATTATCTAGCCATGACCCAAACATGTGTGTCACACTTATAGGAGGTCCAAGGCCAAAAGTTAATTGTACTACTCGCTAAATAAACTTAGCAAGAACAGAATCAAAAAATAAATGTTGTATTGTCTCAAGATTGTTACAAAAACAATATTTCTCATTTCCATGTCAATTTCTTCTAATTAAATTATCTTTAGTAAACGTGACCCCTCTGTACAAAAATTAAAGGAAAACTTTCACCTTTAAAGGTATCTTAATTTTCCAAAAGTATTTGTTAGGTGGCAAAAAATTTGCATGCAACATAGCATTGTACATTGATGCTACTGAGAATCTTCCATTTTGATGAAGAGAACACCTGAATGTGTCCGGTTGATCATTTAAATGTACATTTATAAGTCGTAAAACCAAATTATGCCAATAGTCTAAGTTTTGGCTCACTAAAGATCTTCGCCATGAAATATTAAAAGGTACAGAACTCATGATATCAGCATTGTAGCATTTTTCCTTCTCACTATATTATATAAATTTGGATATTGCTCTTTTAAAGTAGATATGCCTAACCACTTGTCTTCCCAGAATCTAAGTTGTTTGCCATCTTGTAATCTGAAATTTCTAAAACTTAGAAATTGATTTTTGATATTCATTAGACCTGTCCAAAATTGGGAATCGTCGGGCTTTTTATCCACTTGAGTAATCGATTTGTTGACGAGGTATTTGTTTCTTAAGACTTGTTGCCATGCGCCATCCTCATTAATTAATTTGTATAACCATTTACTAAGTAAAAATTTATTTTGGCTATCTAGATCTAGTATACTCAAACCTCCTTGTTCTTTTGGTCTGCATATAATATTCCATTTAGCTAGTCTATATTTATTTTTATGATTATCCCCTTGCCAAAAAAACCTGGATCTATAGTAGTCCAGTTTATGAAGTATTCCTTTCGGAATCTCAAAGAAGGATAACATAAAAGTTGGTAGACTACTTAGCACAGAATTTATTAAAACTAGGCGATCTTCAAAGGACAACAATTTACCTTTCCAACAACTCAATCTTTTTTTCAAATTTGTCCTCTATCATTTTCCAGTCCGCATTACTAATTCTTTTGTGATGCATTGGAATGCCCAGATATCAAAATGGGTACTGGCCCATTCCACAACCAAAGAGTTCTGAATATTGGTCTTCCCATTCCAAGGCTTCTCCATAGCAAAAAAGTTCACTTTTATGGAAGTTGATTTTTAGCCTAGATAATTGTTCGAAAGCACAAAAAAGCAATTTCATATTCTTTGCCAGCTCAATATTATGTTCCATAAAAAGGATAGTATCATCAGCATACTGTAAAATAGAAAGGCCCCATCTACAAGATGTGGTACTAAACCATTTATTTGACCGTCCTCCTTAGCTCTAGATATTAAAACTGTTAGCATATCTGCTACAAGATTAAAGAGCATAGGTGATAAAGGGTCGCCTTGTCTTAAACCCTTTTTAGTCTGAAAATAGTTTCCCACATCATCATTTACTTTTATACTAACACATCCTTTACTTACAAAATTGTCTACCCAATTACACCATGTTTCAGAAAACCCTTTCATCCTTAAAGTTTGTTGGAGAAATGACCGATTTACTTTATCATATGCCTTCTCAAAATCTAGTTTCAGAACAACACCATTCATTTTTTTCTATGTAGCTCATGTGATGTCTCATGAAGAATCACTACCCCTTCCATTATATTCCTTCCAGGTATAAAGGCTGTTTGTGATGGGCTTATTAACTGTTCAGAAACTGCTATCATCCTATTAACTGCTACTTTTGTAAAGATCTTGAAACTTACATTAAGTAAGCAAATAAGACGAAATTGTTTAATATGTGTAGCTTCTTTCTGTTTTGGTAGCAAGGTTATAACACCAAAATTAAGGCTAAAAAGGGACAGTGTTCCATTATGAAACTCCTTAAATAAAGCAAATAAGTCATAAGAACCTTTTAAGAAAGGGCCCACTTGCCAGGATTAATAGTCCATCCGACTTAATCTCAAACAAATGATTCAATTCTTAATTAGTCCTTCATGTGTCACCACTTTACAGCGGGTCATTCACCTCTTTCCGAACAGGATCTTCCTCATCACAAACATTGCAGAAGTAATACAATAATTTAATTTACATCAAAGTAGCGGAATTTAAAGTCATATTACAAACCATAAGTTTTGAAACATAACATAGTGTCATACGATATTACTACATCAAGCGGTGATAGAGTTTAAACAGGGAACCGAGGTACTCTTGCCCAAGAGTCAAGCATAGATAGTTTATTCTTCTTCATCATCATCCACAGTGACCACGGTCATGCAGCAAGAAGCCACACAGACCGAGCTATGGCCCTCATCTGCAACACGGGTTAACAAACCCTGAGTACGGGAGTACTCAACAAGACTTATCCGACAAATAAAATATTTGGTGGAAAACACAGTATGCAAGTCATAGGATTCAAGGTAAGGTTTGTGAGGATCAAGTATTTTGCATAAATGAGCATTTATAAAAGAATTTGAATTCATTTAAAACGTTCATAAGATTATTCGAGTACTGATCTGAATGTATGATCGTTGTAGGGTAATAACCATCCATGAAGGGATCTAACAAGTATCCAGTTTAAGTATATTACTGCAATGTGGTAGTCAGAGTCATGTTTCCATATCCGAGGAACACGACGATTCGAATAAATTAAACCGAGCTGGGGCTTCCCTATCACATGTCATATGCAGCACTAAAGCACACATATAACTACCTTTCCCTGGATCCTCTAGCCAAGACCGGGGTTCTGCCACCCGAGAGCACAGTCTACCTCCATCCAGTTAACTTGGAGGGTACACACTACTCTCTCCATCTCTCCACTCCCAGTGCGGATTAACCGTTCTTAAACTAGAATAACCAAAGTACAGCTTCCAAAAGTATGTGACCAGTACTCCAAAGTCACGGCTCTTGGACACCCACACCGGACGGTTCCTAATCGACACAGGCGGAAAGAACCCGCTCATCGGTCACCACTGATGGCTCCCAAACACCGTGTCCGTCCGGTCTCAGGTTATTACTTCCAACAACAACATCCTTTTCTTAGAAAACATAACCATTTTCCGAAACAATACGCTATGCGTAGGTGACCGAAAATCACCTACTATAAAAGTTCTAAGAATACTAAGCATTTTAGCAAAAGTTTTGCATCTTTAAACAAGTATCAAGGTTAAAGGTACAATTAAAGCAAGGATAAGGCGATGCATCAAGTAGGGATTTAATAAAGTATCGTAATGCAATATTATAATCGTAAGTGTATTTAAAGAAAAACTTTGAAATACAAAGAGAGGTTTGAATGCACCGGGGCTTGCCTTGGTTGGAGGGAAACACAATCTCGGGCTCAGATTCAACAGAAGAAAAAACCCCTTCACCAGGGTGGTTATCCAACCCAACCAACGAGAAATCTACACGTTAAAATGCTATGCTTAAGATGATGCTTGAATAGTAAACATGATGCTCAACACATACAAGCACGTACAAAAAAAATTGATTAAAACAGATTAACATCTTGAGTACAACTTTCCTTCATGAAGAAAAGTTAAGCTAAAGCATAAAGCAATTTACTTAACATGATTAAACTAATTATTAAGTTTAAAAATTATGTCCAAAAGCACTGAGCAAACAACACTATCATCAAACATGTCCATACTATGGTTGTCACTAGACAAATGACCATTAGCATCAAACAACCCAAAATCACTCAAAACCTAAAGTCATTAGGGCTACTAATCATTTATTATTAATTATACAAATAGCCATGTATAACAGATCATCCAAAAATTCCCAAACTTTTTGTACAACAAGTTATGAGTGTATAAAGGTTACACAAAAATTCTCAGAATTTTTGAAGCAACAAACAGAGCATGAAAAAACATAGAAAAGCCATTTTTCAATTACTTTGAGCATTTTTGCAGGATTAAAAACATACTGAATATGGACATGTTATATTTTTATTAAATACTACACATCACAGAGAGTATATACAATTTTTTTGCAGAATTTAAACATGCACAGATTTAAACATATGAAAATAACAAAAGTTTCTACTATTCAAACAAGAAAAAGGAAAAACCCTTTGATTTACTAGCTGACGGCTGGGTCCCGCCCGTCAACGACTCAGACGCAGAGCAGCGGCGCCGACGACCACAAAACACAGCGGCGTGTCGCCGGCGGTGGTCCGAACGCTCACCCGACTCGTGCGCTGGACTCAGCACTTCATCCCGAACACAATGAGGTACGACACGACCAAACTTACCCCTTGCAAACACCTCAGCGGCGGCGATAGCCGAGACCCACGCTCGGTCGCGCATGCGCCGGCGAGTTCAGCCATGTGCCAGAGAAACCAAGTACACCAACGGACTTAGCGGCCCCCAAACAACGCGAAGCAAGCAGAAAAACGACGCATGCGCTCGAACAACCAACACCCTAGACGGACTCATGACGGCTAGGCGGAGCTAACGCAGGACTCGGATTGGAAAACGATGGACAGGTGTGTCCCACCGATGAGTGCACCGCCGCGACGGCCATGAACGACGGCGAAGCTCGCGGACCGAGTTCTACGGCTCGAAACAAGAACGACTAAGTGCGCAGAGAGTTCGAGGAGCTCACCCCAGTCATGAAACGCTTGCTGGCATGGCCGGAGATGATGTAGAAAGACCGGTCGATGAAGACCGTGCTGGCGGGGAAGATGAACCGAGCGGCAACATCGACGTTCCCGGAGCCGTAGGCCACCAAAAGGAAACAACGAAGTCGACGAGGTTCAGCGATGAAAGAGAAAGATGAAACAAGAAAGAGAAGAACAATGTGGCTCCTGTCTAGCCCGGACGACGACGGACCAGAGAGGCGGCGCTCTCGCTGGAGCCGATGAAGAAGACCTTGCGCAGGGCTTTTCCCGCGTCCACAGCTTCAACCAACCCTTGCGGAAGATGCACTAGGTCAAGGCGAAAGCCATTGCGGTGGATGGGAAGATTGGCACTGGCTGGAAAACTCGCACGAGCTCGACGACGATGGTGGAGCGCTCGGCGGAGAAGAGCAGAGCGATAGCACGACGTTGCGAGCGTGAAAGAGGACGGAAGAATGGGTGTCATTGTGTTTTGAAGACGGCAATGCGACCGTGGTGATGCCACGCACCAGACGGGACGCTCGTCCACGCCAGAAGTCGCACGGTGGCGTCGGCAAATGGCCGGCCAGGTGTCGGCGTCGAGTTCACCGTCGTCATGCAAGTGCTCGATGAAATGACTGAACAGCCCTTGGTACTAATTTGCAAATTTCTCAAGCTTCCAAGGGTTTTCATGAAAAACTTTGAATACCAAAGTTGCTCAAAAATTCATGATCTACACTTTTGTCAACATGCACATTTTCAAATTCGGCCTACAAAAGAAAATGCATTTTTGGAAATTTAAAAACCTTTTAAAAAGGATTTACCCCCTTTTCAAATACTCTAAAAACTCGAATAACACTTGAAAAACTGCCAACACGACAAATGCAATTCAAATAGAGCTCTATCACAATACTTAAACAACCATATGCAAATTCCTTATAGATTTTGAAAATCATGTTTAGGGTTTAATCCATCCCCTCTAGGAAATAGGGTTTGAATTCAAATTTAAATTTTTGGAATTTGAACAGATGACCTACATCCACACTATTGATCAAACATAAGCAAGTAAACTCATTATAGTTCAGTGCATAGTCAGGTTTTCAACCAAATGAATGATGCTCAATGCATATGATGGCATGATCAAGTTTTAATTAAGTGATTAACACCAGGGGTGTTACAAAATCCATCCGGTCCTGGTGCTTTATTGTGTTTCATTTGGAAAATTTCCTCCTTTACCTGTTTTTTAGTAAAATCTGCGGTCAATCTTTCATTATCCTCAAATGATACTTGTGGTATGTCATTTGTCCTATTTTCCTCCATCCGCAAATCTGCACCCTCGGAAGGTCCAAAAAGGTCTTTGTAATATTGTGTGATATATGTTTTCAATTGTTGGTCTCCCTTTATTATTTGATCATTATCCTCTGGCTGAAAGATGTGTGTTTTTCTGAGTTTGCCATTTGCTACCAACTGGAAGTATTTTGTATTACTATCCCCTTTTAGTAGTAGGTCTGTTTTTGATCTTTGGTACCATTTGATCTCCTCTTCTCTTAGCAATTGAACTAGCCTTTCTTTTAAACAATGTTTCAAATCCACCTCATGGGGTTGTAACATTGTTAACTCAGCCTTTTTGTCCAAAGCGTCAATTCTAATTGTAATCTCTTTTTTTTCTTTTTTATACGCGTCACTGATATTCTTTGCCCAGCCTCTTAAGTATTGTCTCAGGCGTCGAATTGTATTTTTCCATCGTTGTAGTGGTGTCAAACCATAGCCATCTTTTTGCCATACATCTGCCACCAGATTATAGAAACCATCCCTAAATAACCAGCCAAGTTCAAATTTGAACATATGCTTCTTATTCACTGTTGATGGGTTTCCAGTATCAAGTAAAAGAGGAGTATGGTCAGATATCTCTCTTGTCAATGACTGCACTGTAGCTTTAGGATAATGTAACTCCCAATCGGTGCTTACTAGTATCCTATCAAGCTTTTCATAAGTTGGTGTTTCTAAATTATTGGCCCATGTAAATTGTCGTCCAGAAAGTTCGAGTTCTCTTAAATCCAAACTGTTTATGACAGCATTGAATAAGAGAGGCCAACGATCTTCATATCTATTATTATTTTTTTCACTCGGGCTTCTAATAATATTAAAATCTCCCCCCATCATTAATGGAAGTGATTCTACTGAACATGTATTCACCAATTCACGTAAGAAGCTTTCTTTGTGCTCACTTTGAGCGGCTCCATAGACTGATATTAGTATCCACTCAAAATTATCTGATTTGTTTCGAAGCTTAAACTTCACATGGAAGTCGCCATGAACTATGTTTCCAACATCATAGATGTCTAATTAACTCCAACTAAGATTCCTCCCGATCTACCCCTTGGAGAAGTCCAACTCCATAAAAAGTTATAGAGCCCTCGCAACGGATGAACTGGGCCAGCTCGGGGTCCGGTCGAAGGACGCCGGCAACAACCTCACGCACCGACACGGTCGGTGAGTGTGCCAGCGTCCACGTCGGCGGCGAGCTGCTCCCAGTGGTTCTGGAAGAAGCGGATGGCCGTGAGGATGCCGGTGGCGAATATGGAGCCGACGCTCACGACGGCCTGCGACGGCACAGGCCGCACAACATCTGCGCGTACATGCTCTGGAACGGAACGCGTCGTCGCACGGGATGGCTGCTAGGGGGGCGTCATGATTTCTTGGTACCACTCACTGAAGTGCTGGCTCTTGTAGTAGCTCGTCAGCATGGTGCGCGCCGGCAGACCACCACCCGGAGTCGTCGTCGTCACCGACTTGACGAAGCAGAAGTAGAGGCCGGTGGTGGGTGGTGGTGGTGCTGTGGCCGCGCCTCGACGCCGAGACAGTCGTAGTGGACCACAAGGGTGGAGACGAGGGCCACCCAGCGGCGCAGAACAGGGTAGTGGATCACAAGGGATGGACAAGTACGACCATGAATAGGGTAGGGATGGAGGACGTTCTGACAGGTGGGGCCCACCCATCATTGGTCATGGACACCATCTCCTTTGCTAGCGTGTAATACCGCTCACACGCTGGACGCCACGTCAGCGAAACCACTCTCCCAAACCGCCCCAGGGGGTTAGTTGACTGGTTTGCGAAAGTTTAGGGTGTACGTTATCCGGTTTTGTAGTTGGGGACCTAGGTTAGACACACCCTAATAATTCAGTGGGGTAAGTAGACTTTTTCCTCTTATTATAGATGCTCTTAATTAGGAGGTATCAGACCCCTCTCGGCACCCCCCTTCTGCGCCACTAGAGATGACTTTCCTAAAGCTCCTCGTATAATGATGTATGATGACTTGATGAGAGCAGTGGCGGAGGGAGGGAGGGGCTGAGGGGGCTAGGTACCCCCAACATGCTGATGCCACAACAATATCCCTCCTTTTTTCATTCAATTAGTAACGTAACGACACTAATTAGTGTACTAATTAGTGTTTTAATTGTTTATTATTTTTTCATAATTATCTAGGATTGGCCTTTATATTGTCTTTTTTTATATCTTTTTCACTCTTACAATTCTATATAGCTAGTTATTAACCGGTATAATTAGTGTCTTACTTGTTATTGTCCCTTTATATTGATCTCCAACGATATTTATATTATTTATGACTAGTTTTTATGCTATTTTTTTATCTATTTTGTTTCTATTATTACCATGATTTTTTTGCCTAAAAAAACAGAGTGGTCAAGTGGAGTTACAGACCTAGTGCTAAACTGTAATTAAATTTTGTTCACTTTTTATTTGTAATATTTACCAATTTTATCGTACATGCATTTTATTACATAGCTATGTTCGCTTGGCTTATCAGTCATCGAAACAGTTTTTTCTCTCACAATAAAACAGTCAAAAAACAGCATCCGCTGGCTTATCAGTCATCGAAACGATCACCCGAACATGGCACATGATTGTTGTCGGGCTGGCCCCCCTATGCTTAAATCTTGGCTCCGCCCCTGGATGAGAGAGCAAATGCATGAGTGTTAATTAGGCCTCGGTCCTATTTTTAGTGATAGGTCGGGCAAGTGTTCTCCTCTGAAAACATGATTTACAGATACAATAACTTATGAAGTTCACTTCTGAAAATGTGCCTCTTTTTAGAAACAGACTATTTTTTTTGTCTCCACGCCTCTATAACAAGTAAAATGAGTTGTTATTAAAATTGATTTTTACGTCATACATGAATAATGTTAATAATTTTTATATAAACTTGCTGAGATTTAAAATCGTTTTTAGACGGGAGTCAATACACTTTGTTACTAATTGGTTGTGGAGTACGTCGCCTAATTAAGGACATGGACGTGTACGGTGAGGATCAGATGCGCCGATAGGGACTATTCAAGGCTAGGTCTCACCGTGTTGTGTGCATAACTCTGTCACTAAATAACATAAATGTCTGTCTTTTTCAAGAAATAACTTTGATTAATTTTATATAAAAAATTATTAAAATTTATGATACATAATTGATATCATTAGATAGATTTTTTTATCTAGTTTTTTAATATATTTATTTGGAGATGCAGATATTACACATATTTTATATAAACCTTGTTAAATTTTTGACACGCAAACCAAAACGATATTTAGTAAGTACTGGTAGTCCTGGGTGGACTCGACAGAATGACAGGTCCAGGCTGGTTGGTCTCCGCGGATGATTGTACTAGCTCTAATATGTGTACGGACGATCCAAAATTATTTGGATATAAAGTACTGTAACATTTAGTTTATTAGGTAATTATTGTTAAATAATAGAGTAACTAGCACTACTACAAAAATCATTAACCGTGGCGGTTAAAACGGATTAACCGTGGCGGTTTTTTCAACCGCCACGTGGCGGTTGGAAAAACCGCCACGGTTAATCAAATAAAAAAAAAGAAAAAAGCCCAGATCTAACCCTAACCGGGCTAGATCTGGGCCGCCCATCCGCCGCCGCCGCCGCTCGTGGTGTCGGATCCGCTCGTCGGGATCTTCCGCTGTGGTGCCAGATCCGCGGTGGTGGCGCCGGATCTGCCGTGGTGGCACCGGATCCACGCCGGATTCGCGTTGGTGGAGGTGCGCCGCCGGTCAGTGAGGGCGGCCGCCGTCGCCGTTGGGGGAGGGGACGCAGCCGCGTGCCGTTGCTGGTTGGGAGAGGGGGCCGCACGCCGTGTAGCCGGTTGAGGAGGGGAGGGGAGGCAGCCGCGCGCCATCGCCGTTGGTGGAGGGGAGGGGAGGCGCGCCGTCGTCGGGGATGAGGGAGGGGAGAAGGTCGGGCGCCGTCGGGTTGGGGGGGGGGGGGGAGGGGCGCCGTCGTAGGTGAGGGAGAGGAGACGATCGAGCGTCGTCGAGTGGGGGAGGGAGGGGCGCCGTCGCGTCTGGGGAAGTGAGGGAGGGAGGGGCGCCTGCTGGGTGAGGGTTTGGCAAAAACCCTAAGTATTCTATTTATACTTCAGTGCCTGTTGGGCTCTATTGGGCCACACCTGGGTCTATTGGGCTCGGCCTGTTTATGGAGGCGGGCCTGTTTATGGAGGCGGTTGTGTAAGGAGAACCGCCACCGTAAATGGATTTACCGTGGTGGTTTTTTCGCCACGGTTAATCGAAGCATTAACCGTGGCGGTTTTAGTGTTTAACCGCCACGGTTAATAAAACTCAAGTGCTATGCAAAATAAATTCTATAGTAGTGTAGGTTCGAAAGATTCATCTTGAAAATTACAGATAAATTGTACAATTAGTTATATTTTTTTATTCATTTTTACCTATATTTAATGCTCCATACATAAGTCCAAAAATTTGATGTGACAAAAAATGTGGTAAAGTTTAGAAATTTTAAAGGAAACTAAACAGTCCACAAGAACATGACCAACATATCTCTCTCTGTCTTATAATTGATCCTGCTCCTGGTAATGATCAGTCAGAGTCAAATTATTAATTAAATGTATATATGACTTGTTCGAGCTATAGCCGGCTGGAGAAGATTGGACCAAACGGCACCAACACAGCAGTTACCCATTCTTGTGACTTGGACCACGGAGTCAATTAAGCGTTACTTCTTCATCTCTGCCAAAGCGCATGCGACGATTATTAAGCTCATAATATATGCGTGTTTCAAAAAAAAAGAAGCTCATAATATATGCGCATGGGGCCATGTACTGATGTGAACATATGGTGGGCAAGCTCCCTGGCACGCCACCAAGTTAAGAGAACAGCCCAATTCTATGTGAGCAACTATTCTTCGACTGAAATTTGATTCTCTTTGATTGTTTAGGATAAACTTTATGTACACAGTGATTTCATATACCTGGGATGAACCATAAGATGCTACTTAATTTTTAAGCTTCCAGCCTTCTAATTCATTGTTTAGTAGAGGTTTTCTTTGATTCAGCCTAGAAACCACTATTCTGGGAGCTTTGCCAAATCGGCCTGAAACACACACCTACACACTTCTTAGGGTGTTTGTTTCACGAGATCTAAAGTTTAGACCCGTCACATCGAATATTTGGATACTAATTTAGAGTATTAGATATAGACTAATTATAAAACCCATTATGTAGAATGAGGCTAATTTGAAAGATGAATCTATTAGTCTAATTAATCTATGATTTGATAATATTGTGCTACAGTAAACATTTGCTAATGATGGATTAATTAGGCTTAATAGTTTCAACTCGCTAATTAAATTACTCATTTGTAATTAGTTTTATAATTAGCTCATGTTTAGTCCGTCTAATTATCATCTAAACGTTCGATGTGACACGGTCTAAACTTTAGTCCCGGGATCCAAACACCGCCTAAAAAAATCAGGAGCGGAAATAGATTTACCAAACTACCTAGCTCGGGCCAAGCTTTGGGCGGCGACTATGGCGGCGTGCGGGCTAGGGCCAGGGCTCGGGCTGGCTCCTTTAGGGTTTAATTGTAGAGGCAACGGCGAGGCGGCACCGGGGCAGGGCCGCCGACGCGAATCGTTGTGCAAGGGCAGGCTCACGACAGTCGCACCACGCGATGGCGAGGGAGAGGCAGCAGAGGGGCAAGGGCAAGCCGGCAGTATAGCGATGCCACACGATGGTAGGAGAGAGGCGGCGGTGGGTTGGGCGCTAGCGTGAATAGCTGTGTGAGAGTGGCGCGGTAGCGGCGGCTGTGTGAGGGTTGCCGGTGCAAATCCCTATGTGAGAGTTGTCATGGTTGGTAGGGTGGGAGAGTGAGAGGGTTGTGTGCAGTGACCATAATACCTTTCGATGAATAAAATCAACAAAAACGACCATTTTATAGAGGCGATGGGAGAGGATAATAAATGATCCCAACCATTATAAAGGGTCTCATATAAATTAGAGAAGTAATTACTCATTGGAATGGGAATGGGAAAATAGTAGCATGTAGGAAAAAGAGTGATGTGTGTTACATGACTAATCTTGTAACTTTTTTTCTCGCAAAATATGCTGAAAATTGGTTAGAGGCGTCTAAATTGTGTTGCTATCTAACTCTCTCCATCTTAAAATAACTGTCGTTTTTTTTGTTTTCTTACAGTAAGTTTAACTAGGTTTATATAAATACATACAATATTTGTATCTTCAATAATGAAATTTATTATGAAAATAGATTCAACAATATATCTAATGATATTAATTGTGTACTATAAATATTAATATTTTTTAATAAAATTAGTCAAATTTATTTATCAGGAAACGAGAATGGCTGTTATAGTGTGAGTTATGTGATAGGCTACCGGGTTGTTGATTCAATGGTTTACCAAGAGCTTGTTTGGATGTTCAATATTACCTTATCCCACATACGTTGAAGTGGGTTTGAACTAAAAAGTTTCACTCCAATCTAGTTCAACAAATGTGGTTTCCAAACAAGGCCAGACCTAAAGTGGGTGAAAAAATAAATTATTTTCAAACACTTGAAAAGCTTGCATGCTTTTTTTCAGTTTTGGAATTTATTAGGCAGACTCCGGTTATAACAGCGAGATTATGGGCCACAAAACTTGAAGATGCTGTGTGCAGCAACAAGACAGGCCTACATGGCCCACATAGGGTGAGCCCGGAGACACACGGAACCTTACGGCCCATGATCAGCAACAAAAGTTTTGATTGCATCGGTCCCGGCTCAACAACTGCCGTGAAATGAATCCTGGATGTGCTGCTGCTGCATAGCATAGGTAGGCATCAGGTGAGTGAATGGTTTAAAACTCGATCTGAGCCAGGTGACAGAGACGACCACTGAACAGGGATCGATCGATCGACGCTGCAGCCGGACGCAGAGCGCCCCCCTGCTGGGTCGTATCTGCTCAACCTGCATGCGATGGCCTGGGCGCCTGGCCGGCCTCTGGCCGCATATGCATGTGAAGGCACCATGGAATTGGATGATGTAGTAGTACTACAGCTTTAATTTGCGTCGCATGCATCGGTTGAAATTGAAATACAACAGCGATAGATGTGTCATGTGTGGCAGGCATATGCATGCAGTGCTGACGGAATTTAATCCTAGACGAAGTCAAGGCAGCAGCCCTGCGTGCTGCCAAATCTGCTGCCGTTTGTTTCTTTAAGTGCGAGCTGAGGTTGCAGAATTGAATTCCTGAATCCTGCTGCGCATGCAATTCGGTCTAAACTCGAGGCAGAATGATTCATGGATCCATCTGCATGCAGGATTCAATGCAACCACCGGCCAGAGAGATGCTAATAATATATACTCTCTCTATTCTAAATTATAAATCATTTTATTTATTTTTTACATCTATTTTGTTATATACCTAGATAACATAATATATCTAGATACATAACAATATAGATAAAAAAAATTAAAATAACTTATAATTTGAAATCAAGGGAATACATATAGTCAAATTTAAAGAAATATATCGTTGATCCGGTGGCCGCGTATGATGTAATCAAGCCCCTTGAACTTTGACCCAGACTCCAGTCACTCAAAACCTTTTTTTGGACTCACAGTGCAGAACATGTAAGACCTTATTTAGATACATATATCTCTCTCAAATCACATCTATTGTTAGAGTGAATTGAAGTGTAATTGAATTAAGTTTCACTTCATTTCATTTTAACCAATTTGATTTGAGAGAAATAGATATGCAACCAAGCAACATATAAATGAGAGAAAAGGACAAACCCTTTATGTAGTATTATTCCCTTTGTTTCATATTATAAGTTGTTTTAATGTTTTTTTTATAAAATTTAAATATCTCAAATTTGATCAAAACTGTATAAAGAATTACAAACTGTATAAGTTGTTCAGGTGTGTGAGTGCTACTGAAAAAGGTGGTAGGGTACGTTAAGCGTGGACAGCCAGCGGCAGGGCCGCGGGCCGGGCAGACACCACACACCATGCACGCGCTCCGATGATGGCTAGGCGCACCTGCCTTCGACTGCGCGCGATCCACCCGCATGCATGCAACGCAACTCCGTAGTACTACTAGTGCCAGATGCACATCGAGCGGCGGGCCCCGAGAAGGGTCCACGTCACCATCATCATCATGTGCGTGGCCGATCGAGCCTTTGTGGATCGGAGTGTGCTGGGACCACCATCGAACGGCGGCGTACGTGCAGCCGTGCAGGCAGATCGAGGGGCCCGATATGAAATCCTCCCCGTGACTTATTTACGTGCATCGTATCAAGCCGTAGTTTATGTACGTGCAGGACCTGACCATGTATGACACCGACCCCTGTTCCCTCCATCTCCCCTGATCGCCATGTAATGCGGTGTGCAAACTTGATGGATCGAGCAGGTTGAACGTGTCTTTGATGAACACACGTACTACGTTCTTCCATCGTCCGCCGCCATGCATGCACGCACAACGAACGTACGGAGTAGTACGCTCACTACTGGAAAATATCCTGTCGGTACATCTGCACCGACAAAAAAAATATGATTATACTGTCGGTAGTTAAAAAACGATAGAAAAAATAGAAAACCACAGCCCTCTAAAGATTAGCCACTAAATTTAGTTGATTTTAGTCACTAAAGTATCAAACAACCCCTAAAGTGTCCCCTAAAGTTTAGTGCTCTTTAGGGGATACTTTAGGGGGTTGTTTTACACTTTAGGGACTAAAATCAATTTAGTGGCCGTAACCAAACACTTTTCATACCGACAGAAAAATTATAATTATAATGTTGGGTAATGTTTTTAACTGTTGGTTTTTTTTAACACACATGATTATTTGAGGCGAAAAATCGACGCGTGTAAATTTGCCGCCACTCTTTACATCCGGCGCGAAAGCAAAAGCCCAAAAGGCATCAAGTCTTAACATCAGACCTCCCAATGACAAAAGAAAAAAAAAAGAAGGCCCACAGCTCGTGAGACCTTGTGACTCAGGCTAATAGAAAAATAATAAACTCCCAAAAGATATCCAGGCCCTACCGCATCGTGAGCCCGTGAGGCCGCAGTTTCCCTTCCACGTTGTACGGGGCGCCCCTCTGCTGCGCCGCCCGTACGCCGCCCCGCTCTCGTGTCGCCTGTAGCCTGCCCCCCTCCTGTGCGCTCGTCGCCAGTGTGCTCGGGTGGCCGGCCTCGCACAACCCATCCCGCCGGGCCTCGTGCCGCCGTCTCCCTCGCTCCGACCTAAGGCGGAGGCTCACTCCGCTGCTGCAACATTTGAGGTATTATCCTCTTCTTTAGTCTCTATTACTGTTGTGTTCATGGGATCCTGAATCCCGCAACTAAGTCGCTGAAACCCATAACCCTAATCAGTGGCAGAGGCACGGGGCCTGCAGCCCCCCCCCCGCCCCCCGTGGGCTGAAACAAATGGGAGCAAGTCTCAGCTCAGCCCAGCCCACACAAGCACAGCCCATCGTCAGTTCGTAAAAAAAAATCACGCAAAGGCAGAGAGCCGCACCCTCGCGAGTCTGCGCGTCCGCATCGCGACCCGCCGCCGCTCCTCGCCTGCTCGCCTCCACGTCGGTGAACGGCGCCGGCGCGCCGCCCCTCGCCCCCCTCCTGCCCTCTGCAGCTCTGCTCCGGGTTCCGGCCTTCGCCCTTCGCTTCGCCCCTTCCCCTCGGCACTTCGCTCGTTCGCCCGCCGGCCTCGCCCTAAACCCTAGCCGGGAGCCATTGGAGGAGGACAGGACGCCGGGAGCCCAGAGGACAAGGGCACAAGGCCGCCGCAGGCCCCAGCCCCCGCCCCCGCCCACCCCCTCGGTCAGCTTCAACGCACGCAGCGCTCAGGCGCCAGGGTGAAAAAGCTGACCTCCCCTCTTTGCCTCTTTCATTCCATTTTTAATTTTTTTTATTTTCATTAATTGTTTTGTCAATTCTATGTATCTTTGACTTTGAGCACTTCGAATCAAAATCAAATTATCAATTTTAGCTACATTTATTAGTGTACTGTGTCCAACGAGAAATTTTTTTTAGCCTATGTCATTTCAAACCCCCCCCCCCCCCCTGTCCGTTTCTGGATCCGCCACTGACCCTAATCCCCAGATCTGTTTGTGGAGGTGTACGTGACCACAAATCTTTAGTCGGAGGAGCCCTTGACGGAGGCTAGGTGGAGGAGAAACAGAACAAAAGAGTCGAAGTAGCCCGCGACGAAGGAGCCGGAGCAGCCTGTAGCATCGACTCAGATTCTGCTACTTCCCACTCAAAGGGTAAGAATTATTTCTTTTTTGTTTTGTTGCGGTTAATTAGGCTATTTAATTAGTAAAATATACAATTTATATTATCTGCAATATGTTTGAGGGATTTATGGAACTGAACTAGGGCCTGAGCACTATGCTTTCAGGGTAACACAGAGCGTGCTGCTTATCAAGAAAAAGCAGCTAGCTTTAGTTCACTCTTGTTAATATTAACATATTAATAGGTGAATATTATTGTTGATAGTTAGCCAATCTGTCAAAAAATTAGTATAACAGCTGCTTGGTTAAATTTAATATTTTGTGCTTTGATTAAGGTGCTCTATATGCATCTGCTTGTTTCTCTTTGTGTGTTTGTCCTATTTTCTAAAACATTACAAGATAAAAAACAATGTGATGACTGATAATTTTGATCTTTCTAATACAACTAGTTAATATGTAAGACCGCACTTGGATGTATAGTGGCTGGCAACGTGGTAAAGCCCCCTCTAGTCAATGGATTAATCAAACTACTCAATTCCTAGACCATGCATTTTCAAATATGGAGGTAGCTACAAATGACACCATCAAGTGTCCTTGTGCCATGTGCCGAAACTATTTTAGACTCAAAAGGGATACTATAGAGATACACTTATGCAAGCATGGTTTTAGAGAAGGTTATGAAACATGGACAGATCATGGAGAGAGTCATATTAGGAATGATGAAGGTTATAGCATAGCAAGCGGGGAGGGTTTTGATGAGGTTGATCGAATGGATCAAATGCTGATTGCTCTAGCTGGGGACAAGCCACCTATAGTAGATGAGCAACCAACACCATTTGCCACATCTTTTTATAAGATGGTTGATAGTGCCAGTGAGTTGGTGCACGAGAAGACCACACACTCTAGGCTATCTGTTGTTGCTCGCTTGCTTGCCATAAAGTCACGACACAACATGTCAATTGCAGAATATGATGATATCATAGGAATAATACATGAATTTCTTCCTCCAGATTCTAATTTTCCTAATGACTTCTACCAATCAAAGAAACTACTAGAGGGTCTTGGTATGCCATATGTGAAAATTGATGTTTGTTATAACAATTGCATGCTCTTCTACAAAGATAATGCAAGTAAGGAGATATGTGATGTTTGTGGTGCCAACCGGTATGAGGAAGGTTGCCGAACAAAGGTTCCACGCAAAGTTTTGCGGTACCTACCCATTACAGATAGGCTGCAAAGGTTGTATGCACATGTGGATACAGCCAAGCTAATGCGGTCGCCTAGTCCATCAACATCTAGTAAGATGGTGCACCCTTGTGATGGAGAAGCTTGGCAACAATTTGATCGAGACTTTCCAGAGTTTTCAAGGGATAGAAGAAATGTGCGGCTTGTTGTAGCAACTGATGATTTCACGCCATTTAATATAAGTGCTGCCCCATACTCATGCTAGCCAGTCTTTGTGACACCATTAAATCTACCTCCTGGCACACTCTTAAGGTAAAAGTATATATTTCTTGCCCTTGTTGTTCCTGGACCGAAACATCCTGGTAAAAAGTTGAACATTCTAATGCAACCCTTAGTTGATGAATTTAAAACACTGTGGGAAGGAGTTGGCACAATTGATGCTTCAATTAAATGTAGCTTTAAAATGAGGGTAGCATGCCTATGGTCTGTACATGACTTCATGGCATATGGAGACTTCGTTGGATGGAGTACTCATGGTAGATTGTCATGCCCTTATGGATATGGTTGTTTTGGTTTCCAACTCCGTAATGGCCATAAGGCTTGTTGGTTGGACTGTCATAGGCGCTTCCTTCCTATGGATCATGTATTTAGGAAACAAGCTAACGCATTTCGTAAGAACACAAGGGTGTTGGATAAGCCACCTAGGAGGTTGACTGGGGAGGAAATCCAGGCCAATGTGACCAGATTGGCAGACACAGACACCTTTGGTAAATTGCACCATTGGACACATATACTTTGCTTTAGGCAGCTTCCATATTTCTCTAAGTTATTGCTTCCACATAATATTGATTTGATGCACAATGAGAAGAATGTGAGTGAAGCCATATGGAACACATGCTTTGACATAGCTGGTAAGACCAGACCAAAGATAATGTGAAAGCTAGGCTAGATTTAGCTATGATTTGTAACCGACCTTCGTTACATTTGGTCCAAAAGAACAATGGGAAGTGGGACAAGCCTAGAGCTCCATTCTGCATTGACAAACATGACAAGCCAGTCATTCTCCAATGGTTCAAAGAATTGAAGTTTCCTGATGCATACACAGCCAACATTAGGCGTGGTGTGGACTTGCAACATAAGAGGATTCTTGGCCTAAAAAGTCACGACTACCACATCTTTATTGAAAGATTGCTTCCTATTGTGTTCCGTGGGTTTCTACTAGATAATGTATGGCGCTCTTTGGCTGAACTTAGTTACTTCTATCAACAATTGTGTGCCAAAGAACTTAGTAAAGATGTTATTTTCTCTTTAGAACAGAATGTTGTAGTTCTTATTTGCAAATTAGAGAAGATATTCCTGCAAATTAGAACACATGCAACGGTTGTTCCAAGTTGAAGAAGAAGATCCAACTGAGGCGGATCGTGTTCTTGAGAACTATTTGAAGAAAAGGGTGAGGGACATGATGTATCAAGCTCGTGTGGATTGTGTAAAGGCATACTACAGAAAAAGGGTGAAAGTTTAGATGATACAATAGCCCGTACAATAGATCTTGAATATGAAGAAATACAAGGTGGGTAGGCTAGACTGGTTCAATGATGTTGTGTGGCCTGTTCTATGTGTCTATTGGTGCTCAGAGGAGTTCAAGACAAAATGAAAGATAGGACGGGAATGCCGCTTCAGTTCTGATGAAATTGCTCAAAACCATGGAGGGTCTAGACCTTTCACAGAGACTCAACAATTTCTGGTATGTGTATTAGTGTATCTTTGACTTAATATTTGCATACAAATGTAAACATATCTATTTTGATGTTGCTCATCAGCTGGTTGTATTTGTAGGGTTGTCGATTTGGACAGCATAAGGGAACCCCTCTTATTTGTAGGGGTTGTGATGAAATCTGGCATGCAAAGTATGGATAGCAATGGTAATTGTTGTCCAATCAACAGCATCAAAGCACAACAACGCATGGTATGTAAATCTAAGTCTAGCAGTGAAAACTACATTAATATGTTAGTTTCTACACAATTTTAGTTGTTCTTATAGTCCAATCATGATAGCCTAAAATGTATACATGATTAAGCGTGCACCCTGGTAGCATCACAACATGATTACTTGGAAGTACTTGTAGGATGACTATACCACATGAGTTAAGAGGGCTGCACAGCAGCATAAAGAACATGAAGAGGAGAGGGAGCATGAAGAGGATGGGGAGCATGAAGAGCATGAGGATATGGAAGATGTGGAACAAGGGCAAGGGCCAGAACATGAGCAAGAGTTGAATGCAAAGGTGTTGTATGACGTATCGAGTGGTTTGTCCACCCATGGGCGCTTTGCTATAGGATATGGTGCTGTTAGGGAAGCAGAAGTCAGAGCAGCTGCAAAGCAGAATAATGCAAGTCAATCAAATCTGGTTTCAATGCAAATGTTGGCCCAACAAAATGTAGAACTACGACAAAAAAATGCAAGGCTACAAAAAGAGAAGGATAATGCGATGCAGCAAGGCAAAGTTGCTATAGATCTAACATTGGTATGTATGTGTATTAATAGTTTTTTATAGGAAAATCATTTTTCAAAATCTTAAATATTGCTTCTCTTAACTATAGGGACTTTATCGACGCTTAGGACTGGGACAAGAAATTCCAGAGGCATCCTTATGATTTGCGTCAGCAGCAGCACAAGCAATTGTGACTACAACTAGCTTATTGTCTTTTATAGAAAATACATGGCAATCTTTCTCTAGTTTAGCTAGATGGCTGGTTAGCTTCCCTCATTTTCCTCATAGTTGGTCAACTATATGACTAAAATTTTGATGTGGTATTCAGAATGGAAACATGCAGTCCACTAGTGAGGAAGTGGCCTCATCTTGATTCTTGCATAGCTACTTTGAAGGATTTTGGTCTTGTGCTTACTAAGGTACTTCTGCTTTGCGATAGCACAAGTGCAATTAGTGTGGCCAAAAATCCCATGCTTCACTCTAAGACCAAGCACATTGAGGTTCGCTTTCACTTTTTTCGAGATCACTACGAGAAGGGCGACATTGACCTTCGGCATGTCGAGACCCAAAACCAGCTTGCGAATATTCTCACAAAACCTTTGGATCAAGTTGCGTTTTCGCGCCTTCAGGGCGAGTTGGGTGTTTGCTTCCCTTTTTAGTTGAGGGAACCTATTTGTGTATCATAGTTCCTTTTGGTTCTTATTTGTCTTTTCTTTCTTTTCTTTGGTGTCTTTTTAGTTGTTTATTGGTGTCATTGCATTGTGCATCTCATTTGCATTTGTGACATAGTTCATTTTAAGCTTCATACCTATAGTCGATATAATGAATCTATGCTCTGTTTGAGGTGCTTTATGTGTCTATGGTGTTGCCTAACTTAGACTCTCTTTGATCTCTTGATATGCAATAGAGCTAAGTTAGAAAAAGCTTTCAAACTAAATTTAATTCCCCATGTCACCTCTGAAATGACACTAGCATGTGTAGGCTTTTGAAGATCCTTCTTGGCTATTTTGTATATAGCTTGTAACTATGACTCTTTAATGTTTCATTCACTTCCATTGAGCACCATGATTAATATTGAACTAAAATAAAATTACTCTCTATTTTGTGAATTGGAAAGATCGAGTTGGGTCTACATCGTGAGCACTTCACCGTGTGTTCGAGACTGCTACCCATACGGGTGGAACTTGAGTGGTGTCGTGTATGACCAAAACTGGTGTGTTAAGTCCTTTGACTTTGCTCGGTTGGTAAGCAGTGGCATCACTTTGTTTACAACCACTCGCATACAACTTAAATGTGCCTAAAACTGAAACTTTGGCTGTGAAACTCTGAAATTTGAAAAATTCATTCAGTTGGGTCATTGACTTGTTGTATGAACTTTGCTAGGGATAGTTCTACTTGCTATACATGAGATTTATTTGAGATAGATCCTATCTTGTTTGCCATGTTTAGTTGTCTCTAGGAGGTGATACCCATTCCTTGCTCTCACATGTAATCTTCTCTATTTTGGCTTCTAAAGTGATCTTTAGCTCAACCTGAGTCTTTGTTGGACACGTAGAGATTTTCCTATTCTCACAAGATCACATCACTTAGAGCATCTATTCATTGTCTTAGCTCTATGTATGAAGCTTGATGCACTCATTCTGCATATCATGGCATTTGTGGCCGGTTTTTGAGTTTTGAGCGTTGATGAGCTACATGTGTCAACAAGGGGGAGAAAGCTTGCATTTCACACCTACCCATTTTGGTAAAGGGGGAGAATTTCATCCAAGGGGGAGTTAGAGTGCATCTCTTTTGGTTTCATTGTTTTAGAGCGTCTTTGGTCAAGGGGGAGTTTTTGTGCTTCTTTTGCCTTAAGACGTTCAATAGCACTTCAATAGGTTTGCAATTGGTATCTTGCTCAGGGGGAGCTTTTGCTAGATGTGTTGAGCCTTTGCCTCTTCTGGAGGGTCTAGCTTGTTTTGTTGGCTCCGATAGGTTTCGGTTGGCTTCTTGAGCCTATGTGGCTTAATTGTTATCTTTGAGCTCCCTTAGTGCTTCAGTTGGTATTCTGAGCTTTGAGAGCTTTGATTAATTTCTTGGACTTGCTAGCGGTGTTGAGCCTGTTTTCTGCCTCTTCTTGAGGGCTAGCTTTGTTTTGCTTGGTTGCGTCGAGTCGTTGCCCATGTCTTTGGGAACCAAGTTTTGAACTCATTTTGCTTCTCTCAAGTGACCCCGTTTTGGCTTTCTTAGCTTTTTGGTCATTTGGAGAGCTTTACCTTGCGGCTCAAATCTGAAATGCACTTGTGTTGAAAATGCACTCATCAAGGGGGAGATTGCGAACACATGGTGGATAAGTACCCATGTAGTTCAGTTTCGTGATGAGTGATTGCCCAACACTTGAGTGATTCAGTTTGAGTGGCTTACACTAACCTCTTTGCGAAAGCAAATGTGTGCCTGTCTATCGGCTTGTGGTGTGCAGGTGCTATGCCTAGTGACAGTGGTCAATGGCGTGGAGAAGGTCGAGTAGAGGCTTGTCGTGCCGATGGACTGAGAGCGGTGAAGGGCGGAAGCGGGACTCGGACTGAGGGACCATGGGCGCCGCCGGACTAGCTGTGGTGGCTAGTGCTTGGCACCGGTGAGCACGAGAAGACATGGAGGTAGACCGAGTTGACCAAGTCAAGACGGCGGACGAGCGGGTCGAGCGGAGGCTCATGGGACTCGGAGTCCAACTGGGCGAGGACAAGGTGGCTCGAGTCGAGCGGTTTGGTGGTTTAGGCCTCAAAACCATCCGAGGACGGTTTTCGAGTTTGGGCCTCAAAACTTAGGGTTCAGTAGTTGAGCCCAAAGCTACCGGTGGTGGGTTTCGCGGGTTTGGGCCTCAAAACCCGGGCGGAGCTTCCGAGGAAGCGGGGATGGCACGTGGCGGAATCCTGGAGGTTGCGTCGAGGCGACGGCAACTCCAGGCAGGAAGCGGGGTCGTCCATTCAAACTAGTGGCTGAGTTATCAACTTGGATTACAATGTCTTAGGGCTAGGTAATTCGGTCATGTATCTAGGGGCGTCTTTGGGAAATAGCCAAAGCTTCGTTAAATAGAGGATGAAGGGGTATCCTCATCCTATCTCTTGAACCCTAATCATTTGCCCCAACTCTCTTTCTCTCTACCCTCTCTCTAGTTCATGAGATCCCTAGGTTGATTTCACCAACCTCTGTAAGAACTCGAATCTTTTGGTGGGAATCGGAGGCCCGACTATCCGAGTGCCATGGCACGGTTAGTTTCTTGATCGAGTCTCCCCGGTTGCTTGTGTTCTTCGCGTTTTGCTTTTGCTCTCTCTTTTTCCCGTGTTGATTTCTCTTTGTTGAGAGTAGCTTTGAAAAATCCACTTGAACCAAGTTGTTCTTATTCGTGAGGAGCATCTTTGCACCGAAGGAATTCACCTCAAACCTCACGAGTGCGTAGATCGGGCGATTTCTTTGCGGTGTTCTTCGTTTTGCCTTTTCTCCCCCAAATCCGAGTGTTCCTGTTTATCCTCTCCAAATTGAGCGATGATTTCTTCGGGATAGCTCCCCAATTGCACAAGGATCATGCCTATTGCAGTTGGAGTTCATTTGGTTCAGTTTTGGGAAGATTTGGCGGAATGAAATCGGTTTTCGCGGGTTTTTGTGCTCTGTTCGTGAGCTCCGGACCACCCTCCGGACCACTTTGGAAAAGGCTCTGGACCATAGGCGAGTGGTCCAGTGGTCTGGTCGAAAGTCTACAGAGCAGCCCCTAGCTCCGGACCAAGCTCCCGACTAGTCCTGTGGTACCGTCGGACCACTAG
The DNA here is from genome assembly GCA_022036555.1 of Microstegium vimineum. Taxonomy (NCBI): domain Eukaryota; kingdom Viridiplantae; phylum Streptophyta; class Magnoliopsida; order Poales; family Poaceae; genus Microstegium; species Microstegium vimineum. Next base: position 29,959,862 of record CM039135.1, read on the forward strand.
TCCGGAGGTTGGGAGCTCACTGCGGTGGCTGATTTTGAGAAGAAAAAGCGCCGGACCACCCTCCGGACCATACCACCAGACCATAGCGAGTGGTCCTGTGGTCTTTCCAAAAGATAGCAGCAAGGACCCTAGCTCCGGACCACTCGTCTTGGTCCTGTGGTCACTGACAGAAGTAGTCATGTGCTCGTTTCTCTCTCGTCCGGACTCCGAATCAAGTTCTGTTTGTTGCGTTGGATTCGTATTCACGTAAGGAACATGATTAGGTACTTTTGAGACCAGTTCTCATAAGTATTTTGGGTGTGTTCTTGCCTCTTCTCTCTAGGGGTTGAGAGTACCACTCTCGGTGTATCGGTTTTGAGTTCGTGGCTTCGTTTGTTCTCCATCTTCTCTGACCGCTCCGCTGCACCTTTAGGGTCTTATTAAGGTGTCCACCTACTTGTTAGGTAGTGTGCGAGTCGGCTCTTCCGAGGTCAAATTTTGGGTATGAGTTTGGGACAAGGGTCGAGTCTTTGAGTTGGATTTTATTTGGCTCCCATTCACCCCCCTCTGATTGCCGTTCTCAGTCCTTCAATTTCGGGTTGAAATCAAAATCATATTTCATATCATTTTATATGTGTTGTCATCAATTATCAAAAAGGGGGAGATTGAAAGATCTCTAGTGTTTTGGGTAATTGATGAAACCTAAGTACTAACCTAGCTCTAAGTGTGAGTAGGTTTAGTACATAAAAGGTGGAGTGAAGAAGACAAGTGATGGAGCATAAGAGGCTAAGGAAAGACCTATCAAGAAGTTCCACACTTGGAGAAGAAGAGAGAAGGAGGAGACCCTAAGCTAATCAAGGCAAAGGTATTGCTAGGGCTTTTCCATTTTGAGTGATCAAGACACCTAGTGGGTGTGATCACATTTAGGATAGGTAACCATACTATGAAGAGGGGAAAATAGTTAGTGGTTACAACTATCGAGTGTCATTAGGTTGATCACCATTGCATTGCATTGTAACCTAATGAGCAACCCTTTTAAAACTTGATAAAATATGCCACACACATGCACAAGTCAGTGAAACACTTGGTGATGGTACATGAGATCAAGGGAAGCAAAGAGAAGTGAATTCAGCTCAAGACAGAAGTGTCAGACCAGTTTGCATAGGAGCTCTGGAGCAATGGAGGTGGTCCGACGGTTGCCAGAATTGCGCGCCAACGGTCGATTTCAAACGCAGAAGGCGTCAGACCAAAGCGTCGGACCAGGTGCTATGGTCCGACGGTGATGAAAGTGGTCCAACAGTCATGTTTTCTGCAGCTCCAAGTGCATAATGGCTAGTCTTTTTGAGGAGGCTATCAAAGGGTGTGTGGCTAGATCAAGGAGTCTCTCTTGCACATTTGGCTATTGCATACTCATGTGAGCTTAACACGCACACTCCCACTCATCTCACACTTGATTAATCATCCATTTGTGACATTTGAGTGTTCTAGTGCATTGCATGAAGTGATTCATCTTAGTGGCACTTGGGAGTTCATACCGCTGCTAGTTTCTTGTTACTCTTGGTGATTGCCATCACCTAGACGGTTTGGAGCAAGCGGTGTGGATTTGAGAAGCTTGGTGATTGTGTTTCGTCGACCACAAGTGGTGATTATGAGGGGTTCTTGTGCCTTCCGCGCGGGAGATCGCAAAGGTAACTCTAGTGGATTGCGCGTGTCGTTGAGTGCCCTCTCTTGTGTTGGTTGTGCGGAACCCGGTGACGGGTTTGGCGTGTGATGCCAATTAGCTCGTGAACCTCCAAGTGAGTGAGCCGACACAACGAGGACATAGCTAGTTGGCAAACTAGTGAACCTCGGGAGAAAAATCAAGTGTCAACCTTGTTTCCCATTGATTGGATTGATTGGCTACCTTGGAGCTCTCTTTGTGACTGGTTCAATCCTCTACTCGGTGGTATTATCACTCTTCCCATCTTTGCATTTCCTTATTCATACTTGTCTTAGTATATTAGGTTGTGCCTAGAGGGCTACTAGACTTGAGTAGGAATTGAGTGATCCTAGAGCTATATTAGGATAGAAATTGTGGTTAGGAGGCTTTGCATCCTTCGCTTCATTGCTATCTAACTTGTTGTTGAGATTGTTTTAGATTTCGACTTAGGTTATTCACCCCCCCTCTAGCCTTGGATTAGGACCTTTTAGGAGGATACCTCGCAGGGCAACTAGGAGCAGCTGAGTCATAATGACATGACAGTCATGGGCCTTCATAGAACCATAGTTAAACTTAAGTTCTCTCATGTTAACTAGCCTCTTCGGGTTCCCACAGTAGCCACTCGACACTTTGAGATCATTGAAGAAAGAAATAAGCATTCTCTTTTGCTCCTTTTTTAGTGTCCATGATGCCACTGGAAGTTTCAAGTGGCCATCCTCAAGATTTATTGGGTGCAACTCCTTCCTGAGGCCCAGGTGTTGCATGTCAAAGCGTGTCGTAAGAGAATCCTTGCTTGTTCGCCCGATATTCATCAACGTGTTAAGTGTGTTACCGCACACATTTTTAGTTATGTGCATTGGATCAAGACAGTGATGTACACTCAAAAGTGGCCAATAAGGTAGACTCCAGAAGATTGATTTTTTCTTCCAGATACTACCGGTTGGCGCTGGTACTGCCATTCCCCCTTCCCAAGGACAACATCTATGAGTTTTCTTACTTGTTGAAACATGTGTTTCCCGTCTCGATACTTTGGAAGTCCACGTTTCTCATTAGTCCCATTAAAATCTTTTCTATTCCTGCGGTAAGGGTGATCCCGGCGTAGGAACCTACGGTGTCCCATATAGACCATCTTCTTGTTTTCTGGTAGATGTGTAGCATCAGTCCCGTCCAAGCACTCGACACACCCAGTGTATCCTTTTGTCTTCTCTCCATACAAGCAAGCTCGCCCTGGCAGGTCGATGATTGTAGCGATAAGTACAACCTTTATCGTGACATGTTCTTTTTTGTATTCATCCCAAACATCCTTCACACCGGTCTCCCACATCTGTAGTAGTTCATCGATCACTGGTTCTAGAAGGACATCGATATGATTACTAGGTTATTTTGGCCCTTGGATTAGTAGTGGCATCTGGATGTATGACCGTTTCACACAAAGCCAGGGTGGAAGGTTGTATATACATAGCGTCACGGGCCAAGTGCTATGATAGGTTCTAACCTGGTCAAACGGATTCATCCTATCTATGCTCAAAGCTAACCACAGATGCTTTACCTCTCCACCGATGTTCTTATAGAACATAGTGTTGAATTTTTCTTACGCTCTTTGCCGTGCCAACGCAACAGCTTGGCTAACTTTGCATTTGCAAACAACCTATGCACTCGTGGAGCTATAGTAAAATACCACACGGACTTTATGGGCCCTCCTCTGGTCTTGCTTCCTTCATTTGATGGCCCTTGCTTGTATCGGGGAGCTTTACACTTGGGACATGCATCCAAGTCTTTATATTTCTCTTCACGGTACAATATGTAGTCGTTGAAACACGCGTGGATTTTCTCAACCTCGAGGCCAATTAGGAAAATGATTTGCTTGGCCAGATGTCTTCTCTGCTAACTCGCTACCCTTCAGGATCAGTTTATGTAGTATACCTAACAAGTTATGGAAGCCTTTATCACTCAACCCATTCGTTGATTTGAACTCCAATAGCATGATGTTGACTTCTAGTTTGCTTATTGGGAAGGTCGGATACAATGGTGTTTTTGCATCCTTTCTCATGATCTCCAGTTTTTTCAACTATGAAGCACTAAGGAATCCCCCATGCACATCATATAGAAGCTCTGAAATGCCATCATTTTCCTTTGTGTCGTCAACTAATGTATTCATAAACACATCATCATTGGTAGGCACAGGTTCTGTGTAATCATCAACAAGCAATAATGCATTCAGGGATACACTAGGCATGGGCACATCATCATTGCTTTCTTGTGCAACATTTTGACCAACCTCCCCATACAAAGTCCAAATCGTGTAGTTTCTAATGAACCCCCTTGTGGTCCAATCGTATATGCTCCACGCCGCCCTATTTTCTTGTATTCTTGCAGTTTTTGCATGGACATAATACAAGCTGTGAGTCCCCAGCATTGGCTCTAGCGAGCTTGATGAAATCGTCGATGCCTGTCAAGTATCGTGGGTCTGTACATGACACATCGTACATCCACCCTCGCGCCATGTCTGCATAGGTAAAATGGGTAGGGCAGAGGAAACATAGGAACGTATTAATAAGAGCCTTTCTGAATAATATTATTTGATGAAGCACATAAGCATAATGTATGATTAGTCGCAGACATTTAGGGTTTAGAGTTTAGGGTTTGAATAAGAGCCTTTTTTAACAATATTATTTGAAGCACATAAGCATAATGTAGGCGCTTGTTTAGTTCCCTTCCAAATTCCAAAACTTTACAATATTCCACATCCCATCGAATCTTTAAACACATGCATGGAGTATTAAATGTAAGTAAAAAAATATAACTAATTACAAAGTTTATCTATAATTTTTGAGACGAATCTTTCGAACCTAACTACTCAATGATTGGACAATAAGTACCCAAAAAAACAAAGTGCTATAATTTTTCCAAGTAATTTTTGATCTAAAATCTAGAAAAAATGGACACAAATTACAACAACCCTCTTCTTGATCATGAACAATAGTATAGACCCAAACTATGGATTTGAACACAAAAGCAATGTAAACCTACAATTATAAAGAAGTATGCGGGATACTAACCAAGAGCTAGAAGATGTGAGCATCCAAGAGTGTCCTTGAGCAATCCGATGAAGAGGAGCCGCAACAATGGAACAGAGCTTACTGCCGTTGGGACAGAGGAGGGAGAGGAGATCGAGATATTTATAGTGTAGATGTTTCACTGTCGGTTCCAGATACGAATCGCTAATGAAGCTCATCATCACTGTCGGTTTGTGGCTTGAACCGGTAGTGAAAGGACAAATAAGCTTCACTGCCGGTTTAATCCACGAACAGGCAGTAATAATGAGCTTCACTACCGGTTCTGCCCCTGCCCCAATCATTTGGGGGTAACCAGCAGTGATAATTGAATATGTAGTAGTGAATCCTGGAATGAGTGATAGGGACGAATTCACTCGTTTCTAGCCGAGAATAAATTAACTCCTGAATTGAATCCTAGGCAAACGAACAAGGCCTTATTTAGACTATTACTTGTATACGGATGTCATGCCGTGCATGCATGCATAGTGTATTATCTGTGTGGAGTATGCATGATGTGCGTATACGTACGATACCAACGTCTTATATAAAATATATATGCATGCCTGGTACGCTAACAGTGAATGTGTGGAGATCACTCAACTCTAATAAGAAAGATCATGCAATTTTGTACGCAAGGTACAGCGTCCCCGTGCATACCGGGAGGCATATATTTGGAAGATGCATATGTTTACCTAATAAACTCAACGATAAAATATTTCCACAAGTGGTGAGCAAAAACACTGGTCCCGTACAAATATTTCTTACTGTATTTGCTCACCACTTGTTTTTTATAATCATAATTTAGACACATATTAATTAAATAAATATAGTTGTACCGGGAGTATATGAATTATATTTGTATATTATTATTTAATGTATGAGAGATATACTTATTTATTGTATTTCTATTTGTGGAAAACAAATTTAAAAAACCTGTTATAAGTTGTAAAGTAAGAATATAAAATATTGATATATAGAATCAATTTTGCATCGTCTACCCTATGAATTTGAGATAAGTTTACATGTTAACTTCAAAATATGGTGGAATATGAAATTTTAAGTCAAAAAATAACTTAATTTATTATTAAAATAGATCGATTTCAATTCCTCTAAATAAATAAAAGGATTAAACGGTCTCAAAACAGAATCTCGAGAGCAAATCATGGGCAGAAGCAGAAGCACAACTTGTAGGCCAGGTTTAATTTTGTACTGTACATTATTGTGGGTGGTGGCCAGATCGAGAAAATGTGGGAAGAAAACCCGGCCCACCTTTTACAGGCCTTTGGCTGTCCGGCGGTCCGGCCTTCGCCCAAGATTCTGTGCTTTGTTTGCGTCTACACCGGCCGGAAGCTAGATACCGTGTCCGCACGCATGTGCTCCAGGCCTCCAGCTCTGCTCAACACGTACTGCACAACACGCACGACAGGGAGAAAGAACAAAAGCCAAACACGCCAACATCTGATCTCGATTTTCCCTAATCTTAACCGCTGCTGCGCGGCTGCTTTATTTCCGATCCAGAAAAAAACAAGGCGTCAAATCCAGTGCAAGCGTAAGGTGGCCAGCGCACGCACCTGTCAGGAGAAAATGAAAATCTCTCTCATCAGCTTATGTTTGCCATTGGCCATGCATGTCATGCCATGCATCATCTAAAATGTCGTACGTGCACAATGCAACCTTAGCTCGTGTGTGGTTTCCTACCCTACGTATTGAGCCAATGCCAAGCTTCCTTCTTGCAATATACTACGCGAGCAAGCCGTGGGGAAAAACGCAGTCAGCGCGTACCAATATACTAGTACTTACCCCGCCGTGGCGCGACTGGTGACAAGGTGTGAGAAACCAGTCTACAGTGCTGCTACCGTGCATGTACCGTACCACGATTCAGCTATAGTGGCATGGTGGTGTCAGGCTGAAATTGAGAAGCGCCGCGCGTTGCCAACCCTAGCACTAGCACCAGAGAGGCACTACCAAAGCAAAAGTTTCGACCAAATCACGGAAGCCTCACAATCCGATACGTACCTCGATCTAGTATTGCATAACTTCTGTGGATCCTGGGCGAGACGTAATATAATATTAAGGATCAATCTAACATGACTCTAGCTCCTTTTAAGATGGTTTCTCAGATGGAGTATTTTTTGCGGTGGAGTTGAAGATATTTTGAAAAAATATTTGGAAAAAATAATTATGATGACAATTTTTTTTAACAATTTATATTAGGATTGTGAGGAGATAGCTTGTGTGTCGTTCATATATAATCATTGACTTGTGGATGGTGTAGGCTGAAATGCCTTTATTCCTTAATGTAAAGCAATCTCAAAATTTAGGGTGTACATGCCCTGCTGGCAAATTGTATGTATACGTACGGAGGTGAAAGTCATTGTTTTACATAGAAAAAAACATATAAAACTGTCTGTGTTTTTAAAAAATGATTTATATTTGGGTGAAGAGCAGTAATTGACTGGGCGTGAGCAGTAATCGCTAGCGCTAGAGTGGGATGGAGTCCGTACGTCACTGAACCCGTAGCCGAGGGATCCGCTATGATCCGTAGAGTGGTCACACACGACGCTATTGCCGTTGCCGGGGCCAGCCAGTCAAAAAGGAAGAAGAAATCTAGTAGGGGAACTGTTTACGAATGAATGCCCGGCCGGCCTGCCCGATGCGGCGGTGCCGGGAGAGACGGCGAATGAACTCTCGGCCCGCGGACGGCCGCCGCCCATTAATCCCTCGCGGGCGCATGGCCGCCGCTGCACTGGCGACTGGCGAGACCACCAGTCCAGCAGCAGCATGCAGGCCCTTCTTCTCACCGCCGGCCTGCGTCGCCATCGCGGCGCCTGCTTGCCATCTGACCTCGCGTCACACTTCATGGAAGTATGCAGGCGGCATGCAGGCACACAGAGGAGGGGCAGCCATGCACATGCACATGGCAAAGTGGGCGTAGTATGTAGCCTGCATGCATTCAAGCAGCGCGCGAGAGAAAGTAAAGGGGGCACACAGCTATAGCTAGCGACACAGCATGCATGCATGCATGCCTACCTTCAGTCACGATGCCTATGCCTGTGCCGTGTCCCGTGTCCTTTGATCTCTGCTACTGTGAATACAGTAGGATCTAGGACTAGGAGTATACATCAACTTTTTCCATGCATGCATGCATGTACTACACGTTCATAATAAGGCCTTGTTTAGTTCCACCTCAAATTCCAAAAGTTTTCAAGATTTTCCATCACATCGAATCTTTAAACCCATGAAATATTAAACATAAATAAAAAATATAACTAATTACATAGTTTATCTGTAAATCCTAAAACGAATCTTTTAAACTTAATTACGCTATAATTAGACAATATTTATCAAATAAAAACGAAAGTGCTACAGTTCCAAAATCCCAAAAGATTTTGGAACTAAACAGGGCCTAAATGGCGATCTCGACCTTGCGAGGAGGATGCACACCGGCCGGGGTGTCCTACACTCGTAGTAGTACTACCCTAGTGTAATGGTGGATCTGCGCGCTCCGATTGAGCACGCACGGCGGGCGAGACGCTGGTGGAGACCGGAATGCCTGCTGCCTACTACACTGCAGCAGAGGTCCCGTGTGCGTAGTATAGTTAAACTAGTAGGGGTAGGGCCGTGAACGGCAACTGGCTTGGAGTTCTCTGGGAGAACGTGCATGCACGCAACAGTGTCGTTCCATTACCAAGCTGACAGGAAGAAACGGACTATATATATGCAAAGCAGAAAGCTGTGCAGGGCTCAGTTGCATCCCGCGCGCTCGCTCGTGAGGCGTCGTGGTCTCAGGAGGTCAGGGATTGGTACGCACAGGGTACTAGTACTCCAGTTGTCAATGCACGCGGTCTCTTCAGCTTTTTTACTCCGATCCTTTTGTGTACCCTTCCCTGTGTTCTTTCTTACCTCTATATACGAACGTATGGTACGAATACATAGTTTGTTTTATACGCGTTTCGACTCTCTTGTTATAGCCATCAAGACTAGTAAGGCACTTACAATACTAGACTCTACCATAAAATTCAAAACTATTTATTACCATTTATTTATGGTATTTTTCTGATGTGACAAAATATATTTATTGAAGAGACACTACTACATAATTTAACATCACTGTCGGCCCATCACTGCTGGTTCACGCTTTGACAGACCCCCAATTATTGGGGGCAGGGGCAGAACCGGCAGTGAAACACCACACCCTACCCTATCACTGCCGGTTCATGGCTTGAACCGACAGTGATGTGGTGTACAATATAATATCTCGATCTCCTCTCCCTCCTCTGCCCTAACGGTACAGAACAGTGCGTGAGGAGCTCCCTCTCTCCATTGTTGCGACTGGTAGATTTTTTGACCTTCATTGTTGGCTCCTCTTCACTCTTGGATGCTCACATCTTCTAGCTCTTCGTTAGTAACAAGCATACTTCTTTAGAATTGTAGGTTTACATTGCTTTTGTGTGTAAATCCATAGTTTAGAGCTATACTATTTTTCATGATCAAGAGGGTTGTTGCAATTTGTGTCCATTTTTTGGTAGCTTTTAGATCTAAAATTACATGGAAAAAATTTAGCACTTTATTTTTATTGGGTAATTATTGTCCAATCATTGATCATTGAGTAGCTAGGTTCGAAAAATTCGTCTAAAAAATTATGGATAAAATTTGTAATTAGTTATATTTTTTTACTTATATTTAATACTCCATGCATGCATTTAAAGATTTGATGGGATGTAGAATATTATCGGTGTTTTGGAATTTGGAAGGGAATTAAACAACTGCCTACATTGTTGTTCAAAAAGAGTATGCAATTAATGTTGTTTATGATGAAGCCTCTATTCTTATCTATTTGTTCAGAAAGACTCTTATTAATATGTTCCTATGTTTGCTCTGCTCTGCCTATTTTATCTGTGTAGACATGGCTCGAGGGTGGATGTACGATTTGTCATGTACAGACCCACTATACTTGACGGACATCGACGATTTCATCAAGCGAGCTGGAGCCAATGCTGGGGACTCACATCTTGTATTCTGTCCATGCAAAGAATGCAAGAATACGAGAAAATGGAGCGACGTGGAGCATATACGATTGCACTTGATCACAAGGGGATTCATGAGAAACTACACGATTTGGACTTTGCATGGTGAGGTTGGTCAAAATATTGCACAAGAAATCAATGATGATGTGCCCATGCCTAGTGCATATTTGAATGCATTATTGTTTGTTCATGATTACACATAATATGTGCCTACCAATGATGATGTGTTTATGAATACATTAGCTGACGACACAGAGGAAAATGATGGCATTTCACAGCTTCTATGTGATCTACATGGGGGATTCCTTAGTGCTTCACAGTTGAAAAAACTGGAGATCATGAGAAAGGATGCAAAAACACCATTGTATCCGACCTGTCCAATAAGAAAACTGGAAGCCAACATCATGCTATTGGAGTTCAAATCAACGAATGAGTTGAGTGATAAAGGCTTCGATAACTTGTTAGGTATACTACATAAACTGTTCCCGAAGGGTACCGAGTTAGCAGGAAAGACTTACCTGGCCAAGCAAATGATTTGCTCAATTGGCCTCGAGGTTGAGAAAATTCAAGCGTGTTTCAACGACTGCATATTGTACCGTGGAGAGAAATACAAAGACTTGGATGCATGTTCCAAGTGTAAAGCTCCCCGATACAAGCAAGGGCCATCAAATGAAGGAAGCAAGACCAGAGGAGGGCCCGTCAAGTTCGTGTGGTATTTTCCTATAGCTCCATGAACGCATAGGTTGTTTGCAAATGTAAAGTCAACCAAGTTGTTGCTTTGGCACGGCGAAGAGCGAAAGAAAGATTCAATGTTGAGGCACCTCGCCGATGAGTCCAACTGGAGGACTATCAACACTATGTTCTATAAGAACATTGGTGGAGAGGTAAGGCATCTATGGTTAGCTTTGAGCATAGATGGTATTGATCTGTTTGACCAGGTTAGAACCAATCATAGCACTTGTCTAGTGACGCTATGTATATACAACATTCCACCCTGGCTTTGTATGAAACGGTCATACATCCAAATGTCATTACTAATCCAAGGGCCAAAACAACCTGGTAATGATATTGATGTTCTTCTAGAACCAGTAATCGATGAACTACTATAGATGTGCGAGACGGGTGTGAAGGATGTTTGGGATGAGTACAAAAAAGAACATGTCACGATAAAGGTTGTACTTATCGCTACAATCACCGACCTACCAGGGCGAGGTTGCTTCTCTAGAGAGAAGACAAAAGAATACACTAGATGTGTCGAGTGCTTGGACGAGACTCATGTTACACATCTACCAGAAAACAAGAAGATGGTCTACATGGGACACCATAGGTTCCTACGCCTGGATCACCCTTACCGCAGGAATAGAAAAGATTTTAATGGGACTACTGAGAAACATGGACCTCCAAAGTATCGAGACGGGAAACAGATGCTTCAACAATTAAGCAAACTCACAGATATTGTCCTTGGGAAGGGGGAAGGGGTAGTACCAAGTGCCAACCGGTAGTATCTGGAAGAAAAAATCAATCTTCTGGAATCTATCTTATTGGCCACTTTTGATTGTACGTCACTGTCTTGATGCAATGCAGATAACTAAAAACGTGTGCGGTAACACACTTAACACGTTGATGAACACCGAGGGAACAAGCAAGGATTCTCTCGCGACACGCTTGGAGATGCAACACCTGGGCCTCAGGAAGGAGTTGCACCCAATAACTCTAGATGATGACCACTTGAAACTTCCGGTGGCATCATAGACACTGAAAAAGGAGGAAAAGGAAATGCTTATTTCTTTCTTCAATGATCTCAAAGTACCGAGTGGCTACTGTGGGAACACGAAGAGGCTAGTTAACATGAGAGAACTTAAGTTTAACTATGGTTGTATGAAGGCCCATGACTGTCATGTCATTATGACTCAGCTGCTCCGAGTTGCCCTGCGAGGTATCCTCTCTGACAAGGTCCGCACCCCAATCATAAAGTTGTGTTCATTCTTCAACGCGATCTCTGAAAAGGTCATTGAAGAGGCCAAACTTGACCACCTGAAGCAGGAGATAACCGAGATTCTATGTAGGCTTGAGATCTATTTCCCACCGACTTACTTTGATATATCAGTTCATCTACTTGTTCATCTTGTGGATCAAATAAAAGCACTTGGCCCAATGTACCTACACCAGATGTTTCCTTTTGAGAGGCTGATGAAAGTTTTCAGACGGTATGTTAGGAATAAATTCAGAGCAGAAGGGAGCATGGTAGAAGGATGGTCAATAGAGGAGGCTATTGAGTTCTCCACATATTATCTAGACATCAAGCGGGTCGGAGTTCCAGTATCTCATCACGATGGAAGACTAGGGGGGCAAAGGAACAATAGGTGAGAAAGCTGTCAAAATAGACGAAGTGGTCTCCTTCAGACAAGCACACTTCGCTATTCTCCAGCAGGCCGACGGTGTGATGGCATACATTGATGAGCACAAGCAGTTCTACAAAATAAGCACATCGGTAGGTCACATGCTTGGCTTGAGAAAAAACATAAGGAGGAATTCGGTGACTGGTTTCGATGCCAAAGGCTAGGAATGGTGACGGGATGTCAGCTAGATCTCTTATCCCCCGAACCTTCGACTACGCTAATGATGTACCAAGGATATCAAATAAATGGTTTTACATTTTACACAAAAAAAAATAGGACAGAAAGAGCAACAACCAAAATAGTGGTGTTCGTTTCGACGCCTACGATGAGTACGAGACGGTGGAGGCAACATACTATGGTTTCATAGATGAGATATGTGAGCTAGACTATGAACATCAGTTGAAAGTTGCTCTTTTCCATTGCCAGTGGGTCCGGCTGGATGAAATCAACACCGCCAAGGATGGGTTCACTACTGTTGATCTATCCAAGACCGCATACAGAGATGACCCCTTCGTCCTTGCAAAGGATGTTTTGCAAATCTTCTATGCAAGGGATAACAATACAAATGGAAGACTACATGTAGTATTGCAAGGCAAAAGGAAGATTGTCGGTGTCAACGGAGTGACAAACGAAGAAGAGTACAAAGGTTATCAAGAAATGGCTCCTTTTGGGGCGGACTTTACCCTACATGTCCTTGAAGAGGGTGACGAACCTGCTTACCTCCGGAGTGATCACGATGAGGCCATCATCGTGCCTGCACCTTGATTCCGTGAATATTTAGAGTATCATAAACTATGTAATCCATAATGAAATGTTTTTTAGTAATTTGCATCGAATTTTAGATCATATGGAGTTGTATAGTTCGATGAGTTCTACCACGTTGTTGATTGATGTATGCCATGTCAAAATGGAATCAAAAACTATAAAGAATTGGACCTTGAGTGTATAAGTAATAATGTAGAGCTTCTCAAAACAAGCAAAAGCTATTTTGGAAGATTTTCAACTTCTATTCAAATTTTTGGAGTAATTAGATATGGGGTTATTGAATTTTAAACCCTTATTCAAATTCAAAATGGAATTAAAAAACTATAAAGAATTATAACTTGAGTGTATAAGAATTAATTTAGGTCTCCTCAAAACTAGCAAAAGCTATTTTGGAAGATTTTCAACTTTTATTCAAATGTTTAGAGTAATTAGAAAGGGGGTAATTGAATTTTAAACCCTTATTCAAATTCAAAATGGAATTCAAAAACTATAAAGAATTTGAATATGCTCCTTTAGCAAAAGTTGTAGAGAATGAAAAATTATGCAACTTCTATGTTTGGAATCTTTCAAGGTCTAGTGAAAAATCAGGAGTAATTTGAATTCTAAGAAAAAGGGAAAATATGTAAAATGCCCATATCACTGTCGGTTAGTAAGGAACCGGCAGTGATGCCCCACTATGACTGCCGGTTCTATTAACCAACCGGCAGTGATGCCCCACCAATTACTGCTGGTTCAAAAAACTTGACACTGATGTGCCTCATCACTGTCGGTTCTTCAATTCTTACAAACCGGCAGTGATAGAGTACATCACTACCGGATCGTAAGAAGAACCGGCAGTGATGAGGCCGACTATTTAAGGGAAGGGCGTGGTCCTAAAATTTCAGACCCGTGCCCATTCCACACTTACCCGCTCTGCTCCAGCCCGACGCTCCAGCAGGTGCTCCCTGCCACCGCCGCCGCCGCAGCAGGTGCTCCCCGGCACCACTCCAGCCCACCGGTGCTCCAGCCCGCCGCCGCCGCTCCAGCCGGCCTCAGCAGGAGCTCACCGCCATGCCATGACGGTGCTGCTTCGGTGCTCGCCGCCCACGACGTCGCCGGCCGCCACAACCCGCCTCGCCACGACTTCGCCGGCAGCCACAACCTCTTCAAGCTCCACGCCGCAGGAGCACACGCCGCCGACAGGACCTACATCCACGACGCTGTAGGAGCGAGGAATCCGTCCAAATCCTCTCCATGCGGTGAGCTCCATTTGTATGCACTAGAGGTGTTCGAAGAAATGCCTAGGTGGGAGGGTCTTGCTGGACATGGAGATAGAGGAGACGAAGGAGGGAGAGGGAGAAAATTATAGCAATCACTCTTCATGCTAGATAGAGAGAGGGAGATAGAGAGATAGATAGAGAGATAGATAGAGAGAGGGAGATAGAGAGCTTGTCTTGATAGAGAGGGAGATAGATAGAGAGAGGGAGATAGCTTGTCTCTCTCTCTTCATGATAGATATTAATTCATGATATGTCAAAGGATTTATATATGTCAAAGGCTTGATTCAAAGGCTTATATATACATGGCACATATTGATTCATATATACATGTCACATATTGATTCATATTGATAACATGATTGATATTGATGCTTTAAACTCTTTGGTGACTTATAGATATATAGATAGATAGAGATAGAGAGTTAGAGAGATAGAGATAGTGATAGAGAGATAGAAAGTTAGAGATATAGATACAATCATATATATATATGTCATCTCTTTATTTCATGATATATGGTATGCTGCTTGAGTCTATCTATCTACCTATGAGCTAATACCAATAATCAAAATGCATGTCTAGAAACATGACAATTAAGCGCCGATTCACCACCCGTCGCACTGCGACCGAAGCGCCATAGGATCCAACTAGTGGTGGCAGTGGCAGTGACCAAGGAGACGATGACAACCAGCAAGGGGATCCAAGATGGAGCCCTAGCCATATGCTGGACCTAGACCATGGAGACGAGGTAATAACTTAGGTCATACCTAAAACATGGTAGAGCTAGCCAGAAAAGTTTGATGGGGACTTATTTATAAATTTTGAAGCAGGCTCCGCCAGAAGGTCCAAATACTAGTAAGGGTACCAGCAGGACTAAGAGTGGTGCAACAAAGCTCCCTCAGACAAGTAGATGCTGACACATCTCTCAGTTCAACCAAGTAGGGGAGCCGGTAGAGCCTATTAAAGCATTGGGCCCATACAAGAGTACCATCGGGGCACTTGTAAGGGACTTCATCCCGATCAAATACGGGAAGTGGAATGGCAGTGAGCAAGACCCGTGGAGGGTTCCAGAAAGTGAGAAGGAACTAGTTTGGAACAAGCTCAGAGGGTATTTCACTTTCCCTAATGATTGTGATGAGGCGACAGTCAAGAAGAAGGCCAAGGAAATCATGGGTCACTCCTTCAAGAATTTCATGGGAAAGTTGCACAAGATAATCAAGGAGGAAAAAGAACCAAATTTTGCGGGAGGTGAACTCAGCAAGCAGAGGGACTTCTGGGAGGAGTTCAAGGTTTACAAGCTATCCGAAGAGGCCAAGGCATCAAGCGAAAGTAATAAAGCAAACTCACTTAAGGCAAATAATCCTCACCGCCTAGGATCGCATGGGTATGTAAGGAAGATTCCATAATGGGAAGCTCGAGTCGATCAACTACAGCGAATCGGCGTTACGCCTTAGACAAGTGATTGGCAGCCCAGATCAGTGAACTACCTACTCGCAAGGGGGGCACAATAAAATGCTGACGGGAGCCTTTCCGCCAGCGCTGAACCCGTCACCGATCTCCTCCAGAAGATTTCCATGATCGCTGAGGAAGTGCATAGAGGGCCCGCAAGTCTGATAGAGAAAATGGCGTGCTCACGCAAGCACTTGGAAACAAGGAGCACCCCGGTCGCACTAGAGGAGCCGGGGTAGTTCCTTGGAGAAAGCATTTGAAGGTGAATCCGCTTCCTATAGGAGCCGGGCGATGGCTAGAACGCAAAGAGAAGAGGAGTTCCAAAGGATGCGACAGGAGATCGAACAAAGCATGGAAGCATGGAGAGCTGCTCAAGTCAATGCACGAGTTATGAGTGCTATGAAAACTATGTGTTCAAGTCAAGGGCCACAGGCAGTCCCGGCTTTGAATAGCCCAGTGCCCGCTAAGGGCCGTAGTAGCTGTGGCTCAACCCCTATGCCTGACGATGAAGAGGTCAATGCTCCTCATCCGGTGGATGACATCAAAGAACATGTGAATGTCAGGTTGTACATCCGTCATCAGTGGACCAAAGACAAGGTGGCGGTTGGACAAACATTTCCTAGAGGGGAGAACATCATTCATGGCAAGCCTCTGCCACTCGGGTATGCCAGGGTCAGCATTGATAAGTGAAGGACCGAGAACGGCGACCAGAGGGGGGGGGGTGAATGGGAGCCTCAAATTTCTCTCAAAATGTTTGGGCCACTCTTCCCAAAAGCCAAACCTAGTTGCTGGGTGCTCAACCTCCCCCGAGCAACGCGAGCGGGGATTCAGACGAAAATGGAGAAAACAGAGCTCACCCGCAGTGGAGGAAAAACACCAGAAACCCCAAAACACAGGTTCTCAACCCCTAGGGAAAAGAGGCATGAACCTAGGCAAAACGGGCGAAAACAGCAACCGTCGGACTACCCTGTCAAGACCACCGGACCAATGGAAGTGGTCTAGTGCCTTTGGTCCGGTGCACAGCGAAGCACCACCGGACTAGTCCGACGCCCACTTTGGAAAGTCCGGAGCTCACCCCAAAAACATGCAGTAAGTGCCTAGGCTCCGGACACCTAGTCCGACGCTTACCGTCGGACTATAGGAAGTGGTCCGGTGCACACACTTTCCACAGAGCAAAAACCACAGCAAGCACCCTACCTCCAAACACCTCGTCCGACGCTTACCGTCGGACTATAGGCAGTGGTCCGGTGCACACACTTACCACAGAGCAAAAACCACAGCAAGCACCCTACCTCCGGACACCTCGTCTGACGCTCACCGTCAGACTAACGGGCCTGGTCGGACGCGTGAGTGAAACCCTCAGCAGAGCCACCGGAGTACTTGCAATGGTCCGGTGCTCACAGGCAGTTTGGTCCGACGCCCACAGACAGAAAACTGTCCCCTGCGAAAACAAACTTCTCTTCACCAAATCTTCCCAAAACTCAACCAAAAGATCACCAACTGCAACCAAACTTTGTAGGCATGATCCTAGTGCAGTTGCAGAGCTATCCCGAAGAAATCATCGCTCAATTTGGAGAGGATAAACGGGAACACTCGGATTTGGGGGAGAAGAGAGCAAAACAAAGAACACCACAAAGAAATCGCCCGATCTATGCACTCGTGAGGTTTGAGAGGAATTCCTTCGGTGCAAAGAAGCTCCTCACGATTGCTAACAACTTGGTTCAAGCAGATTTTGCAAAGCTACTCTCAACAAAGAGAAATCATCTCGGGAAAAAGAGAGAGCAAAAGCAAAACAAGAAGAACACAAGCAAAACGGGGACACAATCACGAAATCGAAGCCACCATGGCTTACGGAGGTTACGCCCTCCGATTCCTCGCAACAAACTCAGGTTCTTACAAAGGTTGGTGGAAGCAACCTAGGGATCTCATGAACTAGAGAGAGAGAGTGGGGGCAAGTGATTAGGGTTCAAGAGATAGGATGAGGGATACCCCTTCACCCTTTACTTATCGGGCTTTGGCTATTTCCCAAAGACCTCCCTAGATACATTGAGTGAACTACCTAGCCTAAGCATTGCAGTCCAAGCTCCGGAAAATATCTCCCGCATTTTGAATGGACGGCCCCGCTTCCTGCCAGGAGTTGCCGTCGCCTCGACGCAACCTCCAGGATTCCGCCACGTGCCATCCCCGCTTCCTCGGAAGCTCTGCCTAGGTTTTGAGGCCCAAACCCAGGAAACCCGCCACCGGTAGCTTTGGGCTCAACTACCAAACCCCGAGTTTTGCGGCCCAAACTCGGAAACCGACGCGGATGGTTTTGAGGCCCAAACCACCAAACCACTTGACGCGAGCCACCTTGTCTTCGCCCGGTCGGACTCCGAGTCCCCTGAGCCTCCGCTCGACTCGCGTGTCCACCGTCTTGACTTGGTCAACTCGGTCTACCTCCATGTCTTCTCGCACTCGCTGGTGCCAAGTACTAGCCACCATAGCTAGTCTGCCAGCGCCGATGGTCCCTCAGTCAAAGCCCCGCTTCCGCCCTTCACCGCTCTCAGTCCATCGGCACGGCAAGCCTCTACTCGACCTTCTCCATGCCATTGACCACTATCACTAGGCATAGCACCTGCACACCACAAGCCGATAGACAACCACACATTTCTGCTTTTGCAGAGGTTAGGTTAAGCCACTCAAACTGAAACACTCACGTGTTGGTCAATCACTCATCATCAAAACTGAACATACATGGGTACTTATCCACCATGTGTTCGCAATAAGATCTTGGACAAGAAGTACAATAAGATACATATTGATTTCCCAGTGGAGGAAGATAGGCCGCGTCTAGTTCACAACTTGGGCACTCATGTCCCCTAGCGCAAATGCTTCATCAAGCTAGATGACCAGCCATCTTCGGATGATGAGGATGATAGTGAATCATCCCGGTCGCCTCTGCCAAGAGGTTTCTCTCCTCATCAAGATCCACCGTCAAAGGAGAAGACTCCTCCTCCACCGTCAAAGGAGAAGATTCCTTCTCCACCGCCAAAGGAGAAGACTCCTTCTCCACCACTAAAGGAGAAGACTCCTCCTCCTCCTCCACCAGCTTCAAAGTCCTTAGGACTGGGATCTCGACCGCCTAGCGCTAGATCAGGTTCGACTTTGCAACAGAAGAGGTCATCAGCTTCGGTTGGTAATGGTCCCAAGATGACTAGTAAAAGGTGGAAGCCAGCACCAACTAAGGACGATATTCTACGAGATCAAATTGCAAAAAAGGCCGCCCAACTTGCCTTGTTTGAACGATTGTCTTATATACCTAAGCACTTATCATAGACCCAATTTGAAAGGCAAAGCAAAATTCCGTGTAATCAAGAAAGAGCTATAGAAATACATAGCTTAGATTTGCTACAGATACAGAACTTGTCCATGAACATGAACATAAGCACGGAGGAGGCCACAAATATCTATTATGGAAAAACTGAACTTCAAAACGCCACGGTTGTATACAAGTTTCAACTAGGCAAGCCTATGGTCGCCAGCCAACAAGAGTATAGAGATTTGCCAACAAACATGCGACAGTTGCATGATTATTATATCATAGATAGTAACACTAGCAAAGACAAGATAGCAACCTTTGAAGTATGCATCCCTTCCTATCTGATTTTTATTCATCCTGAAGAAGTTGTGCATACTATTTTTATGAAGACCTCTTTAAACTCTTTCAACGACGCTCGCTGGATGCGCAGATTATGATGTTATGGACTTTGTAAGTACCATACCCTAACAATGTTATCATAAACTATGTGATCTACATTTGAATATATCCATGTTTATTTTGCAGGTGTATGGCAAAATTTTGCCTTAAACAATGAAAGATCAATTTTGACTTCTTGGACCCCATCTTTGTAAATGAGACAACATAAAAAGCCGATCTCATAGATCCCTATGTATCAGAAAGTTTGAAGATTGAGATTGAAAGAATGTTCCAACACCAGAAATCAAACGCACTACTAACCTACAACTGCGAGTATGTGTTTTCAACCATTACTTAAGTGTTTTTTTCTTGATATGTCATTCAATAACATGGACTTTGTGATTGGAGCAACCATTACATCCTCGTAGATATATGTCTTAAAGATTCAACTATCGAGGTGTGGGACTCAAGGAAGAAGCCACTTTCTCTTCTCGACCCCCTAGTCACAATGCTAAATAAGTAAGTGAACCCAATATCAGAACACTTTTCAGTCACATATGATATTGTAATTAATTTCCTTAGCCTTTACACTTCATTTACATTATCACATAGAATGAAAGTGTTACCTGATTGGAGAAATGTGGAGCCCAGGATGCAAAAGAAATGGAGAGCCCCATTCAAAGTGCAGTATATGAAGGGGGTCAGGACCCTAGATCAACCAATGGGGAACAACAAATGCGGATTCTATGTGATGTGGGCAATGCTTTGCTACTTTGGCACAAAACTAGGAATCAGAGATTCTATGGTACGTATGCGTCTCATTTTAATTGTATTGTTTTGTCTTATGTATGTGCATCTCAATACCATCTTGTATCAATTTACAGCGCAAAGAACAGAACCACAACAGGTTGATAGATTTTGAGATAAAAAGATTTCAAGAGGAGATAGCAACTCTTATTCTAGACGAGATAGTGTTTAGGGAAGGATCTTTAGCCATAGTGAAGAGTAAGAACTTCAAGAAGAACTACGGAAAAGAACGCGAAGGCTATTGTAATGCGACAATTAATTCAGTACTTTAAGTTTTGTTTGAATGTTTTGTAATTATTATAAATGTGTGATGGGTTTGTATTGTCGCTGGTCTACAACCACCTTCAATTCACATCGATATCAAATGGTTCGATAGCAAACACCTCCACGACCTCCCACCCCACCACCTCTACCATAAACCCTAAACCCTAAATCCCAAATGAAAATAAAACAATTAATAAAATGCAAATTTTAAAAATAATATCACTGTCGGTTCATATAAAACCGACAGTGATATGCCTACCTTCATTGTCGGTTGGTGTCACGAACTGACAGTGATGCTTGTGCCATCACTACTGGTTTGACATAACTGGCAGTGATGTCATGAGCTCATCACTGCCCATTTGGTTGTGCCGGTTCAAAATCCGCCAGTGAAGGGGGTTTTGAACTGACACTGATATGATGTTCTGGAGTAGTGAGAGAGGGTAAAAAACAAGACTCCAAATCCACAATATTTGAGGTAATAAATAAGTTTAGACTCTATGATAGAGTCTGCATTGGGAGTGCCCTAATACAGTCAACTACAAGGATCTTCGAAGTCTATCTCTCATACTACTCATATACTAGTAGGTGTCTCTTTACTACTTCCTCCATACCAAATTATAAGACATTTCAAAAAATTTAGAGAGTAAGACATCTCAAGTTTGACGAGAAAATTATAAAGATTTATGACATCCAATAGGCATACTATGAAAATATAATTGATAAAAAAAATCTAATAATAGTTAGTTGACATCATAAATGATATATTGTCATACAAGTTTGGTCAAACTTGTGATACTTTTTGACACTACAAAATTTTTAAGATGTCTTATACTTTGGGATGTGAAGTATTAATATATGTCACACTTATATTTCATCCAAAGTATGTTTTTTATTTGTATCTAAATCGGTTATAATAAGTTACAACTCAGTTCCTCCTCTCTCTTTTTATCTCTTCTCCACCTTAATATTTTGTCTTCCTACACCCCAAGATTATATATACTCCCTCTGTATCCTAATTAGATGACATTTTGAACAGCGACACGGTCTCCCAAACACAACTTCGACCTCTTGTTTTTATAAAAATATTTATGGAATAATGATATATATATATATGTATATTTTTATGAAAGTATTTTTCAAGACAAATCTATTTATATAATTTTCACATTTGGAATCTCGACAACTTAAAAGTTATTGATGGTTTATATTCCCAATATTTGACTGAAACCTTTACAAAACGTCATCTAATTATGATACGGAGGGAGTACTTATATACATATACATACAATAGTCGGCACCCACTCTCTTAGTCTCTTACGTACTGTATGTACGTAGAGCTAGCTAGAGGATCGTAAGGCATGACCTAGCCGTCGTATAGCTCGACTCGTCCCACTAGTACAGAACATGGCTTTAGCCCCGGTCGGTAAGGGCATTTAGCCCTGGTTTCTGAACCGGGACTAAGGATTCAGGACTAAATGTCCCACTTTTAGTCCCAGTTCAGAGAACCGGGGCTAAAGCTCGAACTTTAACCCCGGTTGGTAACCGGGGCTAAAGGGTGTGCCAGGTGGCGCAGGCGGGCCACGTGTGGCAGCACCCTTTAGCCCCGGTTGGTATTACCAACCGGGACTAAAGGTCATTTTTTTTCTTCTGATTTTGGTATTTCTTATTTTAGTTTTCCAATTAGATTAGGTATTCGAATCTGTGTATTCTTCGCTTCTAATATATGTATTCGCTGCTAATACACGTATTCATGCACTTATAAGTTAGTTTCAAGCATTAAACACAAACAAACTATGAAACTCTATATAAATATATATATACATAAGTATCCACATAAAATTTACATCATTATCCATTGTTACTTGACTTAAGACACAACCGCTCTTGCCACTTAAATATCATACAAATGTTCGTCTTGATTTGGGTTGAGTGGTTCGGCTGGGTCGAAATAGTGCTCGCCTTTAGGGTTGACCACTTTTTCAAGAAAAAATCCAGCAAGTGTCTCTTGAATTCCTTTGAGCCGGACGCTATCCATCACTTGTCGCTTCAACCATTCAGCCTTCAATTTGCATTATAAAGAAACAAGTGTTAATATACATAAGATTTAGTTAATAGAAACAAATAGATAAAATGGATGTATTATATATACATATCAGTATATCACATACTTTTAGTTTCTCTTTAAGAGTTCTTCTTGCATACACCGTGAGGAACTCGCAAACGTAGTATCCACATAGATTGTTGTCTTGTGGCTGCCTTAGAACCCACTGTAAGATATGAAAAGATTACTATCGTCATCATATGCATATGTTAAAGCATGATAAGGTATTTGATTATGAGAGCTAGTAGAACTTACACTTAGTAGACGGGGACCCTTTAGTGCCACTTCCAGTTCCGGATGGTGTTTCAAGACGAACCAAGCCCAAACCCTGCTCAATAATTGGATCATTAGTTAATTAACTCTTGCAGTATAGTTAAAGAGCAAGAATCCATATTTAAAGATCAAAGTTACCCCTTGATAATGTCTATTATATCTTGGTAATCTCCCAGTAGTTTTCTCAATGAGTCAAATATTATCAATTGACTTCTGGTCATATCGAAGACTATGAGTATCCAGTGAAAACTGCATTTGTTTATAGAGTCAACATATATATCTTTATGCTGAATTGAGTAATAAGTAAGATAAATTGTGCAAACGATAACAACACTCAGCCAAAGTTGTAGGGGAAGAGTATATAATCTTTAGTATTTTGGTTGACCAAGAACCTCCAAAAATTCCTCTCCGTTTGAGGTATCCATTGATCGCGGGGAGTGTTTGGATCCGAGAATATGATTGATGGATCAATGAAACCAATATCCGTGTATCCGTTACGTTTTGAGCATTAACATCAAGAATCTGCATATATATGTTTGAGGATAGTTAGTTACTATATATATATATATGCTATAGTCAGATTACTAAAAGAAATGATCACTTACAGACAGTAGCAGCTCATCAGAGATTTGTCAAGAGCGTCCATATGACATAGTTGGTGGAGCTCACTATACGGAACAAATATAAGGTCATCGCCCCGGAAGTAATGTTCTTGTCTAATTCTGACACAAATCCAGTCATCTGAGTTTTTGGTACATGCCTCCATGTACCACGAGTTTAACGAGCGCATTTGTGTACCAAGTTCCCTGAGGGCCGATGGGTTGTACAGACTTCTGCCACGTATATAAGTTCTCTTCCACTCATCGACTACAGTGGCATTTGCGATGAGTGCATTTCCAAGAAATTGACTCGCGGTTAGACCAACTCCTGACAAGAACTCTTCCATACCATCATAATTGACCCTGGGGCCACTGTAGTCTTCTAGCACGCTCATGTTTGAACCATATTCATTCCCAACAACTAGCGGGGGCACTGATTGCTTCGATTGTTCCTCGAGCTGTGGGACACCCTTACGTGCTCTTTTCTTCTCGTTAATTGCCTTTTCGATAGTGCGGTCAGAGTCCGATAGTGGAGAACTCTTCTGAGCATCACGTCATTGTCTCTTATTTTCTTCCACCGCTTGCCTTAGAGCTGATTGATGTAAGAAGAACGGTTGTTTAGCTTCTTTCTTTGCTTTACAGGAGTCTTCCATTTTCTTGAAATGTGATTGCACATCGGCCTTTACTTTAGCGTCTAGTTCTTCGTCAGTCTTCTCATACGGAAGTTTCTGAGGAATCTTAACTTTCCTTGTAGCTTGCCTCTTTGCTTGGGGTGGGGCGGCTGACAATTTGCTTTTGTGGCGGGCCTCTTCTTTAGCGATGGGGCAACCGGTGTTGGCGTTGGAGACCTTCGTGGAGGCGAAGGGGCCGGTGTCGGCGTTGGATAACGTCGTGGAGGCGATGGTGCCAGTTTCGGCGTTGGAGAACGTCGTTGAGGCGATGGGGCCGGTTTCGGCATTGGAGAACATCGTGGAGGCGATGGGGCCGGTTTCGGAGATGGAGACCGCCTTGGAGGTTCTGGGGAGGAAGCTGTGTCGTGCATTTCACCATCATCATCCCTCTCAACACTATGACCAGCAGGCGATGAATGGTGACTTAGGTCTCTAGGTGAGGTCCTACAGTGAAAACAACAAGTGTGAATAAAGTATCGCTATTTAAGCCAATACAAAGTTAGTGAAAAAGAGCTAGGTATGATTCACTTTCATTTGCACCTAGGATGAGGAGGAGGCTGCGACGGCGGTACAATAGTCAGTGATGCCCCAGGAATAATTATATAACGCTTGCACCAACAAATAAATGTCTTCTCCGCTTGTCCTAAAGTCGTCTCCCCATCACCTCCTTCAATGTCAAGCTTAACATCACAATGACCTTTTTGAACTCTATCCATCGAGATGCGAGCATATCCAGGTGGTATTTTTGACCCATGGCATATTGGTGTCTTCGTAGGGTCGATAGGAGATACAACACCGGTAGCCACCATGATTGTGGCAGCCCCCTCTGGAATGTGTATCTCACATGGTGTATTCGGTTCTGTGATGTCATCCACGGGGAAGCATAGCTTTGCGTCATCACCAGGTTGAGGCACATCCGTGGAAGCACAACTGCTTTTCAACTGAGCTGATGGGCTGATGTTGACTTCCGGTACTGATCCAGTACTTTGCATTCGGCTCATTGCTAACTCCACTTGCCTTTTGATTTCCTCGTTCATTCTCGCTTCAAGGTGCTCTTCTCGCTCTTTTGCTTTAATAGCTGCTTCGCATGCTTCACTAAGCATTTGCGACATGCTAAGTTTCATAGCTTCCTCCTCTTTCTTCTTTCTCTGGCGGCTTCTATATGTATCTTTGTCTTGAGGGAAGGCATGCTTCCATAGCACCGCTCCATGACCTCTCATTCGTCCACCGTGTTCCGCAGTCCCTAGGGCATATGTCATCTCATCCCTATCTCTATCTGGTGACCATACTCCTTGTTCCCTCAAAGATTGAGCGTAAACCAGTTTCTGTGCTGCTTCTGTGAGTCCTTCGGTATACGTTAATCTCCCAGTCTGAAGGTCAAGGCCTCCCCCGTGAAAAAAAACCACCACTTACCGTGCTCAGACCAGTTACCTGATTCTGGTTGGATTCCCCTAGCTTCAAGGCCCTCTTCTATTTTTTCCCACTTAGGAATGGCAGTAATGTAGCCACCTGATCCCAAGTGATGGTGGTAATGCTTTTCTCGGGCATTCTGTTGGTTCTGAATCGCTCGTGCTTCGCCCTCTTGGGATGTCTTGTAAGCTACAAAGTCATCCCAAAACGGTCTCAACTTGACGTAGGCCTTATTGTTGAAATCTGGAGTCAGGTTCTTCTTGATAAATTCAGTGTGCAATTTCTTCTTCTAGGCCTGGAATTGTGTTGCCATCTTCTTCATAGCCCGGTCTCTAATTCTCCCCTTCAAAGCTTCATCTTCTGTATCGAGCGAGAAATGTTGAAGGACTTCTTGCCAAATTAGTTCCTTGTCACGATGAGAGACAAAACTAATTTCAGGATGTCCTTTCCTTTGCCGCCATTCATGAGCACTCATCAGAAGCCTATCCTTACAAGGTAACCACAGTGGTTGGCAAATCTATTTGCATTTGGTCCAAGTACCGTCCCGGTTTCCTCATCGAATTCCGTGATAATGTACCGACCCTCCAATGGCTTCTTCGGGCCTCGTACATTTTTACTCTTCCCCATAATTGTCATTGATGTAGACGGCTATGTATGTGGACACACAAAACTTATAAATATAATTATACGTACAAATGTAATTATTTTGATTTTCATGTATACACAAGAGATTGTAGACATATATATACCTCGTCAACATTGTCTCGCGCGATATTTTCTTGCTCAACATCTTCTGCAAAGTATTGACTTCCGTCATCTACTTGATTGGTGTCGCATCTACTTGATTGGTGCTATCTACTACTTGATCAGTGCTAGCGTTGATCATTGAAAATAAGAAAGCCTCCATGTTGTCATTCAGGTCGTTCATTTCTATAACTATATATAGTAAAAGGGTTTAGACACTTAGTGTGTGTGTGTGTAAACCGTAAACAAGCTAAGTGTGTAACACTTAGAGTAACCAAAAGGGTAGACACTTAGAGTAGACAATAATGTGTGTGTGTAAACCCTAAACAAGTGTGTAACACACTTAGAGTTAGGGTAGACACTTAGTGTGTGTGTGTAAACCCTAAACAAGTGTGTAACACACTTAGAGTAACCAAAAGGGTAGACACTTAGTGTAGGCACGCTAGGGGTAGATACTTAGGGTTTAGGCACTTAGACTCAGGATGTATATATATCTATAGGGTTTAGACACATAGGATAAAATGGTAGACACTTAGAGTAGACAATAATGGAAGGTCAATATTTCTCTAACAAATCCATCTATCAAATCATATATATACATGTTTACTAGAAATAATGGAAGGTCACACTCATGTATATCAAAAGGGTAGACATCACTTAGGGTTTAGGGTTTAGGGTAGACACTTAGGATAAAAGGGTAGACACTTAGTGTGTGTGACCCTAAACAAGTTTTTAACAGTTTCTTAGAGTAACCAAAAGGGTAGACACTTAGTGTAGGCACTAGGGGTAGACTCTTAGGGTTTAGGGTTTAGGCACTTAGAGTTAGGCACTTAGGGTATATATTTCTCTAACAAATGGAAGATATATACATTTAACTACAAATAATGAAAGATATATATCAAATCGACACTTAGAGTTATATTTTACTAGTAACATATATAATGAAAGGTATATATTTCTATAACAAATGAAAGCTCTATACATATTTTACTAGCAATATAATGAATATACATATATATCAAATCATATATAGCAATAATGGAAGGTCTATATTTCTCTAAGTGATAAAATCTATTTCTAAAACTAAAATCTATTTCTATTTTATTACACACAATTCACCTTCTTCTTCTTCTTCTTCCTTCTTCGATCTTCTTCTTCTTCTCGATCTCTCTCTTCACCTAGAAAAACATGTATAAAATGTTAGTGTGTGAAAACAAGAAACTAATAACATAGAATATTATCAATTTTCCTATTTTTTTCTATCAAATCCATTTACAAATTTATAAAAGCATTTACTAAATTTTTATTTCTTATTTCTTTTTTCCTTTCTTTCTTTTCTTCCTTCTCTCCCTACCTTCTTCCTTTCTTCCTGCTTCTTCCTTCTCTCCTCTTCTCCTTCTTTCTTCCTCTCCTTCTTTCCTCTTCTTCCTTCCTCCTTCTTTCTTCTTTCTTTTTCCCTTTCTTTCTTTCTTCTTTATTTTTCTCTTTCAATGGCACGCGATAGCCGGCGGCCGGCTCGGGTGCGGCAGCGGCCGGGAAGGGCGCGACGGGAGGCCGATGGAGGTGGTGGCGCAGACTAGAGTTTAGCGGCGGCGGCGATGGAGGATCGGAGCGGCGCCGAGGACGGTCGTGCGGGCGCGAGCCGAGGCAAGGCGAGGAGGGCCCGTGCGGGGCCGATGCGGATGCAGAGGTGGCGTCCGGCGGTGGCGCAGGTGACGACCGGCGGTGGCGCGCAGAGAGGTTGGCGGCGGCGGATGGGGAGCTCGATCGATGTCTTGAAGAACTTAGACAGATGAGGAGGAAGAGGGAGCCGAGCCTTTATATAGGACGACACCTTTAGCCGCGGTTCGTATTACCAATCGGGCTAAAGGACCTTTAGTCCCGGTTGGTAATACCAACCGCGGCTAAAGGGTCCCGGTTGGTAATACCAACCGCGGCTAAAGGTTTGTTTAGGCGCCAAACGAAATTTTGAGTGGGGTCTTTTATATGTTTTGGTATTGTATATATTTAATATATGTATAAATTTTTCTAGTTCTTGTTATTTGCATAATAAATTAAATACATGCCACAAATTTTTTAAAAAATAACCATTAAATTTCCTTTTGCTTTATTATACACTAGAAAAATGTATAACATAAAATATTTTACCTTTTTTATAATATCAAATATAAATGTAACTAACCATTAGAATTTGGTTAATGTAAAAGTATATTGTTCAATTAAAAAAATAAAATGCTTGGTTACCAACAGAAAATTAGTTTATGCATTATTTTAACGTTAATCTTTATGTGTTTCACCATTCATTGTCCAATTATGCGACAAATAAGTTTACCCTTAAATAGAAAATTGTTAATGAGACACTAAATGACCCTATATGGAAAACTTTTGAATACAAAGGTTTTATAACTCATCAAGATCATTCATTTTAGAACTAAACTTTTTCACTGCCAATTGTAGATCTTCATTAGTCACTAAATGACTACAAAAGAAGTATTAGTAAACATTAATTAGTCACTAAATGCAAAGTTGACCAAATACAAATGTAGATCTTCATTTATTTGACCAAACTTAGCAAAAATGACCAATACACATGTCACTTGACATCACTGCTAAGCTAGCTACATCAAGCGGGCACAGTAGTGATCTTCTTCTTGACATATGTCCCTTGGTCATGATCATGTCGTAACCATGGAGTGTCCTCGGCATTTAGAATTTTGCTTGGGTCTTTGGTCACACTGAATGGCGCAATTTGTTCATCCCTTTCGTAAAGTTCTGGCATGTCTGAGTTGTCCTCAATTCCCAAAATATTTCTTTTTCTCTGAAAGAACAATGTGACGCTTGGGCTCATTGATGATTGATTTGTCATCGTTTTTTCCTTTCTTTGGTTTTGTAAACATGTCTTTTACATAGAACACCTGATTCACATCAGCAGCAAGGACGAATGGTTCGTCTTTGTACCCAATAGTGTCGAAGTCCACTGTTGTCATCCCATAATCCTTGTCAATTGTTACCCCGGCTCCAGTCATCTTCAACCATTGACACTTAAACAAAGGGACTTTAAAATTAGATGCATAGTATAGTTCCCAAATCTCAACTATGTGGCCATAATATGTTTACCTATTTCCATTTGGGTCAGTGGCATCTATACGGACACCACTGTTTTGGTTGGTGCTCCTTTTATCTTGGTCTACCGTGTAAAATGTATTTCCATTTATCTCGTAGGCTTTGTATGTGAGGATGTGCCATGATGGTTGTCTAGCCAACAAATACAGTTGGTCATCAATACTGTCATCACCAAGACATTTTTTTGCAACCAATCGCCGAAAGTTTTCATGTGTTCACGCATAATCAAAGCTTCATTCTTCCCTGAAAACTGGGATCATAGGAACTTCTTTTGTACCTCGACATACGGCTCCAGAACGAAGGAGTTTTGAAGAACTGTGTAGTGTGCTTTGTTGAAATAATCATCCCCTCGTAACGATATATGTTTTCTTCCCTAGTGTTCCTTTCCCACTAAGTGTTCCCTCGTGTCTTGATTCAGGAACACCAATCAGGTCAAGGTCGGGAATATAGTCAACACAGAACTCTATGACCTCCTCTGTCCCGTAGCCCTTGGCGATGCTTCCTTCTGGGCGAGCACGTTAGTGAACATATTTTTTTCAGGACTCCCATGAACCTTTCAAAGGGAACATGTTGTGTAGGAACATAGGACCGAGAATACTAATCTCCTTGACCAAGTGAACTAGGAGGTGTTTCATGATATTAAAGAAGGATGGAGGGAAAACCAACTCAAAAATGACAAGGCACTGGACCACATCATTCTGTAGAGTAGCTAGTTCCATTGGATCGATTGCCTTCTAAGAAATTGCATTGAGGAATGCACATAGCTTCACAGTGCTAGACGTATATGTGGAGGTAGAATTCCTCTTAATGCAACCGGAAGCAATTGCATCATAAGCACGTGACAGTCATGAGACTTTAAGTTTAGGAATTACTTCTCTGACACATTTATTATATTCTTTATATTGGAGGAAAATCCAGATGAGACCTTGATGCTGCTTAGACATTCAAACATGCTTTCCTTCTCTTCTTTGCTAAGAGTGTAGCTAGCATACTTTAAATAATGGCGTCCATCTTCTGTCTGCTCTGGATGCAGGTTGTCTCGTTCTTTCATGTCTTGCAAGTCCCGTCGTGCTTCAAGTGTATCTTTGGCTTTTCCATACACACCCATGAATCCTAGCAGGTTCACACAAACATTCTTTGTCAAGTGCATCACGTCGATCGCATGGCAGACCTCTAGGACATGCCAATAGGGTAGCTCCCAAAATATGGATTTTTTCTTCCACATGGGTGCGCGTCCATCAGCATCTTTTGGAACTGGTAGGGCCCCTTCTCCCTTTCCAAAGACTACTTGCACATCCTTGACCATATCAAGTACATCCTCTCCAGTTTGGTTGTGAGGCTTGGTTCGTTTCACTTCTTCTTTACAATGGTTGCCTTTCTTTCTGGCTTGATGATTCTTAGGAAGAAAACGACGATGGCCAAGGTACACGACCTTTTGACATTTTTTCAGATATACATAGTCAAGGTCAGCAAAACAGTGTCTCCATGCATTATATCCCTTGTTTGTTTGTCCTGGAAGATTACTTAGGGCAGTCCAATCATTGATTGTTACGTACAACAATGCTCGCAGGTCAAAGTGTTCCTATTTGTACTCATCCCACACATGTACACCTGGTTTGCTCCATAAAAGCAGGAGTTCCTCAACTAAAGGTCTCAGGAAGACATTGGGAGTTCCTCAAGTAAGGGCCTTAGGAAGACATCGATGTCGTTACCAAGGTTGCTTCGGGCCTTGGATCAGCACCGACATCATAATGAACTTCCACTTCATGTATAACCATGGAGAAAGCTTGTAGATACATAGAGTAACAGGCCAAGTGCTATGACTACTGCTCTGCTCCCCAAAAGGATTCATACCATCCGTGCTCAAACCGAACCTTAAGTTTCTTGCGTCTTCTGCAAACTCCAGGAATTCTCTATCAATTGCTCTCCACTGGGACCCATCAGCATGGTGTCTCAACATGTTGTCTGCCTTACAGTCTTCTTTGTGCCATCGCAACAACTTTGCATGGTCCTTGTTTCTGAACAGATGTTTCAGGCGTGGTATTATAGGAGCATACCACATAACTTTGGCAGGGATTTTCTTCCTAAGACGTTCTTCGCCCTCAACATCGCCAGGGTCATCTCACCTGATCTTATACCGCGACGCTTTACATACGTGGCATTTATCCAAATTCTCGTAGTCCTTGCCACGGTAGAGGATGCAGTCATTAGGACATGCATGTATCTTCAGGATTTCTAATCCTAGAGGGCACACGACCTGTTTTGCTTCGTACATAGTGGCAGGAAATCCGTTAGGCTTCGGAAGCATGTTTTTGTGGATCTTGAGTAATTGCCCAAATGCCTTGTCGGATATGCCATTTTTTGCCTTCCATTGTAGAACCTCCAGTGTTGTACCCAACTTATTTTGCCAATCTTCGGCGCTCGGGTATAGTAGTTTCTTGTGATCCTCTAGCATGCGGTCAAACTTAGCTTTCTCTTTTTCACTTTCACAATCTCTTTGTGCATCACGGATGACTTCACCAAGACCATCATCTTCAGAGAGTGTGTTCTCTACCCCTGCCTCTTCTTCTGCTTCCACCATCGCAGTATCATTGAAGTCACCATATTGAGCAATAATGTCGTCAGGGTCCAATTGCTCTTCTTCGTCTTCTTCCATAATAATTCCGGTTTCTCCATGCTTGGTCCAACAAATATAGTTTGACATGAAACCCGACTTCAACAAGTGTGAGTGAAGAGTCCTTGAGCTACAATATTCCTTCAAATTCTTGCACAAGGTGCATGGACAACACATGAAATTACCATCCCGCTTGTTTGTCTCAGTCGCTCTTAAGAAATCATGCACGCCATCAATGAACTCTTTGGAGTGGCGATCTACATTGTACATCCAATCGCCTGTCATCATCTGCATTATATGACCCAAAACATAATTAAATTTCTTATTTTGGTCAAAAAATGAAATTATAAAAATACCGAAAGGTCTGCATTCAAATAACATGAGATGGAACACCATCATGTGTCATTTCCGAGTCACACAAAGACTAATATATGCTCTATGAAAGCCTCGACATAACATATGCTAAGACCGCTAGCAGTATACATAGAAAACCTAAAATGCACTTCTGTAGCATAATGATCTCCCGACCAATCCGAACTAAAGCAGACAGATCATTATTCGTCTGTTCAACATCGACGAGCTCCTTGAGGTGGCTCGCTGCCTCATCATCCTTCGTAGCCTCCGCCACATGTTTAACATAATCTTCTCCCCAGTACCAGCCGCGACATCCAGTGCCATCCCACTGAAAATAGAAATAAAAAATCAACACTTTAATCAAAATCATCAGGAAATATAGGTACAAATTAATCATATCCATCGAATGAGACAAAATATATAACTCACATTGCGATCTGGACACTTATAGAAGATCCGACCGTTGTTGGGACCCGCCTTCCCCACTCGATACTCTTTCACAGTCTTTTGGATACACTTGCCACAAGTAATGAGAGTGAGGTCCAACCTTAGTCGCTTTGGAACCCGATCAGAGGCCGAGTACCCCGAAGCAGTTGTCACCTACTCTCTATACTCATTTTTCAAACTAGATATTATGAATTCCTCATATTCTAAACAAAGAAAATAAAACAACTAAAATTTACATTTCTCTAAAATCATCAAATGTGTCATGTATACAACTAAAGTATTCTAGGTAGCTAACTTCTTCATCTAAATATATAATTATGTCGAGCTCAAGTGACATATATATAAATCAAGAACAATCCACCATAAATTAAATAATACACTATAAAATCTCTATTTTCAACTAATTCAACCATAAAATGTGGTAGACGTAGTAGAAATGAAAGGTGTATACTTAGAATACTAGTTTTAGTTACCTTCTTCAAATATTCAAACAATGTCAAGTGAATGAAGCTTAAAATGGCAAAAAAGAGAAAATCATAAAGAAAAGTCACATATAGACCAAGAAACAATATATGTTGCTGCTAAAACATTAGAGGTTGAATTAAGATAGTAACCTTTCAACGAGTCGATGGAG
This sequence comes from Microstegium vimineum, assembly GCA_022036555.1. NCBI lineage: Eukaryota > Viridiplantae > Streptophyta > Magnoliopsida > Poales > Poaceae > Microstegium > Microstegium vimineum. The sequence continues at coordinate 29,993,210 of CM039135.1, forward strand.
ACGTAGAAGTGATCAAATGAAGGAATGGCCGAAGAGGAGATGAAGAACACACCAAGAACAAGCAAGAACAGAGAGGAAGAAATGAGCTCTCGGGCTCGGGCAGAGGAGGAATAGAGTTCAAATAGGGGGACCTTTAATCCCGGTCCATAGAACCAGCCGTGACTAAAGGCCTAGAAATAGCCTCAGTTTGTGCCTTAAACCGGGGTTAAAGGTGGACCACCTTTAGCCCCGGGCGCAATTTTCACCGGAGTTAAAGCCGATTTTGGAAGTCAGCCAAATGTGTGTTCTGTAGTAGTGTCCCCCTCCTAGCTTAGCTACCTAGTAAAGGTAGCTTGCCTTTATATAGACTTAAGGGGTGTTTGGTTACAGCCACCTAAACATTAGTAGCTAAACTTAGGTGATTTTAGGCTTAAACTACCAAACACCTCCCTAAAGTGTTCCCTAAACTTTAGTTGATGTACTAAACTTTAGGGGACACTAAACTTTAGGGACCATTAAACTTTAGGGAGTAAACCAAATACCCCCTTATTTAGTTTTAGCTACTCTAGTTAGCTAGCAGCTTGTTGGTCCCGAACGATCGAGTCATTACTACAATCAAGTGGTGAGTTAGATCGAGTACACGTACCGATCGACGTACGTCGTAGGGGTACACGTACGTACGTGCCTGGTGGATCTGATCTGGTCTAACCACGTCGTACGTCGTCTTGACCGGAAGAAGCGAGCATTGCACACGTACGCCACGAGCGTAATACACGCTGGCCAGCTCTGCTTCTCGTACGTGTCCATCCATTAAGGGTTCGTACGAGAATCTTGAATTGCAGGACGGCATGCATGCAGATGCAGGCGTAACGTAGCGACCGCTCTGATCCATTTGGTGAAGAGACGTACGTGCATGACCAATTGACGATGCAATATGCATGCAAAATGGCCGGAGGACCAGGCAGGCCGACATGGTATATCTCCCACGGAATCGTCCTTGCATCATTAAAGGAGCTACCCCCGTAGTTTCTTCGTCCTTTTTTCTCTGTCATATAGTATAGTACACGTAGTACTCTCTAAAATGATTTTCTCAGAAATGCACTACATTCTCTCTCGTTATCTTACTACAACTATAACTAGCAAGGTTACCCGCGCACAAATATATATAGCGTGCGTACCTATTTTTCTTGGTTATAACATTAGGAAATTTTAATTTTCTTGAAAACAATCACTAGCAGAGAACATATTGCGTCCGGGACTAGAGGTACATTTAGTCCCGATTTGTGGCTCTAACCGGGACTAAAGATCCCTGCCCAATGGCTCCTGCGTCAGGCCATTGTGGCAGGGGACCTTTCGTCCCGGTTGGAGCCACCAACCGGGACTAAAGGTCGATCTTTACTCCTGATTGGTGGCTCCAACCAGGAGTAAGGATCTTGTCCCAGCTAGTGGCAGGGCTGAGACTGGAAAGAGAACTTTACACTACTATAGAACACACCTTTCGTCGATTGTCAAAAACAGGTTTAGTCCCGGCTAAAATTCCCGATGGGTAACACCAACCAGGACTAAAAGCCCCTCCCAACGGCTACGGGCGTCAGACATTGTCAGGGGGGCTTTTAGCCCCGGTTGATGTTACGAACCGGGACTAAAGGCCCACTTTTAGTCGCGGTTGGTATTACCAACCAGAGTTAAACATTTAGTCCCGGTTTTAGGTACAAACCGAGGCTATTTCTAGGCCTTTAGTCACGGCTGGTTCTATGGACCGGGACTAAAGCCCCCCCTATTTGAACTCTCTTCCTCCCCCTGCCCGAGCCCGAGAGCTCCATTTCTTCCTCTCTGTTCTTGCTTGTTCTTGCTCTGTTCTTCACTGTTCTTCATCTCCTCTTCGGCCATTGCTTCATTTGATCACTTCTACGCCTCCATCGACTCATTGAAAGGTTACTATCTTCAACCTCTCATGTTTTAGCGGCATCATATTTTGTTTCTTGGTCTATATGTGATTTTTCTCTATGATTTTCTATTTTTTTGCCATTTTAAGCTTCATTCACTTGATATTGTTTGAATATTTTGATGAAGACAACTAAAACTAGTATTCTAAGTATACACCTTTCATGTCTACTATGTCTACCACATTTTATGGTTTAATTAGTTGAAAATAGAGATTTTATAGTGTATTATTTAATTTAATTAGTTGAAAAAATAGAAATAGGTTTATTTTTTCTAATAGAGATTTTAGGGTATTATATGTTCCACCTTTCAAGATTAATTTAGCTTAGTTTGAGAAATATAGATTTTTAGGATAGTATTAAATGAGGAATTTATGATGGATTGTTCTTGATTTATATATATGCCACTTGAACTCAAAATAATTATATATTTAGATGAAATAGGTAGCTACCTAGAATACTTTAGTTGTATACATGGCACATTAGATGATTTTAGAGAAATATAAATTTTAGTTATTTCATTTTCTTTGTTTAGAATATGAGGAATTTATAATATCTAGTTTAAAAAATGAGTATAGAGAGTAGATGACAACTGCTTCGGGGTACTCGGCCTCTGATCGGGTTCCAAAGCGACTAAGGCCAGACCTCCCTCTCATTACCTGTTGCAAGTGTATGTAAAAGACTGTGAAAGAGTACCGAGTGGGGAAGGCGGGTCCCAACAACGGTCAAATCTTCTATAAGTGTCCAGATCGTAATGTGAGTTATATATTTTGTCTCATTTGATGGTTATGGTTAATTTGTACCTATATTTCCTGATGATTTTGATTAAAGTGTTGATTTTTTTATTTCTATTTTCAGTGGGATGGTACTGGATGTCGCGGCTGGTATTGGGAGGAAGATTATGTCAAACATGCGGCGGAGGCTACGAAGGCTAATGAGGCAGCGAGCCAGTTGAAGGAGCTCGTCGATGTTGAAGAGACGAATAATGATCTGTCTGCTTTAGTTGGGATTGGTCGGGAGATCATTACGCTACTGAAGTGCATTTTAGGTTTTCTGTGTATAGTGCTAGCGGTCTTAGCATACGTTATGTCGAGGCTTTCATAGAACATACATTAGTATTTGTGTGACTCGGAAATGACACATGATGGTGTTCCATCTCATGTTACTTTAATGCAGACCTTTCGGTATTTTTATAATATCATTTTTGACCAAAATAGGAAATTTAATTATGTTTTGGGTCATATAATGCAAACGATGACACACCATTGGATGTACAATGTAGATCGCCGCTCCAAAGGGTTCATTGATGGCGTGCATTATTTCTTAAGAGCGGCTGAGGCAAACAAGCGGGATGGTAATTTCATGTGTTGTCTATGCTTGTGCGAGAATTTGAAGGAATATTGTAGCTCAAGGACTCTTCACTCACACTTGTTGAAATCGGGTTTCATGTCAAACTATATTTGTTGGACCAAGCATGGAGAAACCAGAATTATGATGGAAGAAGACGAAGAAGAGCAATTGGACCCTGATGACATTATTGCTCAATATGGTGACTTCAATGATACTGCAATGGTGGAAGCAGAAGAAGAGACAGGGGCAGAGGACACACTCTGTGAAGATGATGGTCTTGGTGAAGTCATTCGTGATGGACAAAGAGATTGTGAAAGTGAAAAAGAGAAAGCTAAGTTTGATCGCATGCTAGAGGATCACAAGAAACTACTATACCCGAGCACCGAAGATGGGCTAAATAAGTTGGGTACAACACTGGAGTTGCTACAATGGAAGGCAAAAAATGGCATATCCAACAAGGCATTTGGGCAATTACTCAAGATCCAAAAAAAGATGCTTCCGAAGCCTAACGAATTGTCTGCCACTACGTACGAAGCAAAACAGGTCGTGTGCCCTTGGGATTAGAAATCCTGAAGATATATGCATGTCCTAATGACTGCATTTTGTACCATGGCAAGGACTATGAGAATTTGGATGAATGCCCCGTATGTAAAGCGTCGCGGTATAAGATCAGGAGAGATCACCCTGGCGATGTTGAGGGCGAAGAGCGTCCTAGGAAGAAAATATCTACGAAAGTTATGTGGTATGCTCCTATAATACCATACCTAAAACGTCTTTTCAGAAAAAAGGACCATGCAAAGTTGTTGTGATGGCACAAAGAAGACCGTAAGGCAGACAACATGTTGAGACACCCTGTTGATGGGTCCTAGTGGAGAGCAATTGACAGAGAATTCTTGGAGTTTGCAGAAGACGCAAGAAACTTAAGGTTCGGTTTAAACATGGATGGTATGAATCCTTTTGGGGAGCAGAGCAGTAGTCATAGCACTTGTCCTGTCACTCTATGTATCTACAACCTTCCTCTATGATTATGCATGAAGCGGAAGTTCATTATGATGTCGGTGCTGATCCAAGGCCCGAGACAACCTACCAACGACATCGATGTCTTCCTGAGGTCCTTAGTTGAGGAACTCCTGCTTTTATGGAGCAAACCAGGTGTACATGTGTGGGATGAGTACAAACAGGAACACTTTAACCTGCGAGCATTATTGTACATAACAATCAATGATTGCCCTGCCCTAAGTAATCTTTCAGGACAAACAAACAAGGGATATAATGCATGCACGCACTGTTTTGAGGACCTTGACTGTGTATATCTAAAAAATGTCGAAAGGCTGTGTACCTTGTCCAGTGTCGTTTTCTTCCTAAGAATCACCAAGCCAGAAAGAAAGGAAATCATTGTAAAGAAGAAGTGAAACCAACTAAGCCTCGCAACCGAACTGGAGAGGATGTACATGATATGGTCAAGGATGTGCAAGTAGTCTTTGGAAAGGGAGAAGGGGCCCTACCAGTTCCAAAAGATGCTAATGGACATGCACCCATGTGGAAGAAGAAGTCCAAATTTTGGGAGCTACAAGACGGTCTCCGTCTCCGAAACCGGCCCCATCGCCTCCATGACGGTCTCCAATGCCGAAACCGGCCCCATCGCCTCCACGACGGTCTCTGAAGAATCATGACCCTATTGGTTTCGGTGATTAACGACAAAGAGAGATTATTATGGCTAATGTGTGTTTTACAGAGGCTATGCGTAGCTTAGCCATAGTGATCAACATGAATGGGCATCAATAGTTATTACTTAGCCCCCAAGATGGATATCGTTTCAGATTTCAAAGAGACATGATGAAGACCCTAGAATGATAGGCTAAGTGCCATGAGGAGATGAAGGACACTTAGAAACAGATAGGGCTTCGATTTGATCTTTGACCATACTACTAAGAGGGGTTGAGACTAGTAGCTTGACTTAGGAAAGCTTCATGACTTAGGTGTGGTTCACACTTGACTTCCTTAGCTCTAAGCAAGCCTATGTTGACCATAAGATAACCTAGAACAACTTCCGTATTCATCGCGACGAAATTCGAAGTTGAGAGGCCTGTTGTCTGGGCGACGAACGCTCCTGATGAAGGCGTCGGACGCTGTCCGTCGCGCTGGACAAAGGCGTTGGACGCTGGTGGTTGGAGTCCACTGCGTCCGTCAGCCTTCCAGTGGCCCTGCAATCTGTCTGAGGGTTTCAGGGTCTGACGGACGCTGTCCGTCGGCTTTCCAGTAAGGGTGTTTTTCAGCCCGAGCCAGAGAGAAGCATCGGACGCTAGGAAGAGCGTCCGTTGCCCCTGCGACGGAGCGTCCGTCGCTGGGAAAACGTGTCAGAGATAGCCGTTGGGCAGGGCGACGGACCATCCGTCGCCTAGGCGTCGGAGCGTCCGTCGCCAACTTAAAAGGTGTATGTTTTTCAGCCCGAGGCAGTTATGTGTGAGGGCTATTTATAGCCCCACCCCTTCTCTCCCACCTTGCCTTTGCTCATTTTAGTTGCTGAAGTTCCTGAGAAGGTTGGGAAGAGAGCAAGAGCCCTAGAGAGAGAGAGAGTGATTCACGAATCCATCCATCCTCTCGTCTAGTTCATCCAAGAGTTCAAGTGTGCATCCTCTAGTTGTGAAGCTTGAGTGAGTCAAGCGAAGATCAAGGCTTGTTACTCTTGGTGATCGACATCACCTAGACGGTCCGGTGGTGCTTGGGAGGAATGTGGTCGCCGGAGGATTGTCGGCGGCCCTTCTCCATCGACTTGTGATCGGTTGTGGGCGGTTCACCGAGCTGGAGTGGCGAAGAACTAGCCCATAGAGAGCACTCATCCCTTGCGCGGGATTGAGGGGGAGCAATACCTTGCGAGGTGCTCCAACGAGGACTAGGGGGGAGTGTCGACTCCTCGATACCTTGGCAAAACATCGCCGTGTCAAGCATATCTATCCCTAGCTCTTTCATACCGCATTACTTTTCGCAATGTTGTTTCTTTCAATTGTCTTGCTACCGCTTTCTAGCTAGGACATACAAACGGTAGGAACTAGGGGGTTAATTGGCTCTTGCTAGGTTTAATTCTTGTTTAGAAATTTAAAAGAGCCCAATTCACCCCCCCCCCCCCGTTCTTGGGCATCTTGAACCTTTCAATTAGTATCAGAGCAAGGTTTGCTCTAAATTAGGCTTCACCGCCTAAAGCAAGATGTCCCATGGGGATGGACCACCTCCCATGTTTGATGGAGACGACTTTCCGTATTGGAAAGTTCGTATGGAGGCCTCTCTAGAGGCCGTGGACGTTGGCGTGCTCAAGGCCACCACAAAGGGGGGTTCCTATTTTGCAGAGGACCCTTACTTTGAGAAGCACAATGCCAAGGCGAAGAACATTATTTTTCGTGGCATTTGCAAGGATGTCTTCAACCAAGTGCGTAATGCCAAAGACGCATTTGAGTTGTGGACCACTATTTGTGCTCTTCATGAAGGCACAAAGAGTGAGCGTGAGGAACGCTATCACTTGGTCATGGCAAAGCTCAATTCTTTTTCTATGCTTGGAAATGAAAATGCAAATGAGATGTACTCATGTATTAACATTCTTGTAGAAGAATTGAATGGGCTTGGTCTCAACCAAATGGCACCGAACGATGTGGTGCGCAAGATACTTTGTGTCTTGCTAATTGACAAGTATGGCCACATCGTCACGGTTCTTTACCAAGGGGACCTCTCCGCTGCTACACCAACACAAGTCTTGGGCAAGATCAATGCTCATGAGATGTACATGAAGATTGGTGATGGCAGCTCTTCATCTTCCTCCAAAAAGAAAGAAAAAGATAAGGAGGAGAAGAAGGACTTGGCTCTCAAGGCATCCTCCTCGGAGAAGTGCAAGATGCAATTTGTGTATGAGAGTGCAAGTGATGAAGAGGATCATGACGACCTCGCCCTCATGGTGAAGAAGACAACAAAGATGTTGAAGAGGCTAAACAAGAATGGAGTCAAGTTTGACTCAAAGAAGAAGATGTTGTTCACAAGCTCTTCAAAGAAGCCCCTCTCCAAGATGGATTGCTACAATTGTGGCAAGCTTGGACACTTGGCTCATGCTTGCCCCGAAGAGAAGAAAGAAAAGTACAAGAACAAGACATTCAACAACAAATTCAAGTACAACAAGGGCAACAAAGATGAGTCAAATGATGAGGAGAAGAAAGATGACAAGCCATTCAAGAAGAAGAAAAACTTCAACTTCCACAAGAAGAAGAAGGATGGCAAGGCCTACATTGTTGGTGATTGGCTCACCGACATTGAAGACACAAGTGACTCATCCGGTGATGAGAGTGAAGATGTGAAGGTGGCTGCCTTGGTGATTGGGTCATCTACTCCACCGTCACCTCTTCCATCATCTCCGGGCTCATCCTCTACACACCTATGCCTCATGGCTAAAGGTGACAAGAAGGTACAAAAAGAGGAAAATGATGATGAGGCTAACTCTAGTTATGATAGTGATGATGAGTTTGAGGCACCTTCCTATGATGAGCTAACTGTGATTTGCAACAAATACACCGAGCTCATTAGGAAGTACAAAACTAAAAGTGAATCACTAGAGAAAGCTAATGAAAACTTGCATGACAACTTGATAACTTGTCTAGTTCTAATGATGACTTGAAGCTTGAGAATAAAACTCTCACATCTAGCACTAGGGAGCTCAAAGCCTCACTCAAGCAAGCTAATGAGAAACATGATAAGCTTGAGAGGTCAACATAAGAGCTCCATACAAGGTATAACTTGCTAAAAGATGACTACAACCAAGTGAGAAATGAACATGGCACACTTGTGGTAGCTAATGAATTGCTCACAAATGATCTTGCTACACATATTGCTATTAACCTAGTTGTTAAGTGTCATATAGCTACTTCTTGTGAAGACTTTTTTGATGAAGTTTCTAGTGAGAAAAATGCTAATTGGAAGGGCAAGAAGGTAGTTGAGGCCGAGAAATATGATGACTATGTGAAGATGAGGCAAGAGAACTCAAAGCTCAAGGAAGAGCTAATAAATATCAAGGCCAACAAGCCCTTCACCATCAAGTCGGCCAAGCAAGATGACAAAGATGAGATCACCTTGATCAACTCTCTCAAAAAAGAAAATGCAAAGCTCAAGGTTGACAAGATCAAGCTAGCAAGTGGAATGGAGAAGTTCACCAAGGGCCACAACCTTCAAAGTGAGCTATTGATGAACACTATCATGAAGACCGATAAGACCGGGATTGGGTTCAAGGAGAACCAACTCATGAAGGCCAAGGTCAAGATAGAAGCAATGAACTACTACAAGAACAAGGCCATGAGCAACAACTATGACTTTCCAAAGCCCAAGCCCAAGAAGTGCTTTGGATGTGGACAAGTTGGTCACTTTGAGTTTCAATGCAAGACTCCACCTCCCAAGACCTTGCCCAAGCACACAAGGCCTTTTGCTCATGATGCACACTTCATCATCAAAAAGGACTCCAAGGGTAGACCCCTAGTTGTGTTTCTTGGTCCTAAGATGAAGAACAAGCCTAAAGTGTTATGGGTTGCTAAGGAGTTGGTGGACAAGGCTATGGGACCTCGCCAAGTGTGGGTTCCCAAACAACAAGCTTAACTCCAAGTTGCTTGTGTGTAGGTGAACTACAAGACCGGTGGAAGTCATTGGGTGATTGATAGTGGTTGCACTCAACATATGACCGGTGACTCCCGGATGTTCACTACACTTGAGGAAGATTGTGAAGGGCAAGACAAGATTACATTTGGGGACAATTCAAAAGGCAAAGTGGCAATATCAAATGATCAATTAATATCAAATGTCTTGCTAGTACAATCATTGAGCTTCAACTTGCTTTCGGTTGGTCAACTTTGTGATCTTTGTTTCCAATGTCTCTTCACTCCAAATGAAGTAGTTGTGACCAAGATTGAAGATTCATCATTGATATTCAAAGGGTTTCGGCACAACAATCTCTACTTAATGGATTTCACCTCAAATGAAGCTAGTTTGCAAACATGTCTATTCTCCAAGAGCTCTTTGGGTTGGCTATGGCATAGAAGATTAGCACATGTGGGAATGTCAACCTTGAAGAAACTTGTCAAGAAGGAGATGGTTAGAGGTGTGAAGGATGTGGTGTTTGAGAAGGATAAGTTGTGTAGTGCATATCAAGCCGGCAAGAAAGTGTCCAACACCCATCCCACCAAAGCTTTCATGTCAACCTCAAGAGTCCTAGAGCTACTTCACATGGATCTATTTGGACCTACCACCTATGCTAGCCTTGGAGGCAATCTCTTTTGCTTGGTGGTAGTTGATGACTTCCCTAGGTACACTTGGGTGTTCTTTCTTCAAGACAAGGGTGAGACTCATTCAATATTCAAGAAGTTTGCAACTAGAGCTCAAAATGAGTTTGATGTGAAGATCAAGAAGATAAGAAGTGACAATGGGACCGAGTTTATGAACACCAAGATTGAAGATTATTGTGATGAAGTTGGGATCAAGCATGAGGTGTCCGCCACCTATACCCCACAACAAAATGATGTAGTAGAGAGGAAGAACCGGACACTAATCACTCTTGCAAGATCAATGCTTGATGAGTACAACACCCCCGAGAAGTTTTGGGCCGAAGCAATCAACACCGCATGCTATGCGGCCAACCAAGCGTCAACACTTGGGCAAGTCCCAAAGGCGATGTGACATTGGTTTCTTACTTGGCTATTCACTTAAATCGAAGGAATATCGAGTATTTAAAAAAGCCTCCGGCCTAGTTGAAGAAACATATGACTTGGAGTTTGATGAAACTAATGGCTCTTAAGAAGAGCATGAGAATCTTAATGATGTAGGTGATAAACCCTTGAGGGAGGCTATGAAGAATATGCCCGTTGGTGCCATCAACCCACTAGAGGTGGAAGAAGTAGAAGATGATGCAAATCAAGTACCTTCTCCACCACACACGCCTCAAGTTAATGAAGAACAAGTGAGGGAAGCACAAGAAGATACCTTCATCCCTCAAGATCAAGCCGAGGCACAAGCTAGTGATGTTGATGCACCACAACCTCCTCCCCAAGTGATTGATAGAAGATCTACACCTATGCTTCAAGCTCATCCACAAGACCTTATCATAGGGAGTCCATCAAGGGGGGTAACAACTCAATCTAGACTTGCTTCTTATGTTGAGCATCACTCTTTTGTTTCCTTTGTTGAGCCTTCTAGTGTGGAGGATGCACTTGCGGATCCGGATTGGGTAAATGCCATGCATGAAGAGTTGAACAACTTCACCCGAAACGAAGTGTGGACACTAGTAGAAAAGCCCAAAGGAGCAAGAATCATTGGAACCAATTGGTTGTCTAGGAACAAGCAAGATGATCAAGGCGTGGTTGTGAGGAACAAGGCAAGATTGGTGGCAAAGGGGTTCTCCCAAGTTGAAGGCTTGGATTTTGGGGAGACCTTTGCACCGGTTGCAAGACTAGAAGCCATTCGTATCCTTTTGGCATATGCTTCACATCACAAAATGAAACTTTTTCAAATGGATGTGAAGAGTGCCTTTCTAAATGGTTTCATTAATGAACTTGTATTTGTCTCACAACCTCCCGGGTTTGAAGACCCAAATTGTCCTAATCATGTGTATAGGTTGTCCAAGGCTCTATATGGATTGAAGCAAGCTCCAAGAGCTTGGTATGAGAGGCTAAGGGACTTCCTACTCAAGAAGGGCTTTAAGATCGGGAAAGTGGATACCACACTATTCACCAAGGTGCTTGATGGAGAAATCTTTGTTTGCCAAGTATATGTGGATGACATCATATCTGGGTCAACAAATCAAGATCATAGCAAGGAATTTGGTGCATTGATGTTGAAGGAGTTCGAGATGTCGATGATTGGCGAGCTAACCTTCTTCCTTGGCTTCCAAGTGAAGTAATTGAGGGAGGGCACCTTCATATCTCAAGAGAAGTACACTCATGATGTGCTCAAGAAATTCAAGATGGAGGATTGCAAGCCAATCAAGACCCCAATGCCTACTAATGGGCATCTCGACCTTGATGAGGGAGGTAACCCGATCGACCAAACTCTTTATCGCTTGATGATCGGTAGTTTACTTTACCTCACCGCTTCTAGGCCAGATATCATGTTTAGTGTGTGTATGTGTGCTAGGTTTCAAGAAAACCCTAAGGAGTCGCATCTAAGTGCGGTTAAAAGAATCCTTAGGTACTTAAGGCACACCCCTAGCATTGGCCTTTAGTATCCCAAAGGAGCTCCCTTCCTACTTTGTGGCTATTCCGATTCGGATTATGCCAGGTGTAAGGTTGATAGGAAGAGTACCTCCGGCGGTTGCCACTTGCTAGGAAGATCACTTGTTTCTTGGTCCTCTAAGAAGCAAAAATAGTGTGGCATTGTATACCGCCGAGGCGGAATACATAGCCATGGGAGCAAGTTGTGTACAAATCTTATACATTACCCAAACACTTCTTGATTACAGCGTGTTTTTAAAAGATGTTCCACTCTTCTGTGATAATGAAAGCGCCGTAAAGCTTGCTAATAACCCGGTTCAACACTCTCGCACCAAGCACATTGATATCCGTCATCACTTTCTTAGAGATCATGTGGCTAGGAAAGACATATCACTAGTGGGAGTTTCTAGCAAAAATCAATTGGCGGATATCTTCACTAAACCACTCGATGAAGCAACCTTTTGTAGGTTGAGAAGCGAGTTGAATGTGCTTGATCACTCTAACTTCACTAAAAGATGATCTTATGCGAACCCACCTTGCATCATGTGTAAGATAATCATGTTAATTAGTAATGCACATAGGCTTGGCTAACATGGTTGGAATAACCGTTCCTAAACGTGTGAAGAAGTCCAATCATGGTTTAAACTTGCAAGCAACCTAGATTCAAATTCTTGTAATGCATTGCATATGCATGTGTTGTTTGTTGTTTCTTTTCGGTTAAGTTTGAGCATCCTCTGTGTTCGTCCACTTAGGGGGAGCATTCCAAGCTCAAGTTATTACTTTACCCTTCTTGTGGTCATATGATGTCTCCTTGCAAGCTTCCATTCGAATATTTTAAGCTAAAAATAAGTCTAAAGCCTATGGCAAAATACTTGCAAATGAAAGTTTGAGATATGGTTCTCATATCAAGTCCAATCAGGTGTTATTTTGGGGAGACCTTTGCACCGGTTGCAAGACTAGAAGCCATTTGTATCCTTTTGGCATATGCTTCACATCACAAGATGAACTTTTTCAAATGGATGTGAAGAGTGCCTTTCTAAATGGTTTCATTAATGAACTTGTCTGTCTCACAACCTCCCGGGTTTGAAGACCCAAATTGTCCTAATCATGTGTATAGGTTGTCCAAGGCACTCTATGGATTGAAGCAAGCTCCAAGAGCTTGGTATGAGAGGCTAAGGGACTTCCTACTCAAGAAGGGCTTCAAGATCGGGAAAATGGATACCACACTATTCACCAAGGTGCTAGATGGAGAGATCTTTGTTTGCCAAGTGTATGTCGATGACATTATATTTGGGTCAACAAACCATGATCATAGCAAGGAATTTGGTGCATTGATGTCCAAGGAGTTCGAGATGTCAATGATTGGCGAGCTAACCATCTTCCTTGGCTTCCATGTGAAGCAATTGAGGGAGGGCACCTTCATATCTCAAGAGAAGTACACCAATGATGTGCTCAAGAAATTCAAGATGGAGGATTGCAAGCGAATCAAGACCCCAATGCCTACTAATGGGCATCTCGACCTTGATCAGGGAGGTAACCCGATCGACCAAACTCTTTATCGCTCAATGATCGGTAGTTTACTTTACCTCACCTCTTTTAGGCCGGATATCATGTTTAGTTTGTGTATGTGTGCTAGGTTCCAAGCAAACCCTAAGGAGTCGCATCTAAGTGCGGTTAAAAGAATCCTTAGGTACATAAGGCACACCCCTAGCATTGGCCTTTGGTATCCCAAAGGAGCTCCCTTCCTACTTTGTGGCTATTCCGATTCGGATTATGCCGGGTGTAAGGTTGATAGGAAGAGTACCTCCGGCGGTTGCCATTTGCTAGGAAGATCACTTGTTTCTTGGTCCTCTAAGAAGCAAAATAGTGTGGCATTGTCTACCGTCGAGGCGGAATACATAGCCATGTGAGCAAGTTGTGCACAAATATTATACATGACCCAAACACTACTTGATTACGGCGTGGTTTTAAAAGATGTTCCACTTTTGTGTGATAATGAAAGCACCGTAAAGCTTGCTAACAACCCGGTTCAACACTCTCGCACCAAGCACATTGATATTCGTCATCACTTTCTTAGAGATCATGTGGCTAGGAAAGACATATCACTAGTGGGAGTTTCTAGCGAAAATCAATTGGCGGATATCTTCACTAAACCACTCGATGAAGCAACCTTTTGTAAGTTGAGAAGCGAGTTGAATGTGCTTGATCACTCTAACTTTACTAAAAGATGATCTTGTGTGAACCAACCTTGCATCATGTGTAATATAATCATGTTAAATTAGTAATGAACATAGGCTTGGCTAACATGGTTGGAATAACCGTTTTTGAACGTGTGAAGAAGTCCAATCATGGTTTAAACTTACAAGCAACCTAGATTCAAATTCTCATAATGCATTGCATTTGCATGTGTTGTTTGTCGTTCCTTTTCGGTTAAGTTTGAGCGTCCTCTGTGTTCGTCCACTTAGGGGGAGCATTCAAAGCTCAAGACACTTGTTTACCCCTCTTGTGGCCATATGATGTCTCCTTAGAATTTCCATTCGAATATTTTGAAATAAAAACTACTTAAGCCTAAGGCAAACTATTTGCAAATAAGTGGTTGAGAGATGGTTCTCATATCAAGTCCAATCAGGTTTTATTTGGATCTTATTGGATTGAGACTTGGTTGGGAGAGAAGAAACAAAATCAAAATTTGAAAGATCCCGACGATCACGACGGATGCTACGTCATGCTTACCTCAACGTCCGTCGCAACCGTCCGCATAGAAAATGCCGCCCGGTTGAGGGGCGACGGACGCTCTCCAGTGTCCGTCACAGAGCGTCCGACGCATTAAATGTCGGCCGTCTCAAAATCCCTTCTGGAAGACCGACGGACGATTCCTTCGGACGCAACACAGTGTCCGTCGCAGTCTGACGGAGCGTCCGTCGCTCTGTGTCGGAGCATCCGTTGCGAACTTGAGGGCTATATTTCGTTTTTGAAAACCTTTTTCCCCTCGGTTCTTTTTCAGTCCAGATCCGCCACTGCCCGGCCTTGTCTCCCACCTCCGCACGCCTGTTTCCCTCTCCACAGTCGCAGCACCGCCCTCGCTGCCGCCCCTCGCTCGCCGGCGCCGCCGCTCGGGTGAACTCCTCACCGTCGGTGGCCCAATATCCTGCACCGCCCCCTGTTTCCCTCTCCCTGCTCGCGCATTTTGGCCGAGCAGCAGGAGGCATCTCTTCGGTTGATCTGAGTATTGGATCTCCTCCAGTGGATCTCTTTCTTCCCTCTCCAGGTAATGGTTTCCCTGAACTTTCCATGATCCTTGTTTTTTTCTCCATCCACCATTTCCTCTGAAACCCTAAAACTTGTTTTTCTCCCATCCTTCTTTGTTTAGGTTGTGGTTTTGGACTGGATTGATAAAGGACTCTCACCCCTTCTCGGTTACTTAGTTACTAGTGTGAGGTATGTTTCATGGTCGGATCGATGCCCCTCTCATCTATTTCATGCTTCAATTAGAAATTCTTTCCTCTAGTTAAATTGCTTACTTGGTTATATATCCCTATCTATCTATCGAACAGGGGCAGTGACAGTTCACTCAGGGCAAAGCTCGCGAGTAAGGAATGAGGCAAACCCTCGAAAGGATAGTCCAGGGTCGTCGTGCCAATCTTGCTTGCTTGACTTGCTCAGTGGATTGTCAGTTGGAAGTGGGCAGTGAGTTTCTGTTCTTTGACAGTTGAGGGATCCCTGTCAGTTGTTCTTATTGTGGCCAACAATGCCACGGACGAAGAACGCCGGCCCGTTCCCGGTAGTGGTGGTGACCCTCCACCTGCACCGCGTCCACCCACTGATCGGGGAAGGGCGAAGCAAAAGGTTGTGTCGAAGAAGCGCAAGAGCCCACTTATGGATCATGACTCCGCAGCAGCAGTTGCAGTGGCCAAGGCAGTAGAGATAGCAGAGCGAGGTGGAAGTCGCGCCGGTTTGAGGCTCTTGCCTCGCCGTGGAGCGCGTCGTGAGTCCCCCTCGCGACCAGAGGCAGAGCCAGCTCCAGGGACCGAGCAGACAGAGGCCGTGGGCCACTTTTCGATTGGTGAGCTGATGGCTCACAGAGTTACACGTTCTCGAGGCTCAGGAGCACCTGGAAGTCCTCCAGGACCTCGCTTGCCAGACCCAGTGAGGCAGCAGGTTCAGATTCTTACAGCGAAGCAGGTCCAACTTCTTCGGTTTGTTGACTTTCAGACCTAGTTCCCACCTCAGAGAGAGCCTCATGCTAGTCCTCTGATCTATACTCCTCTGCACGAGGATTTCTACAGAGCTTACGTTCAGACAGACCCACCGCTTCGTGCACACAGAGTCTACCCGCTACGGCAAATTGAGAGTGTCGGTGGTCCAGATATAGTGCAGCATCTCCAGTACCTTCAGCGTTTGACTCAGTTGATGGGATGAGCCGGCACCTACCAAGAGGACTAGGTTCGATAGTTCTACGTGTCTCTATGGATTTCACCTGACCACACCTTCTTTCACTTCTGCATCAGAGGGAGAGATTACAGAGTCACAGCTCAGTGTTTCAGGGAGTTTTTTCACTTGGAGGCCTCAGAGACGAGGATCCACAGTCTGTGTTACGGGGATCAGGAGGCACCTCTTCGACCTCACAATGGGACAGTGCCGTCGACAGACTATGTGAGTTCTTGTTTCCAGCAGCCGTTCACAGAGGGTTGGAGCTGTACCCCCCGTGACCTCACACCTCTAGCTCAGGTTCTTCACGAGGCTATGAGGCGTACCATTCTTCCGAGGGTTGGAGCTCGTGACACTATCACTCGGTTGCAGTTGTGGCTCCTAGCCCATGTTGTTAGGATGGAGAAGTTTGATCTATGGGATCTGATCGTCAGTGAGTTAGAAGATATCATAGCTGTAGGTTTTCATGGGGCTGGCAGTTGCAGTATGCCCACTGGATCTCATATCTGTTGGTATCCAAGATTGGGTCACCTTCCATGATCACCACTCTTACCCGGTCTGGCACAAAATTCCCTAAGTACAAGATGTCTCAGCTAGTCATCCACGGGAACCTGCCTCGCCCCAGTACAGCTTACCGCCCAGGCACCAGGCAAGCAGGAGTGCCACCTCAGTCATACGAGCAGACAGATGCCACTGTTGAGCAGATTGCCGAGGCAGATCTTGCGGATCTTGATGTAGAGATTGATACAGCTGCTGAGGCGACCTACAGAGAGGACATAGCCTCTGACAGCTCGGACGAGGATTACAGGCCGGTGCCCGAGTATGCACCGATGTCTCATGATCACGAGGCCGGTGGGTCAAGTACAGCTCCAGCTCCAGTTTTCAGGCACCTCAGAGGCTACCATCCTCACTCTTCTGACCAACATGCAGCAGGAGCAGATGAGACAGGCATAGGAGCAGAGGAGGCAGGCTGCAGAGGTTCGGAGACTCACTACTCAGTAGCTAGCAGCTCAGGCTCAGACTCAGGCTAGGCAGGACGAGTTTCAGCGATAGTTCCTGTCCTATCAGATTCAGCAGGCTGAGATTCAAAAGGCCCAGACTATGCTTTTAGAGCGTCTTCTCAGTTTGAGCTCCGGGTCGTCTCTTACTTCACAGCTTCAGTTGCCCGGAGGCTCCTAGCAGCAGTACACCTCTCAGACTTAGACACCACTAGTGGTAGTTCCGACTCTAGCTCCGAGTGGGCTTCAGAGTCAGCCACCAGCTACGCCTACGTTTGAGACACCGATGACTCAGGTGTCGTCGTGGCTAGCTTCCCCCCAGAGACCTTCCGACCGGATTTACTCCTACCCGGGGGGCTACCCTTGCAGATGCTACACGTGACCTCTCAGCTTCGTATCTAGAGATCACGGGAGAGGATTCACCGGTTGTAGCAGCTCCCAAGCCTCAGCGTTCAGAGGAGCACCCTCCAGTGGCAGGCACCTACTTGTCTTCTGTCGCCTCGTCAGAGGTTGCGCCAGACTGCTCGACTCAGACAGTCACCACTCCTCCTCGTGCTGCCATTCAGACAGATTCTACCATCGTCACAGCAGAGGCAGTTGAGCAAGAGAGTCAGTTGGCACCTGATGCTGAAGCAGTTACAGTGGCAATGTCTTCGCCACCTCTCTCTCAAGGACAACCAGCCGAGCTAGTTGCGGCGGTCTCACTTGTGGCTCTGGCCATGTCTTCTTCCCCCGCTCCTCGAGTGTTCACTCATCGGGCTAGACCCGCTACTACAGAGGTCGGATAGTCTGAGGCTCCCGTTCAGGACGTTACACCTTTTGAGCCTCAGGGGGAGCTAGCAGAGACAGCGATAGCTTCTGAGTCAG
This sequence comes from Microstegium vimineum, assembly GCA_022036555.1. Taxonomy (NCBI): domain Eukaryota; kingdom Viridiplantae; phylum Streptophyta; class Magnoliopsida; order Poales; family Poaceae; genus Microstegium; species Microstegium vimineum. The sequence continues at coordinate 30,011,000 of CM039135.1, forward strand.
CAGCTCCTGTTCTAGATGACACCCTAGCCGAGCCGACTCCAGCAGAGCCAGAGGCAGATGCTCAGTCAGATGATTCAGATCTTCAGGACTTCATCCTGCTCGACCGCCAGGCTACACCTCCAGCTCCAGATGCTTAGTTTTTGGTGCTAGACGTCAAAGAGGGAGAGAGGGTCGAGTATATCAGAGATAGGGGGAGAGTTGTGACATAGGGGATTTGGTTCTTACTTGTGTGCTTTATTTTTTCCCCGTACTCATAGCATCATGTCTATCTTACTTGCATTGTGTATATGTGTGATGGATGATGTTTGTGAGATACTTATGCTTGTGTGACATTCTCTTAGTTATCACTAATACTTATTGTGAGTTGTCACCTGTTCATGATATGTCTCGTTGATCAATGTATTTGAGCTTCTGCGACTTACTCCGATATTTACTTGAGAATATCATGAGGTACTCTAGTCTTATTTCATATCTTTGAGTACCATGTTTGTGGCTTGGCTTGGATGAGCAAGTATTGTTCAATCACATTCTCTAACCCTTGCTCAACCAACTAAGTCACTTGAAATCCTAATCTTAAACTCTTATCTTATACTAGAGGATCATTGTGGTCAATCACCAAAAAGGGGAGATTGAAGAATTAGGGCCCTATTGGTTTCGGTGATTAACGACAAAGAGAGATTATTATGGCTAATGTGTGTTTTGCAGAGGCTATGCGTATCTTAGCCATAGTGATCAACATGAATGAGCATCAATAGTTATCACTTAGCCCCCAAGATGGATATCATTTCGGATTTCAAAGAGACTTGATGAAGACCCTAGAATGATAGGCTAAGTGCCATGAGGATATGAAGGGCACATACAAATAGATAGGGCTTCGATTTGATCTTTGACCGTACTATTAAGAGGGGTTGAGACTAGTATCTTGATTTAGGAAAGCTTCATGACTTAGGTGTGGTGCACACTTGACTTCCTTAGCTCTAAGCAAGCCTATGGTGACCATAAGATAGCCTAGAACAACTTATGTATTCATCGCGACGAAATTCGAAGTTGAGAGGCTTGTTGTCTAGGCGACGGATGCTCCTGATGAAGGCATCCGATGCTGTCCATCGCGCTGGACAAAGGCGTCAGACGCTGGTGGTTGGAGTCCACTGCGTCCATCGGCCTTCCAGTGGCCCTACAATCTGTCTGAGGGTTTCAGGGTCCGACGGACGTTGTTCGTCGGCCAGGCGTCGGGCGCTTGGAGAGCGTTTGTCGGCCTTCCAGTAAGGGTGTTTTTCAACCTAAGCCAGAGAGAAGCGTCGGACACTGGGAAGAGCATCTGTTGCCCCTGCGAAAGGTGTCAGAGATAGCCGTTGGGCAGGGCGACGGACCGTTCGTCGCCAACTTAAAAGGCGTATCTTTTTCATCCCGAGGCAGTTATGTGTGAGGTCTATTTATAGCCCCACCCCTTCTCTCCCACCTTGCCTTTGCTCATTTCAGTTGCTGAAGTTCTTGAGAAGGTTGGGAAGAGAGCAAGAGCCCTAGAGAGGGAGAGTGATTCGCGAATCCATCCATCCTCTCCTCTAGTTCATCCAAGAGTGCAAGTGTGCATCCTCTAGTTGTGAAGCTTGAGTGAGTCAAGAGAAGATCGAGGCTTGTTACTCTCGGTGATCGACATCACCTAGACGGTCCGGTGGTGCTTGGGATGAAGGTGATCGCCGGAGGATTGTCGGCGGTCCTTCTCCATCGACTTGTGATTGGTTGTGGGCGGTTCACCGAGCCGGAGTGGCGAAGAACCAGCCCGTAGAGAGCACTCATCCCTTGCGCGGGATTGAGGGGGAGCAATACCTTGCGAGGTGCTCCAACGAGGACTAGGAGGAGTGTCGACTCCTCGATACCTCCACAAAACATCGCCGTGTCAAGCATCTATATCCCTAGCTCTTTCATATCGCATTACTTTTCGCATTGTTCTTTCTTTCAATTGTCTTGCTACCGCTTTCTAGCTAGGACACACAAATGGTAGGCACTAGGGGATAATTGGCTCTTGCTAGGTTTAATTCTTGTTTAGAAATTTAAAAGAGCCCAATTCACCCCCCCCCCTCTTGGGCATCTTGATCCTTTCAGTCTCCAATGCCAACACCGGCCCCATCTCCTCCACGACGGTCTCCCGCCGCCCCATCGCCAAAGAAGAGGACCGCCACAAAAGCAAAGGTGTCGGCCGCCCCACCGCAAGCAAAGAGGCAAGCTACAAGGAAAGTTAAGATTCTTCAGAAACTTCCGTATTAGAAGACTGACGAAGAACTAGACGCTTCAATAAAGGCCCAACTGAAAGCACATTTCAAGAAAATTGAAGACGACCGTAAAGCAAAGAAAGAAGCTAAAAAGTTGTTCTTCTTAGGACCTAATGCCCTAAGGCAATCGGTGGATGCTCATAAGAGAAAGATATGTGATGCTCAGAAGAGATCTCCACTATCGGACTATGACCGCACACTACAAAAGACATTAACGAGGAGAAGAATAAAGAGAGAAGAGCACGGAAGTGTGTCCCACAACTCGGGGAACAATCGAAGCAATCAGTGCCCCCACTAGTTGTTGGGAATCAATATGGTTCAAACATTAGCGTGCTACAAGACAATGTTAGCAGGGTCAATTATGATGGTATGGAAGAGTTCTTGTTAGGAGTTGGTATAACCGCGAATCAATTTCTAGGAAATGCACTCATCGCAAATGCCACTATAGTCGATGAGTGGAAGAGAACTTATGTACGTGGCAGAAGTCTGTACAACCCATCAGCCCTCTGGGAACTTGGTACGCAAATGCACTCGTTAAACTCGTGGTACATGGAGGCATGTACCAAAAACTCAGATGACTGGATTTGTGTCAGAATTAGAGATGAACATTACTTCCGGGGCGATGACCTTATATTTGTTCCGTATAGTGATCTCCACCAACAATGTCATATGGACGCTCTAGACAAATCTCTCATGAGCTGCTACTGTCTGTAAGTGATTATCATTTCTTTTAGTAATCTGACTATAGCATATGTTTATGTATAGTAACTAACTATCCTCAGACATATATATGCAGATTCTTGATGTTATTGCTCAAACGTAAGGGAGACACGAATATTGGTTTCATTGATCCATCAATCATATTCTCGAATCCAAACACTCCACGCGATCAATGGATACCTCAAACAGAGAGGAATCTTCGGAGGTTCTTGGTCAACCAAAACACCAGAGATTATATACTCTTCCCCTGCAACTTTGGGTGAGTGTTCTTATCGTTTGCAAAATTTGTCTTACTTATTACTCAATTCAGCATAAAGATATATATGTTGACTGTATAAACAAATGCATTTTTCGCTGGATACTCATAGTCTTCGATATGAGAAGAAGTCAATTGATAATCTTTGACTCATTGATAAAACCACTGGGAGATTACCAAGATATGATAGACATTATCAAGGGGTAACTTTGATCTTTAAATATAGATTCCTGCTCTTTAACTACACTGCAAGAGTTAATTAACTAATAATCCAATTATTGAGTAGGGTTTGGGCTTGGTTCATCCCGAAACACCGTACGGATCTGGTAGTGGCACTAAAGGGTCCTATCCTACTAAATGTAAGTTCTAGTAGCTCTCATAATGTGTTACCTTAGCATGCTTTAACATATGCGTATGATGACGATAGTAATCGTTTTATATCTTACAATGGATTCTAAGACAGCCACCAGACAACAATCTGTGTGGATACTACGTTTGCGAGTTCCTCATGGTGTATGCAAGAAGAACTCTTAATCAGACACTAAAAGTATGCGATATGTATATATAATACATCCATTTGATTTATTTGTTGCTATTAACTAAATCTTATATATATTAACACTTGTTTCTTTATAATGCAAATTGAAGACACTATGGTTGCAAGAACAAGTGTTGCAAGAAGTCTGCCTTAAAGGAATTCAAGAGACACTTGTTGGATTTATTCTTGAAAAAATGGTCAACCCTAAAGGCGAGTACTATTTTGACCCGGCCGAACCACTGAAGCCAAATCAAGACGAACATCTGTATGAGATTTAAGTGGCGAGAGCGGTTGTGTCTTAAGTCAAGTATGAATGGATAATGATGTAAATTTTATGTGCATATATATATATTATACTTATATATGTATATATAGCTCCATAATATATTCATATATAAAGTTTCATAGTTTATTTGTGTGTTTAATGCTTGAAAGTAACTCATAAGTGCGTGAATACATGTATTAGCAGCGAATACATGTATTAGCAACAAAGAATACACATTTGAATACATAATTAATCTAATTGTAAAACCAAAATAAGCAAAACCCAAATCAGGAAAAAAAGACCTTTAGCCCTAGTTGGTAATACCAACCGGGACTAAAGGGTGCTTCGCCGTGCCCCCCCCCCCCCGACGCACCCTTTAGTCCAGGTTGGTATTACCAACCGGGCTAAAGGTCAGGCTTTAGTCCCGGTCCTCTGAACCGGGACTAAAGATGGGACACTTAGTCCCGAATCCTTAGTCCCGGTTTAGAAACAGGGGCTAAAGCCCCTTACCGACTGGGGACAAAGGCCGGTTCTGTACTAGTGTTAGTCCTGATTGGATCCACCAACCGAGACTACATCCATTCATTCATTCTTCCTCCATCCATTCTTTGATTCCTCCGTCTTCTTTGGTTCTAAAGGTTACAACTTCCTACTCTCATGTTTTTTGTTGACACAATATATATATATATATATATGGTTTTTTTCATTTGTAAGCAATTTGAGTTTAAAATCATAAGCTTGCATATTTGCATGAAGGAATGTTAAACTAGCTATTAAAAACTAGTATTCCCCGCTCATTTGTAGTATGTATAGCACGCTTCATTATTTAGAGATATAGATAATTTTAGAGTTTTTTTTAAATTTATTTATTTATAAAATGATAAATTTATAGTGTATTATTAAAAAAATGAGTATAGCGAGTAGATATGACAACTGCTTCGTGGTCCTTGGCCTCTCATGGGTTTACAAAGCAACTTAGACCGGGCCTCCTACTCATTGCTTGCGGCGAGTGTTGTGATGAGATGAACATTGTGATGGATTATCGAGTAAAGAAGGAGGGTCCCAACAAGCCTCTCATTTTCTACAAGTGTCCGAATCACAATGTAATTTATTTTATCGTATTTGATGACTATGGCTAGTTTATACCTATTTTCATGATGGTTGTGATTAAAGTTATAATTTTCTGTTTTAATTTTAGTGGTATGGCACTAGATGTACAAGCTTCTACTAGGAGGAAGAGTATGTTCAACTCGTGAATATCTTGCACAACATGCAGATATGGTGGCTAATGAGGCAGTGATGATCTAGTCGAAGAAGCCCAAAGATGATATTGAGCAAACGGGGGATCTGTCTATTTTAATTGGGATTGGTTGCGAAATCCTTGTGCTGCTGAAGTGCATTTTAGCTTTAGTGTTTTTAGTGGTAGTTGAGATTGTCTACATTGTAACAAGGCTTTCTTACATTTATAGTTTTTGTGATAGTATGCATGTTGTAGAATTATTTATGTCATGTAATGCAGATGAGTCGGGACTAAAGGATGGTACCTTTAGTTCCAGATTGGTGCTCTTGGTTGGGGAACCGGGACTAAAGGCGTTTCCCAACTGGGAGTAAAGCCTACTTCTGTACTAGTGAATTTCTGTAATAAATAGTTTTCTGTCTTTGTTAGATTACACTAGTCAACTCTCCATGCATTTCATTGGCATGAGTTCCATATAGGTATCCATTGGCCTTAAAAATCTTATCTTCTATTAATTTCTTGTTTCTTGTTTGCCCTCATTGTTGTGCCGTTTCTGACGAGCTCAATTATTCAATAAAATCATTTTCCAAGTCTGGCACAAATTGTTCAGTTCCTTTATCTCTTGTAATTTTTTAGATCATCACGCTCTTGTACATGCATTCTCTATTAGTGGCAGATGCAGAACAACATTATAGGGGGAGTTGATCTCTTCTTTCTCTAATCTCTCAATTTTTCTTCTTTTCTCCCATTTTCTTCTCCCTCGACCTCTCTATATTTCCATTGATACACTGGTTCTATGAGGCTGGAGCCCCACCAGCCCTCCATCCTTTGGATTCACCCCTGCTCTCTTATGTAGATCTATAGTTGACTTTTCACCATAAAACCTTGTTGTTGGCCAACTTTGTCGTCATGCCAACATTTATCTAAATTTTAAGGCTTCCTTAACAAATTATTGAACCATTATTAACTAAAGTGAGATCCTAATCTTAGGATTGCTATCACTCTTGTTGCCACATGTGTAGCTTGACAGGACAAACAAAAAGGTCAAGATATATATCCATTGTTGCTGCTTGCGAGCTTTTGCATAGTATTGGGGATCGATGAGCCAACAATATGGCATGTTACAACCTATTCCTCTCCTAAGGTGTCGCCAATATGAATTCGTTAGATATGAACCACATTTGTTGTCATTGAGATATCCTATCTAGTTGTTCCCCTCTATCAATGTCAATGTGATTCCCAAACTTTTTCACTATGAACAAAGGAGGAAGCGACGACTTTTTGACCTTAGCACTAGTACATAGAAGCTCTACGCCGACAGTGGTGTCTAATTTATACTGGTGGTTTCAGTTATCCCGCGCTAGTGCAAAACAAATCGCCCAACTTGACTTAAGAACCGCTAGTGTAAAAGGGTTTACACTGGTGGTTCACTTAATGGAACCGCCTATGTAAATGGTGCATTTCTACTGTATAAACATATTTACACAAGTAGTTCATTTAGGAAATCGCCTAATCGCCTGTGTAAATGCACCATTTACACATGCAGTTTTATTAAGTGAACCACATGTGTAAAACGGTTTACATTGGCGGTTTAATTAAGTGAACCGCCTAAGGTGTTATTGATATAAATTAAATACCCATTTTCCTCCCCAAGAACTATTGAAGTTCGTAGCCACCTCGCATTAGAGGTTATTTTGGAGGTCTAGATTTCTCAAAATATAAGGGAGAGGTTTTGATCTTCATATTTTAGAAGCAGGATGCTAAGAAAGGTTAATTTATGTCTCTCTTGACTCTTTTTGTTCATTCTTACTAGATTTGAGTCACTTTTTGGATCTACGGTTTCACCATGTGTTAAAGAGAAGAGTAGTTGGGTTATTATCTTTATCTCCTAAAATGAGGCTGCTTAAGATGGTTAGAAGATGTCTCTCCTCTCTCTAGTATCATGTTTGCTTCTCAATTTAGTTGATCCAAGATATATTTAGCTACAAGAAAATCCCACATCCATGACGCTCCACTTTTGTCATGAAAAAACCCAAAAATGTCATGGACACATTTATGTGACGAGTTTATGACAAAATTCTGTTTGTCATCTTTATCGCGTCATAGATATAAAATAGTGACAAATTGAAAACTTTTGTCATAGATATCGTTTCATCAATGACGATTTTTGCACTGCCACATATCTATTTCAGCCGGTGTTCAGAGTACACCTGTATGCTGCATAGGTCTACACATGTCACATTGTGAGGTTGCCACATGGTAACCTGTGAGTTCGCCACGTGTTTGTCTCTGTGTTAGCCATGTTGTTCGCTAAGATGAGGACACGTATCCTGCTTAGGGACTTCCACGTGTCACGCTACAAGGGATGCCACGTGTTATGATGTGAGGTTGCCACGTGTCATGCTGTGAGTTCGACACGTGTTTCTTTCTGTGTTGGCAACGTGTGTTGCTTAGGGACTACCACGTGTCACGTAGTGAGGTTGCCACATGTCATGCTATGAGTTCAACACGTGTTTCTCTCTGAATTCGACACGTGGTTCGCTACGACGCTGACATGTGCAGCGCTATGCTGTTGTCATGTGTATCTCTGTGAGGTGGACATGTGGTTTTCACATGATGACAGTTTTTGTCATAAAAAATGATAGATTTGACACTGATTTTGGTCACATTCATGCCCACTCACAACAAATCAATCTAGAACAGTTCACAAGAACGAACTAATTCATACAACACAAACATTATTCCACAAACTGGTTCATACATCACAAATTCAATGGTTATAATACAACAAAGTTCCCAAACACATGGGCACCCCAAGTTAAAACTCAGTCATTATTGTTTCACCACCCAAACAACCTCAATCCAATAGTACACAAGTTCACAAGCGACGACGACAATCAATAAAGTCTACAAACACTGTAAGAGGAGCCCCGTAAGAAGGAACAAATGAGCTAAGTAGCTCTATTACCTGAGGTTAGGTTCAAGGTGGCCTTAAGGATCTGATCATTGGCTTTCTGCTTCTTTTTGAACTCCTCCATCTATTGTTGGGTCCTGAGCACCTGTTCTTGGGTCTTCGACAATGTTTCTTCTGTTTCTTGACCTTTCTTCTTCAGGGTGTCCACTTCTTGTTAAGGAAGATCAGCCCGTGCCTTCTCTCTCGTTTAGCTGTTCCCGAAGTTGCACTTCTCTTGCAGCTGATGCAGCTGATTTTGACCCTGGAGTTTCAAGAGCAGCATTCTTCAGGAATGTAGAAGCAACAGTGGTTTTGAGATAGGACCTTGGAAACAACTTCAGTACTAGATCTTGGAGTCTCTAAACCTTGAGCAGGTTTAGCTAACATAGTTTCCATGGCAGCCTACAGTACAGAGATGCAAAAATGATAAGTTTATTATACAAAATCTAAGTTACAAGCAAAGATATGTAAATCATCAGAGAATACATATTTCAAGCAAATGTATGGAAATTATCAGATAAAAGCATGTACTCAAACATCTTTTGCAGACTCTGATTGTTGAGTACTCGCTCTTCCGCCATCGTCTGCCGCTCAAGCTCGGCCACCTGCCAATCACCCTCCATCCTCGCCTCCAGCTCCTCCATCGCCTCCTCTCATCCTCCAGCTGGGACTACACCATTTCATTCAAATGTTAGACGAATGCAAAGCTAAGGCAAATCAATGAACGACAAATAAAACAGATATAACCTGGAGTGCATGCATCTGCTCCTGTGAGGTGTTTGGGTGCATGCATCATAGTCTGCTCAATGGAGATTCTTTACCGCTGAAGTGTACTCGGTAAGGCGGTTGTGGACGCTCGGGTTAGTGTACTTCTCTGGCGGGTCATCCGGGTTGTAGTCGACGTTCGATGATGTCGTGCCCTTTTTGGACAAGGCAAATGCCTTGAACAGATTGCAAGGCTGGTTTTCATGCTTTGTCGATTGTGATAAAACCACCAAGATGATTAGAAACCATGCAAAGTAACTGTTGCACTAAATTGTAGTCATTGACGTACCCAAGTGGCCGCATATGCCTCTAGGCTCTGGCTTCCTTGGTAGTGTGTTGTGCCTGGCCTCATCAAACGCCGCTTCTGGCAAACGTTATGCGTCTCCTCCCAATCGGGGCCGCACCACTTCTCCACTATCCTCTTCAAGCACTCGGTATGATGGGAGCACCACCATGGAATCGTCTATACACATCAAGTGACATTATCATATTTAGCCTACTAAATCTTAAATAAAATCAATAGTAAAGTTGTATACTTACATCTTCGTACTGCTGTCGGGTGAGCCTCATGTTCCTTGTGTCACCTTTGGAGACCTTTTCCTTAAGGACGTCGCCGTGGTAAGTCACGATGGTCTGAACACGCGCCTCGTAGTGCATGTCTGACACGAGTTTCTTGCAAACTCGGCGAGCCAGTGTCTGCGTGGGCCTCGTGTCCCTCCTTGTATCTATAGAAATCCTGCACACATAAATAGAGAGAGAGGCGTGATGTATCTATTATGTATTTTAAGAGTGTAAAATAAATGTGTGCGATATAACTTACCCATAGCTCGTCAATTACCCGCTCCGCTTTGTTGGCAAACGTCCTGCCATTCCGATCTGGAGTATTGTTTGCCACAGTGTAGTGGTCAAACGTGTATGCCGGAGTTACGAAGCCAACGTACTCAACTAAGCCAGGGAAGTGCTCCCTACACAAGACACCCAAGATCCCATTCACCGAGCGTTTGTGAGTACCTGGACTCACAAACGACCAACTCTTGCACAAGAGACCCAAGATTGTTAGTTCTAATTGTGATTTTAAACATATTAAATGAAATAGGGAAACCATACAAAAGTACTTACTTTTCGACCCGGGTCGAATCATTGGATGACCCGACAGTGGGATGGGTCACTGAGGGAGTCTCGCCAGTCCTCGCAAGTAGATAGTCGACGGAGCTGTGGAAGTGGAACCCCCTGTAGGTGCCGAGTCGTCATCGCCGTCCCCCTCCTCCACCTCAACCCCCTACGCCTGCTCGTGCTCCTGCGACTGCTGTTGCTCTTCGTCCCCCTGCTCCTCCTCCTCCTCCTCCTGTTGTGCCTGCGCCTCTGGCTGCGGGGTAGGATCCGAGGCTCTCCTGCGGGCGCTCTGCCTCATGCTCGACGCGGCGTAAACCGAGGAGAGAGCCCTCATTCCGCCGCCGACCATCTTAAATTACCTGCATTTAAAAGAATAATTAGTATACCAATTAGTTTAATAACATAATTATGAAAGACATGCAGAATAATAAACAAAATAACAATCTATTACATGTATTAGAAATACTCTTCATGGTCAGGAGTAGCGGGATCATAAGTTTCATCATCACTATCAATCATGTCCAAAGGCTCAACACTATCCGAAGGAGCGATGTTATCCTCATTTCCATTGCCTAAACTTAATCTCTCAAGTAATTGTAAGTCCTTTACATTTTCCACCTCATCTCCAACATCCTTGGCAGATACCCTTTCATTGTCTATTTCCATTTCAATGGCTTCGATTAAGTCTATCTCAAACCTACCTTCTAGACCCTCTTCTTGAAAGAACTCTCCATCATATGTGCTTGGGTTCAAATTGTAATCTTCATCGTTTGGGATAGGTACTTTACCGTGTGATGATACTTGTGCACAATATCCCACCTCTTGAGACGGATGTCCGTCTGGCATGGGTACAACATATAATATACTTGTGTGGCCTGTTGAGCAACAATATAGACATCATCGCCTAGATAGACGGAATCTCGTCGAATTTCGACTAGCCCTAGGTTAGGGGTCCGTCTTGTTAATGCAGGATCAAACCAATGGCATTTGAAAATGACAGGATTAAGAGGTTTGCAACCATAGAACTGGAGTTCGTATATTTCTAGAATTCTTCCATAATACTCGACCCCATCAAGGCCGGGTGTAAACACTCTAGAGCATGTAGTTCTTCGATTGGGCCGGCTCGCCTCGTAACTTGTTGTGTGAAATTGATATCCATTCACATCATAAGATGCAAATGACCTGACCCTATAGCCAAAGCCATGGGCAACTTGTCTCAACTCGGCGCTCATAGACACATCATTAGCCTACAAGCCCAAGCAGTTAGGTTGTTATTTTGTTTGAATGTACGATCAACTTGGAGTGTCAAACTAAGTAGTAGCTACCTTCTGTTTGAACCAAGAAATGAAATCAGGATTCCCACTTCCCGCACCCTTTTTAACCAGGGTTTCGGTTTCTTATGGGCTAGGACCTCTTGAGCGAGTCCAGAATTGAGAAATAAATTCCCTGTAACAAGGAGAAACAAGGGTTGGATGGAGAGTATTAAACATGTATTTATTCTAGTTCAATGAGCATAGAACTTACATCATGTACGGTTCCACTTCGTCAAGGTTGGTCAACACGTATAGCATTATAGTGCGACACTCTTCGGGCTTTAAGGTCTTTGGGGTCGATCCACTTGCGCTCCCGAGTTGGCCTCGGAAAAGGCTGAGATTCGATTCATTTTCGCCAATGTTGTAATGAGAGGGTGGATTATGCACGCTAGGAAGGTTGTCACCATAGTATGTTGTTGTGAAGTTTGACACCTCCTCTAGAATGTACGCCTCTGCCATGGAAGCCTCATTTTTGCTTTATTTTTACATTTTGTTCGAAGAACCTTTAGACTTCTCTCGACAAAATAACACCAACGGAACTGCACAGGCTCTCCCATTCGTGCCTCATACGGGAGGTGTAAAATCAAATGTTGCATTGGATTGAAGAAACCAGGTGGAAAGATCTTCTCTAACTTACAGAGCAACACAGGTGCCATTCTCTCCAAGTCTGCAATCACAGTCCAAGATAACTCCATTTCACAAAGTTGGTGGAAGAAATAGCTCAACTCTGGTAACACTTGCCAAACATGGTCAGGGACGTAGGCTCGAACCATTGTAGGAAGAAGCCGCTCAATCCATATGTTGTAGTCATGACTCTTCATCCCATTCACTCGCATAGTAGATAGGTTCACCCCCCTTCTTAGATTCGCTGCATATCCATCAGGAAACAATAATGTTTGCATCCATTCTAGAACTTCTCTCCTTTGTGTCCTAGTCAAGACAAATTCAGCCTTAGGCCTTCTCCATGTCTTGCCACGACCCAGAGGCTGCATTTCTTGGTTTGGTCTATCGCATAACGTTGCCAGATCTACTCTTGCCTTAACGTTGTCCTTAGTCTTATTAGGAAAGTCCATAACTGTTGCCCAAATTGCTTTGGCAACATTCTTTTCAGTGTGCATGACATCAATGTTATGTGGAAGAAGAAGGTCATGGAAATAGGGAAGCCTCTCCAAGCCCGACTTATGAGTCCACATATGTTCCACACCATATCCTAGGAAACCACCTTCTTCTTCATCGACCTGGAGAGCATCTATTTGAGCCTGAACCTCAGCACCACTCATGAGATGTGGTACAGGGTCCGTGACTTGGACACCTTTAGTGAAGTTCTTGATATCTCGTCTATATGCATGGTCAAGAGGGAGAAATTGCCGATGTTGATCGAACGAAGAATATTTTCCACCTTTCCGCAACCATATAAACTTCACATCTGCCTTACACCTTGGGCATGGAAACTTTCCATGAACACACCATGCGCAGAATATCTCATACGCAAGAAAGTCATGGAGTGAGTAATGGTACCACACATGCATTTTGAAGTTTGTCTTTGTCGCTCGGTCGTATGTCAATACCCCTTCCTCCCAAGAATGGATCAAATCATCAAATATAGGTTTCATGAACACACACATACTTCTCCCTGGGTGATCTAGAATGATCAATGACAGGAATACACTATGTCGTTGAAACAAGACGCCAGGGGCAGATTGAGAGGTATAACGAACACAGGCCAACATGTGTACGGGGCCGCCATCATTCCATATGGATTGAATCCATCTGTTGCCAATGCAACACGTATATTTCTTGCCTCTCTGGCTTTCTCAGTGTGAATTCCATCAAAGTGGGTCCATCCCTCACCATCAGATGGATGCACCATCTTGTCAGGATTGTAACGTTTGCCGTTTTTGTGCCAAGTCATCTGTTTCGCAGATTCCTCAGTCATATATAGCCGTTGGAGCCTCAGTATGAAAGGAAGATACTGTAGGATCTTCACGGCTATCTGAAGCTGCCTCTTCTGGCCATCCCCGGAATCTACCTCTAAGTACCTAGAGGATTCACACTTCGGACAGTACTTTGCATTCACATGTTCTTTCCTAAAGAGGACGCACCCTTTGGGACATGCATGTATCTGCTCATATGATATTTTTAGCGCACGAAGAAGCTTCTGTGAATTGTACATATTCTTTGGCAAAATGTGTTCCTCCGGAAGCAGGGTGCCAATAACTGTCAACATAGCATCAAAGGCATCTCGACTAAGGCTAAACTGGGACTTAAATGCCATTATGTGACCAATGGCATCGAGTTGGGAAACCTTTGCTTGTCCATGAAGGGGTTTCTGTGCCGAGTCTAACATGTCATAATACGCCTTTGCGGTTGCCTCTGGTTCCTCGTCCTCCCTACCTCCGTCAGCAAAATGAGCTTCATGAAAGTCATCTAACACGTCTCCTATACCAGCATCAACATCATAATCTTCGACGCGTGGCCTCACTACCTCCTCTCTCATACGTACTTCTTCACCATGTAGTGTCCACAGGGTATAGTCTGGCATGAACCCATTCTTGCAAAGATGCCGCCCCATTACATCCATTGTTTGTCGCCGTCTGTTAGCGCACTTGCTGTAGGGACACCAAGTTGAGCGCGCTTCTTTCTCTGGGGGAAAGACAAGTTCCAAGAAAGCATTGGTCTTCTCAATCCATTCATCGGTCATCGCACCTTGACTTGGGCGGCCCGTGTACATCCATGCCTGGTCATCCATCCTCTAAGATATATACCAGCGAGTAATGTAACTAGCAATTGCTTGTGCATGGTGTTCCTACTGTCTAATAGGTGAGGATAGGTCCTAATCCCACCCGTGATTGCGTAGAGGAGGTTAGTTTCCATGCTCTACTCCTATCCGAGATAAAATTTCGGCCGCACCTCTCCGCTGCTCTCTAGATACAAGTCCTAATACGAAGAGTGTGTACCTAGAGAACAACAACGAGGTGTCGTCGAAACTCTATCTCGGATCAGAGCAGAGCATGGAAACTAACCTCCTCTACGCACACATGGGCTGTCCATGGAAACGTGGACAATTCGAAACAGATATGGTTATAGATATGCAAAGAATTATATATTTCCAACCATATCTCTTTCGAATGGGAGACGCCTAACTGGTTACATGATGCACGACCAGCAAAGAGGGGTTATACCTTCGGTGGCAGAAGAGTCAGGCTAGCGGAGCCGTGGCGAGTCTGTGCAGTGGCGAGGCGACGCGGTACAGGTAGAGATCGCCTCTGCTCCTTTCTCCCCTTCCTTCTGCAAAAGAAAAAAAAATGTAAGTCAAAATTTATGCAGAACCTCCCCTTCATGGTGAGGTTTTCAAAACCTGCAATAAAACAACGGCACGATGGCCGGCAACCACGTTTATGTCAAAGGCTCGATGGCCGACAACCACACATATATATACTACAACTACAACTACAACCTCTACTAGTTCATACCACTATAAACTACCATAACTACAACTAATATCTCTACTACTACAACTACAACCTCTACTAGTTCATACCTTGGGCGGTGGACAACAGCTACGGGCGGCGGCGGCGGGACGGGAACGGGCGACGGCGTCGGGACGGGGACGGGCGACGGAGATGGGATGGCGTCTTCCTCCTCTTCTTCTTCCTCTCCTTCTCCTCCTCTTCTTCTCCGCCTCCTCTTTTTCCTCCTCTCCTTCTCCCCTCCGAACTCCTCCTCCTTGTCCTCCTTCCCCTACCGGGGCGTGGGGCAGGACGGGCCGGGCGGGCGGGGCTCGGCCGGCCGGCGGCGATGCTCAGGCTCGGCGCGCGGGCAGCAGGGCGCGGAGGCTGCGACGCATGGGCGGCAGGGCGAGAGGGCGGCGGCGAACGGGCGGGCGGCGGGCGCGGCCGGGCGGGCGCACGGGAGGGCAGGGTAGGGCGGGCGCGTAGGCGAGCGGGGCTCGGGCGGCCGGCAGCGATGCTCGGGCGCGGCGGCGAGCGGGTGGCGGCGCGGTTGGGTGGGCGGCGGCGCGGCGTAGGCGTGTGTGCGAAAATGTGTCGGCCAAAAATGTGTGAGCGCGCGGCCGAAAAACGGCTAAGTGCGGATACGGCCAGATCCGTTTTTTCCCGAGTGCTGCCGATCTGGCACTTGGTAAAGGCCCTTTGTCGAGTGTCTTAGGGTTGACACTCGGCAAACTGCGCCCTTTGCCGAGTGTCTCCCCTATGACACTCGGCAAATCTATTTTTTAAATTTATGTTTCTTTTTCTTTCTTTTATTTCTTTTAATATACTTTTTCAAATGGCATTTCAAAATACTTGGTCAAATTCCTTTAAAAATATATATTTTATGCTCATATATACAAACATTTGACTATTTTTTCATGTACTTAGAACTAAAAATTCAAATGTTACATAAATAATATAATTCCGACTAAAAATTAAAAAATATCAAACGGTTTCAAAAAATTACCAAATCTTGACATCACACCATATATGGTTTGTATTGGTTGTACGAAAAGTTTGGGAGTCAAATTTGAAATTTAGCTTCGATTTCAATTCAAATCCTACTTAATCCCTCTAAGTGATATGAAACATTATCGGAGATGATTGGTTTTGTAAGACACGTATCTGACAACTTTTGCGAAATCATCCTAATTGTTTATCATATGTTCTATGTATGATATAATGGCTTCATGATAAATTTTACAATTTGTAGAGTTCATTTGCTATTTATAGATTTTTTAATCAATTCTAACACATGTTTGAGATCATGTTGCGTGAACAATATGTAGAGTTCCTATTTTACTTTACCACATATCAACACAACTTATGCTTAATAATATGGATAATATTTTTTCAACCAATTTTTTTCATTATTGAATCACTTATAGTTCAAATCTCATTTGAGTCAAATAATTCACTTAATTCAAAAAAAACTAACTAAATATAGCAAACATGTCGACAAAATTGCCATACTTAAACATGTAGTTCTAGGTACTATTGAAGTACATCAGAAAAAGTTTGGAGACCAAACTAAGAAGAAAAAAAATTGTTTTGCCGAGTGTTAGGGAATACACTCGGCAAACGGTTTAGGGTGCCGAGTGCCTAACGGAGACACTCGGCAAACTGCTGACGGCGTCAGGTCCTAACGTCGTCTGCCGATTGTCGGCGTTGCCGTGTGCCAGACACTCGGTAAACGACCTCTTTGTCGAGTGTCACAATTTACCGAGTGCCGGACACTCGGCACAGGCTATGCTGTCGAGTGTTATAATATACCGAGTGTCCGACACTCGACAAACGAGGCTTCTGCCGAGTGTTTTAGTATGCCGAGTGTGACACTCGGCAAATGAGTTGTTTGCCGAGTGCCCGAGGGAAAGCACTTGGCAAACGCCCCGGCACTTGGCAACGACCCCGTTTCCGGTAGTGTTAGCCCCGGTTTCTGAACGAGGACTAAGGATTCGGGACTAAATGTCCCACCTTTAGTCCCAGTTCAGACGACCGGGACAAAAGCCTGACCTTTAGCATCGGTTGGTAATACCAACCGGGACTAAAGGGTGCGCGAAGCACCCTTTAGTCCCGGTTGGTATTACCAACCGGGCTAAAGGTCTTTTTTTTATTTGGGTTTTTCTTATTTTGGTTTTACAATTAGATTAATTAAGTATTCAAATGTGTATTCTTCGCTGATGATACATGTATTCGCTGCTACTACATGTATTCACGCACTTATAAGTTACTTTCAAACATTAAACACACAAATAAACTATGAAACTCTATATATGAATATATTATGGAGCTATATATACATATATAAGTATAATATATATATATATATATATGCACATAAAATTTACATCATTATCCATTCATACTTGACTTAAGACACAACTGCTCTCGCCACTTAAATCTCATACAAATGTTCGTCTTGATTTGGCTTCAGTGGTTCAGTCGGGTCGAAATAGTACTCGCCTTTAGGGTTGACCACTTTTTCAAGAATAAATCCAACAAGTGTCTCTTGAATTCCTTTGAGGCGGACTTCTTGCAACACTTGTTCTTGCAACCATAGTGTCTTCAATTTGCATTATAAAGAAACAAGTGTTAATATACATAAGATTTAGTTAATAGCAACAAATAAATAGAATGGATGTATTATATATACATATCGCATACTTTTAGTGTCTGATTAAGAGTTCTTCTTGCATATACCGTGAGGAACTCGCAAACGTAGTATCCACACAGATTGTTGCCTGGTGTCTGCCATAGAATCCACTGTAAGATATAAAATGATTATTATCGTCATCATACGCATATGTTAAAGCATGGTAAGGTAACAGATTATGAGAGCTAGTAGAATTTACATTTAGCAGGATATGACCCTTTAGTGCCACTTCTAGATCTGTATGGTGTTTCGAGACGAACCAAGCCCAAACCCTACTCAATAATTAGATCATTAGTTAATTAACTCTTACAATGTAGTTAAAGAGCAGGAATCTATATTTAAAGATCAAGGTTACCCCTTGATAATGTCTATCATATCTTGGTAATCTCCTAGTGGTTTTCTCAATGAGTCAAAGATTATCAATTGACATCTTCTCATTTCGAAGACTATGAGTATCCAGTGAAAACTTTATTTGTTTATACAATCAACATATATATCTTTATGCTGAATTGAGTAATAAGTAAGACAAATTGTGCAAACGATAACAACACTCACCAAAAGTTGTAGGGGAAGAGTATATAATCTCTGGTCTTTTGGTTGACCAAGAACCTGCGAAGATTCCTCTCTCTTGAGGTATCCATTGATCGCGGGGAGTGTTTGGATCCGAGAATATGATTGATGGATCAATGAAACCATTATCTGTGTCTCCCTTATGTTTGAGCAATAACATCAAGAATCTGCATATATATGTTTGAGGATAGTTAGTTACTATACATATACATATGATATAGTCAGCTTACTAAAAGAATTGATCACTTACAGACAGTAGCAGCTCATGAGAGATTTGTCTAGAGCGTCCATATGACATAGTTGATGGAGCTCACTATACGGAACAAATATAAGGTCATCGCCCCGGAAGTAATGTTCATCTCTAATTCTGACGCAAATTCAGTCATCTGAGTTTTTGGTACATGCCTCCATGTACCACGAGTTTAACGAGTGCATTTGCGTACCAAGTTCCCTGAGGGCTGATGGGTTGTACAGACTTCTGCCACGTACATAAGTTCTCTTCCACTCATCGACTATAGTGGCATTTGCGATGAGTGCATTTCCTAGAAATTGATTCGCGGTTATACCAACTCCTAACAAGAACTCTTCCATACCATCATAATTGACCCTGCTAACATTGTCTTGTAGCACGCTAATGTTTGAACCATATTGATTCCCAACAACTAGCGGGGGCACTGATTGCTTCGATTGTTCCCTGAGTTGTGGGACACCCTTCCGTGCTCTTCTCTCTTTATTCTTCTCCTCGTTAATTGCCTTTTGCAGAGTGCGGTCATAGTCCGATAGTGGAGATCTCTTCTGAGCATCACATATCTTTCTCTTATGAGCATCCATCGATTGCCTTAGGGCATTAGGTCCTAAGAAGAACAACTTTTTAGCTTCTTTCTTTGCTTTACGGTCGTCTTCATTTTTCTTGAAATATGCTTTCACTTGGGGCTTTACTGAAGCATCTAGTTCTTCGTCAGTCTTCTCATACGGAAGTTTCTGAGGAACATTAACTTGTAGCTTGCCTCTTTGCTTGAGGTGGGGCGGCCGACACCTTTGCTTTTGTGGCGGTCCTCTTCTTTGGCGATGGGGCGGCGGGAGACCGTCGTGGAGGCGATGGGGCCAGTGTTGGCATTGGAGACCGTCATGGAGGCGATGGTGTCGGTTTCGGCGCTAGAGACCGTCATGGAGGCGATGGGGCCGTTTCAAAGATGGAGATAGCCTTGTAGCTCCCAAAATATGGACTTCTTCTTCCACATGGGTGCGCGTCCATCAGCATCTTTTCGAACTGGTAGGGCCCCTTCTCCCTTTCCAAAGACTACTTGCACATCCTTGACCATATCAGGTACATCCTCTCCAGTTTGGTTGCGAGGCTTGGTTCGTTTCACTTCTTCTTTACAATGATTGCCTTTCTTTATAGCTTGGTGATTCTTAGGAAGAAAACGACGATGGCCAAGGTACATGACCTTTCGACATTTTTTTAGATATACACCGTCAAGGTCCTCAAAATAGTGTGTGTATGCATTATATCCCTTGTTTGTTTGTCCTGAAAGATTACTTAGGGCAGACCAATTATTGATTGTTACGTACAACATTGCTCGCAGGTCGAAGTGTTCCTCTTTGTACTTATCCCACACATGTACACCTGGTTTGCTCCATAAAAGCAGGAGTTCCTCA
The DNA here is from genome assembly GCA_022036555.1 of Microstegium vimineum. Taxonomy (NCBI): domain Eukaryota; kingdom Viridiplantae; phylum Streptophyta; class Magnoliopsida; order Poales; family Poaceae; genus Microstegium; species Microstegium vimineum. The sequence goes on from CM039135.1 coordinate 30,030,803, forward strand.
ACTAAGGGCCTCAGGAAGACATCGATGTTGTTGTCAGGTTGTCTCGGGCCTTGGATCAGCACCGACATCATAATAAACTTCCGCTTCATGCATAACCATGGTGGAAGGATGTAGATACATAGAGTAACGGGCCAAGTGCTATGACTACTGCTCTGCTCCCCAAAAGGTTTCATACCATCCGTGCTTAAACCGAACCTTAAGTTTCTTGCGTCTTCTGCAAACTCCGGGAATTCTCTGTCAATTGCTCTCCACTGGGACCCATCAGCAGGGTGTCTCAACATGTTGTCTGCCTTACGGTCTTCTTTGTGCAATCGCAACAACTTTGCATGGTCCTTGTTTCTGAAAAGACGTTTTAGGCGTGGTATTATAGGAGCATACCACATAACTTTGGCAGGGATTTTCTTCCTAGGATGCTCTTCGCCCTCAACATCGCCAGGGTCATCTCGCCTGATCTTATACCGCGACACTTTACATACGAGGCATTCATCCAAATTCTCGTAGTCCTTGCCACGGTACATGATGCAGTCATTAGGACATGCATGTATCTTCAGGATTTCTAATCCCAGAGGGCACACCACCTATTTTGCTTCGTACGTAGTGGCATGCAATTCATTAGGCTTCGGAAGCATCTTTTTTGGATCTTGAGTAATTGCCCAAATACCTTGTCGGATATGCCATTTTTTCCATCCATTGTAGCAACTCCAGTGTTGTACCCAACTTATTTGGCCCATCTTCGACGCTCGGGTATAGTAGTTTCTTGTGATCCTCTAGCATGCGATCAAACTTAGCTTTCTCTTTTTCACTTTCACAATATCTTTGTGCATCATGAATGACTTCACCAAGACCATCATTTTCAAAGAGTGTGTGCGAACACAGGGTGGATAAGTACCCATGATGTTTAGCATTGATGATGAGTGATCGTCCAACACATGAGTGTTTCAGTTTGAGTGGCTTGTCGTGCCGATGGACTGAGAGCGGTGAAGGGCGGAAGCGGGGCTCGGACTGAGGGACCATGGGCGCCGGTGGACTAGCTGTGGTGGTTAGTACCTGGCCCCGGCGAGTACGAGAAGACATGGAGGTAGACCGAGTCGGCCGAGTCAAGACGGTGGACGCGCGAGTCGAGCGGAGGCTCAGGGGACTCGGAGTCCGACCAGGCGAAGACAAGGTGGCTCGCGTCGAGTGGTTTGGTGGTTTGGGCCTCAAAACCATCCGCGTCGGTTTCCGAGTTTAGGCCGCAAAACTCGGGGTTCGGTAGTAGAGCCCAAAGGTACCGGTGGAGGGTTTCCTGGGTTTGGGCCACAAAACCTAGGCGAAGCTTCCGAGGAAGCAGGGATGGCACGTGGTGGAATCCTGGAGGTTACGTCGAGGCGACGGCAACTCCTGGCAGGAAGCGGGGCCGTCCATTCAAAACGAGGAAGACATTTTCCGGAGCTTGGACTGCAATGCTTAGGCTAGGTAGTTCACTCATGTATCTAGGGGGTCTTTGGGAAATAGCCAAAGCCCCGTTAAATAGAGGATGAAGGGGTATCCTCATCCTCATCTCTTGCATTACTCTCTCTCCCGCCTATTCCTAGGTTTTTCCTTCCCTAGCTTCTTCTTGCTTGAGATCCACCGTGTCACCGGTGTAAGAACTTGTGATTGTTACGAGGAATCGGAGGCCGTAACCTCCGTAAGCCATGGTGGCTTCGTTTTCGTGATTGTTTCCCCGACTTGCTTGTGTTCTTCTCGCTTTGCTTTTGCTCTCTCTTTTTCCCGAGATGATTTCTCTTTGTTGAGGGTAGCTTTGCAAATTCGACTTGAACCAAGTTGTTCGTAATCGTGAGGAGCTTCTTTGCAACGAAGGATTTCTCCTCAAACCTCACAAGTGCGTAGATCGGGCGATTTCTTTGTGGTGTTCTTCGTTTTCCTCTTTCTTCCCCAAATCCGAGTGTTCTCGTTTATCCTCTCCCAATTGAGCGATGATTTCTTCGGGATAGCTCCCCAACTGCACTAGGATCATGCCTACAAAGTTTGATTGCAGTTGGTGATCATTTGGTTGAGTTTTGAGAAGATTTGGCAGAGTGAAAACGATTTTCGCGAGGAACAGTTTTTCTCCTGTGAGCGTCGGACCACTTTGCCTCAAGCGTCGGACCATAGCAAGTGGTCCGGTGGTCTTGACCTTTCTCGTGTCAAGCAGCAAGATGCGTCGGACCAACCTCTGGACCTCTCGGTTTTGGTGCACCGGACCTTTGACGAGTGGTCTGGTGGCTCTGCTAAGAAACACTACCACACGTCGGACCACTCTCCTTGGTCCGACGGGGTAGTCCGGTGGTCTAGTCCGGAGGTCGGTACCTTACTGGATTGACTGGCGAGTGAGCACCGGACCACCTTCCTTGGTCCGGAGGTGGCATCGGACTAGTCCAGAGCCTTTGGTCCGGAGCTAGGGTGCTCACTTTGTTCTTCTGTCTCGGCGGGTGAAAGCGTCAGACATGAGCTCCGGACTACTCGCTATAGTCCGGTGGCTCAGCTCCATCTGGTCCGGAGCTTCCTGTTGGTTGCTGTTTTCTCCCATTTTGCCTAGGTTCTTGCCTCTTTTCCCTTGGGGTTGAAAACCTGTGGTTTGGGGTTTCCGGTGATTTTCCTCCACTGCCGGTGAGCTTTTATTTCTCCGATTTCGTTTGAATGGGAGCCTCATAACATTTCGTCCGATTTCCCTAAGGTTGAGCACCCAGCAACTGGGTTTGGTTTTTGGGAAGAGTGGCCTGAACATTTTGAGAGAAATTTGAGGCTCCCATTCACCCCCTCCTCTAGTCGCCATTCTCGGTCCTTCAATTGGTATCAAAGCCGGTTAAGGATCAATCCACCTGACATGGTTCTTGATCCGCGAAGATGACATAGAGCGAGGTGTTGGTAAACCTCCCTACTTCGATGGAACCAACTTTGCCTAGTGGAAGGTACGCATGTCGGCTTACCTCCAAGGGCTTGACACAAAGTTTTGGGAGATTTGTGAGATTGAGAACTACGTGGTTCTTGAAGCTCGGATCACCGATGCCCAGGTTACGCAGCATGCATCTAATGCAAGAGCCCGTAGCATTCTCTTCTCTTGTCTGTCTCTTCCGGAGTTTGAGCGGGTTTCGAGTCTCACTACGACACGGGAGATCTAGAAAACACTCTTGAGATATCATGAGGGCAACCCTCAGATCAAGTCCAGACTCTTTGACATGTACCGTAGAGAGTACGAGAACTTTGCTCAGTTGGTCGGCGAATCTGTTGACGGGATGTTCACTCGCTTCCAATCTATCGTCAACAAGATGCGTGCCAATCGAGCCAACTTGCCTTATGATGATCATGAGATGGCTATCAAGCTTTTGCATGCTCTTGATTGGAAGGTATGGGAGATGAAGGTGGCTGCCATCCAGGAGTCACCGGGCTATGATGCCTGACCATGGACTAGCTGTTCAGCAAGCTCAAGTCCTCGAAGATTGACTACCAGACCTGGGCCAAGCTTGAAAACCATCGAAACCATCTATGGCGTTGGTTTCTGGCCCTGGCGGTACGTCTTCTTCCTCCTCTGACCCTTCACACTCCTTGTTTGCTTTGTCTTTGATTTCTATGACAGAGGAGCAAGTGGAGGCTCTTGGAGATGATGAGCTGGCTTTGGTCATCACCAAGTTCTCATGGTTTCACAACAACCGTTTGAACCATCGGCGTGGTGGCTCAGCCAAGGGGTGCTACCGTTGCGGTGATGAGGATCACTTGATCGCAAACTGCCCCAAGAAAGCTGCGGGCGACTTCACCAAGCGCAAGGACAAGCGCGAGCACCACTTCGAAGACAAGCACAAGGCCAAGGGTGGCTACCACAGAAGGTCCTCCAAGAAGGTGATTGACAAGGTGAAGGCCAAGCACAGAGCCTTCCTCGCCTCCCTCAGTGACATCGATGCCTCCTCCGACGGAGATGCTTCTTCGAGCGATGATGAGTCCAAGGGAAAGGTTGAGGACAAGCTCAATGGCCTATGCTTCTACGCCGACACCAAGCACGGTGGCTTTTGCACCATGGCGATTGAAGAAGGTAGGGTCGGCAAGCGCAAGGATGGCCCCGACTACGACTATGACTCCGACACACAGGAGGTACCAACCACCGTCGAGTCCCTCTCTCTTGAGATTGAGTCTCTGAACGACGCCTTGACGAGTCAAGATGAGTTGCTCAAGCGTGCTGCTGTCGAGAGGAACGACTTTAAGGCGAAGTACCTTAGCGCGCTTCATGAGCTAGATTTTGCTAAGGCGTCAGTGGTGGTTACCGAGGAGGTAGAGTGTGATTCTTGCGCCATTCACATGTCTGATCTTGTCACTCTCCAGGACAAGTATGGTACTCTACTTGAGGAGGTCAGTGAGCTAAAGGCTAGGCCTAGCTTACTTGGTGCCTGCAAGTCTTGCTTAGGCTTGCATTCTGAGCTGGCACAGAAGGATGCTAAGATCGCTGTGTTAGAGAAGGTCAGCTCAGATAGCACTAGAGAGTCGGATCGCTTTGAGGCTTTGGAGTTTGAGATCGCGTCGTGCAGACATGAAAAGATGCGAACCGAGGAAGAAAACACATACCTTCGGTCCATCTTGAGCTGGTTGTCTTGCCGAGAGCCGCAGTTGGGGATGATGCTTAGCCAATGCAAAAGGGCTGGCAGCACGGGAGTAGGCTTTGCTATAGGTGGGAAGGACGATAACATGTTCGGTAAGATCGGTGAGTGCAGTGGTTTGAGCAAGAATGAGAAACCCACCACAACTCCCAAGCTTACCAAGATCACTCCACCTAAGCCTACCAACCCCTCTGAGTTTCTTGTGAGAGATGGTGTGTTTGAAGAGTCACCCAAAACCACTCCACAGAAGCAAGTGTGGATTGCAAAACCAAACCATGTTCGCAACCCACTTGACACACTGCCAGACATCTCTAGTGATCCCCTTCCTAAGAAAGCTAGAGCCACCCAACCCAACAAGAGAGTTCCTACCAAGAGTGTGGTGAGGTACCATTGTGAGTATTGTGAGTGGGATGGGCACTTGGCTGAGTTTTGCTTTACGAGGAAGAGATATGATCAGAGGCAGGTTGAGTTGAACGACCGGGACATGTTTCGTGGTGATCGCTATCCCTCCGTGGGGCAGGAGATGTTTGGTTTTTCTCCTAACCCATTCGTTGGGCAAGTGGGACAACACTGGTATCCTTCACAGTTTACTGACCCCAGTGTTGGTTCGTTTGCTCACCCTATGTCTTTTTATTGATGTAGGAAGGAGGACTGGAGGAGACTTGGCTTGTGGATTTCGGATGCTCACGCCATATGACCGGAAGTGCCAAGTGGTTCTCCAGCCTCGACCCCGTGCGCCACACCGACTACATTACATTCGGGGACAAGAGTAAAGGTAAGGTTGTATCCCGAGGGTCAATCCGAGTCAATTCGTCTTTTGTCCTCAAGGATGTTGCTTTGGTTGCGAATTTGCATTTTAACCTCCTGTTAGTTTCGCAACTCCTTAAAGACGGTTTTGAAGTGAGCTTTAAGCCAATTTTGTCTCGGATTTTGGACTCTCGTGGTGATCTTGTTTGCCGGATTTTGCCCTTTGGGAAGGTTTTTCGTGCAGATTTTTCTATCTCTTCCGGACCTTCTCGTTGTCTTCTTGCTGGTTCTTCTTCCGAGCTTTGGAAGTGGCATAGGAGATTGGGACATTTGAGTTTTGACTTGCTTGCAAGGCTTAGCTCAATGGACCTTATCCAAGGATTGCCAAAGCTGAAGTTCGAGAAAGATTTGGTTTGCCATCCTTGCAGACATGGCAAGATGGTTGCTGCTTCCCATCCTTCTGTGACTGAGATCATGACCACTCGACCCGACGAGCTCTTACACATGGACATAGTTGGTCCAGCTCGGGTCAGGTCGGAAGGAGGGAAGTGGTATGTGGTGGTAGTCGTTGATGACTACTCGAGATACTCTTGGGTGTTCTTTTTGGAGAGTAAGGATGAGGCTTTTCCACTTGTTCGAGACCTGATTTTGAGATTACAAAACGAGCTACCTAAGAATGCCATGAGAGCTATCCGCAGTGACAATGGCACAGAATTAAAAAATGCTCACTTTGCATCTCTTTGCTCTTCTTTAGGTCTCGATTACCAGTTTTCCTCACCTCACACTCCCCAGCAAACGGTGTTGTTGAGCGCAAGAATCGGACCCTTGTTGAGATGGCCAGGACGATGCTCGATGAGCATAGGACTCCGAGGCAGTTTTGGGCCAAGGCAATCAGTTCTGCTTGCTATGTTTCCAATCGCATTTTTCTCCGAGCTTTCAAGAAGAAGACTTCTTATGAGTTGCTATTTGGGAGACCACCCAAGGTAAGTCACCTACGGGTGTTTGGGTGCGGGTGCTTTATCCTCAAAAAGGGCGGTAAGTTGGATAAATTTGAATCACGGTCTACTGATGGTATCTTTCTTGGTTATTCTACTCACTCTCGTGCTTATCGTGCACTTAACCTTGAGAGTAACCAAGTGATGGAGACTTGTGAAATTACTTTCGATGAGACTATGCCCTGTGTTTCCACTGCTTTCGAGCTTGTAGGTGATGATGAGGTGAACACCAACATTTTTGTGGAGGAGGAGTAGGATGACGCCGATTGGGGTGATCCCGAGCCGACTCCACCGGCTGCCCTCGTCGACCCTGCGACGTCCACTTCGGCTCACGGTCCAGATCCGACTACTTCCTCTACATGGGGGTCGTTCGAGCAGCTTCCTCAGTCCGTGCCCGTTGCACCTGAGGGAGCTCCAGGTGCTGTTGAGGGGGAGGCCACTTCGTCCAGGCAGGCTCCCCACCACATCCAGCAGTAGGAACCGCCGGAGAACATCATCGGCGACATTGACCATCAAGTCACGAGGTCCAGGTCCTATATCTCTTACTTTTCTCATTCGGCTTTTGTCGCTTCTTTTGAGCCTCAAGATGTTGGACATGCTTTGATGGATCCAGATTGGGTTAATTCCATGCATGAGTTAGAAAACTTTGAGTGAAACCGCATTTGGGTCTTAGTTCCTCCACCACCTAGTTGCCACACCATAGGTACCAAATGGGTTTTCAAAAATAAACAAAGTGAGGATGGGGTGGTAGTGTGCAACAAGGCTAGGTTGGTAGCTCAAGGCTTTTGTCAAAAGGAGGGAATAGACTATGAGGAAACCTTTGCTCCCATAGCTCATTTAGAAGCTATTAGAATCCTTCTAGCTTTTGCGGCTTCTAAGGGTTTCAAGCTTTTTCAAATGGACGTTAAAAGTGCTTTCTTAAACAACTACATAGAGGAGGAAGTTTATGTTAAACAACCACCCGGTTTTGAAAATCCAAGTTTCCAAACCATGTTTTTAAACTTCACAAAGCTTTGTATGGTTTGAAACAAGCACCTAGAGCATGGTATGATAGGCTAAAAACCTTTTTGCTTGGTAAGGGCTTTAAAATGGGATCGGTAGATAAGACGTTGTTTCTCCTCAAGCAAGGCAAAGACACTCTCCTTGTCCAAATATATGTGGATGATATCATCTTTGGTGGTTCTTCTCATGCTCTTGTTGCCAAGTTTGCAGATCTTGTGAGCAGGGAATTTGAGATGAGCATGATGGGAGAGTTGACTTTCTTTCTCGGGTTGCAAATCAAGCAAACCCGGGAAGGGACCTTTGTGCACCAAGGCAAGTACACGAAGGATATCTTGAAGAAGTTTGACATGGGTGAGGCAAAGCCCCTCTTGACGCCTATGTCAACCACTACTTCTTTGGATGCGGACGAGGAAGGAGAGGTGGTGGACCAGACGGAGTAATGCAGCATGATCGGGTCGCTTCTGTACCTGACCGCGACCCGGGTCTTCTTTGGTTTCTTGGTCTTCTCACAAACAATCTAGCATGGCACAGTCGACGTGCGAAGCTGAGTACGTTGCCGCGGCTAGTTGTTGCTCGCAGTTGATTTGGATGATTGCCACTTTGAGAGATTTCGGTCTTGAGCTTACTAAGGTGCCTCTGCTTTGCGATAGCATGAGTGCAATTAGTGTGGCCAAAAATCTTGTGCTTCATTCAAAGACAAAGCACATTGAGGTCCGCCTTCATTTCTTGCGAGATCATTACACGAAGGGCGACATTGACCTCCGACATGTCGAGACCCACAACCAGCTTGCGGATATTCTCACAAAGCCTTTGGATCAAGCTGTGCTTTCTCGCCTTCGAGGCGAGCTGGGTGTTTGCTTTCCTTTTTGGAGGAGGAAAGTTTTGTGTATCATAGTTATTTTTGGTTCTTTTTGTCTTTTCTTTGTCCGTCTTCTAATTTGGTGTCTTGTTAGTGTGAGTTGGTGTCATTACTTTTTGCATCTCATTTGCATTTGTGGCATAGTTCATTTTAAGCTTCATATCTATAGCTGATATAATGAATCTATGCTCTGTTTGAGGTGTTTTATGTGTCTATGGTGTTGTCTAACTTAGACTCTTTTTGATCTTTATGATATGCAATAGAGCTAAGTTAGAAAAGCTTTAAAACTGAATTTAAATTCCCCATGTCACCTCTGAAATGGCACTAGCATGTATAGGCTTTTGAAGATCCTTCTTGGTTGCCTTGTATATAGCTTGTAACTATGGCTCTTCTTTGTTTCATTCACTACCTTTGAGCACCATGATTAATATATAAAATGAAATTGCTCTCTGTTTTGTGAATTGGAAAGATCGAGTTGGGTCTGCCTTGTGAGCACTTCACCGTGTGTTCGAGACTGCTTCCCATATGGGTCCATACTTAAGCGGTGTCGTGTATGACCAAAACCGGTGTGTCAAGTCCTTTGACTTCGCCCGGTTGGTAAGCAGTGGCATCATTTTGCAGACAACCACTCGCATACAACTTAAATGTGCCTAAAACTGAAAATTGGCTGCAAAACTCTGAAATTTGGAAAATTCTTTCAGTTGGGTCATTGGCTTGTTGTATGAACTTTGCTAAGGGATAGTTTTACTTGCTATACATGAGATTTCTTTGAGATAGATCCTATCTTGTTTACCATGTCTAGTTGTCTCTAGGAGGTGATACCCTTTCTCTGCTCTCACATGATATGCTCTCTAAAATAGCTTCTAAAGTGATCTTAAGCTCAACTTGAGTCTTTGTTGGGCACGTAGAGCTTTTCCTATTCTCACAAGATCACATCACTTAGAGCATCTATTCATTTTCTTAGCTCTAAGTATGATGCTTTTGCACTCATTTTGCATTTCATGGCATTTGTAGTCGGATCTTGAGTTGTTGACGTTTGATGAGCTACATGTGTCAACAAGGGGGGAGATGTGCATTTCATTCCATTTTCAGCCATCTACATCCAAGGGGGAGAAAATGTGCTTTTTGAGCTTAATTGGTATCTTTTTGACTTAGCTCTTTTCACCCCTTCTTGGTATCTGGAGAGTGCTCTTAGTTTTCCAATTGGTATCTTGCTCACGGGGAGCTTTTTCTAGATGTGTTGAGCCTTTGCCTCTTCTGGAGGGTCTAGCTTGCTTTGTTGGCTCCGACAGGTTTTGATTGTTTCTTGAGCATTAAGGGACGTAACTGGTTTCAATTGGTATCTTTTGAGCTCCCTTAGTGCTTAAATTGGTTTTATGAGCTTTGAGAGTTTGTGATTGGTATCTTGGACTTGCTAGCGGTGTTGAGCCCGTTTCTGCCTCTTCTTGAGGGCTAGCTTTGTTTTGCTTGGTTGCCTCGAGCCGATGCCCATGTGCTTTTGATTGGCATCAGTAAGTGGCTTTGTCATGAGGTGTTTTGAAGGATGCTTTTCATTGGTATCATTTTTTTGCCTCTCTCTTTTAATTGGTATCGTGTTTGCTTCTCTCAAGTGACCCTGTTTTGGCTTTGGTAGCTTTTTGGTCATTTGGAGAGCTTTACCTTGTGGCTCTAATCTGAAATGCACTTGTGTTGACAATGCACTCATCAAGGGGGAGATTGCAAACACATGGTGGATAAGCACCCATGTATGTTCAACTTTGATGATGAGTGATCGTCCAACACGTGAGTGTTTCAGTTTGAGTGGCTTACCCTAACCTCTGCGAAAGCAGAAATGTGTGCTTGTCTATCGGCTTGTGGTGTGTAGGTGCTATGCCTAGTGATAGTAGTCAATGGTGTGGAGAAGGTCGAGTAGAGGCTTGCCATGCCGATGGACAAAGAGCGGTGAAGGGCGGAAGCGGGGCTCGGACTGAGGGACCATGGGCGCCGGCGGACTAGCTGTGGTAGTTAGTACCTGGCACCGGTGAGTGCGAGAAGACGTGGAGGTAGACTGAGTCGGCCGAGTCAAGACGGTGGATGCGCGAGTCGAGCGGAGGCTCAGGGGACTCGGAGTCCGACCGGGCGAAGACAAGGTGGCTCGCGTCGAGTGGTTTGGTGGTTTGGGCCTCAAAACCATCCGCGTCGGTTTCCGAGTTTGGGCCGCAAAACTCGGGGTTCGGTAGTAGAGCCCAAAGGTACCGGTGGAGGGTTTCCTGGGTTTGGGCCACAAAACCTAGGCGAAGCTTCCGAGGAAGCAGGGATGGCACGTGGCGGAATCCTGGAGGTTGCGTCGAGGCGACGACAACTCCTGGCAGGAAGCGGGGCCGTCCATTCAAAACGAGGAAGACATTTTCCGGAGCTTGGACTGCAATGCTTAGGCTAGGTAGTTCACTCATGTATCTAGGGGGGTCTTTGGGAAATAGCCAAAGCCCCGTTAAATAGAAGATGAAGGGGTATCCTCATCCTCATCTCTTGCATTACTCTCTCTCTCTCTCCCGCCTATTCCTAGGTTTTTCCTTCCCTAGCTTCTTCTTGCTTGAGATCCACCGTGTCACCGGTGTAAGAACTTGTGATTGTTGCGAGGAATCGGAGGTCGTAACCTCCGTAAGCCATGGTGGCTTCGTTTTCGTGATTGTGTCCCCGGCTTGCTTGTGTTCTTCTCGCTTTGCTTTTCCCGAGGTGATTTCTCTGTGTTGAGAGTAGCTTTGCAAAATCGAAGGAGCTTCTTTGCACCGAAGGATTTCTCCTCAAACCTCACGAGTGCGTAGATCGGGCGATTTCTTTGTGGTGTTCTTTGTTTTCCTCTTTCTTCCCCAAATCCGAGTGTTCTCGTTTATCCTCTCCAAATTGAGCGATGATTTCTTCGGGATAGCTCCCCAACTGCACTAGGATCATGCCTACAAAGTTTGATTGCAGTTGGTGATCATTTGGTTGAGTTTTGAGAAGATTTGGCGGAGTGAAAATGATTTTCGCGAGGAACAATTTTTCTCCTGTGAGCGTCGAACCACTTTGCCTCAAGCGCCGGACCATAGCAAGTGGTCCGGTGGTCTTGACCTTTCTCGTGTCAAGCAGCAAGATGCGTCGGACCAACCTCCGGACCTCCCGGTTTTGGTGCACCGGACCTTTGACGAGTGGTCTGGTGGCTCTGCTAAGAAACACTACCACACGTCGGACCACTCTCCTTGGTCCGACGGGGTAGTCCGGTGGTCTGGTCCGGAGGTCGGTACCTTACTGGATTGACTGGCGAGTGAGCACCGGACCACCTTCCTTGGTCCGGAGGTGGCATCGGACTAGTCCAGAGCCTTTGGTCCGGAGCTAGGGTGCTCACTTTGTTCTTCTGTCTCGGCGGGTGAAAGCGTCAGACATGAGCTCCGGACTACTCGCTATAGTCCGGTGGCTCAGCTCCATCTGGTCCGGAGCTTCCTGTTGGTTGCTGTTTTCTCCCATTTTGCCTAGGTTCTTGCCTCTTTTCCCTAGGGGTTGAAAACCTATGGTTTGGGGTTTCCGGTGATTTTCCTCCACTGCCGGTGAGCTTTCATTTCTCCGATTTCGTCTAAATGGGAGCCTCATAACATTTCGTCCGATTTCCCTAAGGTTGAGCATCCAGCAACTGGGTTTGGTTTTTGGAAAGAGTGGCCCGAACATTTCGAGAGAAATTTGAGGCTCCCATTCACCCCACCCCCCCTCTGGTCGCCATTCTCGGTCCTTCAATTGGTATCAAAGCCGGTTAAGGATCAATCCACCTTACACGGTTCTCGATCTGCGAAGGTGACATAGAGCGAGGTGCTGGTAAACCTCCCTACTTCGATGGAACCAACTTTACCTATTGGAAGGTACGCATGTCGGCTTACCTCCAAGGGCTTGACACAAAGTTTTGGGAGATTTGTGAGATTGAGAACTATGTGGTTCTTGAGACTCGGATCACCGATGCCCAGGTTACGCAGCATGCATCTAATGCAAGAGCCCGTAGCATTCTCTTCTCTTGTCTGTCTCTTCCGGAGTTTGAGCGGGTTTCGAGTCTCACTACGACACGGGAGATCTAGCAAACACTCTTGAGATATCATGAGGGCAACCCTCAGATCAAGTCCAGACTCTTTGACACGTACCGTAGAGAGTACGAGAACTTTGCTCAGTTGGTCGGCGAATCTGTTGACGGGATGTTCACTCGCTTCCAATCTATCGTCAACAAGATGCGTGTCAATCGAGCCAACTTGCCTTATGATGATCATGAGATGGCTATCAAGCTTTTGTATGCTCTTGATTGGAAGGTATGGGAGATGAAGATGGCTGTCATCCAGGAGTCACCGGGCTATGATGCCTGACCATGGACTAGCTGTTCAGTAAGCTCAAGTCCTCGGAGATTGACTACCAGACCTAGGCCAAGCTTGAAAACCCGTCGAAACCATCTATGGCGTTGGTTTCTGGCCCCGGCGGTACGTCTTCTTCCTCCTCTGACCCTTCACACTCCTTGTTTGCATTGTCTTTGATTTCTGTGACAGAGGAGCAAGTGGAGGCTCTTGGAGATGATGAGCTGGCTTTGGTCATCACCAAGTTCTCACGGTTTCACAACAACCGTTTGAACTATCGGCGTGGTGGCTTAGCCAAGGGGTGCTACCGTTGCGGTGATGAGGATCACTTCATCGCAAACTGCCCCAAGAAAGTTGCGGGCAACTTCACCAAGCGCAAGGACAAGCGCGAGCACCACTTCGAGGACAAGCACAAGGCCAAGGGTGGCTACCACAGAAGGTCCTCCAAGAAGGTGATCGACAAGGTGAAGGCCAAGCACAGAGCCTTCCTCGCCTCCCTCAGTGACATCGATGCCTCCTCCGACGGAGATGCTTCTTCGAGCGATGATGAGTCCAAGGGAAAGGTTGAGGACAAGCTCAATGGCCTATGCTTCTACGCCGACGCCAAGCACGGTGGCTTTTGCACCATGGCGATTGAAGAAGGCAAGGTCGGCAAGCGCAAGGATGGCCCCGACTACGACTACGACTCCGACACACTCGAGGTACCACCCACCGTCGAGTCCCTCTCTCTTGAGATTGAGTCTCTGTACGACGCCTTGATGAGTCAAGATGCACTGCTCAAGCATGCTGCTGTCGAGAGGAACGACTTTAAGGCGAAGTACCTTAGCGCGCTTCATGAGCTAGATTTTGCTAAGGCGTCAGTGGTGGTTACCGAGGCGGGTGAAAGCGTCGGACATGAGCTCCGGACTACTCGCTATAGTCCGGTGGCTCAGCTCCATCTGGTCCGAAGCTTCCTGTTGGTTGTTGTTTTCTCCCATTTTGCCTAGGTTCTTGCCTCTTTTCCCTAGGGGTTGAAAACTTGTGTTTTGAGGTTTCCGGTAATTTTCCTCCACTGCCGGTGAGCTTTCATTTCTCCGATTTCGTCTAAATGGGAGCCTCATAACATTTCGTCCGATTTCCCTAAGGTTGAGCACCCAGCAACTGGGTTTGGTTTTTGGAAAGAGTGGCCCGAACATTTCGAGAGAAATTTGAGGCTCCCATTCACCCCCCCCCCCTCTGGTCGCCATTATCGGTCCTTCAATTGGTATCAAAGCCGGTTAAGGATCAATCCACCTTACACGGTTCTTGAGCTACAATATTCCTTCAAATTCTTGCACAAGGTGCATGGACAACACATGAAATTACCATCCCGCCTGTTTGTCTCAGACGCTCTTAAGAAATAATGCACGCCATCAATGAACTCTTTGGAGTGGCGATCTACATTGTACATCCAATGGCGTGGCATCGTATGCATTATATGACCCAAAACATAATTAAATTTCTCATTTTGGTAAAAAATGATATTATAAAAATACTGAAAGGTCTGCATTAAAATAACATGAGATGGAACACCATCATGTGTCATTTCCGAGTCACACAAAGACTAATGTATGCTCTATCAAATGAACGACATAACGTATGCTAAGACCACTAGCACTATACACAGAAAACCTAAAATGCACTTCAGTAGCATAATGATCTTCCGACCAATCCCAACTAAAGCAAACATATCATTATTCGTCTGTTGATCATCGACGAGCTCCTTGAGCTGGCTTGCTGCCTCATCAGCCTTCATAGCCTCCGCCACATGTTTGACATAATCTTCCTCCCAATACTAGTCACGGCATAGAAATAAAAAATCAACACTTTAATCAAAATCATCAGGAAATATAGGTACAAATTAACCATAACCATCAAATGAGACAAAATATATAACTCACATTACGATCTGGACACTTATAGAAGATCTGACCGTTGTTGGGACCAGCCTTCCCCACTCGGTACTCTTTCACAGTCTTTTGCATACACTTGCAACACGTAATGAGAGGGAGGTCAAGCCTTATTCGCTTCGAAACCCGATCAGAGGCCGAGTACCCCGAAGCAGTTGTCATCTACTCTTTATACTCATTTTTCAAACTAGATATTATAAATTCTTCGTATTCTAAACAAAGAAAATAAAATAACTAAAATTTACATTTCTCTAAAATCATCAGATGTACAATGTATACAACTCAAGTATTCTAGGTAGCTACCTTTTTTATCTAAATATATAATTATTTTGAGCTCAAGTGACATATATATAAATCAAGAACAGTCCACCATAAATTCCTCATTTAATAATATCCTAAAAATCTATATTTCTCAAACTAAGCTAAATTAATTTTGAAAGGTGGAACATATAATACCCTAATATCTCTATTAGAAAAAATAAACCTATTTCTATTTTTTAAACTAATTAAATTAAATAATACACTATAAAATCTCTATTTTCAACTAATTAAACCATAAAATGTGATAGACATAGTAGACATTAAAGGTGCATACTTAGAATACTAGTTTTAGTTGCCTTCTTCAAAATATTCAAACAATGTCAAGTAAATGACACTACGTCAAAATCGAGTTTTCGCAGCATTGCCTAAAAGCCCTCCGTGGCGGACAGTTGTTTTGCCCGCTGCGAAAAATACCTTGCTTTCCCGCCGCGGTCTTTTTTTATTTACCGTGGCGGATATTTTTGTCCGCTGCGGTAAATCGATTTACCGCAGCGGGCACCTTATAAGGCCCGCCACGGAAAATGCCGCAGCCCAAAGAGGCCAGGCGAGGCCCAATCTAGCCCATTAACACACTCTACTATATATAGGACAAGTTAGAGTTTGCTACCTCATCCCCCACTTCTCTCTGTCCCTCCCTCCCTCTCAGTCAGCCGCCGCAGGTAGACGCAGGCGCTCCTCCTCCACGTCACCTAACCCGGTGGGCGGTGCGCGGGATGGCGGCGCTCGGGACGGCGGCACTCCCCCTCCTGCTCCCCTCCCCCAGCGCGACGCGCGGGACGGCGACGCCCGGGACGGCGGCACTCCCCCTCCCCCTCCCCTCCCCCAGCGTGGCGCGCGGGACGACGGCGTGTGGGCACTCGGCGCTCGCCCTCCCCCTCCCCTACCCCGGCGGTGGCGCGACGCGCGGCACGGAGGCGCTGGCGCGCGACGCTCCCCTTCCCTACCCTCTCCTACCCTGGCGGTGTGCGCGGCGCGCGGGACGGCGGCGCAAGACAGCGTAGGCTCCCATCGCGCGGCCATCTGGGTTGTGAACGGGCTCACTGGCAGGCTCAGAGATGGGCTCGCTAGTGGGCTTATTGTTTTTTTTGTTTTTTTAAATGATTAACCACAGCGAGCGTTTTATGTTGCCCGCTGCGGTAAATAGATTTATTGCAGCGGGCAAAAGTGCCCTCCATGATGAGCCCACGATTTACCATGACCTTTGAACCGTGGCGGACGCGTTTGCCGCTGCGGTAAATCGAATTCGTCCGTCACGGAAAACTCTTTCTAGCGTACTGTGAAGCTTAAAATGGCAAAACAATAGAAAATCATAAAGAAAAATCACATATAGGCCAAGAAACAATATACACTACCGCTAAAACATGAGAGGTTGAAGATAGTAACCTTTCAACGAGTCGATGGAGGCATAGAAGTAATCAAATGAAGTAATGACCGAAGAGAAGATGAAGAACAATGAAGAATAGAGCAAGAACAAGCAAGAAAAGAGAGGAAGAAATGGAGCTCTTAGGCTCGGACAGGGAGAGGAAGACACTTCAAATAGGGGGACCTTTAGTCCCGTTCCATAGAACCAGCCGTGACTAAAGGCCTAGAAATAGCCTCGGTTTGTACCTAAAACCGGGACTAAATGTTTAACCCCGGTTGGTAATATCAACCGCGGCTAGAGGTGGACCTTTAGTCCCGATTGGTAACACTAATCGGGGCTAAAAGCCCCCTTGACAATGTCTGATGCCCGTAGCCGTTGAGAGGGTGTTACTACCTTTAGTCTCGGGTACAATTTTAGTCGGGACTAAAGTTGTTTTTGACAATCGACGAAATGTGTGTTCTGTAGCAGTGACGCCATGGTTTAGGACATATCTTTGTAAGGGTCTCAATAATCTTTGCTGCCATTGGACATCGTTTGAGCCCAGAAGAATTGGTTTTTGCATTGGTCCAACGTAATTGCTCTTCTGCTGTAACGAGGTACTCCATCATGGAGCCGGCATTGACAGCCATGGAAATGAATTTTGGCATAGAAGGGGACAAACAAATAGTCTGGTCGAGCTCATCCTCAGAGCAGCTATCAGTGGTCCACAATCTGTCTTTCAAAGGTTCTGGTCTCAGTTCTGGGTTGATATGTGCCGGTGAAACATGGTAGCCTGGCGCAAGAGTCATGCGGCGGTCTCTCATTTGCTCCGTCCACGGATCATCTCCCGACAAAAGAGTGGTAGCAAAATCTCTTACAAATTTTACTGTGAGACGGATAGCCAACAAATTGACCAACTCACAGATTTTGCCAAGAGAAAGATGGAATAGTCACCAAACTGACTAAAAGAGATTTTTTCTAAAGGTTCGATTGATTATCCTACGGAGAGGAAAGGGAAAAAAGAAAGGAAAAGGAAGGAGAAAAAACACAAAAAAAACAAAGAAAGAAACGAAAGATCTAGAAGAAAAGGCCACCTATAGAAATCGGAGTAAGTACCTCGAGGAGAAAGGCACCGCCGCGCAGGCGCACCTTGGATCAGAGGTCCGAGGCGACCCTGCTCCGGTCAGCGGCGCGCGCCCGCAGCCGCGTCGAGCGGCGGCACACGCTTGAGGCCCCCGCTGGCGGCGCGCGCAGGCGGCCGGTCCGGCAACGGGCGGCTGGGCCTCTGGCTGTGAGGCGGCGGCCCATTGAACAAAGGAAGTCTACATAGGTCTGAAGAGGGCAGAAATAAAACCACAAACACATCTGTTTCAAGTTGCAGAAGTCACATGATATCAGTATACGTGACATGTGTAAAACCTAGCGGATGATCGCAACAAGAATACGGGTCAAGGCAAGGCAATCCAAAAATGCAGAAATAAGCATGACATGTACATGTGTGACGATAGTTAGAGCTTTTCTCAGGCCTCTTGAGAAACAATTAGCGATGTGCATTGCTCTTGATCTGATCATAAGAGCAACTCCAACAGTTTGGTAATTTTAGTTTGGTAAAACATGAAATTTGTCAACTCTGAAATAGATATGCCAAAACAAAAAATATGCAATCTCCAACAGTTCCCCATAATGACTTGGTAAAAATGGAAAAAAAAGACGCCGCTCAGTGTTCCACCGTAAAAAAAAGAACAAAAAAAGGGAGTCGCCCAGTGTTCAGCCGTGAAAAAAAAAGAAGGAAAAAATTGACTCCCCTTTTCACGGTCTCCAAATTGCCAAGTGCGAGCTCTTATTTGCAACTTTGGTAAAAATGTCAATCCCAAATGTCAAACTGTTGGCTATCGGTTTTTTAGTGTTTTTGGCAAAATTAGATATGCCAAATCTAAATGTCAAACTGTTGGAGTTGCTCTAACTTGTATTCCCGGCTAGTAACCGTCCATCTTTGGTTAAAGACAGCGGCTGGGGGCAGTAATTAATGAGCATTTATGTTTTATTCTTACTACCAAATTGTACATATATTGCTCTAAAATTTGGTAGGCTATAAAAGCTTTGGTTTATATCTATTTATATTTATTATGTTTGACGAACATCATATACTACTTTGTCTAGAAGTTTGACTGGCGTATGGGATTTGCTAAAATTTATGTGGCTAAATTTTAGTCTCCTTTTAGACGATGTTTTTACAGTGCATACTTTATGTGTACTAAAGAGCACGATGTTATTGTCAGGAATTATCATGCTTGCACGATTATTTGAGACTAAGATTGGTGTGAAACGAGTGATTTAACTTATGTTCTTGTTAATTGTGGCTTTATTTATTATTGTTATGTGAGATAGGTCAAATTATACGGCGATTTGACATGTTTATCATTTTTAAGATATTGTCCTACTCGATTCACCCCTTATCGCTGTATTTTCTAATCGACTATATTGTTTTTAAAATTATTTAAATATCGGTGTTGTATTCGTTTACTATAATATCATATTAATTTTTATTTTGAAGAAAAGATATGAAAAATATCATATCAAATTTATTTTCGAGAAAAAAAAATGAAAATAAAAGTGATTTAGTCTCCATCCTTTCCAATCATTTTATCCGTAGCTGTTGATACGATCCAAGAGAGAGAGAGCGTGAACCTGTATAGTGTGGGTGCATCGCTCAGCTTGGGAGGAGGGTGACGTGAGCTACGTGCTTGCCGGGCGGATCAAGGCTCAAAGCACGCACGAGAGAGAGACCAGCAGGTCCGTTCCGGCCCGCACCACATCTTGTCGTCGTCGTCGTCGCGGCGCACCTCGCGCACCTGCCGCAGTGACCAGAGAGCAGAGAGGGAGGGGGGGCAGGCAGCAGGCTTGTTCGTCTCCTTTGATGCATCTATCGATCTGGTGGTCCGGCCTGGCAATAATTCGGAACCTTGTCTCACCGGCGACGCAACGGTACAACAGAAGCGGCGGGCGCGAGAGAGAAAAAGCTGGAGAGAGAGAAAAAAGAGAGAGCTTACAAAAACTTTTCCCCCCATTAAATCCACCGTGATTCCATCTCCTTTGTCCTCCTCCGAGCCGTCCCACCGCTTCTTTTCTTTTTAAGCTCCCCACCCGAGCGGCCCTCTCTTCTCCGTCCGTCACACTTGACTCTCCCTCCTCCTCGTCCCTCTCGTCAGCCTCTTCTCTCTTCTCTCTTGGGATAAACATAAATCTCGCTCTCGGTTCTGCATTGCTGCGCTAGCAACCAAGTTGTCTAAAGCAGCAGCACGGCGGCATGAGGGCGGGCGGGATGCTGTGCCGGTCACAGGCGGCGACGGCGGTGTGCGTGCCGGGAGACGCGCGGTCCATGGTGGTGGCCCGGCGCGCCGACAGCACCATCGTGGCCGGCGGCGGCGACGATGCCCGCGTCCTGCACGACGTCAGGTACGCGCGCCTCGGCGGCGCCGGCGACGGCCCCCGCCGCTCCACGTCGCGGCGGCGGTTCGCGGCGCCCAGGGCTGCTGCTGCCGCTGCGCCGCCGCCTCCTCCGGGTGCTAGCAGTGCGTCATGCAAGCCGCGCGTGGAGAGGCAGCGGCGCGCCGGGGCGCCCGTGGCCGTGACGCTGCCCATGGTGACCAAGAGCCCCAGCAAGGAGTCGCCGCCCAAGGACCACGCCAAGCGCGTGCAGCCCGCCGCCGCCGTCGTCGCGGCGCCCCCCGGCGACCAGCTGCTCCAGGTACGTAACGTAACGTTAGTATGTAGTAACTGACGGACGCGCGCGGCACTCGTTTCCTTTGCTTTAATTTGCTGCTGTAGTAGTATATTAATAATATACTGCTAACTAGTATTATTATTATTCTACTGCTAATTTTGGAGCAGCCAAGTAGTATATCTGATCTTTAATTTCAGTTAACGTCTTTCCAAAATTAACAGCTTAAAAATAATAATTTCTCCCTCCATCCCATTTCCATTTCAAATTGTACGTAGTTGTTTTGGTTAGTTTTTATAATTCGATTTAATAAAACGGAAGGAATAGATCAGAAGCACAAGATGCATGCCTATATATGCTTGCTTATGACTTTTGAGTTTTGAGTACCATCCATCCTAGAACAAAAAAAAAGTTAAGCATCCTTTTTAACAGCCACACACACACACAGGCCTAGAGGCCGGAGAGGCTTATCTCTGTCTGTTCTTTGACGTACTAGGCCTCATGGCGTACCGCCGTCACTCGATCCGTCAGCTAGCGTTGCCATTCCATTAGTAGTAGAGGGACAAAACATACGGTTGGCAAGTTATCCAATTCGCATGTATACCTAGCTAGGTCTAGGACTAGAGACGAAAGGAGGCTCAAAAGCTAATTCATTATTGATTGAGGAGTATATGATTCTACTGAGCGAGAGCGAGTAGTCAATAAGTACTACTATACAGTACAAACTAAATTTGGTAAAATTTGAGTAATAATTTGGTACTGCTACGTATACAGTATACAATTTCAAACTGATATTGTGAAATTATGAGGCATACGTGTGACGTAAGCACAATTAATTCGCTGCTAGTAGTAATTAAAAGGGAAAAGCTGACAGCAACAGCATGAGGCGTGAGTAATCAAAATCTATACCGATGGGGCCCGGGAATTACACATTTTACTACTAATTAATCTAGTCCAGTCTGCGACGAGACGACGACTATGCCTGCCTGGCAACCAGCACAAGCAGTAAATTCGTGTGACGTAATAAAGAGGAGCTCAGTATTTATTTAGGGCCGGGGAGCTGAGGAGGGTGGGGACAAATCAAAACTGTAAAGAAACAGATGGAAGCGGAGATACAGTGGCGGCATTTACGGCAAGTAAAGAAACAAAGAGGACTTGTGTTGGGAGCACAGTGAAAGCTAGGCTATGCATGATCGATGCATCTCCTCCCATGCATAGCCCGTCCATCTATGATCTTGTATCACACACACACAGGCTGCGCGCAGCAGCAGATCGAGAGAGCGGAGAGCGCAGTGGAGGGCTCCAGTCCATATCCATATGTCTAGCTAGATCGAATTGCAGCAGCTCGTTGCATGCATCAGTTGCAGGAGGTAGCAGGATGCGGCTGGGGATAAGTAAGTGCGTGCCCCCTCGTCGCAGACAGAGAGTAGTGAGAGACTGGAGATGGTAACAGATCCATCGAGGCCACTATTCCAAGTGGACCATGCTACATGCTACAGAGTCCATCCTCCATCCATGCTCACAAAGACACACAGAGCTAGCGTTGTTGTACTAGCTAGTATTATTATTGCTACTACACATGCATGCATGCAGGTCTTGGTGGTTACACTTACATAGAGAATCTGCTGCTGGTCATTGCAATTGCATTGGTTTGCTTACCGTGTGCGTGTGTGTACATACGTGTAGGTGGTGGTGATGAAGGTGGCCATCCACTGCCAGGGCTGCGCAGGCAAAGTCAGGAAGCACATCTCCAAAATGGAAGGTACGTCACCTACGATCGTGTCGTCGTATTTTCCTTCTCTTGGCATATACTACTCGTACATATACTATGCTAGTTACTACGTACACATGTAGTATATATATTGCAAGTACGCGTGTTTCCATTTTTTACTACAGGAAGTACCATGGGTATATATTGTGTACGTACGTACGTACGTTGTACGTAGATTGTAGACTTGAAGTTTTCAGCATGTTTGCTGCTCGATGGGCTGCATGCATATGAATGCAGTACTAGATTATTGCTGCATGTCCAAAGTAGCTACGAGTACTAGCTAGCTTCAAAGTGGGCCCACGGTAGAGCTGAGAAAAAGGCGGTTGGTCGTTTGCCCGATATGATCTCGTCGGATTCTCCGTCACGAGCCGGCCCGGCCCGGGGCCAGATCAGCGAGGGTACGTGCTCGATTTGACGCAGTCGTCCACCGTGTAGACGACCGGCCACGACGACGACCCACCAGTACGTACGTAGTACGTGGTCGAGTGCTGACACCGGCCTACTGCATGCGTGAGGCCGGTGTGGCGCAGTGTAGCGTGTGATCACCTGGAGCTAGCAGTAGCTACACACGTACTACGCCCCATTCGTCACATGCATTCCTATGCACACCACCGTACGTACGTACCTAGACCGGCCAGATCCAAGAAACGCATCGTCGTCGTTCACTGCCGAGGAAAAAAAACAACAGATGCGGAATAAGGCCGTGTCTTGTTCGCCCATGGTTTATGCACGTACTGTAGTTGATAATATTTTATTACGAGAGAAAAATATTATATCATATATACGTACTTCTAATCAACCGATCGATAAATAATTGAGAACATAAGTTCAAAATGATGGTATACACAGCTGAACAGAGGCTTATAAATTGATGGTCAGCACATCATCAGGTAGCCGACTAGCCGTAGAGCCGTGGATGTTGATACGTACGCGCGCGGCCCCTGATCGTTCAGCATCGCAAAGTGCAGAAATAGAAGCGAGATGATGATGATGATCGGGTCGCCTAATAATGCACGAGGACTCCACCATTCTCCATGTTGGTTATTACTGTAGTATAGGTCTTGGTGGTACTGGCCTGTACTCCCACTCCCTCATCACTCAACCATCCGTACCGTCCGACAATTGTACCCGATCAGAGTGCACAGGGAGCCCGTACGTGTACGGTACTGTTTGCAGCCGATCGAACTGTTAGAGCTAGTAGCTTCATCAACATGCTGATTGCCACATGATCGATGTGCGTATATATACACCACATACTTACCTTTTTCTGTAGCAGATGCAGATCCCTCCATCCGGCCTAGTATTAATCAAGCACAACTACAGTACATACCAGAGGCTCTACTGATGAATATATAAGTAAATCAAATAAAAGCGTAACTAGTACGGTAGTTGTAAACTCAAAAGGATGTACACCGTAGAAAAATCAAAAACACAAGAAGCCTTTGGAAATTCTTGCGTCTCAGCTAGTATGAGCAGTAATCCAGTCGGAGCTCACATGCGTGGCTTGGAGCATGGGCTGGGCCCGGCCCCTGCTGCCCGAGTATGTGTGCAGTCCGGGCTCCGGAGCGTAGCGATAGTGACGACGACGACGCGCGTACACAGTACGTACGTAGACAGCAGGCAGCGGTTCACGTGCTTGTTCTGTAAACGTCCAGGGGACGCTAGGTAGCTTGCTCAGACGACTGTGCATTGTGCAATATCACCAACACTTGCATGTTAATTAGTTTCTGTGCAGTAGTTCCTGTCGGGGTCTGCCTAGCTAGCTAGCTAGCTAGCTAGCTGGGGAAGTAGTGATGGAGAGGGACTATGGATAATAAGGTCGTCTTGTGTTCATGGATGCATCCATTAACCTTTTTACTGACGGCGCATGGATGATGATGACGCCGTTGACTACGTACGTGCTCTGCAGGGGTGACGTCGTTCAGCATCGACCTGGAGAGCAAGAAGGTGACGGTGATGGGCCACGTGTCGCCGGCGGGCGTTCTCGAGAGCATCTCCAAGGTCAAGAAGGCCGAGCTCCTCGCCTGAAGATGATCGACTACTCCGATCCTCCTTGCTCGCTCGATCTGTAATAGGCCGTCGTCGTCCATATATCTCAACCAGTGCTAGCTAGCTCCGATCCGATCCAAGCTCGAGTAGGTGAAGAATATATCAGGAACCTGCTGCTGCTAGCTCCATATCTCTCTCGCTTCATTCGCTCTGAATGCATTGCCAGCTGCTGCTAGCTGTATCGTCGTCGTATGGTTAAAGAGAGTATGTCATATATGGCATGGTATACCAATCAGTACTTGACAGCCACAGCCGCACAGGCATGCATGCGCGTGCTGATCGAACCTTCCTCCGATCCTCCTAGGTCGTCGGT
Source organism: Microstegium vimineum (assembly GCA_022036555.1). Taxonomy (NCBI): domain Eukaryota; kingdom Viridiplantae; phylum Streptophyta; class Magnoliopsida; order Poales; family Poaceae; genus Microstegium; species Microstegium vimineum. The sequence continues at coordinate 30,054,801 of CM039135.1, forward strand.
CCGTTTGTGCATGATGATGCACGCTTACTTCGTTTATTATATTACAGCTAGCACTTGCTTACATATACATTTCCACCAGCTTTTTCCTCCACCTCCTCGATCTCTCTCAGCTCTTTTCGATCGATCGATCTGCTGGTCAGTGGATGCATGGGCGGTCATGGGTGGTATGCGGATTCCGGTCGATCTATCTATCTAGCTAGCGAGCTAGCTAGCTAGCTAGCTAGTGTCCAACTGCGGATGCATCCATGAGTGTGTGTGTGTGTGTGACCCACCGCCAGACCACCACCATGGATGATCGAACATGAACTGATCTGATCGATCGAGCTTGTCCGCTTTCGTTTGGAACTGTGCTTTTGGCTGCGCGTCGCTCACGCATCAGGCCATCAGCTAGTGTGTGTGCATGCTAGCCTAGCTGGCCTGCCCCAAGGCCGGTTGAGACTTGAGACAAGGAATCATATAAACATGCCATCGAGTAGCTAGCTCGAACCGCAGGATCGGAGCGAGCGAGAAGTTCTTTTTTTTTTTTTTGAGATTGAGCGAGAAGTTCTTGCGCTGCGCGCGTCTTGTGTTTGGCGCATGCGCGAATGAATTAATCACTAGTACAAAACCTGTTTTTAGCCCCGGTAGGTAAGGGTCAACCGGGGCTAAAGATTCGGGACTAAATGTCCCTCCTTTAGCCCCGGTTCGCACAACCGGGGCTACCGGGCTAAAGCCCGACCTTTAGCCCCGGTTGGTAAAGGGTGCGCCAGGTGGCGCAGGCGGGCCATTCGTGGCAGCACCCTTTAGCCCCGGTTTGTACTAACCGGGGCTAAAGACCTTTTTTTTTATTTTGGTATTTCTTATTTTGGTTTTTCAATTAGATTAGGTATTCAAATGTGTGTATTCTACGCTTCTAATACATGTATTCGCTGCTAATACATGTATTCACGCAGTTATAAGTTAGTTTCAAGCATTAAACACAAATAAACTATGAAACTCTATAAGTATAATATATGCACATAAAATTTACATCATTAGCCATTGTTACTTGACTTAAGACACAAATGCTCTCACACACTTAAATATCATACAGATGTTCGTCTTGATTTGGCTTGAGTGTGACGGGCGGGTCGTAATAAAAGCCGCCTCCAGGTTTGACCACTTTTTCAAGAAAAAATCTAGCAAATGTCTCTTAAATTCCTTTGAGGCGGTCTTCTTGCATCACTTGTTGCTGCAACCATAGCGTCTTCAATTTGCATTATAAAGAAACAAGTGTTAATATACATAAGATTTAGTTAATAGAAACAAATAAATAAAATAGATGTATTATATATACATATTACATACTTTTAATTTCTCTGTAAGAGTTCTTCTTGCATACACCGTGAGGTACTCGCAAACGTAGTATCCACACAGATTGTTGCCTTGTGGCTGCCTTAGAATCCACTGTAAGATATGAAAAGATTACCATAGTCATCATACGTATATGTTAAAGCATGATAAGGTAACAGATTACGAGAGCTAGTAGAACTTACAGGTAACATACGAGGACACTGTAGTGTCTCCTCTAGTTCCGGACGGTGTTTCGGGACGAACCAAGCCCAAACCCTATTCAATAATTGGATCATTAGTTAATTAACTCTTGCAGTGTAGTTAAAGAGCAGGAATCCATATTTAAAGATCAAAGTTACCCCTTGATAATGTCTATCATATCTTGGTAATCTCCCGGTGGTTTTCTCAATGAGTCAAAGATTACATATGCACTTCTTCTCATATCGATGACTATGATTATCCAGTGAAAACTGCATTTGTTTATAGAGTCAACATATATATCTTTATGCTGAATTGAGTAATAAGTAAGACAAATTGTGCAAACGATAACAACACTCACCCAAAGTTGTATGGAAAGAGTATATATTCTCTGGTCTTTTGGTTGACCAAGAACCTACGAAGATTCCTCTCCGTTTGAGGTATCCATTGTTCGCGGGGAGTGTTTGGATCCGAGAATATGATTGATGGATCAATGAAACCAATTTCCGTGTCTCCCTTACGTTTGAGCCTTAACATCAAGAATCTGCATATATATGTTTGAGGATAGTTAGTTACTATACATATACATATGTGCTATAGTCAGATTACTAAAAGAAATGATAATCACTTACAGACAGTAGCAGCTCATCAGAGATTTGTCTAGAGCATCCATGTGGCATAGTTGGTGGAGCTCACTATACGGAACAAATATAAGGTCATCACCCTGGAAGTAATGTTCTTGTCTAATTCTGATGCAAATGCAGTCGTCATCTGGGTTTTTGGTACATGCCTCCATGTACCACGAGTTTAACTTGCACATTTGCGTACCAAGATCCCTGAGGGCCGATGTGTTGTACAGACTTCTGCCACGTAAATAACTTCTCTTAAACTCATCGACTATAGTGGCATTTGCGACTAGTGCATTTCCATAAAATTGAGCCACATATATATTAGCTCCTTTCAAGAAATCTTCCAATCCATCATAATTGACCTTGGGGACACTGTAATCTTCTAGCACGCTCATGTTTGAACCATATTCATACCCAACAACTAGCGGGGACACTGATTGCTTCGATTGTTTCCCGAGCTGTGGGACACCCTTCCCTGCTCTTTTCCTCTCGGTAATTGCCTTTTTGAGAGTGCGGTCATAGTCCGATATTGGAGATTTCATCTAAGCATCACGTAGCTTTCTCTTCTTTTCTTCCAACTCTTGCCTTATCGCCGTCTTTAAATTTCTTCCAAATCACGTACCTGATTGATGTAAGTAGAATGTCTTTTTAGCTTCTTTCTTTGCTTTATCGTCGTCTTTAAATTTCTTGAATTATGCGGCAACATCGGCCTTTATTGAAGCCGATATTTCTTCTTCAGTCATCTCAGACGGAAGTTTCTGAGGAATCTTAACAATAACATTCCTTGTAGCTTGCCTCTTTGTTTTTGGTTGGGTGGTCGACCACTTTGCTTTTGTGGCGGTCCTCTTCTTTGGCGATGGGGCGGCAGGTGTCGGCGTTGGAGACCGTCGTGGCAGTGTTGGAGACCGTCGTGGAGGCGATGGGGCCGGTGTCGGCGTTGGAGAACGTCGTGGAGGTTCTGGGCCGGTTTCGGCGATGGAGACTGCCTTGGAGGTTCTGGGGAGGAAGCCGTGTCGTCCATTTCACCATCATCATCCCTCGCAACACTATGACCAGCAGGTGATGAATGTGGACTTAGGTCTCTGGGATGAGGAGGAGGAGGCGGTGACGGTACAATAGGAGGTGATGCCCCAGGAAAAATGATATAGCGCTTGCGCCAAGAAATAAATGTCTTCTCCGCTTGTCCTAAAGTCGTCTCCCCATCACCTCCTTCAATGTCAAGCTTAGCATTGCGATGACCTTTTTCAACTCTATCCACCGAGACGCGAGCATATCGAGCTGGTACTTTTGACCCATGGCATATTGGTGTCTTCGTAGGGTCGATAGGAGATACAATATCAATAGCCACCATGATTGTGGTAGCCCCCTCTGGAATGTGCAGCTCACATGGTGTGTTCCGTTCTGTGATGTCATCCACGGGGAAGCGTAGCTTTGCGTTATCAATAGGTTGAGGCACTTCTGTGGAAGCACAACTGCTTTTCAAGTGAGCTAATGGGCTGATGTTGACTAGCGGTACTGATCCAGTACTTTGCATTCGGCTGATTGCTAACTCCACTTGCCTTTTGATTTCCTCGCTCATTCTTGCTTGAAGTTTTCTTCTCACTCTTTTGTTTGAATAGCTGCTTCGCGTGCTTCACTATGCATTTGCGACATGCTAAGTTTCATAGCTTCCTCCTCTTTCTTCTTTCTCTAGCGGCTTCTATATGTATCTTTGTCTTGAGGGAAGGCATGCTTCCACGACACCGCGCCATGACCTCTCGTTTGCCCACCGTGTTCCGCAGTCCCCAGGGCATATGTCAGCTCATCTTTATCTCTATCTGGTGACCATAGTCCTTGTTCCCTCATAGATTGAGCGTAAACCAGTTTCCTTGCTGCTTATGTGAGTCCTTCGGTATACGTTAATCTCCCGGTCTGAGGGTCAATGCCTCCCCCGTGACCAAAAAACCACCACTTACTACGCTCAGCCGAGTCATCTGATTCTGGTTGGATTCCCCTAGCTAGAAGGTCCTCTTCTTCTTTTTCCCACTTAGGAATGGCAGTCTTGTAGCCACTTGATCCCATGTGATGATGATATTGCTTTTATCGGGCATTCTGTTGGTTTTGTTGAGCTCGTGATTCGCCCTCTTCGGATGTCTTGAAAGCTACAAAGTCATCCCAAAACGGTCTCAACTTGATGTAGGCTTTTTTGTTGAAATCTGGAGTAAGGTTCTTCTTGATAAAATCATTATGCAATGTCTTCTTCCATGTCTGGAAATATGTTGCCATCTTCTTCATAGCATAGTCCCTAACTCTCCCCTTCAGAGCTTCATCTTCTGTATCGAGCGAGAAATGTTGAAGGACTTCTTGCCAAATTAGTTCCTTGTCACGATCAGAGACAAAACTAATGTTAGGATGTCCTTTCCTTTGCCAGCATTCACGAGCACTGATCGAAAGCCTATCCCTTACAAGGTAACCACGGTTGGTGGCAAATCTATGTGCATGTGGTCCAAGTACTGCCCCTGTTTCCTCATCGAATTCCGTGATAATGTACCGACCCTCCAATGGCTTCTTCGGGCCTCGTACATTTTTACTCTTCCCCGTAGTTGTCGTTGATGCAGGCGGCTATGTATGTAGACACACAAAACTTATAAATATAATTATACAACTGTAATTATTTTGATTTTCATGTGTACACAAGAGATATTGTAGACATATATAATATACCTCGGCAACATTGTCTTGCACGATATTTTCTTGCTCAACATCTGGCGCAAAGTACTGACTTCCGTCATCTACTTGATTCGTGTCGTCGTCTACTTGATCAGTGCCATCGTTGATCATTGAAAACAAGAATTCCTCCATGTCATTCGGGTCGTCCATTTCTACAACTATAAAAGCTAAGTGTGTAACACGTACTTAGAGTAACCACTTAGGGGTAGACACTTAGGGATTTAGCCACACTTGGGGTAGACACTTAGTCTTTGTGTGACTAATAAAAGGGTTTAGGGTACGTAGGCACTTAGAGTGTGTGTAAACCCTAAACAAATGAAAGGAGATACAAATTAAAGATCTATACCATTAGGGTTTGGGGTAGACACTTAGAGTTTTGCACTCTAACAAATGAAAGATAGATCTATACAATTAACTACAAATAATTAAACGTATCTATTTCTCTAACAAATAAGAGGGCTCTATACACGTTTTATTAGCAATATAATGAAGAGATACACTTAGTGTGTGTGACCCTAAACAAGTTTGTAACACTTTCTTAGAGTAACCAAAAGGGTAAACACTTAGTGTAGGCACTAGAGTAGACACTTAGAGTTAGGCACACACTTGGGGTATACACTTAGTTTGTGTGTGTGATTTGTGTGTAAACCCTAAACAAGTGTGTGTATGTGTGTGTAAACCCTAAACATAGATCAATTTCTCTAACAATACATATATCAAAAGCATGAATGTGGTCCACACATAATATACATTACTAATCGATTTCTAACAATTGAAGGTATTATAATACTTACAATAATGGAAGGCCAATATTTGTAAAACTAAATCCATTTACAATATTTTAGAGTTCAATCCATTTACAATATTTCTAACAATAATTTCCTAAAACTAAAATATATTACTGAAACTAAATCCATTTACATGTTTACTAGCAATAATGGAAGGTCACAATATTTCTCGAACAAATCCATATCTAACAATTCACCTTTTTCTCTTCTTCTTCTTTTTCTTCTTCTTCTTCTTCTTCTTCTTCTTCTTCTTCTTCTTCTTCTTCTTCTTCTTCTTCTTCTTCTCCTCGATCTCCTCTCCGCCTAGAAAAACATGTATAAAATGTTAGTGTGTGTGAAAACAAGCAACTAATTTTCCTTTTTTCTAACAAATCCTTTTAGAAATCAACCTTTTTTCCTTTTTTTCTTTTTTCTTTTTTCTTTTTTATTTTTTCCTCTCCTTTCTTCTTCCTTCTCTCAGCTCCCTTCTTCCTTAGCTTCTTCCTGAATGGCGGGGCGGGCATAGCTAGACAGGGCCCGCCTCGGGGCCGGGCAGAGCAGAGGACGGCCGGAGGCGGCGGCGCGACGTGCAGAGGACGAACGGCGGCACGATGGCCGGGCAGAGAGAGGAGAGGCAGCGGCGGCGTGAACGTGCGGCGGCGGCGTTGTACACGCGTGTGCGCAGAGGAGGCGGCGACGCGATGTGACCGGGCAGAGGCGGCGATGGCCGCGCAGAGGAGGCGGCGGCGCGATGGCCGGGCAGAGAGGAGGCGGCGTCCGCAACTTACTCCGGATCGAGATTGAAGACGATGAGGGTGGGAGAGGGAGCCGAGCCTTTATATAGGAATGCACCTTTAGCCGTAGTTGGTATTACCAACCGGAGCTAAAGGTAACACTTTTAGCCCCGGTTGGTAATACCAACCGCGGCTAAAGGATTCTTTAGGCGCCAAACCAAATTTTAGTGGGCTATTTTAGATGTTTTCGTATTGTATATAGTTTAATATCTATATAAATTGCTCTAGGTCTTGTAAATTGCATAATAAATTAAATACATGGCACAAAATTTTAAAAAAATAACCATTAAATTTTCTTTTGCTTTATTATACACTAGAAAAATGTATAACATAAAATCTTTTACTTTTTTTATAATATCAAATATAAATGTAACTAACCATTAGAATTTGGTTAATGCAAAAGTATATTGTTCAATTAAAAAAAATGCTTGGTTACCAACAGGAAATTAGTTTATTCATTATTTTAACGTTAAATTATGTCTGTTTTACCATTCATTGTCCAATTATGCGACCTTTAAGTGTACCCTTAAATAGAAAATTGTTAATGAGACACTAAATGACCCTATATGAAAAAGTTTTGAATACAAAAGTTTTATAACTCATCAAGATCATTCATTTTAGAACTAAACTTTTTCAATGACAAATGTAGATCTTTATTTATTTGACCAAAATGCCTAATACACATGTCACTTGATCGACATCACACTGCTAAGCTAGCTACATCAAGCGGACACATTAGTGATCTTCTTCTTGACATATGTCCCTTGGTCATGATCATGTCATAACCATGGAGTGTCCTCGACATTTAGAAGGATGCTTAGGTCTTTGGTCACACTGAATGGCACAATTCGGTCATCCCTTTCGTAAAGTTCTGACATGTCTGACTTGTTCTCAATTCCCAAAATGTTTCTTTTCCCTGAAAGAACTATGTGTCGCTTGGGCTCATTGATGCTTGATTTGTCATTGTTTTTTCCTTTTTTGGTTTTGTAGACATGTCTTTTACATAGAACACCTGATTCACATCAGCAGCCAGGACGAATGGCTCGTCTTTGTACCCAATAGTGTCAAGGTCCACTGTTGTCATCCCATAATCCTTGTCAATTGTTACCCCGGCTCCGGTCATCTTCACTCATTGGCACTTAAACAAAGGGACTTTAAAATTAGGTGCATAGTATAGTTCCCAAATCTCAACTATGCGGCCATAATATGTTTGTCTTTTTCCATTTGGGTCAATGGCATCTATGCGGACACCACTGTTCTGGTTGGTGTTCCTTTTATCTTGGTCTACAGTGTAAAATATATTTCCATTTATCTCGTAGGCTTTGTACATGAGGATGTGCCATGATGGTTGTCTAGCCAACAAATACACTTGGTCATCAATACTGTCATCACCAAGAAATTTTTTTCGCAACCAATCGCCAAAAGTTTTCATATGTTCACGCATAATCCAAGCTTCATTCTTCCCTGAAAACTCAGATCGTAGGAACTTCTTGTGTACCTCGACATACGGCTCCACCATGGAGGAGTTTTGAAGAACTGTGTAGTGTGCTTTGTTGAAATAATCACCCCCGTACCGATATATGTTTTCTTCCCTAGTGTTCCTTTCCCACTAAGTCTCCCCTCGTGTTTTGATTCAGGAACACCAATCGGGTCAAGGTAGGGAATATAGTCAACACAAAACTCAATGACCTCCTCTGTCCCGTAGCCCTTGGCGATGCTTCCTTCTGGGCGAGCACATTGGTGAACATATTTTTTCAGGACTCCCATGAACCTTTCAAAGGGGAACATGTTGTGTAGGAACACAGGACCAAGAATACTAATCTCCTTGACCAGGTGAACTAGGAGGTGTTCCATGATATTAAAGAAGGATGGAGGGAAAACCAACTCAAAGCTGACAAGACACTGAACCACATCGTTCTGTAGAGCAGCTAGTTCCATTGGATCGATTGCCTTCTGAGAAATTGCATTGAGGAATGCACATAGTTTCACAGTGGCTAGACGTAAGGGTGGAGGTAGAATTCCTCTTAACGCAACCGGAAGCAATTGCGTCATAAGCACGTGGCAGTCATGAGACTTTAAGTTTAGGAATTTCTTCTCTGACACATTTATTATATTCTTTATATTGGAGGAAAATCCAGATGGGACCTTGATGCTGCTTAGACATTCAAACATGCTTTCCTTCTCTTCTTTGCTAAGAGTGTAGCTAGCAGGCTTTAAATAATGGCGTCCATCTTCTGTCTTCTCTAGATGCAAGTTATCTCGTTCTTTCATGTCTTGCAAGTCCTGTCGTGCTTCAAGCGTATCTTTGGCTTTTCCATACACACCCATGAATCCTAGCAGGTTCACACAAACATTCTTTGTCAAGTGCATCACGTCGATCGTGTGGCAGACCTCTAGGACATGCCAATAGGGTAGCTCCTAAAATATGGACTTCTTCTTCCACATGGGTGCGCGTCCATTAGCATCTTTTGGAACTGGTACGACCCCTTCTCCCTTTCCAAAGATTACCTGCACAGCCTTGACCATATCAAGTACCTCCTCTCCAGTTTAGTTGTCAGGCTTGGTTCGTTTCACTTCTTCTTTACAATGCTTTCCTTTTTCTCTGGCTTGGTGATTCTTAGGAAGAAAACGACGATGACCAAGGGACCTTTCGACATTTTTTTAGATATACACAGTCAAGGTCATCAAAATAGTGTGTGCATGCATTATATCCCATGTTTGTCTGTCCTGAAATATTACTTAGGGCAGGCCAATCATTGATTGTTACGTACAACAATGCTCGCAGGTCAAAGTGTTCCTGTTTGTACTCATCCCACACATGTACACCTGGTTTGCTCCATAAAAGCAGGAGTTCCTCAACTAAGGGCCTCAGGAAGATATCGATGTCGTTGCCAGGTTGCTTCGGGCCTTGGATCAACACAAACATCGTAATGAACTTCCGCTTCATGCATAACCATGGAGGGAGGTTGTATATACATAGAGTAACAGGCCAAGTGCTGTGACTACTACTCTGCTCCCCAAAAGGATTCATACCATCCGTGCTCAAACCAAACCTTAAGTTTCTTGCATCTTCTGCAAACTCTGGGAATTCTCTGTCAATTGCTCTCCACTGGGACCCATCAGCAGGGTGTCTCAACATGTTGTCTGCCTTACGGTCTTTTTTGTGCCATCGCAACAACTTTGCATGGTCCTTGTTTCTGAACAGACGTTTCAGGCGTGGTATTATAGGAGCATACCACATAACTTTGGCAGGGATTTTCTTCCTAGGACGCTCTTCGCCCTCAACATCGCCAGGGTCATCTCGCATGATCTTATACTGCGACGCTTTACATATGGGACATTCATCCAAACTCTCGTAGTCCTTGCCACGGTACAGGATGCAGTCATTAGGACATGCATGTATCTTCAGGATTTCTAATCCCAGAGGGCACACGACCTGTTTTGCTTCGTACGTAGTGGCAGGCAATTTGTTAGGCTTCGGAAGCATCTTTTTATTAATCTTGAGTAATTGCCCAAATGCCTTGTCGGATATGCCATTTTTTTGCCTTCCATTGTAGCAACTCCAGTGTTGTACCCAACTTATTTTGCCAATCTTTGGCGCTCGGGTATAGTAGTTTCTTGTGATCCTCTAGCATGTGGTCTAACTTAGCTTTCTCTTTTTCACTTTCACAATCTCTTTGTGCATCACGAATGACTTCACCAAGACAATCATCTTCAGAGAGTGTGTCCTCTGCCCCTGCCCCTGCCTCTTCTTCTTCTGTTTCCACCATTGCAGTATCATTGAAGTCACCATATTGAGCAATAATGTCTTCAGGGTCCAATTGCTCTTCTTCGTCTTCTTCCATCATAATTCCGGTTTCTCCATGCTTGGTCCAACAAATATAGTTTGACATGAAACCCGACTTCAACAAGTGTGAGTGAACAATCCTTGAGCTAGAATATTCCTTCAAATTCTTGCACAAGGTGCATGGACAACACATGAAATTAGCATCCCGCTTGTTTGCCTCAGCCGCTCTTAAGAAATCATGCACGCCATCAAAGAACTGTTTGGAGCGGTGATCTACATTGTACATCCAATCGCGTGTCATCGTCTGCATTATATGACCCAAAACATAATTAAATTTCTCATTTTGGTCAGAAAATGAAATAATAAAATACCAAACGAAATGTCGTCTGCATTAAAATAACATGATCGAGATGGAACACCATCATGTGTCATTTCCGTGTCATACAAATACTAATGTATGCTCTATAAAAGCCTCGACATAGCGTATGCTAAGACCACTAGCACTATAAACAAAAAACCTAAAATGCACTTCAGTAGCATAATGATCTCCCGACCAATCCCAACTAAAGCAGACAGATCATTATTCGTCTGTACAACATCGATGAGCTCCTTGAGCTGGCTTGCTGCCTCATCAGTCTTCGTAGCCTCCTCCACATGTTTAACATAATCTTCCTCCCAGTACTTGCCGCGGCATCCAGTGTCATCCCACTGAAAATAGAAAAAAATCAACACTTTAATCAAACTCATCAGGAAATATAGGTACAAATTAACCATAACCATCAAATGTGACAAAATATATAACTCACATTGCGATCTGGACACTTATAGAAGATCCGACCGTTGTTGGGACCAGTCTTTCCCACTCGGTACTCTTTCACAGTCTTTTGCATACACTTGCCACAGGTAATGAGAGGGAGGTCTGGCCTTAGTCGCTTTGGAACCCGATCAGAGGCCGAGTGTCCCGAAGCAGTTGTCATCTACTCTTTATACTCATTTTCCAAACTAGATATTATAAATTCCTTATATTCTAAACAAAGAAAATAAAACAACTAAAATTTACATTTCTCTAAAATCATCAAATGTGCCATTTAGACAACTAAAGTATTATATGTAGCTACCTTATTCATCTAAATATATAATTATTTTGAGCTCAAGTGGCATATATATAAATCAAGAACAATCCACCATAAATTCATCATTTAATAAAATCCTAAGAATCTATATTTCTCAAACTAAGCTAAACTAATCTTGAAATGTGGAACATATAATACCCTAGAAATGAAAGGTGTATACTTAGAATACTAGTTTTAGTTGCCTTGTTCAAACTATTCAAACAATGTCAAGTGAATGAAGCTTAAAATAGCAAAAAAAAGTAATAATCATAAAGAAAAATCACATATAGAACAAGAAACAATATATGTTGCGGCTAAAACATGAGAGGTTGAAGATAGTAACCTTTCAACGAGTCGATGAAGGCGTAGAAGTGATCAAATGAAGCAATGACCGAAGAGGCCGATGAAGAACAATGAAGAACACCAAGAACAAGAGCAAGAACAGAGAGGGGAAGAAATGAGCTCTCGGGCTCGGGCAAGGGGGAGGAAGAGAGTTCAAATAGAGGGGGACCTTTAGTCCCGGTCCATAGAACCAGCCGGGACTAAAGGCCAAGAATTAGCCTCGGTTTGTGCCTTAAACCGGGGTTAAATGTCTTACCCCGGTTGGTGTTACCAACTAGCCCCGGGCGTAATTTTCACCGGGATTAAAGCCGATTTTGGAAATCGTCGAAAGATGTGTTCTATAGTAGTGAATGGATCACTCACCACGTACAGGTACCATCTCAGTGGGCCATGTGGGCCTGGACCAGTTCGGCTTCTTTCTTTTCCCAATCCCAAAACCAAAAGGTAACGCATGACAATTGACAAGTGATCCTTTTTTTTTCTTTCTGGATGGATGTCCTTGGCTGGAGGAGGGAGATGAGGCTTCACAGTGTTACTGTAGCAGTGAAAGTACAAATACAGAGAAGTACTACTCGCGCTGAGCATGCACAGCGCCATGCGCGTGTTCACTTATCCGGCACGTTGGGAAACAATGCAAAAGTTGTCGTGCGATTGATCAGATCGTGTGTATATATATATATATATATTATATATATATATATATATATATATATATATATATATATATATATATATATATATATATATATATATGATGATGATGATGGAAAACTGTGGACAGGTCTGTTGTCGTCGCGGTGACAACTATATATTTACCTGTGTGTCTAGATGTTTTCACTGTTTGATCGATGCTTTCGTGCTATCACATGGTGCAGTGCATGCATATATGCCTGCATGTCCAGCTTGGATTGGATCTCTCCTCGATCTCGACCAGCTGGGTCAGACGGTGGTGGTATGTAGCCAATGCAAGTGAAGAAGACAGAGAGACGATGAAGACGCCTCCAATTCCCTTTTGGTTTCTTGTGGAGTATAGTACAGTTAGCGCGAGATCCTGTGCGAGCCCCGTGACCGGCATATACGCACGCACGTCGTGCTCTCGTGCCTGTCGTCGCGCGCGGACAGCAGGACCAGCAGGTTATATATAAAAATATATATAAATATGTCCTGGGTGACCAGCAGCAGATCTCGTTGGGAATTTTGGCGGTTTTTATCGATATAGATGTCAGGCCCTAGCTAGCTACTAGATAGCTAGTCGATCAATCATGCATCCAAGTGTTAATAATGCTGCTGCAACACGAACTAATAAATAAATAGATGGATGGATTATTCATTTCATGATCGAGCTATCAGGGAAGCCCGGCCGCAAGCAGCATCCCGGCCTGTTGATTGATCGCGCGAAGCATCATCTATTGGCCTAGCTCATATGCTAGCTGATGGATCGGAGTTCGTACGACGACCAGTTCATGACTCCATCATTGTTGTATATATAGAGATGTCTGTCCTAACCAAGATTTTGACCAGTATCAAATTATTAGTCACTCAGAGCTTAATCTATTCTATTTTTACGTAAGAAATTTCTAAAATCGGCATCCAGTTCGTGAGATTTTTAAGGTTTGACACCCTGACTCATATGTCAATAATAATGACTCAGGTTTGCCCTAATGTTTGTCCATCCTCATGCCACACACACTTTTTACGACCATCTCACGTCAATGAAGTGTGGGTTAATTAAGGCCTCTTTTAGAAAAAAAATATTTTTAGAATCTCTGTTTTTTTTCAGAAATCCATGGAGATATTATTTGAATGCCGGTTTTTAGTTAATTATGGAGGGTTTCTATCTATGGGTTTACCTTCTCCTTAGCTTGCTTCCAAATTAGTCCTAAGAGAGGGTGAGAGTGAAGTATTTTTTTTTCGCGAACAAGAGAGTGAAGTATTTAGCTAGGGGTAGATGACACGGGAGTAGTATATCAGCGACGAGGGTAAGGGATCTGCAGGGTTTGTCAAGTGCAAGGGGTTTATCTAAACAGTGAATTATCTATCACATGTCATTTACCATGATTTAGTCCAATTAGTGTTTAAATGTGATTGATGGCCAACGAATTTTAGCGGTCTACCACTATATATAGCATTTACACAAAATTCAAACAAGCTAAACAACCATTTAGGCGAGAAGGGGGGCTCCAAATCCACACCAGCATTAAGTCCTTAGGAGAACGATATGAGATGACTGAAACATTGAGGACCGGTGGTCGAAAAGGAATGGTGCAAGGATATTTTGTTGTAATATTGCAGATATAAATGACATGCTTTCAACATATTTAAATTAATGAAATAATATAATTCCGAATATAACAAGCAAATTACTTAGAGCATAACCAAAAATAGATGTGACATAAACAAACCAGATCATTTCTAAAGCTTGTATAAAAGAAATACAATTACATCATATCAACATTTATCATGGTTATTAGATGAAGAAGGCAGATTAAAGACATAAACATATTTGTTTATAAATAATTGCTCTCAAAATAACAGGTTGTTGCACTAAGCAGCCTTCCAATGCATGTTCGTGATCACTGATCCTTGACTAACGTGATAGCCCTTCTTATCAAAATAACAGGTTCTAGATTAAAAAAATTAAGTTCCTAGAAAAATAGTAATATAACTAGAAAAATAAGTTACAAGATTAGTACAGTAAGATCACAAGTTACGCAGGTTATATGCTCACAGGATTAACCAACTGATCAACTAATAAACTATTCAAATTAATAGATAAATTTATAGGAGAATAATTAAACAATACTGAAAGGAATCAACACTCTAGAACCTGGCTATGACATTGTCTCACTACACCGCCTTATATCATTGAACAATAAATTAACTTGCCCAATAGTGCAACCACACCCAAGTTATAGAAACTAGCAGATTGCCCAAATAAATATCTCAATTGTAAACCGAACAGGGCAATGAGTAACTCACAACTTGTAGATTGTCTACGTGGGAAGACAAGCTCAGGCGAACAAGAAGTTCTGTTTCAAAAAACCAATTCCACCGTTCAAGTCTGAGCTTGCACGACGGAGATACTAGAGCCGTTGTCGAAGATAAGGGAGACCCAACCCGAGGAGTAGAGGTACACCGTGTAGCAGGGAGCCCAAACATCGGGCCAAGGTCGTCAACAACTAGACCATCATCTTGCAACACTACAAGAATCCTGCTAATTCGCGATGAACTTTTTTCACCATGGATCAGCAAAAAATCATCACCAAACAACATATGTGATGATTTTAGATATTTTCACAGATTGAGCGTCATCGATTGACCTCCGTGATGTTTTACCTAAAATCATCACGGATTAACAAAAATGGTGATGATCTTAAATCATCACAGTAGAGACCAAGACCTAGTTAGCCCATCCTAAGTCAATTTGTTGTGACGAAAAAAAACATCACGGGTGAATTGCCACGTCATTATGAAGGCTTACATGGATGCTTACGTGGATAGGCACCTCAGCCCATCTATTAATGGATCGAAATATAAAATGGGCCAATTTTTAGCCCAATTTCAACTATTTTCGTAGTTCTTTTTCCAACCATTTTAGCAGCCCATTTTCAACCATTTTCACAGCCCAGTTTCATCCATTTTGTGAGCCCAGTTTAAGCCAAGCCCAATTTCAACATCAATTACAACCCATTAGAATCCTAATTTCGTCATCAATTATAGCTCATATACACAACCCTTCTCACACATACAACACATATACACAACCCATAATAATGCTAATAACTGTATAACACATCAAATAAATAATATTTTGCTTCCATCCAAACAACATAGCATATAAATTCATCATATTACAATAGTTTTCATTCAACATCTTACCAACTTTAGACTTTATAACAAACACAAATTCCAATAAGTACATACAACTCTAGCAACTTAATCCATGTCGCTCTAGTTGCAAAAGGCATGCAACCAGCAGCAACAACAACAAAATGCAAACATCAGTTGCGACAAAATACCACCAGAAGCAAAAGATATACCATATATAGGTTAACTTGGTCAAAATTGACTTGACACAAGTTAACAACAACAAAATGAATGAAGAAAGTAAAATATAACACCATGCATGTCATAACTTGGTCGAACTTGACTGAGCAAACGATCAAGTTTTGCTGCCATCTCAGCTTGAGTCATCTTCGTCTCCTCTCAATCCATAATCCTTGCCTGCTCACCTTCTTCTACTTTCTTTGTCAAATCAGCAACTTGTTCGCGAAGCTGACAATTTTCCCTTTCCTTTGCTTCCGGTTCTGTTGGGGATATGACCTCGGCATATCCCCAGGGACCTTCTTGGGCTTGCCGACCAGGAGACGGCCCAGCCTACGAGGCCTTGCAGCACGCGACTAGCCCGATCATCTATAGATCTTGTAACCTGATATACAAGATCAATCTAGCCACCAGAACATAGGACATAGGGTATTACGGCGGTTTGACGTCCCGAACCTGTATAAATCGCCATGTCTACGCTCTCTGTGTTATGCTTGATCGTCGTCACCACAGCTCCGCCTAACAATCTACAACCGTGGGGTATCCCCTAGGTAGACTGCGACGCATATTTTGTCGACAAGTTCTGCTTTGTTTTTCTGCTCACTGGATCTAGGTCGGGCATTCTTGAACCCCACATTCTGCAAGAACTTATTATTCTTGGTGTTCTCAGCAAGCACCTCACCAACAACCTGAGCGACAGACTTGAATTCATCACCTTTTGTTGGTGTAGACAACTTTTTTTCCATTTGCATCTAGCAAGCAAGTAGCAAACAAGGTTGGTGATGAGAGAATTAAAAAATAACATTACAAAGAATAAAGTCTCAAAGTTATCTTACAATAGTCTCCTGTACAGTAGGGGCGTAGCATTTTTTTTTCTTGCTGTAGTGGAACTCTTTGAACAAATCAAATGCATCAAGTTCTTCATCATTGTATTTGTCTCCCTAAAATCATATTCATCAGTTCCAACATGAATTAGGGATCCCCAAAAATAGGACAAAATCATGCATACAAATAGAGAATTAGGCATGCACATATATGAAAACTACTGTTTAGATAAGAAAAAAGTAGCAGTAGTTCATGTTGAACAAAACAAAATCTAACACTTTTATCCATAAAGAACTATAGGGACTGTTTTCTGTAAACACCAACATAAGGGACTAGTTATGCCCCTGTCATAGATAACAATTCTTTATCCATATACTCTTTGTCAAAACCCACTTAGCCAAAAAAGTTTAGTTAGATCTCTAGTTTGTAGCGCAAAGTTAATCGTCAGGTTTTCATACCAGAGCACTCAAACTACAAGAGGCTGTAAAAATACATAGAAGTCCTTCCTAGGTGATTTCGGACCTGGAATAAGCAAAGCCATCATAAAGTTTGATTCCTCCATGCACTGCCATGGTGCTAGGTTGTATGGCACAACAAGCACAACAACATGTTATATTTTGTGTTCTTTTCTGAAAAAGGATTGAACCCATCAGTAGCTAGGCCAAGTCTAAGGTTTCTTGCATCCTTTGCAAAATCTGGATATTCACGGTCAAAATCTTGCCATGCCTCACCATCAGTTGGGTGGCTCATATTCTTCTCAATGGGCTGTCGTTTTAACTTGTGCCATTGTGCCACTTCTAATGCTTCTTTGGTCAAAAACATCCTCTTTAGCATAGGTGCCAATGGAAAATGCCGCAACACTTTTTGTGGAATCTTCTTTCTTTCTACATCTTTCCATATCGACAGACTACAAACCGGACAATTGTCATACTTTTTATATTCCTTTCTGAACAACACATAATTATTGTAGCACACATGTATTGATTCATACCCTAGACCTAGTTCCTTTAAATACCCTTTGCTTCATCATATGATTTTGGGAGTGTATTGCATTCTAGGAAAGCATCAGCCAATATCTTCATGTGTGCAGAAAAAGCAGAATTGTTGATTCTATATAATGACTTCATATGAAGAAGCCTTGCCACAAAAGAGAACCTTGAATATTTAGAACATCCAGGGTAAAGTTCACGCGTTGCCACTCTCATGATAGTTTTTGAAAATGACTCTTTATTACAAGGTTCCTCAGTACCAACTTGATTTTCTACATCTGGTCTTGTCTGTGCTGCTGCATTCTGTAGGTCTCGTAAAATTCCTTCTAAATGATCACCATGGTTATCATCCTATGTTACACCTACCCCATGTGTAGAACCATCATCATCTTCATGCATATCAATAGGATGCTCAATAACATTGACATCTAAGCTCTCTCCATGATGAATCCACCAAGTATAAGTAGTTTCCATACCATTCATCAATATGTGCTTCTTTACAACAACATGTTTTTGGTACTTTTGATTAAGTCATCTGCTAGAGGAGCATGGGATTTCAACATTTTCATTAAATTTTCCCTGAATGAAACTCATAAACTCTTTGACACCATCAATGTATCCAGGGGAAAATAGTCTGATGTGCACCCAACTTCTATCCATCTAATCAAACATTGTTTGATAAACCACAGTGAGCAAATTGCACTAATTAAAATGCTACATCCAACAAAATAAAAAAAAGAGAGAAGAGTTATACCTTGATTGTCAGCAAATGTTCAGGTGAGGCGGATGTGGATCTCCTTGGAGAGGAAGCAGGTGCTCAACGATTAAGGATTTCAGGCGTGGGAGTTCGCTGAAAGGTCCTTGTGTGATTTTGGTAATTGAGTGACAACTTAGGTGAACTAATATGTGTTTAAGTGCTATATACACAGGAGATTAGTTCACAGGTGATTGTGTGATGAAGGAGCTTAATTGCACATGAGACATGACATGGAGTCATGTGACCAAGGTGGAGAAGATCAAGATGAGGCTTGGCTTAATGGACCGGTTGCAAGTGTGAAGGGTGTTGACACAAAAAGCGTCAGGATCTGCGAACACCTCGGGCTTATACCCGAAATTCGATATCCGAGGGTGTGCCAGTCGATTTGACCAGTTAATCGACAAGGACGATAACTAGAACGAAATCTGAACAGGGCAACAGCGATACGCCCGGATGCCAAGACTCAGACTTGATCAGGATAACTAGAGCAGAGCTGAACGAGACAACAACGATGCGCCCGGATGTCAAAGCTCAGAGGTGCTCCCACGCAGAACTTACAAGGATTTGACGGAGATCAAGGTGATGCAGCCCGTCGAAGCTTGAAGAACTCGTAGATAAACTAAGACTAATGCAAAAAGGATAAATTGCAGTAAAAGTAAGATAAGAGTAAATTGATTTGATTTGATATGATTGATATCTTTACACGCAGCCCTTGGGCACATATTTATACTCCCGCATGGAGAGTTGTACAGAGACACGACTCGTACCTTTCCTAAACAAAACTCCTACTTTAAAGGAAATAACTAACTCGCGTAGGAGTCAGATCCAAATAACAATATTATTTTCCTAAACAGACACCCCTATTTTAATGGAAACAAACGACTCGTGCAAGAGTCGGACTCAAACTACTATAACAATACTGGTATAAAATCACCAGTTTCCTTATGTCTTTTCCTCGATGAAAACTTTCCATCGACAGATTCCTTCAATCCGTGACTTCCTTCTTTAGCCACCGGTAATCCTCTGCTGACGTCAAACGCTAAGTCACCCTGTGCTCATCGGCACTCCATGCCCATTGGCATCGGCAATACTTCCCGACCGGCAACCTTGTACCGGTAACTTGTCTTCACCAATCAATCCTTATCAGCAATCGGCATCGGCAACATCTCCTCATCGGCAATCGGCACCAGCAACTTTGCAGCTCGGGCGACTTGACTTCACCAATTAATCCTTATCGGCAAGAATCATCTAGCCTCCATCGGCAACAAACTTGTCTCCCACTGCATTCTTACTTATCGGCAAATTCGACTGATAACTTTCCGATGCCGATAGAAAACAGTCACCGATCAACACAAGTGTTAGTTCATTTGACACGTGCCAAAAAAGGGTGTCAACACATGCCCCCCAATTTCGGAGTGTATAATATTTTACGCGCCAAAATTCTCTCTACTGTAGCCATTCCTTCCGAGATAACTGCACAACTTCCTCGATCTTCGTGCGCAGAACTGCAATTTATTAATAAAATTCCTCGACTATAGCACAAACAGTTGCAAATCCAATCATATCTCCTTGATTATCGCGCACATCCACTGCAGGCCTCTCCACATTCCTATACAGTACGAGCAGAAACTCCAAAATACCCTTGACCTAGGTCTATAAAAGTTACCACGATCCAACTTACTTTTTACCCTAGGCCCACTTTCACTTTTCACCTGTCTTCGTCTTCAACCTCCGGCGCCGTCTCCGAAGAACAGCCTTTCGAGCTCAAGCAACAGTACTCTCCCCAAGCCAAATACGAACCGCAAGAACTCCCTCAGCTCCAATGGCGATCCACGTCGACGTCCCCAAAGTAAATCAATCTCTCCCTTACTCTGTCTTCTGCAAGTTCCTTTCCCTTATGAATTTTGCAATCTTTTCGCCTTTTCTTTCTTTGATCCTTCTTTCCTCTTTCAAAACCTAGGAACTATACAACAGAGTAGTAATCCCTATCGAGCAATCCAATTTCAACTGCTTAGGCCCAATGGGAAACCCAGATCCCATCAATTTGATCAACGTAGAAGCCAACCACATCCCCTTTAAATCTGAGTGCTTCAACTTAGGGTTACGGAAGGATGCTTTCTGTTCATAGCCCAAACCAACCAAGGGGTGGAAGAACTGGTACCTTAGGGTAATTAGAACACAACAGGTTTATTGGGGAGAGCGCAATCTAGACCAATGTATCAGATCTCCATTGCCGATATGGAGAAGAACGAAAACATGATGATAGCGGCTTCTTACTTCTGGTCTGACACCATGAATGCCTTTTTATTCAGACATGGACCAGCCACTCCTACCCTTGCCGATGTGCATATGCTGACCGGCCTGGATGTCTCTTCTGCCGATGTCTCAGCCCTGTTCCATAGGAAGGCTGAATATAAGGTGAACACGCGGAACATCGGCGGTTGGACCGGTTATATCTAGGAGTACCAAAAGACCGGATCGGTAGGCCAAAGAGAGCATGCCCTCTTTCTGAATATGTGGCTAGAAAAATTCATCTTCCGTGGCAGAGCAGTCGGACCTACCACCATGCATCTTCCAGCAGCAGAACTCCTTGCCGATGGAACAAGACTCCCTCTCGGCCGATATCTTCTCGGATCGGTATACCACCTCCTGCACCAAGTATCCAAGAAACTTTTGCTAGGTGAGCCCATCGGCAACCTTGGAGGTCCCTGGTGGTTCATAAACATGTGGTTAAATGCACACATGTACAAGGTTCTTCAATTTGACCTGTTCAACCAGCAATTCCCAAGGGACATATCAGAAGATTACGAATATGGGGATGATGAATCGGCAACTCGTCCGCCACTCAATTTCGGCGAGGCCACCATAGTACTGCCAGGAACCGATGCAGATGCAGACCAGTTTGGCAGATTCTTCCAAAAGTTCTACAACAGAATCCCTGCTGCAGAACGGCTTTGGTGGCCTTACATCGACAAGGACAACCGATTCCCCTTGCTATTCAACCTTACCGATGGGAATGTGCCTCAGAATGAAGTGATCATGAAGGCCAACATTGTTCCCCGAGCCATTCCAGTTAATATTTTCGGAACTGGGAAGAATGCTCCTCCATCCTTTGAATTCTATTACCCATCGGTAGCGGCAAGATAACTGGCATTTGGCCAACTACCGATGAAGCTCTGTTATGCCAAGGTTGTAAAACCAAGACAAATCATCTCCAGCGCCATGGACTAGAACAAAGTCATCAATCTACCTCCCGATGCCGACATATCAGACATTGACCTATCCTCCTGGGCACCGACTTCTTTTATCATAGAAGAATACAAGTTTTGGTGGCAAGAATGGAGACATCAATTGTTTGCTAAGTCATCTCACCATTATCAGCATTTGATCGACGCCGACTATGCCATTCCCGATGATGCGGTAAGCTTTAGTCCAATGCATTCCTTATTATTTACCTCTATCATCGGTATCTAACCTTCTTGTTTAACAGGCTGACGATCCGATCCCCAAAATAAGCAGGAGTGGCAAGCCTTTCCATGTCCGAGTGATGAGCCCAATATCAATTATCGGCCACAATGCTCCCACACTAGCGGCCACAATGCTCCCCAACTTCTGCTGCCGATGCCCCCCAGGCCTCACCAAAACGGGCTGGTTCTCCCACTGCTACACCAAAGAAGAAACGACTGAGGCGAGCCACTCCAGCCACCGATGCACCAACAGCAGAGCCATCATCGGCTCCTATCTCTGATCATCCACTGGATGATGCCCTTAATCAGGAGATAACACCACCCGTTGCAACAACGGAGGTGACATCAGCGTCGGCACCTTCACCGACTGAAATCCCTGATCAGGGAGCGGTATCATCGCCACAGGAGCCGATCACAACAGTAGAGACAACGCCAGCAACAGCACCAACAGCGCCAACCGCTTCTCCAACAGAAGCGTGCTCATCGGCAACTGCTGCCGATCTCCAGGATGAGGCTGTACCAGCCGACATGCCAAGTCCCAGGCAAGAAGTCTACTTCAAGATGGTAAGTCGGTTACCTAAAAATTTGCAGTATAACCTTACGATCGGCACATCTTAACTTCTTCTTTCTCAGGCCCAAGACTCCCCAGACAACCTATTTTCCTTCGGCGTCAACATCCAGGACGAGGATGAGAACCAAGAAGCCTCCGCTTCAGCAGATAGCCTATTCTCCTTCGCCGTCAATCCTCCCGATGAAGACGAAGATGAAGAAAGCTCTGCTCCAACTTTATCGGCGGAGGTCAAACTCAAGCTTGAAGCACTGCTTTCTCTGCTGCAACAAGACACATCCCAGCTTGTCCAAGACTCTACTGCAGCAAAGATAGCTTTCAAGAACATCCAAGGCCACCTCTCTGCCGATACAGAAGAGATCCTCTTCCAGGCAGCATTCCTCGAGAGCCGCCAACTCCAATACCAACGGATCTCACGCCGCCTTGCCGATAGGAATGCCCAGTCCAAGCTTACAGAGTAGATGCTCAAGTTCAAGCAAATTGCCGATGAGAAGCATAAGAGCATCGGCCAAGTAGAAGCCTCTGGCACTAACCTTGAGCAAGAAATAGTTCACCTATCGGCAAGGAGGGAAGAGCTGTAGGCCGAATTAAGAAAGGTTGAAGAAGCTTTGAACATAGCTAACCAGAAGAAAGCTCATCTGCCCTATACCGTTAAAGCTCTTCGACAAGAAAGGGACACAAATGCCCGACAAGCAATCGCGCTGAAGAAGAAGATCAAGCCGATCGAAGGGTCTGCCGACGCCGATGCCAAGGAGATGGAGGAAATAGAGCAAATTCGCCTGCGTGCGATATCAGCCATCCAATCCTTGTTGTAATTTATTACAATTCATCATATCGGCAAATGTAACATTGCCACTTGATTTTGCTCTAATATAATGTCAGTACGCTTTTATCGATGTATTATAACTTTCTCTTTCATCGGTATTCAAACGAGCACGCTATGCGTCTACCCAAATACTAGGGTAATATTTCTTCAAGTATTTACCATTGATTGCTCTAGAGAATGCAACTCCTTCGAGAGTTTCTAGAATATAAGCATTACCAGGAGCAGACTGTTTTACCCGATAAGGACCTTCCCAATTAGGAGACCATTTTCCAAACTTAGAACTCTTAGTCCCAATCGGTAAAATCAACTTCCATACCAGATCACCATCGGCAAATTCCTTTACCTTGACCTTTTTGTCATACCATCTGGCAACCCTTTTCTTATTCTCTTCAATACTAATCAAAGCCCTCAACCGATGACTTGCTAATTCTTCCAATTCATCCTTCATAAGAATAGCATAATCATCGGTCGTCAACTGATCTTGAAAAGATAATCACCTGGAACCAGTTTTAATTTCCCAAGGCAGGACAACATCGTGTCCATAGACCAACTGATACGGCGAAACTTTGGTTGCACCATGACAAGCCATCCGATACGACCATAGGGCTTCATTCAACACCACATGCCACCTTCTAGGGTTCTCTTCAATTTTGCGTTTGATAAGCTTAATAACTCCCTTATTAGTTGCTTCAGCTTGACCGTTAGCCTGAGCATAATAAGGAGAAGAATTCAATACCTTGAACCCCATACTAGCAGCAAACTCATCAAATTCTCCCGATGTGAACATGGTTCCTTGATCGGTAGTAATAGTTTGAGGAATACCGAATCGGTAAACAATGTGTTCTTTTACAAAATCCACCATGTTTGCCGATGTTACTTTCTTCAAAGGAATCGCCTCAACCCATTTTGTGAAGTAATCAGTAGCAACAAGTATAAACTTATGCCCCTTACTTGACAGTGGATAAATTTGACCGATAAGATCAATAGCCCATCCTCTAAACGACCAAGGCTTGATTATAGGATTCATTGCCGATGCAAGTGCCCTCTGGACATTACCAAACTTCTGACAATCTTGGCACCCTTTAAAATAGTTGAAGCAATCTTCAAGAATTGTCGGCCAATAATATCCATTCCGTCTAATCATCCATTTCATCTTGAATGCCGATTGATGTGCTCCACACACACCTTCATGGATTTCTCCCATCAACTCTTTTGACTCCTCTTTACCAAGGCATTTGAGCAAGACTCCATCAATCGTCCGATAATACAATTCATCGTCGAAGAGCACATACTTGGTAGCTTGAAACCTCAGACGCCTTTCAACCTTCTTAGACGGATCTTTTAAGTAATCGGCAATTTCCTTTTTCCAGTCATCGACAACTGTTACCGATGTCATGACTTCTTGAATTGGCTGATACCCTGAAGCATTCTGTGCTAACCGATTGGCCTCTTCGTTATGCAACCTAGGAATATGCTCAAGGCGGTACTCTTTGAATTCCTTCAATAATCGTAAACACCTCTCATGGTGTGCAATCAACACTTCACTTTTGCATTCATATACTCCAGTCAGTTGATTGATCACCAACATAGAGTCGCCAAAGATTTCAACGGCATCGGCACACACTTCTCTGAGTAATTCCAACCCTTTTATTAAAGCTTGATATTCAGCCTGATTGTTTGTCGATGTAGCAACAATCGGCAACGAGATCTCATACCTCCGTCCTCGGGGTAAAATTAAGAGAACACCGATACCTGCTCCTTCCTTACACATAGAGCCATCAAAGAACAAAGTCCAAGGAGCAATCTCCACAGAACTTACCATATTGCAATGCTGCGTAACAAAATCAGCCATCACCTGACCTTTCACTGCCTTAGCCAATTCATACCTTAAATCAAATTCTGAAAGTGCCAGAATCCACTTGCTGATTCTTCCACTTAATATTGGCATTGACAGCATATACTTAACCACATCATCTTTGCAGATAATAGTGCATTCAGCCGACAATAAATAGTGCCTCAATTTTATGCAAGAGAAATATAAACATAAGCATAATCTCTCTATGGCCAAATACCTGGTTTCAGCATCCACCAGTCTTCTGCTCAAATAATATATCACACGTTCTTTTCCTTCAAATTCTTGAATTAAGGCTGATTCGATAATGCCATCATCGGCAGACAAATACAATCTGAAAGGCTTCCCGTGTTGAGGTGGAACCAAGACTGGAGGGTTCACCAAATATTTCTTGATCTCCTCCAAAGCTAACTGTTGTTCTTCTTTCCATATAAACTCTTGATCGGCTTTCAGCTTCAGCAACGGACTAAAAGATTTAATCTTACTAAATAAATTGGATATAAATCTTCTAATAAAATTAATTTTGCCGATCAAAGATTGCAGCTCAGTCTTGTTTGTAGGAGCAACCACTTTGTTAATCGCATCAATAGATTTTCTGCCGATCTCAATGCCTCTTTGATGCACCATAAAACCCAGAAACTGACCTGCCGATACACCAAATGCACATTTGTTAGGATTCAGCTTCAACCCATGCTCCCTTGTGCATTCCAATATTTTTCGCAAATCGGCAAGATGCTTCCAAAAATCTCCGGACTTAACCACTACGTCATCAATATAGATTTCGACTATCGTGCCGATATACTTATGAAAGATGAAATTCATTGCTCTCTGATAAGTAGCACCGGCATTCTTCAAGCCAAAAGTCATGACAAACCATTCAAATAAACCGACATGATCTGGACATCTGAAAGCAGTCTTGGATATGTCTTCTTCAGCCATGAATATTTGATTGTATCCAGCATTGCCATCCATGAAGCTAATGATTTGATGTCTAGCAGCAGCATCAATCAGCAGATCGGCGACGGGCATCAGGTAGCCATCCATCGGTGTAGCCTTGTTAAGATTCCTGAAATCAATACAAACACAAAGTTTTCCATTTTTCTTGTAAACAGGAACCACATTAGAAATCCATTCGGCATATCGGCATTGCCGAATAAACCCAGCTTCAATTAACTTTGTAATTTCATCCTTAATGTCAGGTAAAATATTAGGATTTCATCAGCGTGCAGGTTGCCGATGTGGTTGGAAACCAGACTTAATAGGTAATTGATGTTCGACTATCGATCGGTCTAAACCAGGCATTTCCGTATAATCCCAAGCAAAACAATCCTTATATTCCTTTAATAAATCGGTTAACTGTTGTTTACATTGGGAATCTAAATTAGCACTAATAAAAGTAGGCCTATGTTTACTACCATCGCCGATGTCTATCTCAAGTAAATCATCGGCGGATGTGAAACCCTGTCCCAGTTTTCCATCATCAGCGAACCGATCCATTAAAACTCTTCTTCAGGACCGACTGCTTGGATCGGTGTAATACGATAATCGGCAACTTTGAGGAACTCCGTGTCCCAAGCTTCACCTGATATGCATCTGGTTTGCTCATAAGTTTCCGATTCCGCCGACGCAACGATCGATGGGGTCTCACTTCGGACGACTTCAATTTTGTCTCCGATCCATTGCACAAGGCTCTGATGCATGGTGGAAGGAATGCAACAATTGCCGTGGATCCAATCCCTTCCTAGGAGCAAGTTATAGGTGCCTTTGCCACTGATTACAAAAAATGTTGTCGGCAAAGTTTTACTGCCGATGGTTAAGTCAACACATACGGCTCCCATAGCTGTAGACACATTGCCTTCAAAATCTTTGAGCTTCATGTCTGTTTTGACTAAATCTTGGTCGCCTTTCCCAAGCAACCTGAACATGACATATGGCATTATGTTTATCGACGCGCCACCATCCACCAACATCTTGGTCACGGGCTGCCCATCCACTTTGCCTTTAACGAACAAAGCCCTTAGGTGCTGCCTTTCATCATCGGCAGGCTTCTCAAAGACAGCTGCCATCAGATCCAAGACCAATTGCGCCATCTGTGCAGTTTCTTCATCATCGCTGACAGGTGCCATGAACTCCATCGGCAATATGACAACCATATTGATTTCTGCCGATGGATCCCTGTCCTTGCGCTTTGGCCTCCACTGCTTTTCCCTTGGAGGATTTTCACTACCATATAGGTCGCCTTGGCGATCGCGCTGGATTCTCCTTTTCTGAGTCTTTGTTAGACCCTTAGGGCACCATTGGGGAAGTTTAGTTTTCCAGACAGGCTGGTGCTGCATCTCATTATTTGCATCGGCACCACTCTTGATGTTTGGATCTCTGGAGAATATTTCTTCATCAGGCACCCTTGCGTTGGCCATCTCCTCAAGCTCCTCTTGATCAACACGCCTGCCAAGCCTGCTATGCGCGCTGAGCTTGCCCCCCAGTCGGTCGTGTGCCGATTTCTTCTCTCTGAGCGGCCTAGCATACCTGGGCATCCGATCATCAAAACAAGGTTTCTTACCTGACCGATCGGCAGTGTAGCACCCATTGCATTCAGGGCAATTATCGGCAGTAGGTAGCTTGATGCTTTCCTCCCAACAGTGAACAAAGAAGGGGCATTTCCAGTGGCCCTTATGCCGAAGCCACTCTTGATGCTCTTCTTCTTCTTGCCGATATCGCTCCTTTTGAGATTGCCGATACTCTTGTCTTGGCCGCTTATGCGTGATTACAACTCCAGGAGCCCTCTTGGCACTGCTACTTACATCGGCAACTTTCTTGCCCTTTCTGTCATCGGCAAACCTCCTTTCATCATGCTCAGTTACCTGATGGTTAGAATCTACCGATGCGTTCTTCCAGGCAGCTTCTGATGTCAGCACTTTAGTTTTTCCACTAGTCTCCACCATATTATTTGGAAACGGGTGCTGATCAATCTTCATCGGTTTCTGGACTTTAGAATTTTCTAATTTGATGCGTCCAGATTCAATCTCTGACTGCAATTGCTGCCTGAATACCTTGCAGTCATTGGTACTGTGAGAAGTCGCATTGTGCCATTTGCAGTACCTGATCTTCCTGAGCTCCTCGGCCGATGGAATTACTTGGTTAGGCGCCAACTTGATTCGCCCTTCTTGAAGTAATAAGTCAAACATCCTATCGGCCTTGGTGATGTCAAAGGTAAACCTTTCAGCTTCCTTCTGGCCAAACGGACAAGACACAGATTTCCTATCCTTCACCCATTTGGCCGCACCAATGCTTAGCTCTTCATCTGACCCAGAATCTTCTTCTTGCCCGATGAAGGTCACCTTCTTATTCCAAGTTTTCCTGGGTTCAAAGGTTTTGATATCTTGATCGGCAATCCTTTGCACCAGATGGCTTAGACTTTCAAATTCTTGTGACACATACTTATCTTTGATATGCGGCAGTAGTCCTTGGAAAGCCAAATCTGCTAGTTGTCGATCATCATGTACCAGGCTATAACACTTGTTCTTTGTGTCCCGCAGCCTCTGGACAAAGCTATCCACCGATTCGTCATTGTGTTGCCTCAATTTGACCAAATCGGTAAGCTTCTTTTGGCACGCTGGAGTGACTAATTAATGCTTGATTTAAAGCAGAATTAACCATCTCTTGTAACTTACCAGGATTGGCGTCATACTTGACCTGCCGTGGCAACGGCGGATCTTGCTTCTGGATTGCCTCGCCGCTCCTGCTTAGGCTGAAGGATTTCAAATACAACTACTTGTACTCCTCCATAGCCCGCTCCATGGCCAACCTCTGATCATCTTTTAGATCGGCCTCGGAGACTTCAATAACGTTCCTTTGGTTAACATCGGAGTTATCACCCATGATAGATGTATAATTTGTATAATCGGGTCCCACCGAGCGTGCCAAAAGAGGCGTTGACACAAAAAGCTTCAGGATCTGCGAACACCTCGGGCTTATACCCGAAATTCGATATCCGAGGGTGTGCCAGTCGATTTGACCAGTTAATTGACAAGGACGATAACTAGAACGAAATCTGAACAGGGCAACGGCGATACGCCCGGATGCCAAGACTCAGACTTGATCAGGATAACTAGAGCAGAGCTGAACGAGACAACAGCGATGCGCCCGGATGTCAAAGCTCAGAGGTACTCCCACGCGGAACTTACAAGGATTTGACGGAGATCAAGGTGATGCAGCCCGTCAAAGCTTGAAGAACTCGTAGATAAACTAAGACTAATGCAAAAAGGATAAATTGCAGTAAAAGTAAAATAAGAGTAAATTGATTTGATTTGATATGATTGATATCTTTACACGCAGCCCTTGGGCACATATTTATACTCCCGCATGGAGAGTTCTACAGAGACACGACTCGTACCTTTCCTAAACAAAACTCCTACTTTAAAGGAAATAACTGACTCGTGCAGGAGTCAGACCCAAATAACAATATTATTTTCCTAAACAGACACCCCTATTTTAAAGGAAACAAATGACTCGTGCAAGAGTCAGACTCAAACTGCTATAACAATACTGGTATAAAATCACCAGTTTCCTTATGTCTTTTCCTCCATGAAAACTTTCTATCGGCAGATTCCTTCAATCCGTGACTTCCTTCTTTAGCCACCGGTAATCCTCTGCTGACGTCAAACGCTAAGTCACCCTGTGCTCATCGGCACTCCATGCCCATCGGCATCGGCAATACTTCCCGACCGGCAACCTTGTACCGGTAACTTGTCTTCACCAATCAATCCTTATCAGCAATCGGCATCGGCAACATCTCCTCATCAGCAATCGGCACCAGCAACTTTACAGCTCGGGCGACTTGACTTCACCAATTAACCCTTATCGGCAAGAATCATCCAGCCTCCATCGGCAACAAACTTGTCTCCCGCTGCATTCTTTCTTATCGGCAAATTCGACTGATAACTTTCCGATGCCGATAGAAAACAGTCACCGATCAACACAAGTCTTAGTTCATTTGACACGTGCCGAAAAACGGTGTCAACAAAGGGCAGGTGAGTGATGCTTGGCGACGATGGACCAACACAATGGTGAAGAGCATGTGAGGTCAAGATCGATGAACCAATACGGTCACGTGATGATATGAAGTGGATCATATCATTTGGTGTTAGGTTGGTGCATGTGTTGCATCAACATTGGAAGATGGAGATGGAATGGAATGCACAAGGCAAAGGTATAAACTTGTAGGGCATTTCATTTCACTGGTCATTGGTGTGTAGAGAAGTATATGACCGGGTTTAGGATAGATAGTTGTACTATCAAGAGGGGCATACTTGTTTGCATATCGGTTATCTAGTGCCACTTGGAGCGATATAACTTTGTGATGCATTAGGATCGAGTGGCGTGGTGAGAGCAAGTGAAAAATGCTTTGAAACTGATTTTGAAAATGCTAACACACATGCACAAGGTGGTGGACACATTTGTGTTAGCACTTGAGAAAGCAAGGAAGAAGTTTGGAGGAGTCGCGGCTGAAAACCGAGCTCCGAATGCTATGGTGTGTAGGGTCCGGGCCATTGCTAAGTGCGCCCGGAACCTAACCCTAGGTCTGGACAAAGCTGTGAGGTCCGGTCGCTGGTCCGGACACAGGGGCTTGGGCAGTCCATACCAATCGCTGTGCGTCCGGCCACCCACCCCCCTGTCTGCGTTGTACTGAGCAAGGAGGTCCAGACGCTGTTCGTCATCCGGACGGTGAACTCTGGATGAGCGTGCGGAGGAAAAGTGCTCTTGGGGAGCTCTCTGATCAGGTCCAAACGCACAGAGCATTGGTCCGGAGACGAGTCCGAACGCGTCCAGAGGACACGTGGCAGCGATCGGCGCAGCGTGCCAACGGTCGGTTCAAACGGCTAGAAGGTCCGGACCCTCAGTGCACGAGCGTCAGAACCTGCATCCGGAGGTTGTGTAGGAAGCCCAATGACTGGGCAAAACGGCTAGTTTATGGGGGGAGCTTATAAATACCTCTTGGTCAGCCCTTAGGGCTGGTTGAGCACCTTGGGGTTGTGTTACCCTTAGTGTGCTTTGTGAAGGAGCGCTCTAACTCACTTGTGCTTGCAAGAGTGCGATTCGATTGCGAGTGAGTGATCTCTAGTGCGTTGCTTTAAGAGATAGCTTTCTGTGGCACTAGGTGATCGTGTTGCAAGCTCATGGTGCTTGTTACTCTTGGAGGTTGCCACCTCCTATACGGCTTGGTGGTTGTGGCTCCGTCGAAGCCCGCAAGAAGATTGTGCGGCGCTCCGGAGAAGTGCTTGTGAGGGGTGTTGTGCTCGCCCCGCGGGAGATCGCGAAGAGCAACTCTAGTTGAGCATGTCTGTCGATGGGATATCCTATAGGGTACTCATAGACCGGCCTACCTGAGCCTTGGGCCATCATCACTCGACCCACGAAGGAAGACAGACGAGTAAGACCGAATTCTACTCGGTAAGGACGACAGGACCGAAGCACCGCTTAGGGCTCTAAGTTTGTAACCGAGTAGGATTAGAACAACCCTTGGCTAGTCCCTGGACTATAAAGGGTTGGTGAGGGTATCACCCAAAAAACATCTGAACATACTACGCAATACCCGATACGTACAGCGACATACAACACATTGTATTACGAGATCAGAGCAATAACAAGTGATCCAACTAGACGTAGGGTTGTTACTCGACTGTGTCGAGGGCTTCAACTAGTATAAACCGTGTGTCCCTACGTGTCCAACCACCAAGGTTTCATTATTCACCGAGGCACGAACAACTGCGAACACATGGTGGATAAGTACCCATGTATGTTCAGTTTTGATGATGAGTGATTGACCAACACGTGAGTGTTTTAGTTTGAGTGGCTTAACCTAACCTCTGCGAAAGCAGAAACATGTGCTTGTCTATCGGCTTGTGGTGCGCAGGTGCTATGCCTAGTGACAGTGGTCAATGGCGTGGAGAAGGTCGAGTAGAGGCTTGCCATGCCGATGGACTGAGAGCGGTGAAGGGCGGAAGCGGGGCTCGGACTGAGGGACCATGGGCACCGGCGGACTAGTTATGGTGGCTAGTACTTGGCACCGGTGAGTGCGAGAAGACATGGAGGTAGACCGAGTCGGCCGAGTGAAGACGGTGGATGCACGAGTCGAGCGGAGGCTCAGGGGACTCGGAGTCCGACTGGGCGAAGACAAGGTGGCTCGCGTCGAGTGGTTTGGGCCTCAAAACCATCCGCATCGGTTTCCGAGTTTGGGTCGCAAAACTCGGGGTTCGGTAGTTGAGCCCAAAGCTAGCAGTGGCGGGTTTCCTGGGTTTGGGCCTCAAAACCTAGGCGGAGCTTCCGAGGAAGCGGGGATGGCACGTGGCGGAATCCTGGAGGTTGCGTCGAGGCGACGGCAACTCCCGGCAGGAAGCGGGGCCGTCCATTCAATTTGAGGGAGATATTTTCTGGAGCTTGGACTGCAATGTTTAGGCTAGGTAGTTCACTCAATGTATCTAGGGGGTCTTTGGGAAATAGCCAAAGCCCCGTTAAATAGAGGATGAAGGGGTATCCTCATCCTCATCTCTTGCATTACTCTTTCTCCCACCTATTCCTAGGTTTTCCCTTCCCTAGCTTCTTCTTTCTTGAGATCCACCGTGTCACCGGTGTAAGAACTTGTGATTGTTGCGAGGAATCGGAGGCCGTAACCTCCGTAATCCATGGTGGCTTCATTTTTGTGATCGTGTCCCCGTTTTGCTTTTGTTCTTCGTGTTTTGCTTTTGCTCTCTCTTTTTCCCGAGATGATTTCTCTTTGTTGGGAGTAGCTTTGCGAAATCCACTTGAACCAAGTTTTTCGTATTCATGAGGAGCTTCTTTGCACTGAAGGAATTCTCCTCAAACCTCACAAGTGCATAGATCGGGCGATTTCTTTGTGGCATTCTTCGTTTTGCTCTCTTCTCCCCCAAATCCGAGTGTTCACCTTTATCCTCTCCAAATTGAGCGATGCTTTCTTCAGGATAGCTCCCCAACTGCACTAGGATCATGCCTATAAAGTTTGGTTGCAGTTGGTGATCATTTGGTTGTGTTTTGAGAAGATTTGGCGGAGTGGAAACGATTTTCGTGAGGAACAGTTTTCTGCTGAAAGCGTCGGACCACCTTCCCCATAAGCTCCGGACCAAGGCAAGTGGTCCGGTGGTCTTGACTTTTCCTGTGTGAAGCAGCAAGGGGCGTCGGACCACCCTCCGGACCACTTGGCGTTTGAGCTCCGGACCTTTGACGAGTGGTCCGGTGGCTCTGCTGAGATTTCCTACCACGCGTCGGACCACTCTCCTTGGTCCGACGGGGTAGTCCGGTGGTCTGGTCCGGAGGTCGGTCGCTTACTGGACCTTCTGGCGGGTGAGCACCGGACTAGTCTCCAGTAGCACTGGACTAGTCCAGAGCCTCTGGTCCGAAGCTAGGGTTCTTACTGTTGTGGCGTGTCTCGGCTGGTGTAGGCGTCGGACCATAGCTCCGGACTACTTGCCATAGTCTGGTGGCTCTGTCCCAACTGGTCCAGAGCCTCTATTAGTGTTGTTTTTTTGTCCGTTCTGTTCGCGGTTTGTTCCTTCGGGTTCGTGGCTAGCTCCGCTGTGTTCCTAGGACATCTCCTAGAACATCCACCCTCTTCTGGGTCGTGAGCCTAGTTCTTGCTTTGGGTTGTGCTTGGGACAAGGGTCAAGTTCTTCCGAAAGGAATTTTTATTTAGCTCCCATTCACCCCCCCTCTCTGGTCGTCGTTTCCGGTCCTTCAACAACTGTCTCGGGTAACCCTGTGGCAGGCTATCGGTGGTAAAACATCGACAGTTGCCGCGTCAGGTAGGGGCTTTCGGTGAATGTTTTCTCGAAAGCTTGGTGGACCACAACCTCAAGATGAAAAAATCGACGAAACCAACATTTTTCTTCGGATCATGGATCTGCGAGATCGACGACGATGGAAAACTTCGAAGCCGACTCCGAGAAGAAGGAGTCAACAAAAAGATTGGGCAAGATATTCAAGAGCTGAGTCAAAAGACGAAAAATCTCATGATTTTGAAACTAATCAGGCTAGCAGAAGAAGACGGATATGAAACTGACTCGGAAAAGGAGACATCATCACATATCGACCCCAAGTCGAACACCAGAAAGTTGAACACAAACCAAGTCGAAATACGTAACCGAACCTCAATCGGAAGTAGAGACAACTCGGAAACAGTCAATAACCTAGGACTATACAGACTACATAACTCCGCATCTACATACAAAATTCTTCTTAGAAAAGTGATGACAAAAAGCATAACTCTAAGAGGCTCTCAAGAAGGGATGATGATGTCTACAACTCTAGAAGGATGCATAGTGCACTGGCCAAACCAATCCCCAAGAGTACAAGACTAGGATAAGGAACTACCATTCCAAGTAGGAAAAGAACTCAGACATTATCAGGGATTATCATACAAGCCAGTAAAAAGAATCCAGCATAATATATACATGGCAGAGCTAGAGCCTTACTTGGAACCACCACAAATACCCGACTTGAAATCTTCAGATGAATCAGAAGGAGATATCTCAGACGATGAGGAAGGCAACGATAATGAAACTAACGACCACAAAGCTGCAAGACAAAAGAAGAACAAAGCCAAAGCAGGAAGAAGAAATCGAGCCACCCAGATAAAGCAAATCTGAAACAAATACAAAGCAGAACTGATAGAATACAACAAGAAGAAGGCGGAAAGAGAATCCATGAAAAACACGAAGAGAGAAAGAATTGAAGAACTGACAAAAGAGCTAAACTGTCGGAGTGGGAACCTGCGGCGACGATACCTCAGAGCTCAGATCCGCCGACCCCATACCGAACCCCAGCGCCCATGCGAGCGCGGCTGCGTGAGCGGCGACGCCGACGCGAGCTGACACCTCGCCGGAGATACACACAGGTTCAACGCCGACCACCATGTCTTCGCCCTCCCCTCCTCTAAGCTTGGTCCGGTGATGAACCATGGGGATCCCCGCGGGGATGGGGATGGGGTAGAAGCGTTCCCCGCCAGCCTTCACGGGGACGGGGATGGGTGGGAATTTGCCGCCACGGGGATGGGGATGAGGGTATAACCTCCGACGGGGAATTCCCCGTTGACATCTTGAGCTAAACATCCTCATTAAGGAGGAAAGAATCATAGATAAGCCAAATAAATAAGATGGAGACCCCAATAAACAACCCGACGATAATGCACCTCAAGAGGGACATGGGGAAAAACAAGAAGAACAACCTCTCAAGAAGTCAATATTCCACAGACTGGGAAAAACGGAGGTACCACAACTATCGGAAAAACAGGAGCAACATCTTGGATTGATAAAGCAAAATGGCCCAGATTGGGGCCAGTGCTACCCAGAAGACTACGAAGAATCCAAATACAAAGGGACAGGGATTATTACAGAAGGGACTGGTCACCGGACTTCACCAGGATAGAACAATATGACAGATTTCCATGTTTTGTAGGAAGACTACAGACGTTGAAGTTACCACACAAATTCAAACCAGCAAATCACTCCAAATATAATGGAAAGGTAGAACCAAGGCAGTGGATAAGAGTCTACTTCCAATCCATTGAACTCGCAGGAGGAAACAATGACATTAAAGCATTATACTTTCCAATGGCACTTGAAGCTATGCCTTTACATTAGTTTGACAAACTGAAGCCGCGATCAATCAAATATTGGGAAGACTTGCAAGATGCTTTCTGCAACAACTTCGCAGGAATAATAACACACCCCATGACAGCAGCATAATTGAAGAACGTAAAACAGAGGAGAAACCCTAAGGGAGTATTATCAAAGGTTTGGAGTTATTTCAGTTCTTACTTTATTCTATTTACGGGATCTCCGCTCGTATTGAGTGCTGTAGTTTACAATTGGAATTAGTGTAGTAAGCGATAGTGTAGACGTGGTGTCTAAACTAGAGTTTACCTGAGTTTGCGCCCAATCCTGTGGATAGTTGTGGTAGCCCCGGGGGTGAGAGCTCTATAAGGCCTTTGTAGTCCACCATGTTCAGGTTGGTGTTTTCATAGAGCTTTTGGTAGCCTCCCCCGACTACCTTTTTCCTAGTCTTTGTCGAGAGTCGGGAAGGTACTATTGCTCCAAAGTAAGTAGAGTATCATGGGCCTTTGATTAGATAAACCCCTTAGAAAACTCTAAAATCTCTCTTGACCTAGTTATCATTATTTACCTATTTATCATTCTCTATCCATTTATCTTATCTACTATACCAACATATTCTATCTTATTTATCCTTGGACGTTCTTAGTTCTTTTCTAGTTCACTTCACGTTCCCCGTGGAAATCGATACCCTTGGAATACTCACGGGTGAAAGCTACAACGGTATCCGTGCGCTTGCGGATTTATCTGTTTGCGTTAAGAAATACCAACATCCTCTTACCATTCTCTCGGCCTTGCTATTTATAGACCATAGCACATAACCTAATCGGACGTAACACAAGTTCTAAAAATAAGGAAATAAAAGTTACTTGGGCCTCAATCTTTCCGTGAGCCGAAATTGACGTGCACGCTCTATTGTAACCAGCCAGAAAATCCTCTTGCATAATCGCCTCAATTGGAGGTGATCCTACTGATCCATCTGAATGACACTCTTGGAGGCCTATCACGAGGGCCCATATGCATATATCCAGACGCGAAAATTATGGTGTCAACACATACATAGCCCTAAGTGAGCCCTATTTGTCCCTAAGATAGCCTAGAACAACTTCCATATTAATGGCTAAGTGATTTGAAGTTGAGAGAGGTGCCTAACTGGCATCAGACGCGTCCGATGTAGTGTCGACACCTAGGGTTTGGCGTCAGACTCACCTTAGAGAGGCATCAGACGTGTCCGATGCTCTCAGGATGATATAGTTTGAGCGGATGATCGCATCGGACGCTGAGAAGAAAAGTTAAGTGCGTCCAACGGTGCATTCGATGGCTATGTAGAGAGGTTCTAGAGAGGGTCTGAAGCCATCGAACGCGTCCAGCTGCATGGCGCTGGATGCTAGGGTGCATTCGATGACTTTCTGAGTTGAACCCGAGAGAAACTAGGGAGCACAGAGCTCCATCGGACGTGTCCGATGCTATGGCAACGGTGCGTCTGATGCATTCGAGCTTGAACAGCAACTAGTCGTTGGGCAGGGCATCAGTGTGTCTGATGCAGGGGTCGGTGCATCCGATGCCAACTTAATCTACGCAGTTTTTCAGCCCGTGAGCTAGCTTTGTGAGGGGCCTATAAACAGCCCATGGCTTGCTCTCCTCACTCGCCTTTGCTCATTCCATCAGCTGAGAGACACCTTGAGAGGTTGGGAGAGAGAGCAAGAGCCCTAGTGAGAGATATTTGAGAATCCATCCAAGTTTAGCCCTCACTAGTGAATCTAAGACTTCAAGTGTGCATCCATCCATCTCATGAGGCTTGAATGAGTCAAGTGAGAGTTTGAAGCTTCTTAATTACTCTTGGTGATCGACATCACCTAGACGGTTCGGTGGCGATAGGAGGTGAGGTGACCGCCGGGAGATTGTTGGCGGCCCTCCTCCACAAGTTGTGATCGGTTGTGAGAGATTCACCGAGCCGGAGCGGTGAAGAATCAGCCCATAGAGAGCACTCGGTCCTTACACGGATCGAGGGGGAGCGATACCCTTGAGTAGGTGCTCCAACGGGGACTAGGGGGAGTGTCGACTCCTCAATACCTCAACAAAACGTCGTTGTGTCAACATCCTTGTTCTCTCTAGCTATTTATCTTTCCGCAATTACTTTCAAGCATTTTATACTCATTCTTGTTTCATACTTGATCATGCTTTATTAGAATTGCTAGGGTATATTTCCATTGCATTGACTTGCTACCGCTTTCCTAGCTAGGACACACCTTTTGTAGACATGGGGAATTGACATTGCTTAGGTTTTCATATTTCCTTTAGAAATTGAAAATAAGCTCAATTCACCCCCACTCTTGGGCATCTTGATCCTTTCAAAGGATCAACAGATTTAACTGAGGGCGGGATGGGGGGCCACTGGACGATATCGCCTCATATTAGTGCACGATGTCACTGAAGGGTAAAGATGCCAATGGATTCCCATCACGTGAAACCCAATGAGTTTAAACTATATTAGGGTATGGGTGTAGGCTAATTTACTTAATTAGCCCAAGGGTTTATTAATGGGCAAAAGTCCTTACCCATTGAGCTTGTGGGTCCGGATATGGTTCCACACTACCTAAACCCATAAACCGATGTATATGTATATCCTTGATATGCAACAATAATTCAAAGTCATTCCCAACCTAATATACTCCAAGGCATGGTGCAACTAGCCGTATATATCTTTTTTATATTACATTTGTTATAGATTTATTGTTCTATTATTTACTCATATAGACATAGTTTAATACATGTGTTACATTTTTCTAGGGCTAGCAATTCTGTGGATCCGCCACTCCCTTTGAGGTGTTTCTGGATCCGCCACTATCTAGTACAAAGAATCAGTGCTCCACTACTAGAGAACAGTCCTTTGGACGATGTTCAAAATGAGCTTTAGTCTCGGAAAATTTTGTGTTTGGGACTAATAAATCTTTAGACCCGGATGGGAACACCAACCGAGACTAAAGAGTTTCCTTTAGTCCCGGTTGATAATACCAACCCGGACTAAAGGTAGAACCTTTAGTCCGGGTTGATGTTCTCAACCAGGACTAAAAGTCTCTTTAGTCTCGGTTGGTGTTCCCAACCGAGACTATTAGGTTCCCAACCGGGACTAAAGGTCCCTCGTCGTGTGGTTCAAAAGTGAAGTGTCTAATTTATTGGTAGGTGTGTTGAGTAAGTGGGATGGTTAGCTATGCGCGAGGCATGCATGAGGTCCTGGGTTCGAATCTCAAGGTGCGCAAGTTAGTAGAAGCATTATTTTTTTTAATCCTGAATCTTAGTCACGGTACTAAAGACCCTTCCCAACCGAGACTAAAGGCCATATCTGTAGTAGTGCTTGCTACCCACATATGTATGAATATGGACATAAAATTGCACCCTCACAAGATTTCTTCGTGTATACGAAAAGCTATGATGGATATTGGTATGGATGGATGATAGCTATGATGGATATTGGTATGGATGGATGATATCTATGAACTACAAAGTCATTGTCATTTGTCATCAAGACCGGTGATGGTTAGATGAACAAGCTAGCTAGCTAGAAAGGAGAAATAAGAAAGATATATCCATATACTAAAATAAGATAAGAGACTCAAGTTTTTTTTATGGACTCCAAATATTTTTGTTATTATATATCTAGACGCGAAAGAAGAGAACATTTGGTCTAGAATTGGATACGCTTTAGGATGAGCCATATAGGAAATAAAAAAAGCAAAACTCTGGTATCAATGGAGCGATGAATTAGACTATCTCCAAGAGAATAGGTATTAGAAGCCCAATACCTATAGCCTCTAAAGGGAACACCTATTTTAACTATTATTGGAGACATAACTCAAATCTGGATATTATCTCTCCTAAAGGTCTATTTACAGAAATAGTTCTTTTTTAGGTCTTGTTGTTAAAGAAGATTTTTATTAGTATTGAATCTATTAAGGGTCTGTTTGGAACGTAGAAATTTTATAAAAATCACACAGAAATTTTATAGGAATAAATTCATTTTCAGGGGCTCTACTTAAACGTGGAACGTGTTTGTATTTTGGGCAGCTCATGCATGCAGCATTGGACGTCGACGATCGGGTGCCATCGCTGTCGATGGAACATCGGACGATGGGACGTGACAACGGCGACAAGCTAAGCTCTGAAAGACTGCAACACGAGGAGACGAAACGAAAGTCCGTTCGCACCAATGATGAGGTGTCACGTACGCGAACACGCGCAGGTCCCACGTGCTGCTGTGTACCACTAGGAGATGAAGCGCGGGTGACAAGGCGTGCCAAGTTGGCGCTCAAAAACAGTACACACACGTACACATCATATAGGGAGCAGCACGCAGTACTCCGTACGATCAATCGCATCGTGCATCCATTCTCCTACTACTATATAGCATAGCATGCCGTGTATTGCGAGGCCATCCGGGATCCGGCAGTGCCCCAGTGCGTGCTACCTGCTAGCGACGTCGCAACAAACCACATGATCCTGATGAACAACGAATGCATGCATATCTCTCTCTCTCCCAAGTCCCAACCCTCCTCCCCCGACAACACCGAGGTAGAATCGACCCATGTCTACTTTGTCTACTAGTTCCTTACTAGCAGTTTGCTCCATGGCTAGGCACACTTTTCTATTCCATCCGTTCCAAATTATAAGACATCCTAAGAATCTTGGAGAATCAAGTATTTCAAGTTTAATCAAATTTATACGATAATATAATATATTTATTATATCAAATATTTTGACTCTTCAAGATTCTTGGAAGGTCCTATAATTTGGTATGGAGGGAGTACGATCTATTTAGAACAGATCCACCAACTCAAGATTCAGTAGTTTTATTGTGGAATACAGTTTCATACCTGGAGGCCGGAGCATGTGAAACTGTCTGTCATACAACCTGATTCTAGCTCCATAAGTAAATAATATATTTTCTTGAAAAAGACACATATGTTTATTATATATTTTGATGTTTATAAGTATAAGTAGTTATATTTTTCTTTTACTAACTGAAATATGATTTAAAAATACTACTCCCTCCATCTCTAAGTATCATTTGCGCTTCCCAAAAAATATCTTCGACTAAATATATATTAAAAATTAAACATTTATGATATATAATTAATATCATTGGAAACGCCTTTGAATCTAGTTTTTTAATAAATTTATTTGGAGACACAAATGTTGCACTTATTTTCTACAAATCGAGTCAAACTTATGGCACAGACACTAACGACGATAGTTACTTAGGGACAGAGGGAGTATAATTTGGGGCTCGTCACTCGTGCCTAGGAAAATTATGGGTTAGACACCGCTGCCAGGGGTTTGGGGCACTTACAGCCGCGTCGGGCCAGAGGACGGTGCCTGGTCTTGGCCAAGGAAAGTCAACAACCCCAGCGAGCTAAGAAAAGCAAAGAAACCACAAAACAAGGGGCCTTCACTTCTAGTGCTGACTAGTCTACCAGTTTCCTCTCCCACCGGCGCCTTCCTTTCCTCTTGCTAGAGAGGGAGCCTTAGGGCTAGTGGCAGAAGAGTCGGGGACAAAAGGAATATCGACGAGAGAAGGAAATAGACAACGCTTGGACTTGGTGACATATTGTGTAATTTTTATGAAGTAAAAGGGTATATGGAGTTGCGGGCCTATAAAAGAGTTGGGTGAAGTTACTATTTTCAGTTCTACTCTATATCAAATCTCTATGGATAGATGATTTGAGGAGTTTCTTGGGTAGAATAGAATTGTTTCATTTACACCGTTTGGTACAAAGCAGGTGTAAAAAGCTCTAGGATCTAGTGGTGTGTGCCAACCGAGGGGCCTTAAGCCTGTGATGGTTTTAGACCAAAGGCCAAGGCCCTGCTTATACCAGCTTACAATGTACAGCAAAGAAATGAAACGGCTTAGAAGCCCCAAAAGGAGAAACGAGTAACAAACAAACTTAAAAGCTAAGCCCTGAACTACTGCAAAACCCCAAAGCACCTCCCAGGGACAGATTTGCGCCGCCAAGCACACCAGCTCCAGAAAACCTCTCAACCATCACCAACCCAGCTCCAAAACCTCCCATCTCAATACATCCCAGCCCTGCATCACGCCCCAGCACCAGCAGTCACCAGGCGTGCAGGTTCTCTTGGAGTTTCTTCAGGATGTCCTCCAGCTGTAGTAACCTTCAGAAGCTTCTTCCACTGTGTCAGCAAACCCAAAACTTGGTAAGCAATAACTTTGGGAGATTTTACAAGATGATCATTAAACACCTAGGCATTTCTAGCTTTCCACAAACACCACAAGACACTGCTAACCACCTGTTAACACCATATTTTGGTACGGTCATATATGCACTTATGGGACCCTAGTAGGCCTTCAGAGGAGATATTCAAGATGGGCCCGAAAGATCGACTAAGGAAATATAAGATTACAGAGAGATCTTTCGGCCGATGACAACGGAACATGCGCGACAATTTTGGCACTGGAGCAGATTGAGGCCCAAGTCATATTTTGTTTCCTTATTATCAGGACTTGTGTGAGGGTCGGTTGGGGTATATGCTATGGTCTATAAATAGCAAGGCCTAGGGAATGAGAAGGACATCCAATCAATCAAAAACACAACTAGTACATAGTTTCCGGCCTCCGACCAACCCTAAGAGTAGGAGTAGAGTAGATTTCGGTGAACCTTCGACGGATTGGGCTGCATCGACTAGATCGACCTCCTGTTTGCTTGTAAGTTTAGCCTCGGTTTATGTCTCGTTTGTACGGCTGTATTGTGTAACTTGTGCAAGCTCGATATGAGCTAGTTATCGGTTTGAATCTATTATTCATGGGGCTGCATTGCTTCAATCTCACATGAATCGTGGCTTCGAGCTAGTTATCGGCTCTATTAGATTGGTGATCTAATAGATTCATTAAGTTATCTATATTGTCTATTATACTTTTGAAAGGATCAAGATTCCCAAGAGGGGGGATGAATTGGGCTTATTTCAAATTTCGAAAGCAAATATGAAACCCTATCAAGTGCCAATCACCCTGTGCCTACCGATTAGTGAGCCTTAGACTATGAAAGCGGCAGCAAGCCAATGAAAGTAAGAACGATGCGGAAAGTAATGCGGTATGAAAGAGCTAGGGATAGAAATCTTGACACGACGACGTTTTGCCGAGGTATCGAGGAGTCGACACTCCCCGTAGTCCTCGTTGGAGCACCCACGCAAGGGTATTGCTCCCCCTCTACCCGCGCAAGGGTAGAGTGCTCTCTACGGGCTGGTTCTTCGCCACTTAGGCTCAGTGAACCGCCCACAACCGATGACAAGTCGATGGAGAAGGGCCGCCGACAATCTTCCGGTGATCACCTTCCTCCCAAGCACCACCAAACCATCTAGGTCATGTCGATCACCAAGAGTAACAAGCCTCGATCTTCGCTTGACTCACTCAAGTTTCACAACTAGAGGATGCACACTTGAACTCTTGGATGAACTAGAGGAGAGGATGGATGGATTCAAGAATCACTCTCTCTCTCTAGGGCTTTTGCTCTCTTCCCAACCTTCTCAAGCAACTCAGCAACTGAAATGAGCAAAGGCAAGGTGGGAGAGAAAGGGTGGGGCTATAAATAGCCCACACACAAAACAGCCTCGGGGCTCAAAAACTGTTCGTTTTAAGTTGGCGACGGATGCTCCGTCGCTAGCCCCAACGGCTAGTTGTTGTTCACGTCAGCAGGCGTCGGACGCTCCGACACTTGGCGACGGA
The DNA here is from genome assembly GCA_022036555.1 of Microstegium vimineum. Classification (NCBI taxonomy): domain Eukaryota; kingdom Viridiplantae; phylum Streptophyta; class Magnoliopsida; order Poales; family Poaceae; genus Microstegium; species Microstegium vimineum. The sequence continues at coordinate 30,098,135 of CM039135.1, forward strand.
CACTGCGCCTCAGCGTTCGGTGCCAACTGGTTGCTCTCGGGTTTCTAGGAAAATATTCCCGGACGCTCGCAAGCGTCCGATGCCTAGGCGACGGACGCGTCCGTCGTAAACTGAACGTCTCTGGAACTCTCTGTGTTGGCGATGGACGCTCAACCGTGCATACGTCAGCGTCCGTCGCCAGCGTCTGGCGCGCCGGACAGCGTCCGGCGCCCTGGACTTCAGCGTCCAACGCCCACAGAAGCTCCCTCTCAACTTCGTTTTTCGTCGCGATGAATATGAAAGTTGTTCTAGGCTATCTTACGGTCACCAGAGGCTTACATGGAGCTAAGGAAGTCATGTGTGCACCACACCTAAGTCATGAATCTCTCCTAAGTGAAGCTACTAGTCTCAACCCCTCTTTATAGTACGACCAAAGATCAAATAGAAGCCCTATCTATTTCTAAGTGCCCTTCATCTCCTTATGGCACTTAGCCTATCATTCTAGGGTCTTCTTCATGTCTCTTTGAAATCCGAAACGATATCCATCTTGGGGGCTAAGTGACAACCATTAATGCTCATTCATGTTGATCACTATGGCTAAGCTACGCATAGCCTCTGCAAAACACACGTTAGCCATAATAATCGCTAATTGACGTTAATCACTGAAACCAATAGGGCCATGATTCTTCAATCTCCCCCTTTTTGGTGATTGACGACAATAGCTCCTCGAGTATGGGTATAAGAGTGAAAGGTTAGGATTTCAAGTGACTTGGATTGATTGAGCAAGGGTTAGTGAATAGAAATGAAGCAAACTTGCTCACCAAACCCAATCACAAAAATGGTACTTAAGAATATGAAATAGAATTAGAGTACCTCATGATATTCTCACAAACGTATTGGAGTATGGCGCGGAAGCTCAATTACCATTAGATCATAGAGATATATCATGAAACAAGTGACAACTCACAACATGTATTAGTGAATATTAAAAGTTTGTCACACAACCACATCATAGCAATAATCTCACAAGCATCATCGAACACACAGAAAAACACAAATGCAAATAAAGAAGACATGATGCAGAGTACTGGGGAATATAAGCACATCAAAGAACCAAAACCCTCCCCCTATCTCTAATACTCGACTCTCTCTCCCCCTTTGGCATCGAACACCAAAAACTAAGCATCTGGAGCTGGAGATGGAGCCGAGGAAGCTGAAGCCTTGCGATCAAGCAAGATGAAGTCCTGAAGATCTGAATCATCTGACTGTCCATCTGCCTCTGTCTCTGCAGGTGTAGGCTCAACTGGGGTGACCTCTGGAACTGGAGTTGCTGTCTCCGTAGCGGTCACTGTCTCTCCTAACTCCCCCTAAGGCTCTGAAGGTGTATCATCCTGAACTGGAGCCGTAGACGGTCCGACCTCTATAGCAGCGGGTCTGGGAGCCCGATGAGTGAAAACATGAGGTGCGGAGGGAGTGGTCACTGCCAAAGCCACGAGTGATACTGCTGCAACTAGCTTGACTGGATGAGACTGAGGAGGTGAAGACACTGCCACGGTGACTGCCTCTGTCTACTTCTGTGGCTTAGCTGGTGCGGGTGACACAACGACCTCTGCTGCAACTGTTATAGCATCTGTCTGAATAGCAGGCAGAGGAGGAGTCGTCACGGTCTGTGTAGAGCAGTCTGGGGCAACCTCCGATGATGCAACTGAAGAAAGATGGGTGCCCGTCGCCAGAGGGTCATCCGTAGGTGGTTGAGTGGCTGGAGCTGCTGTACCTCTGTCTACAAGCGGAGTGCCAAGCTGAGCTCCAACTGGTGAGAGCTCGCCAGTGATCTCTAAATAGGAAGCGGAGAGATCACGAGACACCTCTGCAATGGTAGTCCCCCCGGGTAGGTGTGAAGCCTATCTGGAACTCATCGGGGGAGGCTAACCACGCGGACACCTGAGTCATCGGTGTCTAAAAGGCAGGACAAGCTGGTGCCTGACCCTGAAGCCCACTGGGCTGTAAAGCTGGAGTCGAGATCACCACCGGGGGTGCCTGAACCTGAGAGATATACTGCTACTGTTGGGAGACCTCTGGTAACACTAACTGTGGTGTCGAGGACGGACCGGAGCTAGAACCGAGAAGCCGACTGAGTAGCTCTGTCGTCTGTCGCTGCGACTCGGCCTGCTGCCTTTGGAAAGCCAGGAACTGAAGCTGGAACTCGTCCTGCCGAGCCTGTGCCTGAGCCTGAGCTGCTAGCTGTTGCGCGGTGAGTCTCCTGACTTCCTCAGCCTGTCTCCTCTGCTCCTCTGCCTGACGAGTCTGCTCCTCCTGCATCCTCTAAAGGATGGTAAGTATAGTGGCCTCGAAAGAACCTGAGGCTGGAGCGGGAGCTGCACCTGACCCACCGGCCTCATGGGCATGAGACCGTGATGCGTACTTTGGGATAGGCCTGTAGTCCTCATCTGAGCTGTCTGATGGAAGATCGTCAGGATAAGCATCATCAGCAGCTGCATCAATCTCGGCATCGAGCTTTGCCATCTCAGCCTCTGCAAGTCCCTGAACTGTAGCATCCTGTTGCTCCTCTGATGCAGGCGGGATGCCTGTCTGCCTGGTGTGAGGACCCTGATGCCTCAACCGACCTCGGCCACTGTGGCTCACCAACTGACTCATGTTATACTCTGGAAACTCGGTGTCAGACCGGGTGAGTGTGGTGAGATATGATGCATAACCACCACGGGACACGAGCAGGAAAGATATCCAGTGCGCATACTGCAGCTGCCAGTGTCCTCTGAGCCCTAAGGCTATGATGTCCTCCATCTCACTGATGATCAGATCCCACAAATCAAACTTCTCCATCCTGACCAAATGAGCTAGGAGCCAAAGCTGTAGGCGTGTCAAAGTCTCACGAGCTCCTACTATGGGAAGTATAGTCCTCCTGACTACCTCGTTCAGGATCCAGGCAGTCGGTGTTAGGTCATGGACGCTGCGACTGGAGCCCTCTCCGAACGGTTCTTTGAAACAGGGGCGCACAAAGTCCACTAACGACACGACCCCCTCGTGAGGACGGCGAGGAGCCTCCTGATCCCCATAGCATAGACTGTGGAACCGGATAGCTGACTCCTCGAGGTGGAAGATCTCTCGGAACCATGTATCATATATCCTCACATCCTTGCCCTTAAAGGCAAAATGGATGAACTTGTGATCTGGAGAGACCCACAAAGACGCATAGAACTGTCGGACCCAATCCTCTTGATATGTCCCAATCCTGCCAACCAGTCCTGTCAACCCCTGAAGATACTCGAGATGCTGGGCTATCTCTGGACCACCGACCTCAATAATGGCCGGAAGAGGGCACACCCTATGAGCTTGAAGAGGTGTGCAGGTCTGAACGTACCCTCTGTAGAAGTCCTCATGCACGGTCGTGTCGAAGTCCGGACCGACACGGGGGTCACGAGCTGGAGGGAACCACATCTAAAAATCTGCAAACCGCATCTGCTGGATTTGCTTTGCTATAAGATCAGTGACCTGATGCCTCACTGGGTCTGGCAAACTGGAGCATCGAGGAGCCCTGTCATTGTGTCGTGGTCCATCGGGTCTAGGAGGGGGCTCCGATCCATGGGCGCATGTCACACGATGAGCCATCAGCTCCTGGACTGACGAATGTCCCGAAGGGTCTGCCTGCTCTGTGTCCTCAGCCTCTGGAGTCTCAGGGGACTCAACCTCTGCCTCTACACGAGAGGGGGACTCACGACGCGCTCCACGATGAGGAGAGATCCTCAAACCGGCGTGATGTCCTCCCTGCTCGGCAATCTCTGCTGCCTCTGCCGCTGCAAGAGCTGCCACTGAGTCTGGGTCCATCAGCGGCCTCTTCCTCTTCTTCGACACAACCTTCTTCTTCCCCTTATCCCGGTTGGTGGGTGGACGAGGTGGAGGTGGAGGGTCATCACCACTACCAGGAAATGGGCCGACATTCTTCGTCCGTGCCATTGCTAGGCCTCAGAAGAACCATTGCCAATCAGCAGAAACCACTGCCACAAAGAGAATCCCAAACGAACACTACCACTGATCAACAACCTCACAATCCACTGCCCAGCTGATAGAGAGTGGCACAACGACCTTGGACTGTCCTCTTGATGCTTTGCCCGAGTTCACTGCCACTGCCCAAACAAACCACTGCACGATAGATAGATAGAGATATATAACTCATAAGCATTTATACTAGAGATAAGAACAATCTATTTGGAAGAATGAAATAGGTAAGGAGTAGATCGCTATTGTCATTCATACCTCTGACAAAATGACTCAAAAGAAGAAGATAAGAAACCTCGGTCAAATTCTCAGCACAATCCGCAATCCTACCAAAATACAGTGGTGATTTAGGTCTTGGACAAGAATGTACAGGGCATGGGATAGCAACAAGGAGAAAGGAGAATGCAGGGCACAAAGTCACCTTAGAGAACTGGAGAGGAATCTAGGAGTTCAGGGAGGTGGACCTTGGAGAAGATCTCCCCAGCTCCAACTGTGAGGCTGAAAATGCACGGGGTAGAGGAGAGCAGTGGAGCGGCGGTGACACAGGAGCATGGGGGTAGACTGGCGGAGAGACTCCTCCTGTGAGAGGCAGCGCGGCTCTGAGCGCGAGTGAGGCGGTGGAGGAAAGAGCGAGTGCTAGGGTTCGGCGCGAAAGAAGTGGCGGCGGCGGTGTACGGAAAGAACTGAGACCGACCGAGGGAGGAGAAGCAGTTTTTAAAATCATATGCGCTCTGCAAAATTGCGACGGACGCTCCATCGGGTCCGATGGATGCTAGGTCGGAGCGTTTGACGCTTATGCAGTAAGGGACCAGAGAGCTCCAGTTGGCGACTGACGCGTCCGACACCAACGCGACGGACGCTGTGAAGCGTCCGATGCTCGAACAGAGAGGACCAGAGAGCTCCTGGACGCGCCAGACACGTCTGACGCCTCTGCGACGGACGCTAGCAAGCGTCCGACGCCCCTTAGTCGAGCGACATTAATCTTCGGACGATCGCGATGGACGCTGAGGCATTTGTCGCCAAGCATCCGTCGGCAGCGTCTAACGCTTTTAAAACAGAATTTGTTCAAATAAAATAACACCTGATTGGACTTGATATGAGAACCATATCTCAAACTCTCATTTGCAAGTATTTTGCCATAGGCTTTAGACTTATTTTTAGCTCAAAATATTCGAATGGAAGCTTGCAAGGAGACATCATATGACCACAAGAGGGGTAAAGTAATAACTTGAGCTTGGAATGCTCCCCCTAAGTGGACGAACACAGAGGATGCTCAAACTTAACCGAAAAGAAACAACAAACAACACATGCATATGCAATGCATTACAAGAATTTGAATCTAGGTTGCTTGCAAGTTTAAACCATGATTGGACTTCTTCACACGTTTAGGAACGGTTATTCCAACCATGTTAGCCAAGCCTATGTGCATTACTAATTAACATGATTATCTTACACATGATGCAAGGTGGGTTCGCATAAGATCATCTTTTAGTGAAGTTAGAGTGATCAAGCACATTCAACTCGCTTCTCAACCTACAAAAGGTTGCTTCATCGAGTGGTTTAGTGAAGATATCCGCCAATTGATTTTTGCTAGAAACTCCCACTAGTGATATGTCTTTCCTAGCCACATGATCTCTAAGAAAGTGATGACGGATATCAATGTGCTTGGTGCGAGAGTGTTGAACCGGGTTATTAGCAAGCTTTACGGCGCTTTCATTATCACAGAAGAGTGGAACATCTTTTAAAAACACGCTGTAATCAAGAAGTGTTTGGGTAATGTATAAGATTTGTACACAACTTGCTCCCATGGCTATGTATTCTGCCTCGGCGGTATACAATGCCACACTATTTTTGCTTCTTAGAGGACCAAGAAACAAGTGATCTTCCTAGCAAGTGGCAACCGCCGGAGGTACTCTTCCTATCAACCTTACACCTGGCATAATCCGAATCGGAATAGCCACAAAGTAGGAAGGGAGCTCCTTTGGGATACTAAAGGCCAATGCTAGGGGTGTGCCTTAAGTACCTAAGGATTCTTTTAACCGCACTTAGATGCGACTCCTTAGGGTTTTCTTGAAACCTAGCACACATACACACACTAAACATGATATCCGGCCTAGAAGCGGTGAGGTAAAGTAAACTACCGATCATCAAGCGATAAAGAGTTTGGTCGATCGGGTTACCTCCCTCATCAAGGTCGAGATGCCCATTAGTAGGCATTGGGGTCTTGATTGGCTTGCAATCCTCCATCTTGAATTTCTTGAGCACATCATGAGTGTACTTCTCTTGAGATATGAAGGTGCCCTCCTCAATTACTTCACTTGGAAGCCAAGGAAGAAGGTTAGCTCGCCAATCATCGACATCTCGAACTCCTTCAACATCAATGCACCAAATTCCTTGCTATGATCTTGATTTGTTGACCCAGATATGATGTCATCCACATATACTTGGCAAACAAAGATTTCTCCATCAAGCACCATGGTGAATAGTGTGGTATCCACTTTCCCGATCTTAAAGCCCTTCTTGAGTAGGAAGACCCTTAGCCTCTCATACCAAGCTCTTGGAGCTTGCTTCAATCCATATAGAGCCTTGGACAACCTATACACATGATTAGGACAATTTGGGTCTTCAAACCCGGGAGGTTGTGAGACAAATACAAGTTCTTTAATGAAACCATTTAGAAAGGCACTCTTCACATCCATTTGAAAAAGTTTCATTTTGTGATGTGAAGCATATGCCAAAAGGATACGAATGGCTTCTAGTCTTGCAACAGGTGCAAAGGTCTCCCCAAAATCCAAGCCTTCAACTTGGGAGAACCCCTTTGCCACCAATCTTGCCTTGTTCCTCACAACCACGCCTTGATCATCTTGCTTGTTCCTAAACACCCACTTGGTGCCAATGATTCTTGCTCCTTTGGGCTTTTCTACTTCGTTCCGGGTGAAGTTGTTCAACTCTTCATGCATGGCACTACTAGAAAACCCCCTGTAGCTACGTTTTTTTTACAGTAGACACGCTTTAATTCGTCTCTATAGAAATGTAGGCATGTTTTATGAAAACATGTTATAAACGTCTTCATATGGACCGTGTCAAGCTCCGAAGAAACGATTTTTTGTAAGCGTGCATATTAGATGAATAGACGTTTCCTAGAGACATGACATGCATGTCTAAACACATTGATACACTTTTATATATGTGTATATAACACGTGTCTACTAGTTTTGTTACGTCGTATAATAACGGTTCAAAACGTGTGAAAACATGTAGAGACAATATTGCACATACATTCACAATTCGTGTCGACTATTATTGTAACGTTTAGTAGTAACGCAATATTATGCATTAAGAAGTATAAAGATGATGTAGTAGGTGACGTGGAAAGGTGACATGGCAGGTGACATGGAAAGGTGACGTGGAGAGGTGACGTGGCAGCTGACGTGGACAGGTGACGTGGCAGATGACACATTTTATAGTAACGCCTAACACGTGTTAACAAAAGTAGAAACAACACTGTAGTCACATCTTTATTTCGTGTCTACACATAGCGATACGTCTGTACTCACATCCTCAGTGCGTGTCTACACATAACGATACGTTGGTAGTCACATCTTTATTGTGTGTCTACATATAGCGATACGGTTTGTAGTCACATCTTTATTGTGTGTTTACACATAGCAATACATTTATAGTAATGTCATAATGTGTATTAATACCTGTTGAAACAATTTTGTTCATACATCAATATATTGTGTGTAGTTGATTGCACACGTTATATTCTAACGCTTTAATACGTCCCAACAACAAATACTATTTGTTTTCATTTTATATATAAATATAGTGCTTGAAGATGAATGTAGAATCTTGAATATGATTTATATCAAGAAGTAAACCATGAATATATTGCATTCAGCCTTGACAATATAAAGAATCTAACTCAATAGCCAACATGTCCATTACTCAACAGATAACTGTGTTCACAAAGAAGCATAAAAAAACATGCCAATATCACACAAATATTACTTAATATTTTTTTAACGACTAAAGCCTATACTGTTCACTTTGTAAATTGTACTTTGCTTCCATCTAGCTTTGTCCACGTGTGGCAGGTACCACCTTGTTGCGGGTACGAGATGAACTTCTAGCTTTGTTTACCTATAATAGAGCATGTGTTAGATGAATAATTTATTCTGAAGATGACACAGACACATGTATTATTTTAAATGAAAAAATCAAACTTACATGTGTAATTGGCCAAACAATAACACAGCCAACAACATCAATTAGTGTACGAATCTGATTAGATGGTCTAGGTACGTCCTCATCTCTAATATTGCCACGTTCAACATTTTCAAGTCTTTGAACATAAACCCCACAATATTCTGGTCCAAGCTTTGCTCCCAAAATATCTCTCTAGCTATCAGTAGTCACTAACTTCCCTTTGGCGACAACTCTGCCTTTGTTTGTCAGTGAAATAAGATAGACTTCCTCTTGTCTCTACAAATTACAAAACATTAATATGTGATCTTCGAAGTGATAACTATAGCATGATTTCAAAAGAAATTAGGTAAATAAAACCACATACTGATTCTGGTATGCTCGTGCTAGAAGCTTTAACTCTTCGAGTTTTCTATAATAGACATGATTCAAAACAACAAAACGTAGTGTCACTTAATCAGTTTCAGCCACTATATATCAATGAAATAATATTACATTATCAGCTGGGACATACCATGTTGTGCAATATGGAATCACATGATAAATCTGTGACTACATTGCCATCAGGTTGTGCCTCCTGCAGGCATAGTTTAGCTTAGTTAATATGGAAAAAGAAAAATATAAAGATTAGAGAGTTGCTAACAAGAAAGGTAAAAGATGGAACTGATTACTAAACCTACAGAGGTGGTAGCACTAACAAAACTAATGAAGCTATCAATCAGGTACAAAGGCTGAATAAAAGAAACTGGATGCACTAACAACACTATCAACAGGTTCAGTAAACAAGTCTGGGAAGAAGGCTAAGAGCAGCATATGACTGCTATGAAGCAAACTATTCAATGCAAAAATACAATCTAACCCTTAGATTGGTTCAGTAAATAAGTCTGGGAAAAACAATTCTAGTGAAGTATGTAAAAATACAATCTAGCCCATGGGATTGGCTCAGTAAATAAGTCTATTAAAAACAATTCCAGCAAAATAACTGACCCAAGTTTGTTTCACAAAGATAATACATCCATGACATAAATGTAGATTTTGTGGTAGAAACAATTCCCATCATTGGTTCAGTAGGTTTAGTAAACAATTCACAACACTATCAAAAATTTCCCATAATAATCAGCACATATAGGCCTGAACGGTGGTGCAGACCTGTAACTCTAGCTAGAAAAATATGTACATACCATGTTGTGCATTATGAGATCACGTGATGAATTTGTGACTACATTGCCATCAGGTTGTGTCTCCTACAAGTAAATTTGTGTCATCTCTTTAGAACATGAGGCCACAATGAAAACTACAACATATCTATGATCCCTTGAAGCTACATCAGAGTTCAAGTAATCTGATTCAAATGTTGTCATTGCACTAGAACATGAGGCCACAAAGAAAACTACAAGATATCTATGATCCCTTCAAGCTACTTCAGAGTACAAGCAATCTGATACAAATGGAGTAGGCCTTTGTAACATACCTTTGAAGTTGTTTGCTCACATGATGTTGATGTATGGACTTCAGTTCTTCCAGGAATTGAATGTACAGATTGCTGCTGCTGCTCAGGCTGAACCAAGTTCTACAAGCCATTAACAAGAACTTAAATACTATTATAGTAAGCTAATCATATTTAAAGTTTAATTAGGTATCCCGCACCTCATTTGCTGCAGAGTCCACATCAACATCTGAGTCTTCAGGGATGTCGTCATTACTATAGTCATGGTCAGAACTATCAGCTGCCTGAAAATATGAACCAACACAAGGTTGAAAAAATTAGCTCTTATTTTAGAGAGACACAGATAGAGATAGAGAAAGTGAAAGAGGAGTGCATGGTTCAATGTAATCGTACGTCTTCTTGGAAAGCTGCTCCCATTTCCTTTACAAGATCATCTTTTGGATACCTTTTTGACATAAATTTCACCATGTACTTCATGAAATCACTTATGCATTCCATCTTATTTTCCATTGAATCTACTTTCTCTTGTTACATTCTTTCTTCCTTAGTTTGAGTAACAAAAGGCAAACCTTGAGAAACATGTACTTGACTCCAGTACTTATCATCATAGTACCCCCGTGCTTTCAAATCCTTAGCAACAAAACCATTGAACACTTCATTGTAATCTCTAGATGAAAGACGATTACCACCATTGTTCCCTCTCCTTATTTTTAATTCCTCATAAGATACATCCTACTCAAATTAGTATATAGGAAAGTTACAGGTTGTAAATTACTATATAGACCAAGCATAATTCACTTTTTCAAGAAGATATACGTACCATCAGTGTGTCCACTTTTTCAGTAGTGTATCTGCCATTCTTTTTTTTATGAGCTGCCTCCCATAGTTCTATCCTATGCACCTTTCTTTTATTTGTAGTTTCCTGCACAAAATTGAGTTATTTTGGTGTCATTTGAATAAACAGTAGATGATAGTAAAATGTAACAAATAGCAGCAGATGAATATTTATCACCATCTCCTTTTTAAGTCTAGCATGGCTTTTTCTCCCAGTTGTGTGTGCAGTCTTCTATTCTTTGGCACAACGAGAGTTCGTGGCACATAATTTCTGTAAAGACAGGCAACGATCAAGCAACGTTACATTCCCTGATTAAAAATTGATGTAAACACTGAGTAAATATATAGATGGCACCTTATGTTGTTCTTGACACCAAATTCCAACAAGAGATCTGCATTGATGTTCATTAGTCGTTAGTGGCTTCTCTCTTATGATTTCTTCTAGAGTTCTCTCATCACGATTGAAGTATCGCTTCTTCAGCTTAGATTTATAGGCTCTCCACCTATTATTAACTGTCCTTAGGATCCAGTCCCTTGTAAGATGTATCATTGGCCTTGGGAAGGAAAACTTTAGCTATAGAGAGGAAGGTAAATGTTACTACTTAGATGAAACATAGAGGTACTTGCTTGCACTGATAATTAAGAAAATTACCTCAACATCCTTGATTATTTGTTCCTTGTGTGAATCAAACCTGCGATTGTCAAATCTTGGGATGTCTAAAGGAGCTAAGGTTGGGCTTTCTGCTACATGGCCAAGGTGCTGCCCAAGAATTGAGGCTGACCTTTCATTTGGGACACCGTTTTCATCTGTCCCTACAATTACCTTTCCTCCTTGTAATGCTAACAAATTTGTAAGTGTGAATTCCCCCATAATATGTCTCACCTCTCCATTTGGCCCTGCAAATATGCAAAATGTAAGATTTCACATTTTTTAATATATACAAGCATAAAAATTTGAAACTTACATATTATCTTAATTGGACTTCGAGGTTGGTGTGGTAGGCGGCCTAATAAACCATCAATATCAGGAGGAGACTGCAAAGTTTCATTGTTCTCATCATCTTCTACATTTTCGCGCTCCTCCTGGACATGTTCTGCACCATGTCCATCAATGTTCAAATTCCTAAATCTTCTAAGTCCTCTTGTCATGATTGGTTCTGCTTATATATGGGAGATCAAGAAAATATAAGATAAACATGTTAGTTGCGTTGTCATATTGCATTGTCAGTTAAGAGGTAAGAAATTTAGGAATTTCATTCAACAAATTTTAAGGATGAAACAAACTGTTCAGACTTCAATTCTCATAAAAAATAGGCAAATGTATATCGGACTATGTACAGGTTCAATAGACAATGAAGTTTGCAGTAGCAATTCACATGAGCAGCGAAGCACCTAGAAATCAATAAGGTTTGTATAAATGTTGTGTACATTAACATGGGCAAATTGGCGCTGCATTAGCAAATGCATAGCAGACTATGTACAGTTCAATACAAGTTTGGTTTCAGGATAGTGCATCAGTGCATCTGTCTATTCTTAGCAATGTTTAATCAGGCAGCTTTTGTCTAAAAAGATTCTCTCTAAAATGTTGTCATCTTGCAAACACAATCACATTCTGTGAGCAACTTATGTATATAATTGTTTAGTTATCATATGATTCAGTGTTCATAGTCCAAACAACAAGTCAAATTCATAATTGGTGTATATTAAATGCCCACCTTTTCAAAGAGAACAATCAGCAGTCACAAATTGACAAAAACATTCAATCATTAAATTCAATATTGAGTTAAAAATCTCAAATCAACAATAAGTGACATGTTTTTTGCCTCTGAAGCTTGGCTTCACAAACTACTGAAACGGCCCTCCTTCAGAAGCCATCATATGTTGTAGCCACCCTTCCTTCTTGCAGTTGTGTGGCAGATCTGACCTTGCCAGCACGATTTACACCCCTCACGGAGCCCATCGAATTAGGACTCCTCTTACTGTAAGCTCACATTGTTGTTTGCTAAAATTTGCTAACACAGGAAAGACCTTATACATAAGAATATATCTCTGAATCTTGCATGACACTTTGCAATGTAGATGGGAGATATTGATGCAAAGCCGCATGCCAAGATTGATGAGTTCTAGGCCGAAGTGAATCAGTAAGTTTAGAGGTAATTTTCCCTAACGGTAGCTCACAAATTAATTTAGTTCAGAGCAATCCGTATGGCAAACAAAAAAATGCAGAAATGAAACATGGTAACCTGCTCCTCTGACCTTATCTCTACAACTGGAAAACCAAGCAAATATACTGGCTCAGGGATTAAATAAAATTAAGCTCTTGAACAAGTTGTGATATCACAATTTGGCAACTTAGCAAATAAATTGGCCAATATGAATAATCTTGTGAATGTGTGTTGTTTACAGATTAAGCATGTGCATCCAAACAAAGCTTTAAAGAGGTACAATTAACAACAGCAAAAGACATGTAATTAGTCAATGCATAAGATAACTTTTACAGGAATCTGTGTTAACCACGTCTCAATGTTCAGTTTATTTATTTTTCCTAGAACAAAGGCATCACTGAACAACCACATTACCACATGTCAATGGTAAAGTACATATGCACCACTTAAAACCCCCTCACTGATAGAACACCAATCTTCGATTTCCATAATTAGCTTTGACTACACATCACTGGTGAATGCAAAATGCAATTGGTGAATATTGTGTGTTTAGATAATATAATAATATTACCTAATAAAGGAACTATAATGTATTATGCAGCTTTCTGAAAGCCAAAAGAATATAAAACTTTTAGTAATCGATTGAACCTTTTCAGATTGACGCCAATAATCAGAATCCGACAGCAAGCTTGTATGGACAAGTGTTCCCGTTTTGTGCAATGATTAACCCAGACCTGATACGCAGTGCTAGACCCAATACGATATACAGGCCTACCTCTGAACCTCTGAATGTTTAGTATCTAAAAGTCTGGTGAAAATATGGATTTTAAAACCCATCATTAGCATTTAAAATGAAACCACTAAATAGGGTCAGGGTTGCATCTAGTGGTGGGCGAGTTTTCGTCTAATTTGGCGACCACGAGCGAGCGGCGCCGGTGGAAGGAGGAATGGCAGTGGCGGGGGATGGATCCGATGGCGGCCGGCACCAGCGGGAGCAGTGGAGGAAGATCATCAATGGTAGCGTACCTTTTGTAGACCGTGGATGGTGGATCGACGGCGGCGGTGCCGGTCCTAGCGAGGATACGTCGTGGATCAGCCTCCCGCGCAGCAGCCGGCGTCAGGCGGTCAGGCGGCGCAACACCCCGGCGTCAGGCGGTCAGGCGGCGCAACACCTCGGCCAGCACGCCACCGGTCGCCAGATGGGTCAGGATGGGTAGTGGAATAAATGTTATGCGAGGTGGGGGAGGCTACGGGATGCGATTTAGACGCTAATGATGCCACGCGGGAGCCTGGGGCGGTCAGGCAAATTTTTCGGCGGCTAAGTGAAATTTTTTTCTTTACGTGGGTATTGTTTTTATTAACTTAATTATATTATTTTTTAAAAGTGATAAAAACATTTAAAAAAAGATTGAAACAAACTTTAAATGTTTTCTGTAAATATTATTTTTTATGTTGAATTCTATGATATATTATATTTATACATTTTTCCTAATATGTTAGTCTAAGTGTTATATGTTGGGTCATAACCACAGACAGTGGTCAAGAAAACCATTATGCTCATATCATTTCTAAACAAATGATGATAGTGCTAAGAAAACATGATTATCTTCATGACATGGACGAAATGAAAATTGCATGCTAAGATCTCAAGTTTTCCTGATGATCGGTACAATCCTTGATCTGTGGATCGTTTCGGCTTCCAAACGCTTTACGAGTTCACTGTCGGTCTCTAGGATGAGCCTCTACACACTAGTGTATCCGAAGGTGCTTATGGTAAGGTTGAAGGATCGTAGCTTGATCCTTCTTCCTCCTTGCGGGTTTATGTCACTCGTATGCCTATGATTAACATGACATGGTTTCAGTATAAATTATATATTCTAAGTTGTACTATTAAGTTATATGTTTTAAATTTTATGATATAAAATAGTACACATATTTTAAGTAGTACTGGGAAATTCACTAGCGGTCCTCCAAGTTGGCAGCGCATGTCACTTAGGTCCCCGTTCTTTAAAAACGTGTTAGCTAGGTACAGTGACTTCCCGTTGCCTGTTTCCGTCCGTCCAAACAGTGCCGCCACCCTGACGAAATGGTACGGCGTCAGCAAGCGTACTAGCTGGATCCCTTGGGCGCACAAACAGAGGAATTTGAATCGTCGGGCTGGATCGGTTGGGCCGCGCAAGCTGGATCGGTTGGGCCGCACAAGTTGGGCCGCGCAAATTGGAACCCCTGCCCCTGGCGCACCTATGTATTTAGCCTATTGCATTTATGTACCAGTATAGTACAACAAATTGAAAAGGGAGAGTGCAATTTAAACCATCCATGAATAAATTCAAGTACAGTATAACAATTGACAAGGAAATATAGATTCCATCAGTTTTCATAGATTTCATCAGTTTCCATAAACAATTTCTACGCCTCAAAAAGATCATAGAACCATAAGAAAACATCCAACCATCCAACAGACCAAAAGACATGTTTTTAACCATCTTTCAAACCATCCTTCATAGGTAGCATTGTCTGAATACGAAGACACCATAAACAAACATCAAAATACGAGTTGGCAAGTTCTGTTGATTTCCTTGTTCACTTCTCTATAGCTGGACCCTTGCATTTTTTGGTAGCCCTCTTTCTCTTAGTCGCAGCCTTTCCTGCTTTAGTAGCTGTTGTTAGAGCTTGTGGCCTTGCCAATGGCCTGTTGGTCGTGATGAACACTAAGTCTGGCAGAGGTCCTACATGCTGCTCTTGAATAGAGGAATGTGTTCCCTGTGATGCAAAATTTAATTAGCAGTACACATAATAGCTAGACAGTGTTATTTTTGCAGGGGTCTTTACTAACCTGTTGCATCATCTGCATAAGCATTGTTGAGCTCATAGTTGACATCAAGTTTAACTCTTGTGAAATTTGAGGAGCATCTTGGCTCACTAATTGAGACTCCACTGGATCTTGTATAGGCACATCTTGACCATGAGTAGTAGAATGGTTTGGTATTGGCTCATCCTACAAGTTATTGAAAATTACACCTAGAATTGTGGTAATCCTAAGTAGTAGAACATGAGTAGTAGAATGGTGATTACCTGAACAATAGCATGATATGGAGGTAATCCTGCCTTTTTAAGAGGACAACCCCTAGAATTGTGGTTTTCTCCTTTGCAGTAGCTACATTTGATGACTACTCCATGTTTGGAAATTGATGTGCCATGCTTACCTTGAACTTCATGTGGCCCTTACCTTCTACACCTAGGTGCCCTGCCTACTTTTTTTCTCAAACTTAGGTGGAAGAACTGTTGCTCCTTTGACATCCTCCCATAGTGTGATGTCTTTACATGGAGTAATGGTGGAGGAATAGGCCCTGTCGAATGCATCAAGAGAATAACAGTCATGGACAACAGTTTCTATTGGAATTCTGTCATGTCGGAGGCAAGAAATAGCATGCTGACATGGTATTCCTGTAAGATTCCATTTTCTGCATTCACATTCCCTTTTCATGATGTCAACAGTGTACTGAAACTCTCTCTCAAGCACTTGGAAAACCCCATGGCCAGATGGCAGAGTATAGCACAGATTAGCTAGCTCTGCATTCTTTGCAACCTTCTGTCTAATCTTAGGGCAAATAGGTCCTACAAACTGCTCACTTAATTCCTTCTTTTTGTTATAGAATCTTGTCATGAGCTATTGTTTGATCCTTTCCAACATGGATAAAATAGGCATCTCCCTAGCTTCTAGAATATAACTGTTAAAAACTTCACAACTATTGTTCAAAAGCATATCAGACTTTGGAAACTCTGCAAAGTAAGCCCTAACCCATGTATTTGGAGCCATTTTTTCTAACCAATTATAAGCATCTTGATTTAGATATTTCATCTTTTCCATATGATAGTTCTATTTCTGAACTGTGCTTGCTCTAGCACATATCCAGAGTTGTTTCTTCAAAACTTCTCCTTTAAAACCAGCATCCCTGAAATTTGCATACAAATGCCTAACACAAAATCTATGCTCTGACTCTGGAAAAGTTTCTTCAACTGCTGGAATTAGACCCTTCTATTTGTCTGTCATAATGGTCCATGGGTAAGTGTTTAGAATCCCCAAATCTGCCTTCAGAGTTTCTAGAAACCATTTCCAACTTTCTTTTGATTCCACCTCAACAATACCAAGAGCAACAGGAAATATGCAATCATTGGGATCTATGCCAACTGCTGTAAAAATCTGTCCACCAAATTTGGTTTTGATATGGCAACCATCCAAGCATATAAGAGGTCTACATCCACTTAGAAAACCCCTTTTGCAAGCATCAAGGCTAAGGTACAGTGTGGATAATCTACCATTTTTAACATTCAAGAAATATGAACTCCCTGGATTGCTTCTTCTGATCTCTTGACCATGATTCCATAACTGGTTGTACTGTTCAGTTTCATCACCATAAATCTTTTGCCTAGATATCCTTCTAGCTCTAGCCAATTTGGATCTAGAAGGGGTCATGTTCCATTCTTTCTGCACCATCTTTGCAAAATTTCCCAAAGTCATCTTGTCATCAGCTCTAAAGTACTCTAAGTACTTGTTAGCTAACCAAGGAGCAGTACATCTCTGGAGTGTCCATTTCTTCTGGCAATTATGAGTGCCTTCATATGTCTTTATCATGAAAGTCATCACTCTGCTGTCATAGGAAACATACAAATTCCAAGGACAACCATCTTCATAGTGTGCTTTCACTCTTTTCTTATCATTTCTAGGCATCTTAATGTCTACCCTATTCTTCATACTGTACTCACTGATTGCAGCTCTAACCATTTCCACTGAATCAAACACCATGCCCACCTTAAACACTGGATTAGACAGGTCTTCACTTCTGAAATTAGAAAAAAAATTATGCCCTTTGCCCTCAAGGTGATTAGCTGGCAAATGCAGTTCATCATATTCACTAGATAGGTCATTGGGATCAATGATAGGAATTTTTCCAGCTGAATACCTCAACCTGCTACCTTTCACCTTCTTTGACTTCTGACCTATTTGTTCACTGTCATCAATGGCATCATCAAACAAGTCATCATCATCCACCTCCATATCATTATCAGTGTCCACAAAATACTCAGAGTCCTCACTGTCATCACTAGACCAAAAGTCATAATTTGTTTCTTGATGATTTTCTTTCCCCTAGATCATTGTAGAAACTTGGTAATTCCTCTGCTCTCTTTTCTACATGGACAATTTTGACAGGGCTGATCACTTTTGGGAGCTCACTCACTGGGTTAACCACTACATCATCCCACTTAACCCCACCAATTAAGTCCTCATGATCAAAGTAAACAATCAATGTCTTAACCCTATCAACCACTGAACACATTGCATTTGTATCTGAGTCTGTACATATCAACATTAATCCCACTGCCATTTCCATTCCAGGTAGCAACCAGTAATACTTCAATAAAGTACTCTTCTCATAGCCCAGATGCTCACATAAATCATCAAACCACAATGTAGACCATGTATCAACATCACAATAATCAAAGTAGCATATCTTCTCATTTAGATAAGACCTTAAGTTCCCAGAACCAACAAAAAACCCACCATGATGCAATTCGATTGTGAAAAAACAATCATTTTTATCTACAACCAAACAAATATACATATCAATCACCCAACAAAAATTTTACAGCACCAATCAAATTAAACCTAACCCTAACATTCAATCAAATCACGGTTTACAACTGAAATCACTAGTTTTCAACGGAATCATAGACGGAATAAAGAATACTACGGATGAAATCACTAACCATATGAAGGGGCACAGTCCAGCTTTCCTCTCGCCTGGGGCGACATCGCCGCTGACTAGGCTTCGGCCAACTAAATGGCCAAAGCTGCCTTCACCGGCGGGCCAACCTCGTCTGTCCTCTTCGATCTTCTCCCTCCTCGCCTTCGCCGTGCAGACTGCCCCAGCCGACCCGCCGTGCCCACCGAGGAGAAGATGAACAGTCGGAAGGTGCGGAGGGGGCAGAGACAAACCGTCGGAGGGTTTTCCACCTGACGGTGTCGGTGTTGACGCAAACAGCCCAACTGGCACGACCCAACTGGCGCGGCCCATGGTTGCTGCGTCATTTCTAGTACGCCTGCTGACGCCGTGCCATTCCATCGGGGCGGCGCCACTGTTTGGACGGACGGAAACAGGCAATGGGAAGTTACTGTACCTAGCTGACACGTTTTTAAAGAACGGGGACCTAAGTGACATGCGCTGCCAACTTGGAGGACCACCAGTGAATTTCCCTCTTTTATAAATGTAAAATATTGGCACTGAATTGTTAGTCACATTTTCTAAATAAAAATAAGATTACCACACTATATGGCAGTGACAAAAATACAAAAATGTGGGCTTTACTAGGCTCAACCGCACAGGAGCCCAGCAGAGCCTCGTCGACCCAAGCAGGCCCAGTGTAAGTATTGAAACGCCAGTATGTCATGCCATGTATTACGAGATGTTTGAGAAGGTTAACTCGCTCAAGCTTTTAAGTTTGGTTTCTCTTCAGTCAATTGCCGAGGTGGTACTAAACGGCAAGAGAAGTGGACAGCTACAATTATATTCCTTTACAAGATGCTAATGGGCCGGCCCACTCCATTTCGCACTTTACATATTGTGTGAGCATATCCGTGGCATTCCCCTTCCCCATCCCTTGTGCGTTCCTGACCAGATTCCCCATGGGCGACAGAAGCGAGGGCGAGTACGGAGGCTGCGGCGGCGACGGAGGCGGAGGCTGCGGCAGCGACAGTGACAGTGGCAGCCGCATCGACAACCATGGGTGTCGGCAAGCGCGACCACCACGCTCGGAACCAAGCGCGCAACTCGCGCGGGCAGTTCGCCCCCACGGAGGAGTACTACATCGCCCTCAACACCGAGGTGTACTACATCTCCTCCGACTCTGACTATGAAGTTCCGGTGTCTGGGATGAACCGCGACAAAGGGGAAGCTTTCGGTGGACTCAAGAAGAAGGCGCGCGTGTCGGATCCGAAGGCCGGCAAAGGGGAAGGTTCTGGCGGAGTCAACAAGAAGGGGCGCGTGTCCGACCCGAAGGCAAGCAAAGGTGAGGCTTCTAGTAGAGTCAAGAAGAAGGGTCCGGTGTCGTGCGCGAAGGGCGGTGAATGGGCAGTTGCATCCTCGTCCAAGAAGAAGGTAAGGACATTTCCCCCCTTTGAGTTGAAGAACTCTATGAGATTTTGATGAACTGCAGAGTGATTAAGTGTTCCAATGCTAATCAGTACACACGCTATTCCAAAGTTTCCCTGATTTCATAATCAGGGAGTATGCAATGCTAATCAGTACACACGCTGTTCCAATGCTAATCAGTACCTCACCATAGACTCATTAAATTTCAACCGAACTGCAGTTGGTCAAAAAAATTAAAGTTTCTTAAAAACATTGATTCTTTTAAGTTCATATGGCAGCAAGGTCTCATTGTTATGAGTGTGAAAACAGGACATTATCATTTGTTGTATGTCTTGGTTGTGTGGTCATGGTTTTCTTCTGCACTGCATTTGTACAGTTTACTGTCATTTCAGCTAAGCATACCACAAACATGTTCAGAACAAGACTAGAAAATAACATGTTCAGAAGTAATGTTGGTTGGTGAACTGGAATTTAAGTGGTGCATTTGATTCAGTAAATTCTGAGAGGAGCTTTGGATTGTAGGATTGTTAGGCCATGACATTAAATCAATGGAGAGGCTCTTTAGATTGTTGGATTGTTATGGCTCGTAGCTGCCAACAGGCTTTTGCATGTTGTTTTCAGTCTCAAAGTAGTTCAGACCTGTAGTTTGCATATGTTCTTCCATGTGCATATGTTGTTCAGACAATGTCTGTATGATGACTAAAACTTATCAAAAAATGCATGTACTTGAATAAATTGTTGTTGGTCCCTTAGATATAGCTTATGTGATGTCCTAGGTAGTTTTAGACTTAAATGAGGTTGATGCCATTTCTTCTAGTTTTTTAGGAAAGCAACTTAAGGGAGAAGGTACAGTCCAGTTTGGAGCACTACATGGTTAGGGGCAATACACAAAACCTGAGATTGTTGTCATGTTCTTGATTTTGTGCTTATGTCAAGGAGTGAATCCTTTTGTGTGCCTTTATAAGTTGATGCCTTTGAGCTTGTATATCTATTTTAGATCTTCCATTATATTATGACTTACAAAATTAGTATTCTTGGCATCTGATATGTAGTTTCAATTGGAATTCAATGCAGAAAAGCTATGTGTACAACCCAAATTACAACCTGTGTCTAAATAAACACACTTGATCATCCAGCACGACTTGAATTTAGTGAAGCTTTAATTCCATTGAAACCTTATTTAAGTTTTTGTTCTATTACTTACAGTTTCATTTTCATTAAAGGTTCTCTACTGTAGTGATGTGGAAGAGTACGAGAACATGTCAGAACAGAATCATTTTGTGGCCTTCCTGAAATCGCTTGTTGACACAACTACCACTGATGCAAGCAAACTGCTCGAGCGCCGCACAAAGAAGGTGTCGTCTCGAGTTGAGTATTCCTTGGAGACACGTTTCCTCGACATCAAGAAAGAAATGATGGAAGCAGATGCCCGCACCAAAAAGGGAGTTTTTGTACAGAAACTGATAGATCTGTTTGGGACAGCTCAGGTTCATGCAAAAAACCAGGTCATGCGCCAAGCCATGAAGTCGTGCATGAACCTTGATGAGTTGCTCGAGGCACTCTTCGTCGTTGTCGAATATGACATGCAGAAATATCTAGATGAGAAGCACGGGAAGGTGAAGAAGAAGAAGAGGAAGTGAACTGCTGTGGTAGTAGTAACTAGGGTGCTTGCGTAGTAGTAACTGACTAATAAGCTGTGTGTGGTAGTCTTTTGGGTCTGTTGATGCAGCTTATGTCTGGACTGTCTATTTGGGTTTGCACATGCTCATAATTGTAAAGACCCATATTATGGTAGGACTTAGTCTTTTGGGTCTGCCTTGCTCTATATGTCTATGCTAATTTGGATCATAATGGCCATGTATGGTACTCCTGGATGTTGTTGCATGTGTATATGCTAATTTGGACCATAATGGCTAGTAATGTTAGTAATGGATATTGATGCTGGATGTTGTTGCATGTGTATATGCTAATTTGGACCATAATGGCTAGTAATGTTAGTAATGGATGTTGATGCAGTATGTAATATATATATGTATGATTTGGCAGCACAAATGTTCTATGAATGAGTGAATGACTAAATGGTAGGTATTTGAAGAAAAATGGTATATATATGTATGATTTGTTCATATTTAATTTAAAGGGAGGATAAACTGGAAAATACATAGACAAAAATTGCAGCCGTTGGGAATTGAACAAACGACCTGAACATCATCACAAGATAGAAGACTCGCCACTAGGTTAACAAGTAGTATTGGTTATCACAGTTGCAGATTTACATATCTAATATTATTATTATAATCTACGTAGTGCTTACTTGACCTCGTTGATCGTCCTCCTCGTTCCTCGCTCGTGTAGCAACTCGCTAGATCCGAACAGCGCGGCGCTGCCCCCAATCCGCCAGACGCCTTCCAAGGCTACACCTACGCCTAAGCCTGACGGCCGTGGCGCTGCCCCCAATCTGGCCTCTGCCCTCCGGTGCTCCTTTTGCAGCCCCCTCGTGCGCAGGGCACCGACCGTAATCATCTGTGCCTCCGCGGCCCACCCCAGCCGGCCAGCCCTGTCGTCTGTCCTAAACTCCACCAGTTGCGCTGCCAATATCGACTCGGCTATCTCCTCGCACTGCCAACATCGACGTCGCCATCTCCTCGCGCCACCTAGAGGAGAAGATGAGGATCAATCGGAGGCTTCCCTGCTGCGGCACCATTATTCAGGTTTACCCTCACTCGCCTTTAATTTGTTAAGGATGTTTTGGCGCTAGGATTGAGTTGCCCTGTAAATCACCCCTGCATCTTGAAATTGAAATTAGAGTAATCGTTCAGTTGTTCAATCATGTTGTTTTGGAAAATGCAGTGACTATTGGATTGGGCCTATTGATGTCTGAACATTCCGAAGTCAGATGTTGCCCCTAGTTTTATTCCATCTGGTTAGAAATTGTAGCAGTAATAGTTCCTGAGTTGTCGTGTGACATGAAAAATGACGACCAGGGATTTTATTCAGGATCAAACATCACTGCAGACCTTAGAAGTTAAGTGTATCAATGATATTTTTCATTTGAAGTTTAGTCTGCACTTAACTTAATGAGTAAACAAATATATAGTATAAAAAATTGGCAAAGCATGAATATATGCAAACTAGAATGCACATAAGGTGCACTATATATGCAAACTAGATTGGAGACTACATATAAAAATGATGTTGAGCAGTTTTTAGCTTTTGCTTATCGGGACCTTCAACTGGACAGTGAGATAATTTGTCCATGCATAAAGTTCAAAAACAGATACAACCACAGTTGTGATGAGGTCAGGACACATTTGAGATGTGATGGTATTATTCAAGGTTATACTACATGGGTTCATCATAGTGAAAAATATGAAAGGCCAGCAATTGCACTTTCTGATGTACCTAATATCGCCGCAAATTTGGCTACTTCGGGTCCAATACGAGACCGCCAAGATGGAGGATCGGATGGCATGCAACAACTCTTGCATGTTGTATTTGGAATGGCTACAAGTATGTGCGATGCTGGTGTCGAAGCAGGTGATGATATTCAGTCTAGATCTGCAGATGTGGAACATAATGCCACTTAGGATAATATGAATCCAACAAATGTTGATTCTCTGGGGAGGCAACAGAATATATATGCA
Organism: Microstegium vimineum; assembly: GCA_022036555.1. NCBI lineage: Eukaryota > Viridiplantae > Streptophyta > Magnoliopsida > Poales > Poaceae > Microstegium > Microstegium vimineum. The sequence continues at coordinate 30,121,578 of CM039135.1, forward strand.
AGCCTGTTCAAGGATGCAAAAATAGGTTTATTTTCTAGGTGTCAATATTCTAGGCTGTCATTCTTGGTCCACTTATATCACGTGAAGTGCTTACATGGTTGGTCACAAAAATCATTTACAATACTTCTACAAATATTATCTTCTCTTCCTGGAGTTAATCTACCGAAGACATACTATGAAGCAAAGAAAATCATTGGTGACTTAGGTCTTGTGTCGGATACCTAGAAATAGGGTACCCAATTTACCGGGCTCCACAAAAACAAAATCAACCCTCGGGGGCTCCTCCGCCTCGCCCGAGCCAAAGTGGCGTCATCGGAGACGTCATCGACCCTCGGGGGCTCTTCCGCCTCGCTCGAGCCAAAGTGGCGTCATCGGCGACGTCATCGACCCTCGGGGGCTCCTCCGCCTCGCCCGAGGTAAGGTGGCGTCATCCGAGACATCATCGACCCTCGGGGGCTCCTCCGCCTCGCCTGAGTCTAGGTGACGTCGCCTGTGATGTCATCTACCCTCGGGGGCTCTTCCGCCCCGTCCAAGCCCAGCGAATGTCATCCGTGACATCCCTCGCCCTCGGGGATCTCATCGCCATCCAACAACCTAGGGTGCCCTAGCCCATATAGTCAAAAGGTCCATAGTCTCCTCCGTCCTTAGGGATGGGCATAAGCATGAGTCGCCATGCGGACCTCTGTTCATCCTACGGTACAAGGTCCTGTGCTGCCTAAGCCGATGACTTCTACGCGTTACATCCACGTTATGTCCCCGACGGACACTTCAACAGGGATTAGGGCATCATCAGCCCTGTGTGACGGAACGCGGGGGTGCCTGGTCCTGTGCGACAGCCTCCGCCCATGCCTAGAAAAGGGGACAGCAGGGTTCCCGGTCACAAGGTGCATGGCTACAGCACAACATGGACGAACAGGACTCGGACATGTGTCTATTGGCGCGATCTTCTTCAGGAAGGAAGGCAAGATGAAGACAAAGCCCTCCCTCGGCATCGGTCCAAGTCGGGCCCATGATCACTCCCTCTCTCTCTACTGTACTCCTTCGTCTCTCCCTACGTATAAAGGGAGGGAATGGACCCCCAATCTACCTCTCTCGACTCTCGAACACTCATTTGCACACACTCAAACTCGCACACACGCGAGCACACACCAGAACCAAGAACCTCATACGCACGAGACCTGGGAAGGCGCTTCCCTCTCTCACCAAAGCTTGTAGCTCCCCTCTACGAGCTCTCCGCGCTCGGTAATACAACCCCGCAACACACTGGACGTAGGGCGTTCGTGCCTGAACTAGTATAAACCTCTATGTTCTTCGAGCGCAACCATCTGAACTCCGACACACTTAGAAATTTACTCGTTGGCCGTCTAGACCCCGCCATTTTAGAAACCGATAGTTGGCGCGCCAGGTAGGGGACCTTTGCGTGTCACCCGTATTTTTGAGTTTCGGATGGTTGATCGCCACGTTGATTTCGCTCCGGGCTCCATTGTTCGTTTTGGTAGCCTGGACTTCTAGTGCCACGGGCAGGGGGCCGACCTGGCTCTCCGTCGCACTACGGCATCTTCCAAGGTAGGCATGGACGCCATCACCGCATCCATGGCCCACCTCCATGTGTCTCCCTCCGGGGAACAAACCGCTCGTCGGGCGGTCGTCCCGCGGACCGATCAATGTCCGTTCGAGCGCCAGCTCGACACTCTCGAGGGACCCCAACCAACTCAGGATTCTCTGCGCGACTTCTACTTCGCATTCGCTAACGTGACGGCGCAGCTTGCGGGAGGGCAGCCGCTCTCCCCTGGGCGCGTCAAGACGCCCGTCTCGGAGGCGCAACCTTTCGGCTTGAGGAATGCCGCCGCGTCGTATGCGGAGATGGTTGCCGCGTGGTTCCATGCTGACCCCACGGAAGGGAGACAAATGGGGCTCGCGTCCCACCACTCTCGCTCCACCTCTGATCTCCTTATGAGCTCGGAGGCCACACCTTACAACGGCTCAAGTCGTGGGAGCACTGATCCCTAGGACCCCTTGGACTTCAATGGTCTGGAGGATCAGGAGGCACTTCACGACTTCCTCCAAGCCAGCGATTATCTGCTCGACTTTGACTCGAGCGATCCCGACGAGGACCGTGGCCATGAGTGCTTCATGTGCGATGCACCTCCACCCGCAACGGCCGTCGACCCCACCCTTATCGACAAAGGGGATGATGACGGAGACAACAACTATGAAGGCCTGGCCCGCAGTCTTCGAAGGCCTGGCAGCAATAGCTCTGCGACCTCCGCGACATAGAGCAACAGCTCGCGGAGCGGCAGCGAAAGGTGACGTTCGAGCGCGAAAAGCTCAAGCGCGAAGCCGCCAGGGATCCCGTGGAGCCTCGCGCTCGCAGGGAGGCCCGGGTGATACACCACCGTATCATCAACGATGAACACGACATGTCGCAGTTCACGCGGGCAAGCCAGAACATCGCAGCAGCAAGGATGCTGCTCCACAACCTTCCGATCCCAGATGCTCCCAATGGCAAGCTCACTCACGACGAGCTGAAGACCCTTCTGCAGCAGGCCGCGGAACAACAGGCCGAGAGCTCCGCGTCGCGGAGCCGTGGGCTCAGCACCGGCCACCCAGCCGGCGCGGCTCCTGGCGACCGCGAGGGGTTGGTCCATCTGGATCCCGCACCGGCCGAACACCGACGTCCCACCGTGCACGCCTGCGTAGGCGAAAAGCGCGACGTGCGCGACACGCTCAACGCACGCAAGCACGCCAAACAGGACGGCGCAAGCCGAGGCTACCACATCCGACGTGGCGGCCGATACGACAGCGATGAAGAATGACCTCCCACGCCGGAGCCACCGGGCCCCTTGGCGTTCATTTGCCACATCCGGCGTGCGCTGTTCCCGCACCCTTTTCGACGACCAACCAACGTCGTCCGGTACTCCGGGGAAACGAACCCCGGGCTCTGGCTCGATGATTGCCGCCTCGCCTGTCAGGCCGGCGGCGTGGACGATGACGACTTCATCATCCACAACCTACCCCTTCATCTTTCGGACTCAACCCGCACGTGGCTCGAGCATCTGCCACCCAACACCATCGATGGGTGGGAGTCTCTATGCCAGGCCTTCGTCGGGAATTTCCAGGGCACCTACACGCGCCTAGGCAATCCCTGGGACCTCCGCAGTTGCAGACAGAAGGCGGACGAGTCCCTCTGGGAGTACATACGTCGCATCTCTCAGCAGTGCACGAGGCTCCCAACGGCGGCCGACGCAGACGTGGTCGGGACCTTCCTCGCAGGCACGACCTGCAAAAAGTTGGTCCACGAGCTGGGCCGCAGCAACCCTCGCACCACCGAACGACTCCTTGACATCACCACGAGCTACACGTCGGGAGAAGAGGCGGTCGGCATAATATTCCACCCCGACAAGGGAAAGGGCAAGGAAGTCGAGACCGCCGGCGAAGGCGGCTCGAACCGCGCCCAGAACAGGAACAAGAAGAAGGGCAAGCCGCAACGTGGCGGCGGCGACAACCTTGTCGCAGCGGCAGACCGCAAGCCTCCCCATCCCCAGGGAGGAAAGAAGGTGGGCAAGTTCGACGACATGCTCACGAAGCCGTGCCCGTATCACAACGGGCCGGTCAAGCACACTCTCCAGCAGTGTGACATGATGGCCAGGTATTTCAAGGCCATCCCTGACAAGGTATTAGAGGGCCACAATGGGGACGGGGGTCGCGAAGACTCCTACCCCCACGTCAACCAAGCGCCGGCAGAATCCTACAGCTGCAAGCGCCGGCAGAAGAAGGAGCGGCGCGAGGTCTTTGTTGTCGCCCCGGCAACTCCGGCCTTTCTTGACTGGTCGGAGCCCCACATCAGGTTCGTCCGGGATGACCATCCGAGCCACGTTCCTCACCCGGGTCGTTACCCGCTCGTCGTGGACCCAATCATAGGGAGCGTGCGCTTCACCAAAGTACTAATGGATGGGGGTAGCAGCCTCAACATCATGTACTACAATGCCTTCGAGGGCCTCGGTCTACGAAGGGAGAAGCTTCGATCCTCGGGGGCTCCCTTCCAGGGGATCATCCCCGGGAGACAAACGGTACCCCTAGGGCAGATCGTCCTGCCCGTCATGTTTGGGGAGGCGGACAACTTCCGGACCGAGTATCTCACCTTTGAGGTCGTGGCGTACCGAGGGACTTACCATGCAGTGTTGGGGAGGCTGTGCTATGCGAAGTTCATGGCCGTTCCCAACTACACTTACCTCAAGCACAAGATTTGGGGGCCGCACGACATCATCACGGTCTCCTCCGACGTCAAGGTGGCGTACCAGTGCGAGGTGGACTGCTTCGAGAATGCCATGGGCGAGGTGCGAAGCGAGGAGCTGGTGGCGGCGATCGAAGCCACTGACAAGATGGACGTCGACCCCTAGAGCGCGAGGAGCTCGGACGCCCATGGCACCAACAGCTATGTCACTTTTCTACTATTTTCTAGTATACCTATCACCATGTACATACGCATGTATTCTTTTCTTAAGAGCAAAAAGTTCGAGGAATAAAAACGTGGGAACTCCCGGACCGACTGCTTAGCAAGGTGCACTCTCCGCACGCGCCAGAACACACCTCGCTCGGGGCCTGGGAAGGGGGTAACCCCCTGTCTTTCACTCCAAAAACGTTTTCGCTCAAAATCGCTTTGCCGAACCCGCTAGGCGAAAGCCCGACCTCCCCCACTGAGAGAAGAGATCTTGCCGGACCGTGCCAATAGGGCCGAGAAATACTCTGGCTCCCTGGAGCCAAGTATCTCCACCCGACCTCACACCCGAACAGATCAAAGCTCCTCCCAGAGAAAGTTAGGCAAGTAGCCCAAGCAAAAGCCAAATGCGAAAACCAACAAGCAAACAAATTTAAAATGAGCTCACCAAAGAGCTATTAAAGTCGTCAAAAAGCCCTCCCGAGGGCACAACACAAGATAACTTAGTTTGTTTGTTACAAGGGCCCTCGGCCCTAATCTCTGACCATGCAGGGTCACTCCTCCAGCAGTGAGAACACATCATCGTCGAGCTTGGCAGCCAGGATCGCTGCAGGCTCCTCCGCATCGGCCTCGATCCGGTCGAGCAGGTCTTCTGGGGCGTCTGGGGGTATCCTAAGTTGACAAGAATAGGGGTCACCGTGTTCTCGAGGCAGGCGGTGATGGCCATCGTGCGGTGGACCCCGATGGGCAAGGCCTCCCGGATCCGCGCTTGGCCCCGCTCCTAGAGCAAGCCGACACGGGTCCTGGCCGCTGCCGGGCCACCCTCGATGGCTGCCACACCGAAGAGGTCGCACACCCCGTGCACGGCCTCCCGCAACGCCTGCGCCTCCTGCGCGCCGGCCTGCAACACTGAAACAACAACAAAGAGGACCTCAACCTCTGAACAAACTTCACACAATGCCAAGGCAAGCGAGCAGGCAGAGGAGACATTCCCGCGTTCTCTCCCTCAAGGCTGGCGATCGTTGCCCGGAGCTGTGAGGTGACTGTGGTCAACTCACCAACCCAGGTGGAGAATTCCAGAATCCTTTGGTCGGCATCAATATTGCGTTCACGCGCCTAGTTGGACAGGTCCTCGAAGCGGGCCACGGCGGGTCTCGCTCTTGACGATTGACGTCACGTCGGCGTCGCATGGTGTTGCGCTCCTCCTCCATGGAGTTCAGCGCTGAGATGGCCCGGCGTCGCGCTTCCGCCTCAGCGTCACGCTTGGACATCAGATGCTCGGCTTCGGCCCGATGCCCCGCGCACTCGTCCAGCAGCATCTTGCGGATATCCTCGGCACCAGTGCAGGCAACATCCCGCTCCAGTTCGACCCGCTCGACGTTGGTCACACTCCGGCATGCCAACGCTCGAGCGTCTTCCCCCTCACCTCCGAAGCCCTCAGTTGCTCTTCCAGCTCGACCACTCGGCTGTGAACAGTCAAGAGGGCCTCGGCCACGTCGGTGTCCCCAGTCGCTGCCCACGACCTGGGGTCCCACCGCCCAACCTCGCGGTGGAGGAACTCGGATTTCTCGGCGCTCGTCGCCATCAGGATCTGTGAGGAAAGGGATGTCAGCAAGTCAACCGGGACAAAAGAAACAACGCTTACGTTCGGGTAGGTCCTCACATTGCCATGGTGACAAAAGGTCGTCGTTGAGCGACGCTACCGACCGCTGAAGCTCCTCCACCGCACGCGCCACGCGGCGTTCATGCTCCCGGCAAGAGCTCGTGACATGTCGCTAGTGTCGAAGTTCTCGCTGGTCGTCGAGCACGAACACTGGCTCCCCCGGGTTTTCCCGGTTGACCCACGCGATCGGGTCAGCATCCCCGAAGGAGTGGCAATCAGCGCCAAGTCGGCGAAGGGCCCCAGGAGCGGTCTCTCCGCCGGCGCCAGCCGGTGCGCTCTGCGAAGTCATGCCGGGTTGGGGGAGAACAGCTTTCGACGCCTGCGCGGCCGCCAACTCCTCCTCTGTGAACGACTGGGGGACTATCACGTCATGAGGCGACCCGCCACGGGGAGGGGGGCCGTCCGGATGTCTCGCCTCCCCCGCACTGGGCGTTACCGCGGCGTTCCCCAGCGTCGCGTCTGTCTGGACCTCCTCAACGTCCATGGCCACGGTGACGTCCGGACCACCCTCCTCCCCAGAGTTGTCGACGACTACCACCTCCGGGGAAGAAGATGGCACGACAACCGCGGGGCCAGCGTCGGCAGGGGTCTGTGAAGTCGCACCAACCACGACGACATCGTTCAGGGCCGGGCCACTCCCGGTCCCTGCGGCGCCCGATGAACCTGTGGCAAAGGCCGCCACGTCCCGTCCCGGACCAACCAGAGGCGCCTCCCGGCGCAGTCTCTTCCAGCCTGCGTATTCGGGGCTCCCGACGGCCCTGCGACGTCTAGCCCGTGTTCACCACACAAACAACCGACCACATTTATAAAATGGAGAAGGACACCACGCAAAGAGGGCTTACCGTGGGGAGAAGACACGGCCACGCTTTGTCAACGACCCCGTTACGCTACGGCTCGAGGACCCCGAACCGCCGCTCCACTCGTCGTCCCCGCCTTCCGCGGGCAGGACGGGAAGAGGAGTGGATGGAGTGCCGCCGGCAGCACCGCCCCTAGAACTACCAGGGGTCAGATGCGTGCCGAGTACCCTAACCGGCGGTACCACCACCGTGGTCGCGGCCGCGGCCGGCTGATGCGCTGCCCTCGTCGATCGAAGCGCAGGGACCGCCTCCGATAGAAGACACCAGTCCTTGTCGTCATCATCATCGTCATCCTCCTCGAGGGCCTCCCAATCCATGTCCTCTGCACCTAGCATAGGCGGAGGGGGAGAGGTGCGGCCACGTGGCCGGCTATCGAGAGGCGTCCCTGTAGAAAAAGGACGAGAGGCATGCGAGTTGTCATCACCAAATAAGGGGAGTGTGGAGAAGAGACACTACATTATGGTCTCGACTCACCAGCTCGAGGAAGTTGAGGTCAGGCCAGATCGGTGGACAACGGTAGGTGCCATCTTCGTCTAGGGCGTCCCCGAGGAGCCTCCGGGCGACTTCGACCGCGTCCGCTAGCTCCAGGTCCCCGCTGCCATGGCGGGCCCCTCACGCGACGTCCCTGGAACCATGTCGTTTAGCGCATGCACCCGCGCCATGAGCGGGAGCACCCGGCGCTGCAGGAATTGCGCGACGACACCTGAAAGGTTCAGCTCCGTGTCACGGAGCTGCCCCAAGCTCCGGATATAGGGCGCTATCCCCCCCAAGCTCCTGAGGGGTCAAGTCGTTGTTCCAGCTGGGGGGGCTCTTCTGCAAAACGCCGGCCCGTGTACTCCGGAAGTGGCGCCTCGGGGTGGTTCCGAATGTAGAACCACTGTGAGTGCCATCCCCGGTTGGACGAGCTCGTTCACGCCGGCATGTAAAGGTGGGAGTTGGACGAACGGAGACTGATGGCGCACCCTCCGCTCGACGGCACCCGTCTCACCCCTCCAGCATGAAGGAGTAACACCGTTTCCTTGAAGAAGAACCTCCACAAGTTGAAGTACGGCTCCATCGCCAACATCCCCTCCGACATGGTCGCGAAGGCGACAAGATGGAGGACGGAGTTGGGATTGAGATTGTGAACCTCAATCCCGTAATGGTGAAGGATCCCCCAGAAGAAGCGAGATGGCAGTTTCCCGATAGCACGCTCGTGGAATTGCAAGAAGGAGACCACATACCCGCTCAGCGGGTCTAACCTATCGATGCCGGTGGGGACGATCCACTCGGCATCGTTGTCGGCGGAGAGCTCCGGGTGCAGCATCCCCACATCGACCAGCGCGAGCGCCCGCTCGTACTCAGCCTCGCAACGGAGCCAACTCTTCTCCGGAGGCGCTCCGGCCATCTGAAGTCCTCCCGGGAAGCGGCGCGCAACGCGACGCAAAGTGTGGCTAAGACGGACGCACTACGACGCAAAGTGTGGCTAAGACGGACTCACTGAAGTCCTCCCGGGAAGCGGCGCGCAACGCGACGCAAAGTGTGGCTAAGACGGACGCACTACGACGCAAACCCTAGCTTCAAAGGATTCGGCGTGAGCAAGACGAAGCGGCAAGAGAGGCGAACAGTGCAAGGCTCACGGGGGATGACGCGATGCTTAGATATTTATAAGGGGCCGGAACACGGAACGGCGCCTCCATAGCTCCTGATGCGCACGACCCCACAACTCGAGTCACATTAAATGCAGTCGCTCGGTCATGTTCACTCCACTGTACGCTGGAATACCGGGAGCCGCGCAGGACGGCAGGTAACTGACACCACCCGATTCTCCTCTCGTTTCGAATCCCGCATCCCGTATCTATCATCATTACAGGATCCACCCTAGGCCCACCATGTCGTGCACGCGAGATCCTTTTCGTATACGTCCCCAGCACACATCAACGAGGCCTCCGGCTCGTCCGAACTCGACCAACTAACGCGGAGATCGGAGGGACTCACACGTGGCGTGACAAGCAGCAACGGCCCACGGGCCCAGGTAAGCTAAAGGGATAGGGGCTATAGATGCCCCGACGGACCACTATGGTCCAGAGAAACGAAGGCCGACCAAGCGAGGTTCAAAATGGTCATCTCAGGACGACAGAGCGAGCGGCGAATAGGGAATGGACACGCTAGCGGTCATTAACCTGGCAATCGGATGCTAAGGTCATTCCCAAATTTCATATTTGAGTCCGTCTTCACGGATGATTGGTTCATGGTATTCCTACTGAAGGAAGGTAGCAGGCCCCCGGGACATGGGCCACGACATGGGCCACGAGCCGGAACCCTAGCGAACGGGAACTGAGCACCCCACTCAAATTTGCCCGTTATCACCTCAACGAGCATCCATGGTTCGTCCGCCTTGAGGATAGCATGGTCCGACTCGCACCCCCCCCATCTCGCGGAGAGATGCGTGGGGGACGCACAAAAAGACGGCACAGACCCAAGACGTTTCTCTACACCGAGTAGAGACTCGAGGGCTGCCGCCGCACCCCTCCAGCGGTTCTGGCAACCGGATAACAGAGAGGGAAAAGGAGGCATCGTGCCTCACCCGTCAGAGGTCCACACAGGTAAACACAGACATCTTTTTTCATCTTTAGATAAACATATATATTGATCTTTGCAGGGGTTACACGCTCTCTAAAGTGTCTTAACCAAAAACACGAGGGGGTAAGCCCGATCATGAGACACCAAAAACACGAAAACATTTACAAGGTGGACTGGAGGGAAATCCTAGGCCAAAGGGCCGAAAGCTAAGGGTGCCCGAAGGGCACCTACGCCAAAAATCTCACCGACGTCCGACGAACCTACGTATCCAGGTCAGGCAACCCAGCCGCGGGGCATGGGAGGCATTTTCCTGGGGTACAAGATCGCCTCGGATGCCGGCTCCATGACCCACGGGCTACCTAGACCAGGCGTGCTACAGTTGTGGGAGAACAGCGGCCGCCTCATCTTCAGGAAACCCCAGGCCGCGTCCCTCCTCCGGAGTCGGTTGGGCACTTTACGGTTAAGTCGCCTTAGCCGCTCCGCGATCGAGGACGCCGTTGGCAAGCGGCTCCGAGCCCGCCGTGCATCGGCAGCTCCGAGTCTGCATATCCCGCCAGCAGCGGCATCACCATCAACTAGCAGTCAAGGATGAGACAACTCCTGGAGTCATTCAAAAACTGCAATGAATTTTCCAGTGGACACACCCTTGACGGCCCCCTGGGGAGGGGAAGCACGGCGTCGCCCCCCCGGAGGCAGAAAGCAGGATCCAACCGAAAGGATGGACTCCACACCTTCCGCCCCCCGTCCGGAGCGATTCGTGTAGTAGGAGGTGACACCTCTCTTCCGCCCGGTGGTAAGGATAAGAGGAAGCTATGCACACCTCGCAGAGCTTCCTCTGAACCCAGCCATAGGGCGAAGAGGGATGCACCACCCCCAACGGAGAACTTCCTCTGAATCCGGTGCTGCTCTTAAAATGCCACCCGCCAGGGCGGCTCAAGGGACTCTCCGACGAGGCCTCGGAGGAAGGATCTGGGACAGGCCATACCATGTGGATGTGAATCTCTCCGCAGGTGGCCACCGCTATTTATAGCCCAACAGGGCATCCACGCGGCGTTGGCCCGTGGGGCTACAGCGTTGTTGACACAAATTGTGGCACAAAGGATAAACTGCAAGCGCACGGCTGTCAAGGTAGCTTTCACCCGAGAGTATTCCAGGGTATCGAATCCACGGGGAACGTGAAGTGCACTTAACAAAGAACTAAGTTCGTCCTATGATGACACAAGGGATTTATGATAGGTTGGGTAGAGAGGATCTTCTATGGTTATGAAACTAGCAAGGTAGGGTAAGATACAAAGGTTGTTCACTTCAGGCGACTAGGCTGCTTAGCAACGGAAAGGGATGAGAAGGGTGCTAAACCGCCTAGCACAAGAAGGCCTAAGTTTTAAGAACTTGGCCGAACGTGGTGGGATAAAAGCCTAGATAGGTCTGTCACCCCTACTAGGTAACACAAACAAACCGTTGGACAAGCCGCAAACACATGTAAGCGTATAGCCTAGACACCACGTCAACACTATATCTTACTACTCTAATTCGGATCCCGGTGAAATTGATTAGAGTACCGGTTTAAGGGCGGTGAACCAATGAACAACTAAAGTAAATACTTTACTAGAACTAAAGATCAATTACCATAAAAGAATCTCAAATGCAGACTTACAAAAGAGAAGACCTGCACAAGGGGGGTAATGACCCCCTTACTATGACAGGTGTGCCCTCCTACCATGTGATGCTTGGGATGGCTGGTGGGCCCCATAGGGTGGTCGGCCGACCCCCCTATGGTGGGTCCCACTAGCTCATTTCTCTCCATTTCCTGTAGTCCTGCAAGAAATACTCCATGGACATGTGGAACTAGTTATTGGGTATAATATGTTCATGTTAATCTTGTTTTCCTTTGAATATGAGGATGTTGACGGTATTTTGATGGTGATAAAATGGCTCATATTTACCGTCAACAAGCATCCGCCTCCCAACCACACCGCATTGTACCGAAGCACCCACTTCAAGAGGGTGCAGCGGGGCCATAAATGGCCAAACAGAGGGCGGGCTCATGGCGCGCCGTTCGGAGTCTTAACCACAGGGCAAGTGGCGCTGTGGCACCGCTACTCGAATGGGGAAGACACGACACGTCCACTTTTGGGCCACGGGAGGGGGAAAGGGGCGCAGTCAGACCGGTCAAACATATCTTGAGACAACGAATCCGACAAACATATCTCCGACCGGTCAATCGACCGTACAGGCTGAAGGGACAGCACGGCGCAGGGCCGACTCGTCGTCTCAAGACGTGCCGGCCCAAGGCCAACAGTGCAACCCGCAGCAAGACTAGCGTGCAGCCAGAGCTCTGGCTCTGACGTACGGAGCAGGTCACTCCCTCTCCACCTCGTGAGGGAGGCGAAGGGTCAAACACTGTGCAAGGTTTCCGATTAAGCCCTTAGGAAGAAATATCTTCCCCCTAAGGCCTCGAGGGCTACACCCGGCGGGTGCGCTCGCGCGCACCCACCGGAATCCAAAGACCCAACCAAAACCACCATAAGCGCTCTCGGAAGCCTCCGGTGTAGTCCTTCACTACATCGAAGTCTCGGGGGCTACTGTCGGATACCTAGAAATAGGGTACCCAATTTACCGGGCTCCACAAAAACAAAATCAACCCTCGGGGGCTCCTCCGCCTCGCCCGAGCAAAAGTGGCGTCTTCGGAGACATCATCAACCCTCGGGGCTCCTCCGCCTCGCCCGAGCCAAGGTGGCGTCATCCGAGATGTCATCGACCCTCGGGGGCTCTTCCGCCTTGCCTGAGCCAAAGTGGCATCATCGGAGACGTCATCGACCCTCGGGGGCTCCTCCGCCTCGACCGAGCCAAGGTGGCGTCATCCGAGACGTCATCGACCCTCGGAGGCTCTTCCGCCTTGCCTGAGCCAAAGTGGCGTCATCAGAGATGTCATCGACCCTCGGGGGCTCCTCCGCCTCGCCCGAGCCAAGGTGGCGTCATCCGAGACATCATCGACCCTCAGGGGCTCTTCCGCCTTGCCTGAGCCAAAGTGGCGTCATCGGAGACGTCATCGACCCTCGGGGCTCCTCCGCCACGCCCGAGCCAAGGTGGCGTCATCCGAGACGTCATCGACCCTCGAGGGCTCTTCCGCCTTGCCTGAGCCAAAGTGGCGTCATCGGAGATGTCATCGACCCTCGGGGGCTCCTCCGCCTCGCCCGAGCCAAGGTGGCGTCATCCGAGACATCATCGACCCTCAGAGGCTCCTCCGCCTCGCCTGAGTCTAGGTGACGTCGCCTGTGATGCCATCTACCCTCGGGGGCTCTTCCGCCCCGTCCAAGCCCAGCGAATGTCATCCGTGACATCCCTCGCCCTCGGGGATCTCATCGCCATCCAACAACCTAGGGTGCCCTAGCCCATATAGTCAAAAGGTCCATAGTCTCCTCCGTCCTTAGGGATGGGCATAAGCATGAGTCGCCATGCGGACCTCTGTTCATCCTACGGTACAAGGTCCTGTGCTGCCTAAGCCGATGACTTCTACGCGTTACATCCAGGCCATGTCCCCGACGGACACTTCAACAGGGATTAGGGCGTCAGCAGCCCTGTGTGACGGAACGCGGGGGTGCCTGGTCCTGTGCGACAGCCTCCGCCCATGCCCAGAAAAGGGGACAACAGGGTTCCCGGTCACAAGGTGCATGGCTACATCACAACAAGGACGAACAGGACTCGGACATGTGTCTACTGGCACAATCTTCTTCAGGAAGGAAGACAGGATGAAGACAAAGCCCTCCCTCGGCATCAGCCCAAGTCGGGCCCACGACCACTCCCTCTCTCTCTCTCTACTGTACTCCTCCGTCTCTCCCTACATATAAAGGGAGGGAATGGACCCCCAATCTAGCTTTCTCGACTCTCGAACACTCATTCGCACACACTCAAACTCGCACACACGCGAGCACACACCAGAACCAAGAACCTCATATGCACGAGACCTGGGAAGGTGCTTCCCTCTCTCACCAAAGCTTGTAGCTCCCCTCTACGAGCTCTCCGCGGTCGGTAATACGACCCCACTGCACACTAGACATAGGGCATTCGTGCCTGAACCAGTATAAACCTCTGTGTTCTCCGAGCGCAACCATCCGAACTTCAACACGCTTAGAAAATTACTCGTTGGCCATCTAGACCCCGCCATTTTAGACACCGACATCTTGATTATGTGAGAATCCATGCTTGCCCCAATGATTGCATTCTTTTTCGAGGTGATTTTGCCAAACAAGTTATATGTCATTTGTGTCAGAGCTCTCGTTGGAAAGTTAATAAGAAGGATACTAATGGTTCTGTATGTAAACCTAAGGGGAAAAGGAGACCAACCAAAGTGTTGCGTTATTTTCCATTGATTCCCAGGCTCCAAAGGTTATTTTCATCTACCAAAACTTTAGATGACATGTGTTGGCATCAAGAGGGTGAAGAATCATGGCCCTATTGGTTTCAGGGATTAACGTCAATTAGCGATTATTATGGCTAACGTGTGTTTTGCAGAGGCTATGCGTAGCTTAGCCATAGTGATCAACATGAATGGGCATCAATGGTTATCACTTAGCCCCCAAGATGGATATCATTTCGGATTTCAAAGAGCCTTAGAATGATAGGCTAAGTGCCATAAGGTGATGAAGGGCACTTAGAAATAGATAGGGCTTCTATTTAATCTTTGACCATACTATTAAGAGGGGTTGAGACTAGTAGCTTGACTTAGGAGAGCTTCATAACTTAGGTGTGGTGCACACTTGACAACCTTAGCTCTAAGCAAGCCTTTGGTGACCGTAAGATAGCCTAGAACAACTTCCATATTCATCATGACGAAAACCGAAGTTGAGGGAGCTGTTTTCTATGCGTCGGACACTGAGGTCCAGGGCGCCGGACGATGACGTAAGCATGCCCCAATGTCCAACGGCGTTACAAAGAGCTCTAGAGACGTCCAGTTTGCGACGGACGCGTCCGTCGCCTGGGCGTTGGACGCTCGCGAGCGTCCGAGAATATTTTCCCAGAAACCTGAGAGCAGCCAATTGGCGCCGGACGCTGAGGCGCAGCGTCGGAACATCTGGCGCCTGCTGACGTGCACAGTAACTAGCCGTTGGGGCATGCGACAGAGCGTCCGTCGCCAACTTAAACGCAGAGCATTTTCCAGCCCAAGGCAGTTTTGTGTGTGGGCTATTTATAGCTCCACCCTTTCTCTCCCACCTTGCCTTTGCTCATTTCAGTTGCTAAAGTTCTTGAGAAGGTTGGGAAGAGAGCAAGAGCCCTAGAGAGAGAGAGTGATTCGCGAATCCATCCATCCTCTCCTCTAGTTCATCCAAGAGTTCAAGTGTGCATCCTCTAGTTGTTGAAGCTTGAGTGAGTCAAGCGAAGATCGAGGCTTGTTACTCTTGGTGATCGACATCACCTAGACGGTTCGGTGGTTCTTGGGAGGAAGGTGATCACCGAAAGATTGTCGGCGGCCCTTCTCCATCAACTTGTGATCGGTTGTGGGCGGTTCACCGAGCCGGAGTGGCGAAGAACCACCCCGTAGAGAGCACTCTACCCTTGCGCGGGTAGAGGGGGAGCAATACCCTTGCGCGGGTGCTCCAACGAGGACTAGGGTGGAGTGTCGACTCCTCGATACCTCGGCAAAACGTCGTCGTGTCAAGAATTCTATCCCTAGCTCTTTCATACCGCATTACTTTCCGCATCATTCTTACTTCCATTGCCTTGCTTCTGCTTTCATAGTCTAAGGCACACTATTCGTTAGGCACGAGGTGATTGGCACTTGATTGGATTTCATATTTACTTTAGAAATTTGAAATAAGCCCAATTCACCCCCCCTTCTTGGGCATCTTGATCCTTTCAATTGGTATCGGAGCAAGGTTTGCTCTAAATTAGGCTTTAACGCCTAGAGCAAGATGTCCCATGGGGATGGACCGCCACCCATATTTGATGAGGATGATTTTCCTTATTGGAAAGTGTGGGGGGCCTACCTTGAGGCCGTGGATCTCGATGTGCACAAAGCCGCCACTATCAGTGGCACCGTGTTTGCCGAGGATCCCTTCTTTGAGAAGAACAATGCCAAGGCAAAGAACATTCTTTTCCGTGGCATTGGCAAGGATGTGTTCAACCATGTGCGGAATTGCAAAACTGCTAACGATGTTTGGACAAACATTTGTGCGCTACACGAAGGGACCAAATGTGAGCATGAGGAACGCTACCATTTGTTCATGGCTAAGTTGAACTCCTTTGCTATGCTTACTAATGAAAATGCAAATGAGATGTACTCACGTCTTAACATTCTTGTAGAGGAGTTAAATGGACTTGGACTCACCCAAATGCAACCCGCTGATGTGGTGCGCAAGATTCTTTGTGTCTTGCCAATTGACAAATATGGCCACATTGTCACTGTTCTTCACCAAGGGGATCTCTCCGCCTCTACACCAACACAAGTGTTGGGAAAGATCAATGCTCATGAGATGTACATGAAGATTGATGATGGCGGCTCTTCATCCTCCTCCAAGAAGAAAGTTAAAGAGAAGGAGGAGAAGGACTTGGCTCTCAAGGCATCCTCTTCGGAGAAGTGCAAGATGCAATATGTGTATGAGAGTGCAAGTGATGAAGAGGATGATGAAAACCTCGCCCTCATGCTGAAGAAGACAACAAAGATGTTGAAGAGGCTTAACAAGAATGGAGTCAAGTTTGACTCAAAGAAGAATAAGTTCTTCACAAGCTCTTCAAGGAAGCCCCTCTCCAAGATGGATTGCTACAATTGTGGCAAGCTTGGATACTTGGCTCAAGCTTGCCCTGAAGAGAAGAAAGAAAAGTACAAGAACAATAAATTCAACAACAAGTTCAAGTACAACAAGGGCAACAAAGATGATTCAAGTGATGAGGAGAAGAAAGATGACAAGCCATTCAAGAAGAAGAAAACTTCAACTTCCACAAGAAGAAGAAGGATGGCAAGGCCTACATTGTTGGTGATTGGCTCACCGACATTGAAGACACAAGTGACTCATCTGGTGATGAGAGTGAAGATGAGAAGGTGGCCGCATTAGTGATTGGGTCTTCTACTCCACCGCCACCTCCTCCATCATCTCCGGGCTCATCCTCTACACACCTATGCCTCATGGCTAAAGGTGACAAGAAGGTACAAAAAGAGGATAATGATGATGAAGCTAACTCTAGTGATGATGAGTTTGAGGCACCTTCCTATGATGAGCTAATTGTGATTTGCAACAAATACACCAAGCTCATTAGGAAGTACAAAACTAAAAGTGAATCACTAGAGAAAGCAAATGAAAACTTGCATGATAAACTTGATGACTTGTCTAGTGCTAATGATGATTTGAAGCTTGAGAATAAAACTCTCACAGCTAGCACTAGGGAGCTCAAAGCCTCACTCAAGCAAGCTAATGAGAAACATGATAAGCTTGAGAGGTCAACACAAGAGCTCCATACAAGGTATAACTTGCTAAAAGATGACTACAACCAAGTGAGAAATGAACATGACACACTTGTGGTAGCTAATGAACTACTTACAAATGATCTTGCTACACATGTTGCTATTAACCCGGTTGTTAAGTGTCATATAGCTACTTCTTGTGAGGACTTGCTTGATGAAGTTGCTAGTGAGCAAAATGCTAAGTGCAAGGGCAAGAAGGTAGTTGAGGCCGACAAGTATGAAGATTATGTGAAGATGAGGCAAGAGAACTCTAGGCTCAAGGAAGAGCTAATCACTCTCAAGGCCAACGAGCCCTTCGTCATCAAGTCGTCCAAGCAAGATGTTGACACCGTTTTTTATACGGGTCAATATTAAACCAAGTGTATTGATCGGTAAAGGGGTTCTTCATCGGCATCAAGGGGCTATCAGTTTCATTACCGATGGAAGTAGAAGAATCTGCCGATGGTGGATGTGATAGTAGAAACGTCAATGAAGAAAAGGAAAGACATTTGCCGATGAGAAGATGTTGCCGATGAAAGTAGAAGAATATTGCCGATAGGAAGGTATTGCTGATGGACAAAGGATGTGGCTGACGTCAGCAGAAAGTTGTCGATGGCAGTAAGAGGAAGGTTGCATATTGGAAAGAGTCTGCCGATGGAAAATTTCATCGTAAAGAAAATGAATAAGGAAACTGGTGATTTTATACTAGTATTATTATCGTCTTTTGAGTCTAGCCCTTGTACGAGTCGTTTTATTTCCTTAAAAATAGGAGTTCTATTTAGGTATGAGTCGTGTCCATGTATGACTCCTTTTTACCGAAGTATAAATATGTACCCAGGGGTAGTGTAAAAAAATATATCCAATACAATCAAATACATCTATTACTTTTTATCTACTTTTCCAGCATCTACTTTTTCGCATTAGTTATAGTTTATCTACGAGTTCTTACAATCTCGACGGGCTGCATCTACAAGATCTCCGTCTACTTCGTGAGTTCTGCGTTTTGATCAAGTTGAGCTTTGACGTCCGGGCGCATCGCTGTCGTCTCGTTCAATCTTGTTCTAGTTATCATCCTTGTCGATTAACTGGTCAAATCGACTGGCACACCTTTGGATATCGAGTTCAGGTATAAGCCCGAGGTGTTCGCAGATTCGACGCTTTTTGTGTCAACACAAGATGACAATGATGCAATCACCTTGATCAACTCCCTCAAAGAAGAAAATGCTAAGCTCAAGGTTGAGAAGATCAAGCTTGCAAGTGGAATGGATAAGTTCACCAAGGGCCACATCCTCCAAAGTGAGCTCTTGATGAACACTATCATGAAGACCAACAAGACCGGTATTGGGTTCAAGGAGAACCAACTCATGAAGGCCAAGGTCAAGATAGAAGCAATGAACTACTACAAGAACAAGGCCATGAGCAACAATCATGAGCAAGAAAAAACAAAGCCTAGAAGATGCTTTGAGTGTGGACAAGTTGGTCATTTTGCTCATAATTGCAAGACTCCACCTCCCAAGACCTTGCCCAAGCACACAAGGCCCTTTGCTCATGATGCACACTTCGTCATCAACAAGGACTCCAAGGGTAGACCCCTAGTTGCGTTTATCGGTCCTAAGATGAAGAACAAGCCCAAAGTGCTATGGGTTGCTAAGGAGTTGGTTGACAATGCTATGGGACCCCACCAAGTGTGGGTTCCCAAAAAAACAAGCTTAACTTCAAGTTGCTTGTGTGTAGGTGAACTACAAGACCGATGGAAGTCATTGGGTGATTGATAGTGGGTGCACTCAACATATGACCGGTGACTCCGGGATGTTCACCACATTTGAGAAAGATTCTGAAGGGCAAGACAAGATTACATTTGGGGACAATTCAAAAGGCAAAGTGCAAGGCCTAGGCAAAGTGGCAATCTCAAATGATCAATCAATATCAAATGTCTTGTTAGTGCAATCTCTAAGCTTCAACTTGCTTTCAGTTGGTCAACTATGTGATCTTGGTTTCTAATGTCTCTTCACTCCCAATGAGGTAATTGTGACCAAGATTGAAGATTGATATTCAAGGGGTTTCGGCACAACAATCTCTATCTAGTGGACTTCACCTCAAATGAAGCTAGTTTGCAAACATGTCTATTCTCCAAGAGCTCTTTGGGTTGGCTGTGGCATAGAAGATTAGCAAATGTGGGAATGTCAACCTTGAAGAAACTTGTCAAGAAGGAGATGGTTAGAGGTGTGAAGGATGTGGTGTTTGAGAAGGACAAGTTGTGTAGTGCATGTCAAGCCGGCAAGCAAGCGGCCAACACCCATCCCACCAAAGCTTTCATGTCAACCTCAAGAGTCCTAGAGCTACTTCACATGGATTTATTTGGACCTACCACCTATGCTAGCTTTGGAGGCAATCTTTTTTGCTTGGTGGTAGTTGATGACTACTCTAGGTACACTTGGGTGTTCTTTCTTCAAGACAAGGGAGAGACTCAATCAATATTCAAGAAGTTTGCAACTAGAGCTCAAAATGAGTTTGATGTGAAGATCAAGAAGATAAGAAGTGACAATGGGACCGAGTTTGTGAACACCTAGATTGAAGACTTGTGATGAAGTTGGAATCAAGCATGAGGTGTCCGCCAACTATACCCCTCAACAAAATGGTATAGTAGAGAGGAAGAACCGGACACTAATCACTCTTGCAAGATCAATGCTTGATGAGTACAACACCCTCGAGAAGTTTTGGGCCGAAGCAATCAACACCGCATGCTATGCGGCCAACAGGCTCTTTGTCCAAAGGCTTCTCAAGTAGACCCCCTATGAGCTTGTGAATGGGAAGAAACCAGATATATCCTTCTTCCGAGTGTTTGGGTGCAAAGTGTACATCTACAAGAAGCGTCAACACTTGGGCAAGTTCCAAAGGCGATGTGACATTGGTTTCTTACTTGGCTATTCACTTAAATCCAAGGCATATCGAGTATTTAACAAAGCCTCCGCCCTAGTTGAAGAAACATATGACTTGGAGTTTGACGAAACTAATGGCTCTCAAGAAGAGCATGAGAATCTTGATGATGTAGGTGATGAACCCTTGAGGGAGGCTATGAAGAATATGCCCGTTGGTGCCATCAACCCACTAGAGGTGGATGAAGTAGAAGATGATGCAAATCAAGTACCTTCTCCACCGCACACGCCTCAAGTTGATGAAGAACAAGTGAGGGAAGCACAAGAAGATACATTCATCCCTCAAGATCAAGTCGAGGCACAAGCTAGTGATGTTGATGCACCACAACCTCCTCCCCAAGTCATTGATAGAAGATCTACACCTATGCTTCATGCTCATCCACAAGACCTTATCATAGGGAGTCCATCAAGGGGGGTAACAACTCGATCTAAACTTGCTTCTTATGTTGAGCATCACTCTTTTGTCCACTTTGTTGATCCTTATAGTGTGGATGATGCACTTGCGGATCCGGATTGGGTAAACGCCATGCATGAAGAGTTGAACAAATTCACCTGGAACGAAGTGTGGACACTAGTAGAAAATCCCAAAGGAGCAAGAATCATTGGCAATAAGTGGGTGTTTAGGAACAAGCAACATGATCAAGGCATGGTTGTGAGGAACAAAGCAAGATTGGTGGCAAAAGGGTTCTCACAAGTTGAAGGCTTGGATTTTGGGGAGACCTTTGCACTGGTTGCAAGACTAGAAGCCATTCATATCCTTTTGGCATATGCTTCACATCACAAAATGAAACTATTTCAAATGGATGGGAAGAGTGCCTTTCTAAATGGTTTCATTAATGAACTTGTCTTTGTCTCACAACCTCCCGGGTTTGAAGACCCAAATTGTCCTAATCATGTGTATAGGTTGTCCAAGGCACTCTATGGATTGAAGCAAGCTCCAAGAGCTTGGTATGAGAGGCTAAGGAACTTCCTACTCAAGAAGGGCTTCAAGATCGGGAAAGTGGATACCACACTATTCACCAAGGTGCTAGCTGGAGAGATCTTTGTTTGCCAAGTATATGTCGATGACATTATATTTGGGTCAACAAACCAAGATCATAACAAGGAATTTGGTGCATTGATGTCCAAGGAGTTCGAGATGTCGATGATTGCCGAGCTAACCTTCTTCCTTGCCTTCCAAGTGAAGCAATTGAGGGAGGGCACCTTCATATCTCAAGAGAAGTACACAAATGATGTGCTCAAGAAATTCAAGATGGAGGATTGCAAGGCAATCAAGACCCCAATGCCTACTAATGGGCATCTCGACCTTGATGAGGGAGGTAACCCGATCGACCAAACTCTTTTTCGCTCGATGATCGGTAGTTTACTTTACCTCACCGCTTCTAGGCCGGATATCATGTTTAGTGTGTGTATGTGTGCTAGGTTTCAAGCAAACCCTAAGGAGTCGCAACTAAGTGCGGTTAAAAGAATCCTTAGGTACATAAGGCACACCACTAGCATTGACCTTTGGTATCCCAAAGGAGCTCCCTTCCTACTTTGTGGCTATTCCGATTCGGATTATGTCGGGTGTAAGGTTGATAGGAAGAGTACCTCCGGCGGTTGCCATTTTCTAGGAAGATCACTTGTTTCTTGGTCCTCTCAAAAGCAAAATAGTGTGGCATTGTCTACTGCCGAGGCGGAATACATAGCCATGGGAGCAAGTTGTGCACAAATCTTATACATGACCCAAACACTTCTCGATTACGGCGTGGTTTTAAAAGATGTTCCACTCTTGTGTGATAATGAAAGCACCGTAAAGCTTGCTAATAACCCGGTTCAACACTCTCGCACCAAGCACATTGATATCCATCATCACTTTCTTAGAGATCATGTGGCTAGGAAAGACATATCACTAGTGGGAGTTTCTAGTGAAAATGAATTGGCGGATATCTTCACTAAACCACTCGATGAAGCAACCTTTGTAGGTTGAGAAGCGAGTTGAATGTGCTTGATCTCTCTAACTTCACTAAAAATGATCTTGTGTGAACCAACCTTGCATCATGTGTAATATAATCATGTTAAATTAGTAATGCACTTAGGCTTGGCTAACATGGTTGGAATAACCATTCTTGAACGTGTGAAGAAGTCCAACCATGGTTTAAACTTGCAAGCAACCTAGATTCAAAATTCTTGGAGTGCATTGCATGTACATGTGTTGTTTGCCGTTCCTTTTTGGTTAAGTTTGAGCATCCTCTCTGTTCGTCCACTTAGGGGGAGCATTCAAAGCTCAAGTCATTACTTTACCCCTCTTGTGGCCATATGATGTCTCCTTGCAAGTTTCCATTCGAATATTTTGAGCTAAAACAAAAATTAAAGCCTATGGCAAAATACTTGCAAATGAAAGTTTGAGAGATGATTCTCATATCAAGTCCAATCAGGTGTTATTTGGATCTTATTGGGATTGGATCTTGGTTGGGAGAAAGACGCAAAAATCTGATTTGAAAAATTCTGTTTTAAAGGCGTCGGACGCTGCCGACAGACGCTCGGCGACAAATGCCTCAGCGTCCGTCGTGATCGTCCGGAGATTAAAGCCGCACGCCTAAGGGGCGTCGGACGCTTGCTAGTGTCCGTCACAAAGGCGTCAGATGCGTCTGGCGCATCTAGGAGCTCTCTGGACCTCTCTGTTCGAGCGTCGGACGCTTCACAGCGTCCGTCGCATTGGTGCCAGACGCGTCTGTCGCCAATTGGAGATCTCTGGACCCTTACTGCATAAGCGTCGGGCGCTGTGACCTAGCGGTCTGTCGTACCCAATGGAGCGTCCGTCGCAAACTTGCAGAGCACATATGATTTCGAAAACCGCTCTTCTCCCCTCGGTCTGTTTCAATTCACTCCGTACGCCTGCGCCGCCAGTTTTCTAACCACCCGCTGCTGCTCCTTTCCTCCACCGCCTAGCTCGCCCTTACCTGTGCCACCGCTTTCCTTGACCTCTCCACCGCCGGTGAGGTCCCCCTCCCCTACCTGCGGTGTCCTCACTCTGCTGAGGGTATCCTCTCTGCCTTGCGCGTTTCAGCCGAGCAGGGGTGAAGTAGCCCTATGGATCTTCCTCAAAGTCCCCCTGGCTACTTGATTGTCTTCATTTGCGTGTGCAAGGTGATCCTTTACCTTGTATGCTTAATCTCTAATCCATTCATCAAATTCACTTAACCCTAAATTTTCCTCTAAAATCCCTTGATTAGGTTGCGGATTGTGACTTGCTTTGACCGAGGTTCTTTCCTATTCTCGTTTGGTCACCGTGTCTGAGGTATGGGATGGCAGAAACGATCTCTTTCTCACCAATAATTTAGGCTTCTAATAGACTTTCTCATCCCTATTTACAATGCTTATAATGGTGTATATACCTAAATTCTATCGTACAAGAGGCATTTTGGGCAGTATCAGTAAACTCAGGGCAAAGCCTGTGTGTAAGGAACGAGGCAAAGCCTCGAAAGAACAGTCCAGGGCCGGTGTGCCATTCTTGTCAGTTTGTTTGATACTTGTCAGTGGTTTTGTGACTCTGGTCAGTGGGCAGTTGTTTGATTGTCAGGTTGTTTTGTCAATTGATCTTTGTCAGTGATAGTACTTCTTGTTGTGCCCATCAATGGCACGCACGAAGAATGCAGGCCCTGTTCCCGGTAGTGGTGGTGACCCTCCACCTCCACCACATCCATCCACCAACCGGGACAAGGGCAAGAAGAAGGTAGTGTCGAAGAAGAGGAAGAGGCCGCTGATGGATCTAGACTTTGTAGCAGCACTTGCAGCGGCAGAGGCAGCAGAGATTGCCGAGCAGGGTGGACGTTGTGCTAGTTTGAGGATCTCTCCTCGCCATGGAGCGCGTCATGAGTCCCCCTCTCAGGTAGAGACAGAGGTTGAGGCCCCAGAGTCTCCAGAGGCTGAGGACACAGAGCAGGCAGACCCTTTGGGGCATTCGTCAGTCTAGGAGCTGATGACTCGCCGTGTGACACACACTCATGGGTCGGAGCCCCCACCTAGGCCCGATGGACCACGGCGCAATGATAGGGCTCCTCCACGCTCCAGCTTGTCAGATCCTGTGAGGCATCAGGTGACAACACTATCAGCAAAGCAAATACAGCAGATGCGGTTTGCTGACTTCCAGACGTGGTTCCCTCTAGCTCGTGACCCCCGGGCCGATCCGGACTTCTACACCACAGTGCACGAGGACTTCTATAGAGGGTACGTTGAGACCCGCTCACCTCTTCGAGCTCACAGGGTGTTCCCTCTTCCGGCCATTATTGAGGTCGGTGGTCTAGAGATAGCCCAGCATCTCAAGTATCTTCAGGGGCTGACAGGACTGGTTGGCAGGATTGGAACATATTAGGAGGATTGGGTCCGACAGTTCTACGCGTCTTTGTGGGTTTCACCGGATCATAAGTTCATCCATTTTTACTTCAAGGGCAAGGATGTGACGATATATGATACACGGTTCCGGGAGATCTTCCACCTCGAGGAGTCAGCCGTCAGGATCCACAGTTTGTGCTACGTGGATCAGGAGGCTCCTCGTCGTCCTCACGTGGGGACAGTGCCGTCAGTGGACTTTGTCCGTCCCTGTTTTAGAGAGCCATTCGGAGAGGGTTCCAGTCGGGGTGTTCATGACTTGACACCGACTGCCCGCACTCTGAATGAGGTACTTCGATGGACTATCCTTCCCAGAGTTGGAGCCCGTGAGACTATCACTCGACTTCAGATGTGGCTTCTAGCTCACATTGTCCGGATGATCAAGTTTGACTTGTGGGACTTGATAGTCAGCGAGATGGAGGACATCATTGCCTCCGGATTTAGAGGCCACTGGCAGCTACAATATGCACACTAGATCTCCTATCTACTTGTGTCCCGTGGTGGCTATGCATCATATCTCACCACACTCACCCGTTCTGACACCGAGTTTCCAGAATATAATATGAGTCAGTTGGTGAGCCACAGTGGCCGAGGTCGGTTGAGGCGTCTGGGTCCTCACACCAGACAGACAGGCATCCCGCCTTCCTCAGAAGAACAACAGGATGCTAAAGTTCAGGGCATTGCAGAGGCCGAGTTGGCAGATCTCGACGCTGAGCTCGATGCAGCTGCAGATGATGCTTATCATGATGATCTACCTTTAGATAGCTCAGATGAGGACTACCGGCCAACTCCAGAGTACGCTCCTAGGTCTCATGACCATGAGGCTGGTGGGTCCAGTGCAGCTCCAGCACCATCTACAGGCACTTCGGAGGCTACCATCCTCTCCCTCTTGACCAACATGCAGCAGGAACAGATCAGACAGGCAGAGGAGCAGAGGAGACAGGCAGAGGAACAAAGGAGACAGGCTGGGGATGTTAGGAGACTCACCGCTCAGCAGCTTGCAGCTCAGGCTGAGGCACAGGCTCGTCAAGATGAGTTTCAGCGTCAGTTCTTATCCTATCAGATACAACAGACTAAGCTTCAGAAGACGCAGACTCAGATTCTCGAGAGGCTCCTTCCAACTCCGGGCAGACTTTCAGTCCTCAGCTTCAGTTGCCCGGAGGCTCGCAGCAGTAGTTCACTTCTCAGCCTGAAGGACAGGAAATGGCGACCAGAGGGGGGGGGGGGTGAATGGGAGCCTCAAATTTCTCTCGAAATATTCGGGCCACTCTTCCCAATAACCAAACCCAGTTGCTCTTAAATTGCTCTCAAAATATTCGGGCCACTCTCGAAATTCAGACGAAAATGGAGAAATGAAAGCTCACCGCAGTGGAGGAAAACTCACCGGAAACCCCAAAACGTAGGTTCTTGAACCCTAGAGAAAAGAGGCAAAAACCTAGGCAGAACGAAGCAAAACAACAACAAACAGAGAGCTCCGGACTAGATGGGACAGAGCCACCGGACTATAGCGAGTAGTCCTATAACACCCCTGGTGTTAATCACTTAATTAAAAATTGATCATGTCATCATATGCATTAAGCATCATTCATTTGTTTGAAAACCTGGATATGCATTGAAATTAAATGAGTTTACTTGTTTATGTTTGATCAATTGTTCGAATGCAGGTCATCTTTTCAAATTCTCAAATTTAATTTTGAATCCAAACCCTAATTCCAGAGGGGGTGGATTAAACCCTAAACATGATTTTCAAAATCTATAAAGAACTTGCATATGGTTGTGTAAGAAAAAGTTGTAGAGCTATGTTTGTTTTGCTTTTGTTGTGTGTACAGTTTTTCAAGTGTTATTCCTGTTTTTAAAAGTATTTGAAAAGGGGGCAAATCCTTTTAAAAAGGTTTTCAAATTTCAAAAATGCATTTTCATTTCTAGGCTGATTTTGAAAATGTGAGTAATGACAAAGTTGTAGATCATGAAATTTTGAGCAACTTTCGTATTCAAAGTTTTTCAAGAAAACCCCTGGAAGCTTGAGCATTTTGCAAAATAGTCACAGGGGCAGTTCAGACATTTCATCAAGCAGTTGCATGGCGGCGTTGAACTCGACGCCGACATCTGGCCGGCCACCTGTCGAAACCACCGTGCGACTCCTGTCCTTGACTCACGTCCTGTCGTGTGCGTGGCGGTGTCGCGGAACCATTGCCGTCTTCAAAACGGGACACCGTCCACTCCTGCCTCCCTTTCCACGCCGCGCCATCGCTCTGTTCTGCTCCGCCGAGCGCTCCATCATCATCGACGAGCTCGTCCGAGCTCGTTAGCCAATGCCAACCACTCAATCCACTGCCATTGTCTTCGCTTTGACCTCGCGCATCCTCGGGTTGAGTTAGTTGAAGTCGCCGAGAACTCGTTTGCCCGGCGCGACCGTTTCTTCCTCGGCTCCGGCGAGAGCGCCGCTGCTCTGGTCAGCCCTCGACCGGGCTACATAGGAGCCACATTGCCTTTTCATCTTGTGTTTCTTGCTCCTTGTTCATCACTGATCCTTGTCAGTTTCTCCGTTTTGCAAATGGTGGACCATAGCTCCGGGAACATCTTCGTTGCCGCTCGGTTCATCGTATCCGCCGGCACGTTCTCCATCGACAACCGTCTCTGCTTCATCTCCGGCCACGTTTGCAAGAGCTTCGTGACCAGGGTGAGCTCCTCGACCTCTCCGCACCACTCGTTTGTCCTTGAATCGAGCCTTCGAGCTCTGTCCTCGAGCGCCGCCGCGGTTCATGGTCGGCGCGACGGTGTGTTCGTCGTCTGGTCGTTGTAGTTGATCTTTTTCTGATCAGAGTCTTGCGCTAGCTTCGTCTAGCCGTCCTGAGTCTGTTTCGAGGGGTGGTTGTCCTCGAGCACGTGCGTATTTTCTCCGGCGCACGTCGCGCAGATCCCCGCCGACCACCATGGCCGTCGAAGAGGATGTTGCGTTTAGCTCTGTGTTCGTTTTGCGTGCGCTTAGCGTTGTTTGGGGGCCGCTAAGCATGCTGGGGTTGTTGGTTGAGCCGATCAAGGCCTGTGTTCATCGGCGTATGTGCGGTCGAGCTCGGGTTGCCGCCATTGCCGTCGACGAGGTCTCCTGGGTAGGTTTTAGTCTCGTTTCTATTGGGCGTTTGCTCGTGGTTGTTCCTTGAGTCGTTTTCGAGGCCTAGCTTCTCCGATCGAGGCCTCGGTCGAGCTCCGATCGCCGCCGTCGACGTCGACGTCGATGAGGCCTTTCTGAGGGTTTGTTTTGGGCGTGGCGCACCACGTTGGGTTCGGCTTGGAGAGCCGAAACAGGTTCGAGGGGTAGCTGTTCGGTTTGGTCACCGACGGCGACTCGCCGCCGTGTTTTGTAGTCGTCGGCGCCGCTGCGTGCGTATGTGCCACTGACGGGCGGGACCCAGCCGTCAGTGGGTTTTATGAAGGGTTTTTCCTTTTTCCAGTTTTGCACAGTAATGTCTTTTGTTATTTTTGTATGTTTAAATCTGTGTATATTTAAATTCTGCAAAAATTTGCGTATGCTCTCTGTGATGTTTAGTTTTTAATAAAAATATAACATGTCTCTGTTCAGTATGTTTTTAATCCTGTAAAAATGCTCAAAGTAATTAGAAAATGAGTTTTCCATGAAATTTCATGCTCTGTATGTTGTTCCAAAAATTCTGAGAATTTGTGTGTAAGCTTTATACCATGTTACCTTGCTGTACAAAAAGTTTGGGAGTTTTTGGATGAACTTTTATACATGGCTAGTTGTTTAATTAGTTATAAAATGTTTAGAAACCCTAATGATTTTAGGTTTTGAGTGATTTTGGATTAATTGATGCAAATGGTCATTGTCCCGTGACAACCACAAGTTGGACATGCTTGATGTGATGTTGTTTACTCAGTTCTTTTGGATGTATTTATTAACTTAGATAATCAAGATAAATAGGGTTTAATTAATTTGCTTTATAACCTAGTTTTGCTTTCCTTCATGAAGGGAAGTTGTACTCAAGGTGTGATCTATTTTAATCATCTCTTAAGAACATGTTTGTTTGTGTTGAGCATCATGTTTACTATTCAAGCATCATCTAAAACATGTCATTATATCGTGTAGATTGTTCGTTGGTTGGGTTGGATACCTCTAGTGAAGAGGTTTCCTCTCTTGAATCTAAGCCCGAGTTCGTTTATCCCTCCAACCAAGGCAAGCCCCGGTGCATTCAAACACTTCCTTGTATTTAAAATCGTTTGTTTTAAATACACTTATGTTTATACTATTGCATTATGGTACTTTATTAAATCCCTACTTGATACATAGCTTTATCCTTCTACTATTTGTACCTTTAACCTTGACACTTGTTTAAAGATGCAAAGTTTCACAAAAATGCTTAGTATGCTTAGAGCTTTTATAGTAGGTGATTTCCGGTCACCTACGCATAGCGTATTGCTTCGGCAAATGGTTATGTTTTCTAAGAAAGAGATGTTGTTGCTGGAAGTAATAATCGGGACCGGGCGGACACGGTGTTGGAGAGCCATCAGCGGTGTCTGGTGAGCGGGTTCTTTCCGCCTGTGTCATTAGGAACCGTTCGTTGATGCATGACTAGGGTTGTGACTTTGGAGTACTTATCACATACTCCAGGAAGCTGGACTCTGGCTAATCCAGTCTAAAGGACGGTTAACCCGCACTGGGAGTGGAGAGATGGCGAGAGTAGTGTGTACCCTCCAAGTTCGAGGAACTAGATGGAGGCATACTGTGCTCTCGGGTGGCAGGCCCCCGTTCTCGGATGGAGGATCCAGAGAAAAGTAGTCATATGCGTGCTTTAAGCGGCTATATATGTCGTGTGATAGGGAAGCCCCAGCTGGGATAAACCGGTTCGAATCGTCGTGTTCCTCGGATATGGAAACATAACCCTGTTTTCTTCTTCGTAGTTAATGAAACTTAAACTGGATACTTGTTGGATCCCTTCAGGGATGTTTATTACCTTGTTATCGATCATACATCTAGGTCGGTACTTGGGTAATCTTATGAATAAAACAAATGAATTTCAATTCTTTTATAAATGCTCCTTTATGCAAAATACTTGATCCTTGCAAACCCCACATTGGATCCTATGTCGTGCATACTGTTTTGTCCACCAAATACTTTTCTTTGTCGGATAAGTCTTGTTGAGTACTCCCGTACTCAGGGTTTGTTAAACCCTGTTGCAGATGAGGATCACAATCCGGTTTGTGTGGCTTCATGCTGCATGACCATGGTCTGTGTAGATGAAGATGAAGAATAATCTGTCTTTGCTTGACTCTTGGGCAAGAGTACCTCGGTTGTTTGTTCATACTCTATTAGCAGCTTGATGTATTATTATCGTATGACACTAAGTTATGTTTCAAAACTTATGGTTTGTAATATGACTTTAAACTTCCACTACTTTGATGTAATATAAAAATTTCGTATTACTTCTGTAATGATTGTAATGAGGAGATCCTGTTCGGAAAGAGGTGGATGACCCGCTGCAAAGTGGCGACACCTGACGGACTAATTAAGGTTTGGATCATCTGTTGGGATTAAGTTGGTTAATCCTGACAAGTGGGCCCGATCTTAAGAGGTTCTGTCACAGCTGGTATCAAAGCCCTCCTTATTACCAATCTTGCAGTTGTAAAAGTTTTCAAAATGTTTTTGGATCTTAAATTAAAATGTGATTTGAGTCTAAAATTTCTTTAACTCATCTTTTCTCTCTTTCCAAGTTTAGGAAAGTAGACTTTAGGATATCAAGCTGATGGTATGAATATGGTTATATTATATATGCCCTATATATATGTTATGTAAATATTATCGTATTCGTAGGGACGTTTCATGCATCATATCATACAACTTGGGATGAGTTTAAAATTTTGTTCTTAAGCTACTAAAATTTTGACCTGTTACTTGCTTGCCTCCTTTGAAATCTTGTCTATAGGATGACCAGAACTAAGCGCACGGCTCGCAAGTCTTCCGGACCTTGGGGTGTCCCTCGCCATAGGCTGGCGACACGTGGATACTGTGGTGAGAGCAGTCAACAGGGTGCCAGTTGCTGTGCTCGCCACAAGGCAAAGATCGAGCACTTGGAGCTCGAGCTGGGTTGGCTGACAACCAACAGGGATGAGTTTGCCAGCAGCGCTGACAAGCTGAAGGGCAAGGTGGAGGAGAAGGAGGCCGAGTTGCAGGCGTGTCAGGCGCAATTGGCAGCCAAGGCGACGAAGGTGACTATCGCTGAGGGTCTCATGTATGAGGCGATGGGAGAAAGGAATGAAGCCTGGGACCGAGAGCACCTTCTGTCTGAGATGTACCTCAACTTGGGGCACTATGTAGGCAATCTTGAGGTGTACAACAATGCTCTTCATGAGGAGGTTCATCATCTCCACAACATGATGAACCCAGAATACCAGCAGTAGGCCATGGCAGAGGACCTTGGGGAGCTTGTTCAGGCAGACCAGTTCTTTGGACCTACACCTGAGGGTCAGGTTGGAGCTGCACCAGAGCCAGAGCCAGTGGTTATCGTCGAGGACGAGCAGGAGGTGGAGGTTGTAGTCCTTAGTGACGACGAGTAGATCATGTTTCGCCTAGCTATCTAGTTCGGTGCGAGTAGTGGATCTTGTGTAACATAATCTACCTTTATCGCTTCAGAACTCTTTAGTTATCAGCACTGTGATGTTATGATGGTCATGTAATATATGTTGTGCACTCTGGTACTTTTATGCTTGTCTCAATAAAAGTGTGTTGTGCAAACAGATGACTGAACATAATAGTGTTGGGGCTCATGACGGGGAACTTCCTGATCCACCACCTACACCACCAAACTTAGCACAAACGTTGGCGGAATTAATTAATGTTTCAGCAGACAATGCTCGCCTTTTGAATGAGTTAGCTCAATATCACCAGCAAGGCGACAATGAACGTCGTGGTCGCAATAACCAGGAGACGACTTATGCCGATTTCACAGACACGCGTCCCCCGGTGTTCACCAAGGCAGATGAGCCTTTAGAAGCTGATGATTGGCTCCGCACCATGGAGCAGAAGTTCGAGCTGATTAATTGCACAGAGGTGCAGAAGCCTGTCTTTGCAGCTCAACAGCTCCGCGGGGCAGCAGGCGCTTGGTGGTCAACCTTTACATCTATGCAGCCGGCATGTCATCGTGCCACCTGGAAGGAGTTTCGTGAGGCTTTCCGTGTGCACTATATTCCTAATGGTGTCATGGAAGCTAAGTTGGAGGAGTTCCTGAGTTTGAAGCAGGGGGATTCCATTGTTATGCAGTATGTGGGCAAGTTCAACTATCTTTCACAGTATGCTGTAGAACATGTCAGTACCGATGCTAAGAAGAAGAGGTGGTTTCTCAGGGGGCTCTCAACTAAGCTGCACACCATGCTCAATCATAATCCTAATGCTACCTATCATGAGGTTGTGAGCATGGCTATCTCTGCTGAGAATTCTTTGCGCATCCATAGGGAGGCAAAGAAGAAGAAATCGTTTGCTGGGTCTTCTAGTGGTAATCAGAAGAGGCAGAAGATCATCTACCACCCTCAGAACCACAACCGTTTTCAATATCGTCCTCCTCAGTTGCAATAGAAGTCTGTACAACAGTTCTCTGGGGGTTCCCAGTATCCTAGGCAGAATGTTGGTCCCAACAATCAAGTGGTTGCCAAGCAAACCAGCAATGCCTGTTTCAACTATGGAAAGGTGGGGCATTATTCCAACGTATGTCCTCTTCCGAAGCAGTACAATCAGAAGTTCACTGGAAATCAGCAGCAACAGAAGCAGAGTAGGAATGCTGGGTTCAGAAGAACAAGAGTGAACAGAAGACTGGGCGGGTGTTTCATACCTAGGGTGAAGGGATGCCAGAAGGAGAACCCGTATTGCAGGGTATGTTTCCTATCAGCAATCAACCTGCAGTTATACTCTTTGATTCTGGTGCATCACATTTCTTCATTGATAAGTCATTTGTGCTCAAGCATAGTATTCCTTTGACTGAGTTAAAAAATGGACTTTCATGTGCAAACACCTGGTGGTCGCATCGCAACTAAAGAATTGGTTTATCAAGTATCTTTGAGTCTGGATGGGCATATCTTTCCCACAACCATGTTAGTGCTTCCTAACCAGGGTTTAGATGTGATCTTGGGGATGAATTGGTTGCAGCAGCACAAAGCTGTGATCGATGTGCTAAATAGAACTATCAAGGTAGATGTGCCAAACAGTAAATCTCAACTCTTGATTCAACTTTCTGTGCCAAAAGGGAAGTAGGAAGAGTATGTGCTACAGTTGCAGTTGGGGTACATGATATTCCAATAGTACGTGAGTTTCCAGACGTCTTTCCTGATGACTTACCTGGCTTACCTCCTGATAGAGATGTCAAATTTTCTATAGAGCTAAAGCCTGGTACCGCACCTATCTCTAGAAGGGCCTATCGAATGCCTCCTAAAGAGCTAGCAGAGTTGAAGACTTAGTTAAATGAGTTGATCGATAAGGGTTTCATTCGACCTAGTTCATCGCCATGGGGTTGTCCTGCCATTTTCGTGAAAAAGAAGGATCATACCCTTCGCATGTGCGTTGACTATCGTCCCTTGAACGAGGTGACCATCAAGAACAAGTACCCCTTGTCGCGGATTGATCATCTCTTTGATCAACTCGCTGGAGCTACGGTGTTTTCCAAGATCGACTTGCGATCGGGGTACCACCAGATCAAGATCCATCCTGAAGATATCCCCAAGACGGCGTTTACCACTAGATATGGGCTTTATGAATATCTGGTAATGTCGTTTGGTTTGACGAATGCCCCGGCATACTTCATGTATCTGATGAACTCAGTGTTCATGCCGGAGCTGGATAAGTTTGTTGTTGTCTTCATAGATGATATTCTTATCTATTCCAAGAATGAAAAGGAACATGCCCGTCATCTCCGGATCGTCTTAACTCGATTGCGAGAGCACCAGCTTTATGCTAAGTTCAGCAAATGTGAGTTTTGGCTGAAGGAAGTGCAATTCCTAGGACATGTTTTGTCCAACGGACGCGTGGCAGTTGATCCTAGTAAGGTAAAGGACATTTTGGATTGGAAGCCACCAACGATAGTTCATCAAGTTCGAAGTTTCCTCGGTATGGCTGGTTATTATCGTCGGTTTATTCCAGACTTTTCTCGAGTCTCGAAGCCAATTACCAATCTACTGAAGAACCATACCAAGTTCGTGTGGTCTGCTGAGTGCGAAGAGGCTTTTCATGCTTTGAAGAAGTTAATGACCACAGCTCCCGTATTAGCTCAACCTAATATTGAGAAGCCCTTTGATGTATATTGTGATGCATCCGGTATTGGTATTGGGTGTGTCTTGATGCAAGAAGGAAGGGTCATTGCTTATGCTTCTAGACAGTTGAAGAAGCACGAAGAGAACTATCCAACTCATGATCTGGAGTTAGCGGCAGTTGTCCACTCTTTGAAGATTTGGTGGCATTATCTTCTGGGCAACCTTTGCCATATCTATACTAATCATAAGAGTTTAAAGTATATATTCACTCAATCTGAGTTGAATATGAGGCAAAGACGGTGGTTAGAGCTTATCAAATATTATGATCTTGAAGTGCATTACCATCCAGGTAAGGCAAATGTTGTTGCTGATGCCTTAAGTCGTAAGGGTAGTTGCAATTGCCTGAGACTAAAGACGGTAAATTCCACACTCTGTTATGAGTTAGAAAGGCTAGGCATATCTAGGGTGAAATCTGGGATACCCACTTGTTTTAAGTTAGATGAATCTAATGTACTTTGGTTCAAGGACCGTCTTGTGGTACCTAAAGTTCCAGAGTTACGACGGGCTATTCTTGAAGAAGCACATACTTCTCGTTTGTCCATTCACGCTGGAAGCAACAACATGTACCAGGATTTGAAGAGAAAGTTTTGGTGGACAAAGATGAAGATTGAGATAGCGGGTTATGTGGCCAAGTGCAACACTTGTCAGAAAGTGAAAGTAGTGCGTTTGAAACCAGGAGGTCAACTTCAACCTTTACCAGTTCCAGTTCTGAAGTGGGAAGACATCAGTATGGATTTCATAGTAGGTTTACCAAAAACCTCGAGTGGTTATGATTCTATCTGGGTCATTGTTGATCAACTTACCAAATCTGCACATTTTCTACCAGTCAAGACTTCACATACTGCCGCTGCTTATGCCAAGTCATTTTTGGCAAGGATAATAAGTCTATATGGTACTCCTAAGACCATCATATCTGATCGTGGGACTCAGTTTGTCTCAGCTTTCTGGAGGCATCTCCATGAATCTTTGGGTACTAAACTTTTGTACAGCACTGCCTATCATCCTCAAACCGATGGTCAGACTGAACGAGTCAATCAAATTCTTGAAGATTTGTTGCGATGTTGTGTTCTTAACTTTGCAGAGAAGTGGGATGAATGCTTACCTTTGGCAGAGTTCTCTTACAACAATAGTTACCAACAGAGCATAAAAATGTCACCATTAGAAGCTTTGTTTGGTCGTGGTTGCAGAACTCCTCTTAATTGGTCGGAACCCGGAGAACGTGAGTTCTTTGGTGTTGACCTAGTTAAGGAAGCTGAAGATAAAGTTAAACAGATTCACATCAATCTTGAAATAGCTCAGTGTCGGGTACGAAGGTAAGGGGTACCCTAAACCCTTCGATAAATTAACGCTAAACATAGCAACCATTTTTAAGACACGGACCAGCCCACTGCTCAAGTCAGTAAGGAAAGGCCCATCACTTGAAGGCCCCCTGCACCAGCTATGGCAGCGAGTCATGGGCCGGCCCACCTCGACGCCAAGTGACAGACCGAGGGTCGAACGAACGACCCCCCGCCCTCCACCTCGACATCAAGTGATGAACCGGGGGTCGAACGAACGACCCCCCGGCTCCTACCTCGACACCAAGTGACGGACCGAGGGTCGTTCGAACAACCCCACGCCCTCCACCTTGACATCAAGTGACGAACCGAGGGTCGAACGAACGACCCCCCGGCTCCTACCTCGATACCAAGTGACGGACCGAGGGTCATTCGAACGACCCCCCGCCCTCCACCTCGACATCAAGTGACGAACCGAGGGTCGAACGAACGACCCCTCGGCTCCTACCTCGACACCAAGTGACGGACCGAGGGTCGAACGAACGACCCCCCGCCCTCCACCTTGACATCACGTGATGGACCGAGGGTCGAACGAACGACCCCCCGCCCTCCACGTCGACATCAAGTGACGAACCGAGGGTCGAACGAACAACCCCTCAGCTCCTACCTCGGCACCAAGTGACGGACCGAGGGTCGAACGAACGACCCCCCGCCCTCCACATCAACATCAAGTGACGAACCGAGGGTCGAACGAACGACCCCCCGGCTCCTACCTCAACGCCGAGTGACGGACGAGGGGTTGAACGAACGACCCCTCGGCCTCTACCTCGATCCTTCCGACTCCGTCTCTGCTCCGACCCTACCTCGACGAGCGACGGACCGGGGGTCGAACGAACGACCCCCGGACGGGAGGCTCGATCAGCCCAACTGCTCCCGGCATGGGTTAAAGTAAATCCACCTGACGCCATGGGCGCCAGCCTCCGCAGTCAAATCCAACAACTCTCCGTCGTGTCCCCGATTCTCGTCAACTGTGTGGCTACTGTCACCACGATGCGAGTACGGACTCCAGCAGCACCCCTCGGAAAGTGATCAGTGCAGCCCTCGATGACGACTTCGGGGGTACGGCAGAGCTACACAGGGCTCGACCCCCCCCCTCGACTGAGGGGCTCGACCCCTCCCTCCGACAACTCCAGTATGGGGCCCGTCCCATCTTCCCCATCTCGCTTCAACTGTGGGATTAGGGCCCGTCTGCGGAAGCTGTGCCGCGACGTGCCGCGGCGACTTCCACTGCCACCACGACCCGGGGCGCCAAAAGGACGGGGAAGCCATGCCACCACAGTGCTCGACATCCCTCCGCCAACACTGTGCCACGGACGCGTCGCCCATACTACACAGTTAGGATTCTGTACCCTCGGACCTCCCCTTGTCTATAAAAGGGGACGCCGAGGTAGAAGAAAGGGGCCGGACTCTGGACTCTCGGCTCTCCGTCCTATGAGTTTCCAGATGACTCGGCATTCGGATTTCAGCCCCGATACCACACACCGCCGCTCGATCGACCCATCGAGCATTCCACCCATCGCCTAGGGCAGCACTGCTAGCCTTAGGCTTCAGCTCACTCTGAGCAAACCCGTGTAACTCAGCTTGTACCCCCCCTGTACGAGCACGTTTGGGTGCGAGATAATACAAGTCATCCTCCCCCGCTGGACGTAGGGCCTTCTTTGCCCGAACCAGGATAAACCTTGTGTCCATCTTGCATCACGTCTGAGAGAGGGAGCACGCGATATACAAATTTACTAGTTGGTGGTCTTGACCCCCGGGTCATAACACCGACAGTTGGCGCGCCAGGTAGGGCGAATTGCGTGTCGATCAACTCCGAACTACTCTCTCAGAGGGATTCCACCATCCCACCGTTTCCATTCACCGCCGTCGTCTGGTTCGGTAGTCTAGGGTTCGTATCCATGGGCCAGGGCCACTTCATAGTTTTTCCCTTCGCTCGTGGCCTGGACGGCAGCAACTCCGGTACGCCGGGGCCAACAAGGATCAGGCGATGGTCCCTCCGCTTGCGCCTCTGGCCTGCGATCAGGAGAAGGCACGAGCGACTCCGACGCGCTCGTCCTCGTGCGGACTCCGAGGTGCCGGATGCCGTTCCCCTGGTCCCGGCTGGTGACACAGTCCCTCTCCGCAGGGGCCTGTTTGACCCATGCTTGTGGGCCGAGGGCGGGCGCCCCTCTGAGCGGGACTTTGGCTCTGCCATATCGTCGTCCCCGGAGGCTCCCGTGGCCTCTCCGACACACTCGACCCCGACACCACCGTGTGACCCGTTCCCGTACGGGCTCCACGATAGCGCCGAACTCTGTTCTGCCCTCGCAGGATTGCAGATACAGACACGTAGCGGGTCTCCAGGGACTCCGCCGTGTGCGACGGTCGACCCCGTCATGACCTCTTCACCGGGTGAGCCAGGACTACCCCGTACATGGGGCACGTTACGGCGGCGCCTGGCGGAGGAGCGCAGGGGATCCGTCCCCCACTTCTACCACGCCGACCCCGACTCGGACTCTCCCGACGAGAGTTACGATTCCACCCGGGAATGCTTCCACCTCGACGAGCAAGCCGACCCCCAGGAGGACGTCGATGACACCGCGGCCACAGAAGAAGAAGGAGGGGGCAACGCTACACCAGCATGGGATGCCAACCCCCCGAGTCCTGATAGGGTCGATCCACCCCCCAAACGTCCAGATCATGCAAGTCCGAGAGCTTCTCAGCAAGCTCGAGGAGGAGCGCCTGCGACTTCAGCAACTCGAGCACGCCCTCGAACGGGATCGAGGGCGCCCGCAGGGTGGAGGAGCTCGCGAGCGGGCCCGGGAAGTCCACCGGCAGATCGTCGAGGGGGGGGCGTCGAACCCCGAGTCTTCAACCGCGCTAGCCAGAATGTCGTAGCGGCCGCGATGCTGCTTCGCGACATGCCGGCGCCATCGACCCCCCAAGCACGGCGTATCAGGGACGAGATCCAAGGGCTTCTCCAAACTGCGGCCGTGCAGCAGGCGGAGAGCTCGGCCTCAAGGCGCTGAGGGGCTGCCTCCGAGTGACAGGGAGAACCCCCCCGGCAAAATCGAGAGGTATCCGTCCACCAGAACAAGGCACCCCAGGGCCAAGTCGAGTGACGACCGGTTCAGGAACGTCTCGTCGACGATCGACCCCCTCAGGTGAACAATCGACGCCGGTATGGCAACGCCGAGGCTCGAGGCTACAACACTCACCGAGGTGGGCGCTACGATAGCGACGAAGACCGATGTCGGTCTCCGGAGCCACCGGGGCCCCGAGTCTGCCCCCCTGCCCATCCGTTTCCGTCCACCCACTAGCCTGGTCAAGTATAACGGCGAAACCAAGCTAGAGCTCTGGCTTGCCAACTTCAGGCTGGCGTGTCAGCTAGTAGGAGCTGACAATGATCACGTCATCATTCGGCAACTCCCGTTGTTCCTCTCCGACATCGCTCGAAGATGGCTCGAGGAGCTGCCCCCGGACTTGATCCAAGGCTGGCCCGACCTGGTCAGGATCTTCGAGGGCAACTTCAAAGGCACCTACGAGCGGCCGGGCAACCCCTGGGACCTCCGCAGCTGCAAGCAGAAGCCAGGGGAGACCCTCCGCGCCTTCACCCGCCGATTCTCGAGGCAGCGTACCGCACTGACCCACATCTCCGACCACGAGGTCATTACGGCGTTCATCGCCGGAACGATCTACAAGGAGTTGGTGCGGGAGCTGGGGCGAAACACCCCCAAGACCGCCAACGAGCTCATGGACATCATCGCCAACTACGCAGCTGGCGAAGAGGTCGTCGGCGCGTTCTTCCAGATACCTCCAGGGAAGGGGAAAGGCAAGGCGGATGAGCCCGGGGGCTCGGACAACGAGCCCAAGAAGAACAATGGGCCTAGAAGGAACAACGACGACAACGGCGGCAGGAAGAAGAAGAAGAAGAACCAACCGGGCCGGCACCACGTCGAGCCCGACGTCGAGCCCAACGACGAGGCCGACGACCTTGTCGCTGCGGCAGAAAAGAAGAAGCCTCGAGGGCCCCCTCCCGACGGGGGCGTCTTCGATAAGATGCTGAAGGAGCCTTGTCCCTATCATATGGGGCCGGCCAACCACCGTCTCGAGGATTGTCGCATGCTTCGAAATCACTTCGTCCCTCCTGGCCTCAGGAGAGACGACGACAAAGAAGACCCGCCCTATGACGTCCACGTTAGGGGCAATGTCAAAAAAGGGGGCTTCCCCGAGGTCCACGACTGCTACATGATCTATGGGGGACCCTCGACTCGCCTCACCACACGCTAGCGCAAGAGGGAGCGTCGAGAGGTTTTCTCTGTTCGAGCCTAGGCTCCTCGGTACCTCGACAGGTCACACACGCCGATCACCTTCGACCAGGACGACCACCCCGAGCACATCCCCAACGCTGGGGTCTACCCGCTCGTCGTCAACACCCGCCTCACAAAGGTACTCATGGATGGGGGGAGCAGCCTCAACATCATCTACGCCGAGACCCTCGACCTCCTGGGAATCCCGAGGACCATGCTACTGCCCAGCGCAGGTGGGTTCCACGGGATCGTCCCGGGGAAGAAGGCACTCCCGATCGGCCGCATCAAGCTACCGGTCTGCTTCGGCGTCCCCTCGAACTTCCGAAAGGAAGAGCTGACCTTCGAGGTGGTTGCATTCTGAGGCACCTACCACGCCGTCATCGGACGACCGGGGTACGCCAAGTTCATGGCGGTCCCGAACTAAACCTACCTCAAGCTCAAGATGCCAGGGCCCTCGGGGGTCATCACCGTCAACGCCTCCTACGAGCACGCATACGACTGCGACGTCGAGTGCGTGGAAAAAGCCGAGGCCCTCGATGATTCGGCCATCCTCGCGGCCCTCGACGACTTGTCTGGAGAGATCCCCGACCCCAAGTGACACGCTGGCAACTTCAAGCCGGCGGAAGACACCAAGACCGTCCCGCTCGACCCCGGCCTCACGGATGGGAAGGTGCTGACGATCAGCGCCACCCTCGAGCCCAAATAGGAAGCAGTGCTCGTCGACTTTCTCCGTGCGAATGCCGACCTGTTTGCATGGAGTCCCTCGGATATGCCGGGCATTCCGAGGGAGGTCGCCGAGCACTCCTTGGACATCCGAGCCGGGTCCAAACCGGTGAAGCAACGCCTGCGCCACTTCGACGAGGAGAAGCGCAGGATCATCGGGGAGGAGGTCGATAAGCTTTTGAAGGCCGGATTCATCAAGGAGGTGCATCATCCCGAGTGGTTAGCGAATCCCGTGCTTGTAAAGAAAAAGAATGGGAAGGATAGGATGTGTGTAGACTACACTAGTTTAAATAAAGCATGTCCCAAAGTTCCTTTTCCTTTACCACGTATTGATCAAATAGTAGATTCCACTACGGGATGTGAAACTCTCTGCTTCCTTGATGCGTATTCTGGCTACCACCAAATACAGATGGAGTCCGATCAGCTCGCGACTTCCTTCATCACTCCCTTTGGCATGTTTTGCTACCTCACTATGCCCTTCGGTTTGCGAAACGCCGGGGCCACCTACTAGCGATGCATGCTCCACGTCTTCGGGAAACACATAGGGCCGACCGTCGAGGCCTACGTCGATGACATCGTGGTCAAATCCAAGACAGTCGGAAACCTGGTCGGAGACCTCGAGATCGCGTTTGGGTGCCTCCGGGTGAATCGCATAAAACTAAACCCTGAGAAGTGTGTCTTCGGGGTCCCTCGAGGCATGCTCTTGGGGTACATAGTTTCCCAGCGCGGAATCGAGGCCAATCCCGAGAAGGTAACTGCCATCACCAGGATGGGCCCGATCAACGACCTCAAGAGCGTGCAAAGGGTCACGGGGTGCCTCGCCGCCCTCAGCCGGTTCATCTCGAGGCTCGGAGAGAAGGCCCTACCCCTTTACCACCTCCTGAAGAAGACGGAACACTTCGCGTGGACCGCCGAAGCCGAGGAATCGCTCTCGAAGCTCAAGGCCTTGCTCACCTCGCCCCCGGTCTTGGTACCCCCGAGTCCGGGCGAGCCCCTCTTGCTCTATGTCGCGACAACTACCCAGGTAGTCAGCGCGGTCGTAGTAGTCGAGAGGGAGGAGGAAGGACACGCCCTGCTGGTTCAGAGGCCTGTCTACTTCATGAGCGAGGTGCTTTCCAAGACCAAGATGAGGTACCCCCACATCCAGAAGCTGTTGTACGCGATCGTCCTCACTCGGCGCAAGCTCCAGCACTATTTCCTGGGCCACCCGGTCACTGTGGTTCCATCTTTCCCCCTCGGAGAGATAATCCAGAACCGGGAGGCGTCTGGAAGGATCGCCAAGTGGTCGGCCAAGCTCATGGGGGAGACTCTCTCCTACGCCCCTCGGAAGGCCATCAAGTCTCAGGTACTGGCAGATTTCGTTGCAGAATGGACCGACACCCAACTACCCCCGGCGCAGGTCCAGAACGAGCTTTGGGCCATGTACCTCGACGGATCGTTGATGAAGACGCGAGCGGGCGCTGGATTGCTGTTCATATCACCCTCAGGGGTCCATATGCGCTATGTCATCCGCCTCCACTTCCCCGCCTCCAACAACGTCACCGAGTACGAGGCCCTCGTTGGCGGCCTGCGCATCGCCATCGAGCTCGGGGTTCGACGCCTCGATGTGCGAGGGGACTCTCAGTTGGTGATCGACCAAGTGATGAAAGATTCGAACTGCCACGAGCCCAAGATGGAAGCCTACTGCAAGGAGGTCAGAAAACTCGAGGACAAGTTCTACGGCCTCGAGCTCAACCACGTCGCCCGTCGGTACAACGAAGCTGCCGACGAGCTGGCCAAAATCGCGTCTACTCGAGGCACGGTCCCTCCCGACATCTTCTCGAGGGATCTTCACAAGCCATCCGTCAACCTGGACTCGGGGGCTCCCGCCCTCGAGCAAGGGGTCGATCCACCCCCCTCGACCGATCCCCCCTCGAGCGGGGAAGAGGTCATGGAGATCGACGGGGCTGCCGCAACGCCAACCCCTCCGACGGATTGGCGCGCGCCCTACCTCGAGTACCTGACACGGGGCGAACTCCCAGAGGACCGCACAGAAGCCCGTCGTGTAGCCCGACGTGCCAAAACCTACCTTTTGTATGGGGACGGCCGCGAGCTATATCGACGTAGCCCGTCGGGTGTACTTCAACGCTGCCTCACCCTCGGGGAGGGGAGGGCATTGCTGAAGGATCTACACTCGGGGGCTTGTGGCCACCACGCGGAGCCGAGAACGCTGGTAGGAAGTTCCTTTCGACAGGGCTTCTATTGGCCGACGGCCGTCACCGACGCCACCAAACTCGTTCGATCTTGCAAGGGGTGCCAATTCTACGCCAGGCAGACCCACCTACCCGCCCAAGCTCTTCAGATGATACCCATAACCTGGCCGTTCGCAGTATGGGGGCTCGACATGGTCGGCCCCCTGAAAAGAACCAAGGGTGGCCACACTCACCTCCTCGTGGCTATTGACAAGTTCTCAGAGTGGATTGAGGCTCGACCCATCGCCAACATCCAATCCCGATAAGCCGTGCTATTCTTCACCGACATCATCCACCGCTTTGGGGTCCCCAACGTCATCATCACCGACAACGGCACGCAGTTCACCGGCCAAAAGTTCCTGGACTTCTGTGACCATCACCACATCAGGGTGAATTGGTCCGCAGTCGCCCACCCTCGAACTAACGGTCAGGTCGAGCGTGCCAATGGTATGGTTTTGCAGGGCCTCAAGCCAAGGATCTTTGATTGGCTGAACAGACATGGCAGGAGATGGGTCGACGAGCTGCCCGCTGTGCTATAGAGTCTCCGAACGACACCAAGTCGAGCCACGGGGTTCTCTCCGTTCTTCTTGGTCTACGGGTTCGAGGCCGTCCTCCCCACTGACCTCGAGTACGGGTCCCCTCGACTGAAAGCCTACAGCGAGCAAGCCAACACGGTAGCCCGAGAGGACTCCGTCGACCAGCTCGAGGAAGCCCGTGATATGGCCCTCTTCAAGTCGGCAAAGTACCAGCAGACGCTACGGCGCTACCACGACAAAAACGTGCGCAAAAGGGACCTAAACGTCGGCGACCTCGTTCTGCGCCGTCGACAAAGCAACAAGGGGCATCACAAGTTGACGCCACCTTGGGAGGGACCCTTCATCGTGGCGGAGGTGCTGAAGCCCGGCACTTACAAGCTAAAGAACAGGAAGGGCGAGATCTTCACCAACGCGTGGAACATCGAACAACTACGTCGCTTCTATCCCTGAGGCCTCGACGCCTTGTACATTTTCGCATTTATGTACAAATCCTCGAATGAATAAAATGTTCTCGAAACACATTTCACATTCGTTCGTAGCTCAAAGGTAGCCTCGACTTTGCCCCGGCAACGTCGAGCTCCCCTCGGGGGCTAACAGGGGGGGCACCCCCCTCCTAAGTCCCCGAAAAACTCAAACGTTTTTTCGAAACCCGACTCTCCCTCTCGACCTTTGCCTCGAGTACGCTTTATAACTAAGTAAAGGCGCCTCGAACTCCCTAAGGGTCGCGGGTGTCGTCGAGCCAAGGACTCTCCTACGCCCTAGGGCTACGGTATCCCCGCTCGCTCCCCCCTTCTAGGGATACGAGCGTGCATCGAACACTTAGTTTACAAGCGTCGATTTAGGCAAAGAAAAGCAGAGAGAGCTCGAGAAGTAGAAATAACAAGAACACCCCTCTTACAGAACTAAGGTAGCCTCGACGTTGCCCCAGCAAAGTCGAGCCTCCCTCGGGGGCTAACAGGGGGGCACCCCCCACCTAAGTTCCCGAAAAACTCGAACGTTTTTTCGAAACTCGGCTTTCCCTCTCGATCTTTCCCTCGAGCACGCTTCGCGACTAAGTAAAGGTGCCTCGAACTCCCTAAGGGTTGAGGGTGTCGTCGAGCCAGGGACTCACCTACGCCCCAGGGCTACGGTATCCTCGCTCGCTCCCCCCCTTCTAGGGATACGAGCGTGCATCGAACACTTAAGTCCACAAGCGTCGACTTAGGCAAAGAAAAGTAGGGAGAGCTCGAGAAACGAAAATAACAATGTGCATCTCGATCAAAATGCATTAGATATAAGAAGCCCTCGGGGGCTCGGCATTGTATCAGTACAAAATCCTAACTATTACATGAACTTTCCTGTCTAGATATGGCTCGTAGGCCTGGGACTACTCATCGAGGGGGTCGCCGTCCTCAAGAAGCAATGCAGGAAGTTGGGCAACACGCGTTGGCCACCTCGGAAGGTGAAGAGTCTGCAAAAGCTCATCGACACCATCCGAGGGCTACTCGGTGCT
Organism: Microstegium vimineum; assembly: GCA_022036555.1. Lineage (NCBI taxonomy): Eukaryota > Viridiplantae > Streptophyta > Magnoliopsida > Poales > Poaceae > Microstegium > Microstegium vimineum. Next base: position 30,165,754 of record CM039135.1, read on the forward strand.
GTCTCCGTCCGCTGAGGGGATCACCTCGGGCTCGAAGAGCTTCGCCAGCTCGCCTCCGGGCACCTCCGCAAGATCCATCAACTTCTGGCACCTCGCGTCGTTCTCTTCATCGGTCAGGCTCGGGTTGGTGGCAAACCCGTTGACAACGATGTTGAGATCATAATTGTAGGCCGAGTTGACGACCGCGAGGGCCTGCTTCACGCCCACATGCAGGGCGGCACGGATGTGCTCCGTCACCTCCTGCGTCATGGAGTAGAAGCGGCGCAGCAGGGAGTCCCCTCGAGCGTCACCCTCGACCTCCGGCTCCGGCTTGACTGAGAGGTCGTCGCAGAAGGTGTTGATGACGCCCGAGAGCCTCGCGTTGAGATTTGCCTCAGTCCCGAGGAGGCCCTGAAGACTGTTCAGGTCCTCGTGGGCGCGGGCCTTATCCGTCGCAAGCTCTGCCAAAACAAGCACACAACACAGTCAAAACCCAAAAGAGCAGGAAGATTGTCGAGCCAGGGCAGATTCTGCAACACTCTCGACACAATCCCTTGGGCGTGCGCCTCCAGAGTGGCGTAGCTCTACTCGGTCTCCTTGAGCTGGCGGCGGACGTCGATAAGCTCGGAGGCCTGACCCCCAACCTTAGCCTCGAGGCCCTCGATGGTCTTGCTTGTGTCATCGAGGGCCCTCTTCTGGTTCATCGCCACCACACCCAGGGAAACCGCGTGGATCCAAGCCTTCTCCTCTGAGGTGGCCAACGTGTCACGCTCGCGGGAGACGGCGTCGAGGTCTCCTCGAAGCCCTCGGATGCCCTCCGTAGCCCGGGCCAGCTCCTCCTTCAGCCGGGCGGCCTCCTCCTCGGCCTTGCGCTTGGCCTCGAGGGCAGCATCCCGCTCATGCCCGACCTTGACGGTCGACTGAAGGGCGACGTCGAGCTTCGACTGTGCCGAGGCTAAGGCCGCCCGGGCTTCCTCCTGCACGGCCGTATAGCCGGCCCTCGCGTGGGCCACCTTCGACTCGGTGTCCTCCCGAGCGGCTGCCGCCTCGGCCCTCGCCCGGGCGACCTCGCCCTCCGCCCTCTCCAGCGAGGCGCGAAGGGTCGGGAGTTGCTCCTGCGCCCGGAGGATGAACTGGGACTTCTCGTAGGACGTCACCCGTAGCGTCTGACGAGGATGAAAAGGAAGACCGTCAGCAAACAGCAATCAGGCAATCCAAGCAAAATCTAAGGGAGAGCGAAACCCACCTCCATCCCCCGGCGTACGTCCATGGCGGCGACATTCGCGGCGAGGCGCACCGAGTGCTCGAACCAGGCCCGATATTCCTCGAGGTGCTCCCACTGTCGGAGCTCGGCCTGGTCGTCGAGCATGAGGAAGAGCTGGTCGGAGTCTCGAGGGTCCGCTAGCTCGAGGACCTCTTGGCCCCAGAACGCGCTCCGGGTGTCGATCCTCTCTTCGACCTCCCGCGTGACGTCCTGGAGCACGGCGGCGGGACCCCCGTGGCGCTCCACCTCCTCTTGCCAAGCGAAGAAGGGGGAGAACTCCTCTGCCTGTCCTCTCCCGGCCTCGGGGCCCCCGCGCGAGGACGTCGATGGCCCCGCCAAGCCGTCGCCACCGGGCGGAGGAAACCTCGGCCAGCAGAACGGCCCTGCGCGGTGAAAGACACGAAGGAATTAACACCCAGCAATGCAAACCCACTATGGCTTGAGTAAGTCAGAGCACAGCTTACCTCGAGACAACGGCCCCCCAGCCTCGAGGCGAGGCCGGGCCACCTCCGGTTCCGTCCGAGGGGCTGCGACGGCGGTCGTCTCCGCCGGGCCCACCAACTTGGCCACCATCTCCGCCACTTCTTCGTCGGTGGGCTCCATCAGCTTCCCGCCCCCCTCCGGCATGGGTGTCACCTCGGGCCGCTCGACCCGACCCCCCTCCTCGACCCCCGGCCTCGAGCAAAGGCCCTCAGATGCGGCAGCGGCCGTGCCCTCGCGGTCGAGTCACAGTCGTGCGTCCAGCGAAGCGAGACTCTCGGGCCACAGCCCCAGCGTTGGGAGAGCCGGGGCCTCCCCCTCGTTCGCGGCAACTTGGGGCCCGGCCACCTCCGTCACAGCAGCGGCTTGGGGCTCCACCGTCTCAGTCACGGCAGCCGTATCCACAGGCCCCGCATCTTCCGAGGCGCCGGGTGCGACTCCCCCCGACGGCTGCGCAGGCGCGACGACGCCCGCCGCTTCAGCGGCCCACGCTGGCGGGGCAGGCAGGCCCGTCTCCTCTACCAGCTGGGCAGATGCCGAGGTGCCCTGCGCTGTTCCTCGCTCCACCGCCTCCCGGGCCTTGGCTGCCCACGCCGCCTCGGGGGTAAGCGTCGAAGGGGGCGGGGCAGCGGGACTGGCCTCGACGGCCGCCCCGACTGTAGCCCCCACCTTCAGCTTCTTGGCAGGGGCGAGAGACGCATCCCCCTGCGGGCGCTTCGACCTAAAAAAGAAACCCGCGCACGACGATAAGCACGGGTGATCAGCAACAAAAAGAAAAACGCGAACAACACCCTCGAAGGCGACTTACCCCCCCGGGACCAGGCGTTTCTGCCCGACGGCCGTCGGGCTGATCGAGCTCCTGAACACCACCCCCTGTGGGGCGGGGGTCGAGCCCGCTCCCGGCACCGTTTCCTGGACAGGGGCCGACGACGCTCCTGTCGTCCCCCCGCCGACTCCCTCTTGCGCCGACGGGCCCGACGCCCGTGCGCTCGACGCGGCAGGCGCCGAGGGCGGGTTCGCTCGACCCCCCGACGCGGATCGTGACGACTGCCCCCACGTCCGCCGCGTCACTTCGTCTTGAGAAGCCACGAGGCGCTCCCCCGTGGCTCGGCTTCAATGGTAGGGGCCGACCTCGAGGTCAACCCCTCTCCTCCTCCGGTTCCGACAGCCACCCTCTGTTCGGGCGCCGTCTGATCCTCCTTGCTCCAATCCACCTCCTCGACGTCACTGTCGCTGCCCTCCTCCCCCTCCTCGTCCTCGTCCTCCGAGGGCGATTCCTCCTCGCGAAGGCCCTCCCGTCTCTGTCGGGCCCGGCGCTGATCCCTCGCCTCTTTCTCCCGGGCCCTCTTAGCCGTGGCCTTCTTGGCTTTGTCCCATGCCGCCTTGTCATTCTCCGCCTGGAGGCGCCTCGCCTGGGTCACAGCCCGGTCCTCCTTCACCGGCGGAGGCGAAGGCCGAAAGGGAACATTCCCCTGCGGAAAGCGCGGCAGTCAGAACGCGAGCAAAAGAGACGGAAAAGGCAGACACAAGAACTCTGAGAATTCTGAGAATTTGTGTGTAAGCTTTATACCATGTTACCTTGCTGTACAAAAAGTTTGGGAGTTTTTGGATGAACTTTTATACATGGCTAGTTGTTTAATTAGTTATAAAATGTTTAGAAACCCTAATGATTTTAGGTTTTGAGTGATTTTGGATTAATTGATGCAAATGGTCATTGTCCCGTGACAACCACAAGTTGGACATGCTTGATGTGATGTTGTTTACTTAGTTCTTTTGGATGTATTTATTAACTTAGATAATCAAGATAAATAGGGTTTAATTAATTTGCTTTATAACCTAGTTTTGCTTTCCTTCATGAAGGAAAGTTGTACTCAAGGTGTGATCTATTTTAATCATCTCTTAAGAACATGTTTGTTTGTGTTGAGAATCATGTTTACTATTCAAGCATCATCTAAAACATGTCATTATATCGTGTAGATTGTTTGTTGGTTGGGTTGGATACCTCTAGTGAAGAGGTTTTCTCTCTTGAATCTAAGCCCGAGTTCGTTTATCCCTCCAACCAAGGCAAGCCCCTGTGCATTCAAACACTTCCTTGTATTTAAAATCGTTTGTTTTAAATACACTTATGTTTATACTATTGCACTACGGTACTTTATTAAATTCCTACTTGATGCATAGCTTTATCCTTGTACTATTTGTACCTTTAACCTTGACACTTGTTTAAAGATGCAAAGTTTTGCAAAAATGCTTAGTATGCTTAGAACTTTTATAGTAGGTGATTTTTGGTCACCTACGCATAGCGTATTGCTTTGGAAAATGGTTATGTTTTCTAAGAAAGAGATGTTGTTGCTGGAATTAATAATCGGGACCGGGCAGACACGGTGTTGGAGAGCCATCAGCGGTGTCTGGTGAGCGGGTTCTTTCCGCCTGTGTCATTAGGAACCGTTCGTTGATGCATGACTAGGGTTGTGACTTTGGAGTACTTATCACATACTCTAGGAAGCTGGACTCTGGCTAATCCAGTCTAAAGGACGGTTAACCCGCACTGGGAGTGGAGAGATGGCGAGAGTAGTGTGTACCCTCCAAGTTCGAGGAACTGGATGGAGGCGTACTGTGCTCTCGGGTGGCGGGGCCCCGTTCTCGGATGGAGGATCCAGGGAAAAGTAGTCATATGCGTGCTTTAAGTGGGTGTATATGTCGTGTGGTAGGGAAGCTCCAGTTGGGATAAACCGGTTTGAATCGTCGTGTTCCTCGGATATGGAAACATAACCCTGTTTTCTTCTTCGTAGTTAATGAAACTTAAACTGGATACTTGTTGGATCCCTTCAGGGATGTTTATTACCTTGTTATCGATCATACATCTAGGTCGATACTTGGGTAATCTTATGAATAAAACAAATGAATTTCAATTCTTTTATAAATGCTCCTTTATGCAAAATACTTGATCCTTGCAAACCCCACCTTGGATCCGATGTCATGCATACTGTTTTGTCCACCAAATACTTTTCTTTGTTGGATAATTCTTCTTGAGTACTCCCGTACTCAGGGTTTGTTAACCCCTGTTGCAGATGAGGATCACAATCCAGTTTGTGTGGCTTCATGCTACATGACCATTGTCTGTGTAGATGAAGATGAAGAATAATCTGTCTTTCCTTGACTCTTGGGCAAGAGTACCTCGGTTGTTTGTTCATACTCTATCAGCAGCTTGATGTATTATTATTGTATGACACTAAGTTATGTTTCAAAACTTTTGGTTTGTAATATGACTTTAAACTTCCACTACTTTGATGTAATATAAAAATTTCGTATTACTTCTGTAATGATTGTAATGAGGAGATCCTGTTCGGAAAGAGGTGGATGACCTGCTGCAAAGTGGCGACACCTGACAGACTAATTAAGGTTTGGATCATCTGTTGGGATTAAGTTGGTTAATCCTGACAAGTGGGCCCGATCTTAAGAGGTTCTGTCACAAGTCCGGAGCTAAGGTCCGACGCCTTCACCCGCCGAGACAAACCAACACAGAGAGCACCTGACCTCCGGACGACCTGCTCTGGACTGGTCCGACGCCACCAACGGACCAAGGAAGGTGGTCCGGTGCTCACACCTGTCACAGCCCAACACAACACAGAAAGCTACCGACCACTGGACCAGATCGTCGGACTGCACCGTCGGACTAAGGGGAGTGGTCCGACGCGTGGCAGTCTCCCACAGCAGAGCCACCGGACCTCTCGTCAAAGGTCCGGAGCTCAAAGACTGGGACGTCCGGAGGGTGGTCCGAAGCCCCTTGCTGCTTGACACTTGGAAAGTCAAGACCACCGGACCACTTGCTATGGTCCGGAGCTTAGGGTAAAGAGGTCCGACGCTCACAGGCAGAAAAACTGTTCCTCGCGAAAATGAACTTCTCTCACCAAATCTTCCCAAAACTCAACCAAATGATCACCAACTGCAACCAAACTTTATATGCAAGATCCTAGTGCAGTTAGGGAGCTATCCCAAAGAAATCGTCGCACAATTTGGAGAGGATAAACGAGAATACTCGGATTTGGGAGAGAAGAGAGCAAAACGAAGAACGCCACAAAGAAAACGCCCGATCTACGCACTCGTGAGGTTTGAGGAGAATTCCTTCAGTGCTAATCCATGGTAACTACCACTTGTGCCTTAGCAAACTCTAGATCGTGAAGCGTGCTAAGATACTTCGCCTTAAAATCATTCCTCTCGCAAGAAGCACGCTTGAGCAAAGCATCCTGACTCATCAACGTGTCGTTCAGGGATTCAAGCTCGAGAGAGAGGGATGAGATGGTGGGTGGTACCTCGGGTGTGTCAGAGTCGTAGTCATAGTCGAGGCCTTCCTTGCACTTGCCAACCTTGCCTTCTTCAATCGCCATGGTGTAGAAGCCACCGTGCTTGGCATCGGCATAGAAGCATAGGTCGTTGAACTTGTCCTCAACCTTTCCCTTCGACTCATCATCGCTTGAAGAAGCACCTCCATCGCAGGAGGCATCGATGTTGCTGAGGGAGGCGAGGAAGGATCGGTGCTTATCCTTCACCTTGTCGATCACCTTCTTGGAGGACCTTCGGTGGTAGTCGCCATTGGGTCAAAGGAGGAAGAAGACATACCACCGGGGCCAGAAACCAATGCCATAGATGGTTTCGACGGGTTTTCAAGCTTGGCCCGGCTCTTGTAGTCAATCTCCGAGGACTTGAGCTTGCTGAACAGCTCGTCCACGGTATGGGCATCGTAGCCCGGTGACTCCTGAATGGCAGCCACCTTCATCTCCCATACCTTCTGATCAAGAGCATGCAATAGCTTGATAGCCATATCATGATCATCATAAGGAAAGTTGGCTCGATTAGCACGCATCTTGTTGACGATAGATTGGAAGCGAGTGAACATCCCGTCAACAGATTCGCCGGCCAACTGAGCAAAGTTCTTGTACTCTCTACGGTACGTGTCGAAGAGTCTGGACTTGATTTGAGGGTTGCCCTCATGATATCTGAAGAGTGTTTGCTAGATCTCTCGTGCCGTAGTGAGACTCGAAACACGTTCAAACTCCGGAAGAGACAGACAAGAGAAGAGAATGCTATGGGATCTTGCATTAGATGCATGCTGCATAACCTAGGCATCGGTGATCCGAGCCTCAAGAACCACATAGTTCTCATTCTCACAAATCTCCCAAAACTTCGTATCAAGCCCTTGGAGGTAAGCGGACATGCGCACCTTCCAATAGGCAAAGTTGGTTCCATCGAAGTAAGGAGGTTTACCAGCACCTCGCTCCATGTCGCCTTCGCAGATCAAAAACCGTGTAAGGTGGATTGATCCTTAACCGGCTTTGATACCAATTGAGGGACCGGAAACAGCGACCAGAGGGGGGTGAATGGGAGCCTCAAATTCTTCTCGAAATATTCGGGCCACTCTTGCCAAAAAAAAACCCAACAAGCAAGCTTACTCCACTAGCAAGATCACGACCCTATAGAGGGTGGATACCTATGGTGATGACCGAGAGGTACAGCGGATCTTCCGGAAACCAAAAACTCAAACCGAGACATCGATAGTGTGGCTCTCAAACCCTAGAGAGAAGAGAAGAGAGCTCACCCAAAACTACTTATGAGAACTGGTCTCACAAGTGCTTCATCAAGTTTCCTGCGTGATTATGAAACCAACCCAACAAACGGAACTCAATTCGGAGTCCGAACGAGGGAGAAACGGCCAAAACAGCGATGAAGAAAATCCTGAGAACCTTGCTAGAAGGGCGACGGACGCTGGTCCGACAGGAGCGTCCGACGCTCAAAAAAACAGCCTGAAACAGGCCCAGCGATAGATGATCGCAACGGACGCTGTCGTCAGCACTACGTAGTGTCTGGCGCCTCCGACGGACCGTCCAACGCCAAACTCTGGAGCGTCATACGCTCCCGAAATCTGCACAACGAACCCGAAAATCGTTTTCTCTCCTCCAAATCTTCCCAAAACTCAACCAAATGAACTCCAACTGCAACCAAATTTTGTAGGCATGATCCTTGTGCAGTTGGGGAGCTATCTCGAAGAAATCATCACTCAATTTGGAGAGGATAAATGGGAACACTCGGATTTGGGGGAGAAAAGGAAAAACGAAGAACGCCGCAAATAAATCGCCCGATCTGCGTGCTCGTGAGGTTTTAGGAAAATTCCTTGGGTGCAAAGTTGATCCTCATGAGTCCCATGAAATTGGTTCAAACGGATTTGCAAGAGCTACTCCCTACAAAGAGATTTCATCTCGGGAAAAAAGAGAGAACAAAAGCATAAACGAAGAACACAAGCAAAAACGTGAGACACGATCAAGTAAACAACGCCGTCATGGCTTATGGAGGTTACAACCTCCGATTCCTCGGAACAAACTCAAGTTTTTACAGAGGTTGGTGAAATCAACCTAGGGATCTCATGAACTAGAGAGAGGGTAGAGAGAGAGCGTTGGGGCAACTGATTAGGGTTCAAGAGATGGGATGAGGATACCCCTTCATCCTCTAATTAACGGAGCTTTGGCTATTTCCCAAAGACCCCCCTAGATACAAGACTGAATTACCTATCCCTAAGACATTGTAATCCAAGTCGGTAACTCTCAGCCACTCATTTGAATGGACGGCCCCGCTTCCTGCCGGGAGTTGTCGACGCAACCTCCAGGATTCCGCCACGTGCCATCCCCGCTTCCTCGGAAGCTCCGCCTAGGTTTTGAGGCCCAAACCAGGAAACCCGCCACCGGTAGCTTTGGGCTCAACTACCGAACCCTGAGTTTTGCGGCCCAAACTCGGAAACCGACACGGATGGTTTTGAGGCCCAAACCACCAAACCACTTGATGCGAGCCACCTTGTCTTCGCCCGGTCGGACTCCGAGTCCCCTGAGCCTCCGCTCGACTCGCGCATCCACCGTCTTGACTTGGTCGACTCGGTCTACCTCCATGTCTTCTCGCACTCACCGGTGCCAAGTACTAGCCACCACAGCTAGTCTACCGGCGCCCATGGTCCCTCAATCTGAGCCCCGCTTCCGCTCTTCACCGCTCTCAGTTCATCCGCACGGGAAGCCTCTACTCGACCTTCTCCACGCCATTGACCACTGTCACTAGGCGTAGCAACTGCACACCACAAGCCGATAGACAAGCACATGTTTTCTGCTTTCGTAGAGGTTAGGATAAGCCACTCAAACTGAAACACTCACGTGTTGGTCAATCACTCATCATCAAAGCTAAACATACATGGGTACTTATCCACCATGTGTTCATAATCTCCCCCTTGATGAGTGCATTGTCAACACAAGTGCATTTCAGATTTGAGCCACAAGGTAAAACTCTCCAAATGACCAAAAAGCTACAAAAGCCAAAATGGGGTCACTTGAGAGAAGCAAACATGATACCAATTAATAGCATCCTCAAAAACACCTCATGACAAAGCCACTTACAGATGCCAAACAAAAGCACATGGGCAACGGCTCGACGCAACCAAGAAAAACAAAGCTAGCCCTCAAGAAGAGGCAGAAAATGGGCTCAACACCACTAGCAAAACAAGATACCAATTGAAGCCTACCAAAGCTCAAGAAACCAATTGAAAACACCAAGGGAACTCCAAAGATACCAATTAAAACACTTAACATTCAAGAAGCACTCGAAACCTGTCGGAGCCAACAAAGCAAGCTAGACCCTCTAGAAGAGGCAAAGGCTCAACACATCTAGCAAAAGCTCCCCCTGGGCAAAAGCACACTCAAGATACCAAATGAGCTCCTTAGGGCAAAAGAAGCACACAAACTCCCCCTTGACCAAAGAAGCTCTAAACCAATGAAACCAATGAGATGCACTCTTTCTCCCCTTGGAAGTCGATGGCTGAAAATGGAATGAAATGCACATCTGTCCCCCTTGTTGACACATGTAGCTCATCAAACATCAACAACTCAAGATCCGGCTACAAATGCCATGAAATGCAAAATGAGTGCAAAAGCTTCATACTTAGAGCGAATACAATGAATAGATGCTCTAAGTGATGTGATCCTGTGAGAATAGGAAAAGCTCTACGTGCCCACCAAAGACTCAAGTTGAGCTTAAGATCACTTTAGAAGCTATTTTAGAGAGCATATCATGTGAGAGCAAGGAATGGGTATCACCTCCTAGAGACAACCAGAAATGGAAAACAAGATAGGATCTATCTCAAAGCAATCTCATGTATAACAAGTAGAACTATCCCTAGCAAAGTTCCTACAACAAGCCAATGACCCAACTGAATGAATTTTCCAAATTTTAGAGTTTTGCAGCCAATTTCAGTTTTAGGCACATTTAAGTTGTATGCGAGTGGTTGTAAGCAAAGTGATGCCACTGCTTACCAACCGGGCGAAGTCAAAGGACTTGACACACCAGTTTTGGTCATACACGATGTGACACCCTGTGTCAAGCTTGCTTTAGGATCATCATTAGCCACTAAGCACATCATATCATTGCATTCATGTTTGCTTATGCTGTCATTCCATGTGTGTGTTTATATGTTTTGAAACTAGATTTGAATAGGTGTTTTTGTGCTTAATCTTGTGTTTAACCTGTTTAGTTCAACCTTGCTTTGCTTAGAGTAAAAGTGTGGTTTGTTTATGTTTAGTTACCCTGCTTAGTTTTATCAAATAAAAGAAAATGGAGAAAGAAATCAGAATCGAGACAGGCCGAGAACCACCCCTCGACCTCGACCCCCGCTCGATAGAAAAGTGACGGACCGAGGGTCCGAGCGAACGACCCCGGGCCAGAGGCTCGACCGAACCAGAGGCTCGATTGGCCAGTCGATCAAAGCCCCCCCCCTCGACTTCTACCCTCGACTTCGACCCCTCGAAGTTACGAACCGAGGCTTGGACGAACGACCCCGCACGGAAGGCTCGATCGAGTCGGAGGCTCGATCAGCCGATCGACCCTACCCTCGATATCGACCCCTCTCCCGCACGCTCGACCGCACGCACGTGTCACGCACGCCCGCGCGCACTCACCCGACCGCGGCTGGGCCGTACGTCGGAGTCATCCGCCGCGTGGCCGACGATGCCTGACCGCGGAAGTGGAACACGCCATCGCCGCAGCTTCGGCTCTGCGCCGACATCGCTGTCACCGCTCGCGCTGTCTCACTCAAATCCGAGTTAACGGCGCTAGGACCAAGTCGGCACCGCTTTTCCGCCGCTAACGTCTTGCTTCGCCGCCGCAGACCTGCCAGCCGCCCTGCCGCGCGCCGCGCCATCGTTTCGCAGTAACGCCGCCGCAGTGCCGCGTCCGATCAGCGCCCCGCCTTGTATCTTCTGCATTCAAGCGCAAATCCGAGCTAACGGCGCGTCGACCAAGTCATGATCCGCTCTGCGCCGCTCACCACAAGCACGCCAGCGCCGCTGCCACCACCGCACCATCGCGTCACGTCCCCTCTGATCGCGCCGGTCGGCCATGACCAAGCAAGGAGGAGCGCCTATACCTCCTCTACCTCCCGCACTCATCCACACTCATCCGCTCTCATTCAATCGCTCGCAGTTCTCTACCTTCATCGCACCAAGAGCTCCAAGCACCGCAAGCGCCCTTTCTCAAATCCACCACCACCCAAGCTCCTTTGCTCAATCCCTCTCGTTCTAGCCTTCGCTTTTGCCCCACACCCACGCTGCTCGCCTCTTCTTCCCCAGCCGTGGACTCCAGTCGCCGGAACGTTCTCGCCGTTCTTCGACTCCGAGTCGCCACCGCACCGATCAACCAGCGTTCACCGTTCGCCGTCTCGTCTCCGACGCCTCCATCTTCGTGGAAGCTTCACCGGAGTTAGCCGAGGTGAGAACGTCGTCCCTCTAGCTTCAGTCCGACCCGTGTCGTCACAGCACCGTTGGCCATGCGCCATTGCCGCCGCCGCGGAGCTTGCACGTGGACAGGTTTCCACAGAGCCTCTCTGGCTCAGCTAGCCCTCGAGCCGCACTCACCACATCACCACGATGCTCACGCACCACAGCGCCGAGCTTCGCTTCGCCGGTGATCACCTCGCCATGTCGCACCGCCGAGCTGCACCGCCACCGCACACCATCAACCCCTCTTCTCGGTTGCGCCGGTTCAACCAACACCACCAGTGGATGTGCGTAAGTCATCCCGAGCCTAGCACAACCAACCCCGCCGCCGAAGACTTCACCATCGGCAAGAACACGTCGATCCGCACCGTCCTCTGTTTCCGATCGACGGTGGATGGACCTCGAGTAATCGAGGGTCATGCCCGTCAGTCGCCTCGAGTGCCTCTGCATGCCTCGAGCCCGTTCCCAAAATGATTTCCTATTCTGTTTTCAGTTGTATGCCATGCTTGTTTGTTATATCTAGAGTTGGTAAAGTCTTGCTGCTAGTTTCTGTTAAGAATAAGTTATAGCCTGTTTTATCTTGCTAGCTAGTAGCTCTAGCCCTAGTAGCTTTGTGGTAGTTCTTTTGGGTGTATGCTTAGAATCTCTGTTTGTGTGTTAAATCCTGTTCAAGCATCATCCCTGCACCATTCAGTTATTTATTTATGCATTGCAATCATTTAGGATCCGTGGAGGAACATCAGGAGCCCACAGAGACAGAAGTCCAGAAGGTACAGGAGTTGTACGAGGAGTACCAAGAGCTCGACACTAACCTTTTTGAGTGCCCTGACCACCAGCCCTCCACCTTCTCTCAAGGGAAGCCCCGGAGCATTCTTAAGCCTCCCAGTTTTTACAATTAATCTACTTGAGTATTTTATACTGTGATGCATTAGGTAATAGGAGTTGTTTTGAATCCCAAATTGATGCATTACCTTCCTTGATATTTGTTTTATCTACCTTGTTACCCTGTTAATAATAAAGTAAAAGCAACCGCTTAGCATGCTTAGAAATAATGGTTACCTTTCTTTTTATGTTTCGTATTATCCCTTGGGGGTAATACTATCACGGTTGGCTATATTCGCTATCGTGGAAAGAACCTATGGTAGTAATGAAATACGGTCAACTGGAAGGCAAGTGCACCAAGTGGTTTAGACTTGGGGGCAGTCCGTCCGTTGGATTGTGTAGGTTTGTACATGATGGTGGCCCTCTTACATCTTTGAATGCGCTCTTTCACATAGGGGCCGTTGTGAGTATCGACCCCGAAGCCGAGTAAACACTGTCCGGGCCGGAGCTCAATCTGCTGTGAGCACCCTCTAGACTGTAGATATGATCTGCCCCGTGGTGGCCATCTATTTTCTACAATTGGGTGGACCAATGCGAGCCCGCGTCGATTACCACCTGGACTTTGTTGAGTGGTAACCTAATGCTGACCCGACGGGGTAAAGTATGGGCGTGTGTTAAAGGTAATCTTACCAGCTGGTGTATATCAATTCGAATTGCCGCCCCCCACTGGATATGGGGGATTATGCTGAGCTTCACCACGGTACAACTCCATGTGACATCGTAATGGTTCTACTAAAATATTGATGAAGGAACTGGATATATGTTATTATATTGTTTGAGTAGATCAAGTGTGTGCTCTAGTATAGATGCAATAACCTAGAGAGAATTAGTAGGATAAAAGATGACTGCTCATCACATCATTAAAGTAACTCCTTTAATTTAAGCATTTCCGCAAAGTAAAGTTTACCCAACTCCAGATACAGCCATGCATATCCTTGGAGTCTTTATTTTCAGTTAGACGGGTAAGTCTAGCTGAGTACATTCCCGTACTTAGGGTTTATCCCGTTTGTTGCAGATGGCCAAGTATACTTCGGCTATTGTAAGCACTGTCTCTATCCTGTGGAAGGAGAAGAGGAGTAGGCCTTGGGCAAGGTCTTCTACAAGCTCATCTTTTGCTGTTCTCGGACCTGACGTTGTGGGCACCCCTATCTTTTAAAACTTCAAGTTCAGTTTCAAACAATGTTTTATTTGGCCACAGGTGTTGTGGCGTAAGTACTACTTTTATTTGGAACAAAGTGTTGTAATAACTTATTTCATACTTTAAGTATTTTCGGTTGATTTGTGGCTCGTTCGAATGTGTATCCCTGAATGTACGCGATCCTGAGTTGATGTAAGAAATCCTTCGAGATTTCCGGACTACCGGGATTATATGGGCTCAAGTGTTTTAAGTGGTAGCTAAGTCAGCTACTTTAGCACTTGATCCCTTATAATTTGGGCGGTTCCGTCACACACAACACCGCTCAAGTATTGACCCATATGGGAAGCAGTCTCGAATACACGGTGAAGTGCTCACAATGCAGACCCAACTCGATCTTTCCAGTTCACAAAATAGAGAGCAATTTCATTTTAGATATTAATCATGGTGCTCAAAGGTAGTAAATGAAACAATGAAGAGCCATAGTTACAAGCTATATACAAGGCAGCCAAGAAGGATCTTCAAAAGTCTACACATGCTAGTGTCATTTCAGAGGTCACATGGGGAATTTAAATTCAGTTTTAAAGCTTTTCTAACTTAGCTCTATTGCATATCATATAGATCAAAAAGAGTATAAGTTAGGCAACACCATAGACACATAAAGCACCTCAAATAGAGCATAGATTCATTATATTGGCTATAAGTATGAAGCTTAAAATGAACTATGTCACAAATGCAAATGAGATGCACAATGCATTGACACCAACTAACACTAACAAGATACCAATTTAGAAGAAGGACAAAGAAAAGACAAAAAGAACTATGAAACACAAAACTTTCCTCCTCTAAAAAGGAAAGCAAACACCCAACTCGCCCCGAAGGCGAGAAAACGTAGCTTGATCCAACGGCTTTGTAAGAATATTCGCAAGCTGGTTGTGGGTCTCGACATGCCGGAGGTCAATATCGCCCTTCTCGTAATGATCTCGCAAGAAATGAAAGCGGACCTCCATGTGCTTGGTCTTTGAACGAAGCACAGGATTTTTGGCCACACTAATTGCACTCGTGCTATCACACAGCAGAGGCACCTTAGTAAGCTAAAGACCGAAATCTCTCAAAGTGGCAATCATCCAAATCAACTGCGAGCAACAACTAGCCACGGCAACGTACTCAGCTTCGCACGTCGATTGTGCCACACTAGACTGTTTGCGAGAAGACCAAGAAACCAAAGAAGACCCGAGAAACTGGCAAGTCCCAGAAGTGGACTTCCGATCAAGTCGGCAACCGGCAAAGTCGGCGTCAGAATAACCACAAAGCTCAAGAGAAGAAGAGGTGGAAAACCAAAGTCCAAATTTGGGAGTGAAGCGCAAGTACCTCATGATGCATTTCACCGCCTGCTTATGCGAAGTCTGTGGGGACGCCTGAAAGCGTGCACACAAGCAGACGACGAATTGAATGTCCGGCCGGGTCGCCGCCAGGTACAAAAGCGACCCGATCATGCTTCGGTACTCGGTCTGGTCCACCGCCTCTCCTTCCTCGTCCACATCCAAGGCAGTAGTAGTTGACATAGGCGCCCAGAGGGGCTTTGCCTCACCCATGTCAAACTTCTTCAAGATATCCTTCGTGTACTGGCCGTGGTGCACAAACGTCCCTTCCCGGGTTTGCTTGATTTGCAACCCGAGAAAGAAGGTCAACTCTCCCATCATACTCATCTCAAATTCCCTGCTCATAAGATCTGCAAACTTGGCAACAAGAGCATGAGAAGAACCACCAAAGATGATATCATCCACGTATATTTGGACAAGGAGAGTGTCTTTGCCTTGCTTGAGGAGAAACAATGTCTTATCTACCGATCCCATTTTAAAGCCCTTAGCAAGCAAAAAGGTTTTTAGCCTATCATACCATGCTCTAGGTGCTTGTTTCAAACCATACAAAGCTTTGTGAAGTTTAAAAACATGGTTTGGAAACTTGGGATTTTCAAAACCGGGAGGTTGTTTAACATAAACTTCCTCCTCTATGTAGCCGTTTAAGAAAGCACTTTTAACGTCCATTTGAAAAAGTTTAAAACCCTTAGAAGCCGCAAAAGCTAGAAGGATTCTAATGGCTTCTAAACGAACTACGGGAGCAAAGGTTTCCTCATAGTCTATTCCCTCCTTTTGACAAAAGCCTTGAGCTACCAACCTAGCCTTGTTGCGCACTACCACCCCATCTTCAGTTTGTTTATTCTTAAAACCCCATTTGGTACCTATGGAGTGGCAACTAGGTGGTGGAGGAAATAAGACCCAAACGCAGTTTCGCTAAAAGTTTTCTAACTCCTCATGCATGGCATTAACCCAATCCGGATCCATCAAAGCATGTCCAACATCTCGGGGCTCAAAAGAAGTGACAAAAGCTGAATGAGCAAAGTGAGAGAGATAGGACCTGGACCGCGTGACTCGACGGTCAATGTCGCCGATGATGTTCTCCGGCGGGTGCTGCCGCTGGATGTGCCGAGGAGCCTGCCTGGGCGAAGTGGCCTCCCCCTCAATAGCAACTGGAGCTCCCACAGGTGCAACAGGCACGGACTGAGGAAGCTACTCGAACGGCCCCCATGTAGAGGAAGTAGTCGGGTCGGGACCATGAGCCGAAGTGGACGTCGCAGGGCTGACGTGGGGAGCCAGTGGAGTTGGCTCGGGATCACCCTAATCGGCATCATCCTGCTCCTCCTCCACAAAGATGCTAGTGTTCACCTCATCATCACTTGCAAGCTCAAAAGCAGTGGAAACACAGGGCATAGTTTCATCGAAAGTAATCTCACACGTCTCCATCACTCGGTTAGTCTCAACGTTAAGTGCACGATAAGCATGAGAGTGAGTAGAATAACCAAGAAAGATACCATCAGAAGACCGAGACTCAAATTTGTCCAACTTACCGCCCTTCTTGAGGATGAAACACTTGCACCCAAACACCCGTAGGTGACTTACCTTGGGTGGTCTCCCAAATCACACCTCATAAGAGGTATTTTCTTGAAAGCTCGAAGAAAATGCGATTGGAAACATAGCAAGAAGAACTGAGTGCTTCGGCCCAATACCACCTAGGAGTCCTATGCTCATCGATCATCGTCCTAGCCATCTCAACAAGGGTCTGATTCTTGCGCTCAACAACACCGTTCTGCTAGGGAGTGTGAGGTGAGGAAAACTGGTGGTCGAGACCCAAAGAAGAGCAAAGAGTTGCAAAGTGAACATTCTTGAATTATGTGCCATTGTCACTGCAGATAGCTCTCATGTCATTCTTAGGTAGCTCATTTTGCAATCTCAAAATCAGATCTCGAACAAGTGGAAAAGCCTCATCTTTACTCTCCAAAAAGAACACCCAAGAGTACCTCGAGTAGTCATCAACGACTACAACAACATACCACTTACCTCCTTCCGACCTGACCCGAGCTAGACCAACTATGTCCATGTGTAAGAGCTCGCCAGGTCGAGTGGTCATTATCTCAGTCACAAGAGGATGGGAAGCAGCAACCATTTTCCCATGCCTGCAAGGATGGCAGACCAAATCCTTCTCAAACTTTAGCTTTGGCAATCCTTGGATAAGGTCCATTGAGCTAAGCCTTGCAAGCAAGTCAAAACTCAAATGTCCCAATCTCCTATGCCACTTCCAAAGCTCGGAAGAAGAACCGGCAAGAAGACAACGAGAAGGTCTGGAAGAGATAGAAAAATCCGCAAGAAAAACCTTCCCGAAGGGTAAAATCCGGCAAACAAGCTCACCACGAGAGTCCAAAATCCGAGAGAGATTAGGCTTGAAACTCACTTCAAAACTGTCATCAAGGAGTTGCGAAACCGAAAGAAGGTTAAAATGCAAATTCGCAACCAAAGCAACATCCTTGAGGACAAAAGAAGAGTTCACTCGGATCGACCCTTGGAGACAACCTTACCTTTACTCTTATCCCTGAATATGATATACTCGGTGTGGTGCACGGGGTCGAGGCTGGAGAACCACTTGGCACTTCCGGTCATATGGCGTGAGCATCCGGAATCCACAAGCCAAGTCTCCTCCAGTCCTCCTTCCTACATCAATAAAAAGACATAGGGTGAGCAAACGATGCAACACTAGGGTTAGTAAACTGTGAAGGATACCAGTGTTGTCCCATTTGCCCAAATAATGGGTTAGGAGAAAAACCAAACATCTCCTGTCCCATGGGAGGATAGCGATCACCACAATGGGGAAAACGTGGTCCACTAAAGAAGGGTGGAGTAAAGCCTCCGCCACAAGGCCCGTAGTCGTATGGGTCATGACCGGTACCCCGCCGGGCACGACCACCACGTGGTCTCGCCTCCTGAGGCCTAGCACCTTGAGGCATTGTACCTCTAGTCCTAGAAGTGCGCCTCTGAACTTATGGTTCACGCACCCCAACTCATGGGTGGTACATGTCCCGGTTGTTCAACTCAAACTGCCTCCAATCATCTCTCTTCCTCCTATAGCAAAACTCAGCCAAATGCCCATTCCGCTCACAATACTCACAATGGTACCTCACCACACTCTTGGTAGGCACTCTCTTGTTGGGTTGGGTGGCTCTAGCTTTCTTAGGAAGGGGGTCACTAGAGATGTCTGGCAGGGTGTCAAGTGGGTTGCGAAGGTGGTTCGGTTTTGCAATCCACACATGCTTCTATGGAGTGGTTTTGGGTGGCTCCTCAAACACACCATCTCTCACAGGAAACTCAGAGGGGTTGGTAGGCTTAGGTGGAGTGATCTTGGTAAGCTTAGGAGTCGTAGTGGGTTTCTCATTCTCGCTCAAACCACTGCACTCACCGATCTTACCGAACATGCTATCGTCCTTCCCACCTATAGCAAAGCCTACTCCCGTGCTGCCAGCCCTTTTGCATTGGCTAAGCATCATCCCCAACTGCGGCTCTCAGCAAGAGACCCAGCTCAAGATGGACCGAAGGTATGTGTTTTCTTCCTCGATACGCATCTTGTCGTGTCTGCACAACGCGATCTCAAGCTCCAAAGCCTCAAAGCAATCCGACTCTCTAGTGCTATCTGAGCTGACCTTCTCTAGCATAGCAATCCTAGCATCTCTCTGTGCCAGCTCAGAACGCAAGCCTAAGCAAGACTTGCACGCACCAAGTAAGCTAGGCCTAGCCTTCAGCTCACTGACCTCCTCAAGTAGAGTGTCATACTTGTCCTGGAGAGTGACAAGACTAGACATGTGAATGGCGCAAGCATCACACTCTACCTCCTCGGTAACCACCACTTGTGCCTTAGCAAACCCTAGCGCATGAAGCGTGCTAAGATACTTCGCCTTAAAATTGTTCCTCTCACAAGCAGCACACTTGAGCAAAGCATCCTAACTCATCAACGTGTCGTTCAGGGACTCAAGCTCGAGAGAGAGGGATGCGATGGTGGGTGGTACCTCGGGTGTGTCGGAGTCGTAGTCGTAGTCGGGGCCTTCCTTGCGCTTGCCGACCTTGCCTTCTTCAATCGCCATGGTGCAGAAGCCACCGTGCTTGGCGTCGGCTTAGAAGCATAGACCGTTGAACTTGTCCTCAACCTTTCCCTTCGACGCATCATCGCTTGAAGAAGCACCTCCATCGGAGGAGGAATCAATGTCGCTAAGGGAGGCGAGGAAGGCTCGGTGCTTGGACTTCACCTTGTCGATCACCTTCTTGGAGGACCATCGGTGGTAGCCACACTTGGGCTTGTGCTTGACCTTGAAGTGGTGCTTGCGGTTGTCCTTGCGCTTGGTGAAGTCGCCCGCAACTTTCTTGGGGCAGTTTGCGATGAAGTGATCCTCATCACCGCAACGGTAGCACCCCTTGGCTGAGCCACCACGCCGACGGTTCAAACGGTTGTTGTGAAACCATGAGAACTTGGTGATGACCAAAGCCAGCTCATCATCTCCAAGAGCCTCCCTTGATCCTCTGTCACAGAAATCAAAGACAAAGCAAACAAAGAGTGTGAAGGGTCAGAGGAGGAAGAAGACGTACCATCGGGGCCAGAAACTAATGCCATAGATGGTTTCGACGGGTTTTCAAGCTTGGCCCGGGTCTGGTAGTCAATCTCCGAGGACTTGAGCTTGCTGAACAGCTCATCCACGGCAAGGGCATCATAGCCCAGTGTCTCCTGAATGCCAGCCACCTTCATCTCCCATACCTTCCAATAAAGAGCATGCAAAAGCTTGATAGCCATCTCATGATCATCATAAGGCAAGTTGGTCCGATTGGCACGCATCTTGTTGACGATAGATTGGAAGCGAGTGAACATCCTGTCAACAGATTCGCCGGCCAACTAAGCAAAGTTCTCGTACTCTCTACAGTACGTTTCGAAGAGTCTGGACTTGATCTGAGGGTTGCCCTCATGATATCTCAAGAGTGTTTGCTAGATCTCTCGTGCCGTAGTGTTGACACCGTTTTTCAACATGTGTCAAATGAGCTAAGGCTTGGCTGGTCAGTGGCCGTTCTCCATCAGGCATCGGGATCTTGGCCAGTATTGCCGATGAGAGTGCTGCAGAAAGGCTAAGTGCACTGCCAATGGAGTTTGAATGTTTTTTGCCGACAAAGGTTAATCGGTGAAGTCCTTACTGATGCTGATTGCCGATGAGGAGGCATCGATTGCCGAGGAGACCTTGCCGATCGCCAATGAGGGGGCATTGCCGATTACCAATAAGGAGAAATTGTTGATTGCCGATGAAGGGTCATAACCAACCGTCGATGAAGAGTGGTTGCTGATTGCCGATCGGGATTGATTGGTGAAATAGTTACCAGTACAGGGTCGCCGATCGGGAAGTATTGCCGATGCCGATGGGTATGAGGTACCGATGAGTACATTATGACTTAGCATTTGATGGCAGCAGAAGACTACAGGTGGCCAAAGAAGGAAGTCGCAGGGATCTGCCGATGGAAAGTTTCCATCGAGGAAAAGTGTAAGGAAACTGGTGTTTTGCCAGTATTGCTATTATGGTAGTTTGAGTCCGGCTCTTGCATGAGTCGTTTATTTTCCTTTAAAATAGGTGTGTTTGTTTAGGGAAATAAATATTATTGTTTTAAATCCGACTCCTGCGTGAGTCAGTTTCCTTAAAGTTAGGAGTTTGTTTTAGGAAGGGTACGAGTCGTGTCTTTGTACAACTCTCCATGCGGGAGTATAAATATGTGCCCGAGGGCTATGGAATAAACAATAAATCCAATTCAAAACAAACCAATTTTATCTTATTCTACCTTTTATCGCAATTTACCTTTTACTGCATTAGCTGTAGTTATCAACGAGTTCTTTCAAGCTTCGACGGACTGCATCATCTTGGTCTCCGTCAAATCCTTGCGAGTTCCGCGTGGGAGTACCTCTGAGCTTTGGCATTCCGGGCGCATCGCTGTTTGCCTCGTTCAGCTCTGCTCTAGTTATCCTGATCAAGCCTCAATCCCAGCATCCGGGCGCATCGCCGTTGTCTGGATTGGACCTTGTTCTAGCTACCCTTGATCAAATATGAGCTTTGACATCTGGGCGCATCGTTGTTGTCTCGTTCAGTTTTGTTCTAATTATCGTCCTTGTCGATTAACTGGTCAAATCGGCTGGCACGCCTCCGGAATACCGAGCTTTGGGTAATAGCCTGAGGTGTTCACAGAACCTTACGCTTTTTGTGTCAACACCTCTTTTGGCACGCCCAGTGGAACCCGATTATACAAATCTACGCATTCGGCATGGGTGATCACGCCGATGTCAACCAGAGGAATGTCATTGAAGTCTCTAAGGCCGATCTAAAAGATGATCAGAAGCAGGCCATGGAGCGGGCTATGGAGGAATACAAGCAGTTGTATCTCAAATCCTTCAGCCTCAGCAGGAGCGGCGAGGCAATTCAGAAGCAAGACCCGCCGTTGCCACGGCAGGTCACGTACGACGCCAACCCTGGTAAGCTACAAGAGATGGTTAACGCTGCTGTAAGTCAAGCATTGATTAGCCACTCCAACGTGCTGTCCAATACTGTCTACAATGCTGTCACGCAATCTTTCAAAGAAGGGCACGCACCACGTTATGTCAGTCCAGCGACCATCAACCTGGATTGGCATCTACGAGCCCATCGGCAGCCCCAATGGCATCTTCCACCCCTGTGGAACCATCTGCCGATGTGGCTACGTCACCGAGGCCGAACGCTGGCAGCGTCACCAAGCTCAACACAAATCCGGCCGCGTCGGCAACTTCAGGACCAGCCCCCGCTAACTGGTGGGGATACGGTATGCCTCCGAATCTGTATGCTGGCTCTAATATGGTGCAGGGAGACAGTGCAGCCTGGAGGAACTCGACGGCATCGGCAACACAGTCACAGCCAATGGCCCATATGGTGCACAACTCTGCGCCTGCTCCAACCATACAAGTGTCATCAGATGATCTTCAAGTAATTCCCAAGATACCTCTGATGCCACCATCGGCAAGCTCGGTGCTGATGCAACACATTATAACCACCGGCAGTCAACCTCTGGTGGCAAATTCACAGGCTGGAGTGCCGATCCCCCAAGGTAATCTGGTGATTGACTGCTCCAGAATACAAGAACCGCATGCTCCAGTCAACTACCAGCCATCGGTAAGCCATATGCCGATGATTCATAATCCTGGATGGGTAAACCAGTCGCCGGCTCAACAGCCTGGCGCGTCAATGTATTATTATGGAGGCCCAACTTACACTCAGAGCGGACCATCGGTACAGCAACCGATGAATGTGATGGTTTAGCCAAATCCGCCAAGTGTGCAAAACTATCCATCGGTAAGACAACCGATGCATAGTGTTCCAATGATTGGTGCTGCGCCCGCGACTACTACGCATCTTCAAGAGGCGCGTCAGCCGACTCCACCAGTAGACAACCAGCCAATGAGTCGGCAAGAGCAGGATGCATACTGGGTCGGTAAGATTGCCGAAGTCATGAAAGAGCAATTCGGCATCAAACCCAAGGTCAACACATACCCTATCGACTCCATATCCTCCTGCATATGACTTGATTCCTCTTCCAAATCGGTACAAAGTGCCCGATTTCACCAAGTTCTCTGGTCAAGACGACACGTTAACAATGGAGCACATCAACCGCTTCATTATCCAGTGCGGGGAAGCTGCCGGCAGGGAGGAGTTAAGGGTGAGATTGTTCTCTTCGTCATTGTCTGGATCGGCATTCACGTGGTTCATATTGTTGCCTGCCAAATTCTATAATTACATGGGCCGATCTAAAGAGGCAATTTCACAAATACTTCTTCGCTGGCATACATGAGAAAAAGCTTACCAATTTGGTCAAGATGAGGCAACGCAATGACGAATTGGTAGAAAGCTTTGTGCAAAGGCTACGGGATGTGAAGAACAAGTGCTACAGTCTGGTGCTGATGGTCGGCAACTGGCAGATTTGGCTTTCCAAGGGTTACTGCCGCACATCAAAGACAAATATGCGTCCCAAGAATTTGAAAGTCTAAGTCACCTGGTGCAGAGGATTGCTGATCAAGATATCAAAGCCTTTGAACCCAGGAAGACTTGGAACAAGAAGGTGACCTTCATCGGGAAAGAAGAAGACTCTGGGTCGGATGAAGAGATGAATGTCGATGCAGCCGAATGGGTGAAGGATAAGAAGTCTGTGTCTTGTCCGTTCGGCCAAAAAGAAACTGAGAGATTCACCTTTGACATCACCAAGGCCGATAGGATGTTTGACTTATTACTGCAAGAGGGGCGAATCAAGTTGGCGCCCAACCAAGTAATTTCCCATCGGCCGAAGAGCTCAAGAAGATTAGTACTGCAAGTGGCATAACGCAACCTCACACAGTACCAACGACTGCAAAGTATTCAGGCAGCAGTTGCAGTCAGAGATTAAATCTGGGCGTATTAAGTTTGAAAATTCTAAAGTCCAAAAACCGATGAAGATAGATCAGCACCCGTTCCCAAACAATATGGTGGAGATCAGTGAAAAAAACAGAGTGCTGACATCGGAAGCTGCCAGGAGAAACTCATCGGTAGACCCTCACCACCAAGTGCATGAGCACGACGCAAGAAGGGTTTGTCGATGGCAGAAAGGGTAAGAAGATTGCCGATGAAGCAACAGTGCCAACAGGGCTCCTGGGGTTGTAATCACACACAAACAGCCAAGGTGAAATCATCGGCAATCACATGAAGAACGGTATCGGCAAGAAGAAGAGGAGCATCGGAATGGCTTCGACACAAGGACCACTGGAAGTGTCCTTTCTTCGTCCACTGCTGGGAGGAGGCATCAAACTGCCCACTGCCGATAACTGTCCGGAGTGCAATGGGTACTACGCTGCCGATCGGTCAGGTAAGAGACCTTGTTTTGATGATCAGGCACCCAGGTACGCCAGGCCGCTCAGAGAGAACAGATCGGCACATGACCGACTGGGGGGCAAGCTCAGTGCCCATGATCGGCTTGGCAGATGTGTTGAGCAGGGGGAGCTGGAGGAGATGACCAATGCTAGAGTGCCCGACGAAGAGATATTCTCCAGAGATCCCAACATCGGAAGAAGCGCCGATGTGAGCGGTGGGAAGCAGCACCAACCTGTCTGGAAGACCAAGCTTCCTTCATGGTGCCCTAAGGGTTTGACCAAGACCCAGAAGAGGAGGATTTAGCGCCAACGCCGTGATGACCTGTTTGACGATGCAGAACCCTCGAGGGAGAAGCAGTGGAGGCCGAAGCGCAAGGACAGGGATCCATCGGCAGACATAAACATGGTCGTCATGTTGCCGATGGAGTTCATGGCACCCGTCAACGATGATGAAGAGACTGTCGATATGGCGCAATTGGTGCTGGATCCGATGACGGTTGTCTTTGAAAAGCCTGCCGATGATGAGAGGCAGCACTTAAGGGCTCTGTTTGTTAAGGGCAAGTGGATGGTCAGCCAATGACCAAGATGCTGGTGGATGGCGGTGCGTCGATCAATATAATGCCCTATGTCGTGTTCAGAAAGCTTGGTAAAGGTGACCAGGACTTAGTCGAGACCGACATGAAGCTCAAGGACTTCGAAGGCTACGTGTCAAAGCCATGGGGCCGTATGTGTTGACTTAACCATCGGTAGTAAGACTTTGCCACAACATTCTTTGTGATCAGCGGCAAAGGCACTTACAACTTGCTCCTCGGAAGGGATTGGATCCATGCTAATTGTTGTATCCCTTGTACTATGCATCAGAGTCTGGTACAGTGGATTGGGGACAGAATTGAGGTTGTCCGCGGTGAAGCCCCATCTACTGTTGCATCGGCAGAGTTGGAAACTTATGAGCAGACCAGGTGTATATCTGGCGAAGCCTGGGATAAAGAGTTCCTCAAAATTGCCGATTACCGCATCAAGCCAATCCAAGCAGTCGGTCCTGAGGAGTCGTCTTAATGGATCAGTTCACCGATGACGGAAAATTGGGGCAGGGCTTCACGTCTGCCGATGACTTGCTTGAGATCGACATCGGCGATGGTAGTAAACCTAGGCCTATTTTTATTAGTGCTAAGTTAGATTCCCAATGTAAGCAGCAGTTAACCGATTTATTGAAAGAGAATAAAGATTGCTTTGCTTGGGATTATACAGAGATGCCTGGTTTGGACCGATCGATAGTTGAACATCGGTTACCCATCAAGTCTGGTTTTCAACCACATCGGCAACCTGCGCGCCGATGCAATCCTACTATTTTACCCGACATCAAGGCTAAGATTACAAAGTTAATCGAAGCTGGATTTATTCGGCAATGTCGATATGCCGATTGGATTTCTAACGTGGTTCCTGTGTATAAAAAGAATGGAAAACTTCGTGTGTGCATTGATTTCCGGAACTTAACAAGCTACGCCAATGGATGGCTACCCGATGCCCGTTGCCGATCTGCTGATCGATGCTGCTGCTGGACATCAAATTATTAGCTTCATAGATGGTAATGCTGGGTATAATCAAATATTCATGGCTGAAGAAGACGTATCCAAGACTGCTTTCCGATGTCCAGGTCACGTTGGCTTATTTGAGTGGGTAGTCATGACTTTTGGCTTGAAGAATGCCGGTGCTACTTATCAGACGGCAATGAATTTTATCTTTCATAAGTATATCGGCACAATAGTTGAAATCTACATTGATGACGTGGTGGTTAAGTCTGGAGACTTCAAGAAGCATCTTGCCGATTTGCGGAAGATATTGGAGTGCACAAGGGAGCATGGGTTAAAGATGAATCCTAACAAGTGTGCATTTGGCGTATCGGCAGGGCAGTTTCTGGGTTTCATGGTGCATCAGAGAGGCATTGAAATCGGCAGAAAGTCTATCGATGCAATTAACAAGGTAGTTGCTCCTACAACAAGACTGAGTTGCAGTCCTTGATCGGCAAGATTAACTTCATCAGAAGGTTTATATCCAATCTAGCTGGTAAGATTAAATCCTTTAGCCCCCTGTTAAAGTTGAAGGCCGATCAAGAGTTTATAGGGGAAGAAGAGCAGCAGTCAGCCTTAGAAGAGATTAAGAGATACTTGGTAAATCCTCCAGTCTTGGTTCCACCTCAACACGGGAAGCCGTTCAGGTTATATTTGTCTGCCGATGACGGTGTTATCGGATCAGCCTTAATTCAAGAGTTTGAAGGGAAGGAACGTGTAATATATTACCTGAGCAGAAGATTGGTGGATGCTGAAACCAGGTATTCGGCCATAGAGAGATTGTGCTTATGTTTATATTTCTCTTGCATTAAGTTAAGGTATTATTTACAGTCGGCTGAATGCATGGTTATCTGCAAAGATGATGTGGTCAAGTACATGCTGTCAATGCCGATTTTGAGTGGACGAATCGGTAAGTGGATTTTGGCACTGTCTGAGTTTGACCTGAGGTATGAATCTGCTAAGGCTGTTAAGGGTCAGGTGATGGCCAATTTTGTTACTCAGCATTGCAGTATGGTGAGCTTTGTTGAGATTGCTCCCTGGGCTTTATTCTTTGATGGGTCTACGTGCAAGGATGGAGCAGGTATCGGTATTCTCTTGATTTCGCCCCAAGCACAGAAGTATAAGATTTCGTTGCCGATTGTTGCTACTTCAACAAACAATTAGGCTGAATACCAGGCTTTACTTAAGGGGTTGGAGTTACTCAGGGAAGTGCGCGCCGATGTCGTTGAAATCTTCGGTGATTCTATGTTGGTGATTAACCAATTGATCGGGACATATGAATGCTGAAGTGAAGTGTTGATTGCTGCCCATGGACGGTGTTTGCAGTTGTTGAAAGAGTTCAGAGAATACCGCCTTGAGCATATTCCTCGGCTGCATAATGAAGAGGCCAATCGGTTAGCACAGAATGCTTCAGGGTATCAGCCGATTCAAGAAGTCACGACATCGGTAACAGTTGCCGATGACTGGAGAAAGGAGATTGCCGATTACTTGAGGGATCCATCTAGGAAGGTTGAAAGGCGCCTAAGGTTCCAAGCTACTAAGTATGTGCTCCTCGACGATGAGTTGTATTATCGGACGATTGATGGAGTTTTGCTTAGATGTCTTGGCAAAGAGGAGTCGAAAGAGTTGATGGGTGAGATCCATGAAGGTGTATGTGGAGCGCATCAATCGGCATTCAAGATGAAGTGGATGATCAGGCGGAATGGATATTATTGGTCGACAATTCTTGAAGAATGCTTCAATTATTTCAAAGAGTGCCAGGACTGTCAGAAGTTTGGTAATGTGCAAAGGGCACCGGCGTCGCAATGAATCCTATAATTAAGCCTTGGCCATTCAGAGGATGGGCTATTGATCTTATCGGCCAAATTTATCCGCCATCGAACAAGGGGCACAAGTTCATACTTGTTGCTACCGATTACTTTACTAAGTGGGTCGAAGCAATTCCTTTGAAGAAGGTGACATCGGCAAACATGGTGGATTTTGTTAAAGAGCACATCGTTTACCGATTTGGTATTCCTCAGACTATTACTACCGATTAGGGAACTATGTTCACATCGGGAGAATTTGCTGAGTTTGCTGCTAGCATGGGTTTCAAGGTGTTAAACTCTTCTCCTTATTATGCCCAGGCTAATGGTCAGGCTAAAGCTACTAATAAGGGGGTTATTAAGCTTATTAAGCGCAAGATTGAAGAAAACCCTAGAAGGTGGCATGTGGTGTTAAACGAGGCTTTATGGTCATATTGGATGGCTTGTCATGGTGCAACCAAGGTTTCGCCGTATCAGTTGGTCTATGGACACGATGTTGTCCTACCTTGGGAAATCAAAACTGGTTCTAGGCGATTATCTTTTCAGGATCAATTGACGACCGATGATTATATTACTCTGATGAAAGATGAGTTAGAAGATTTGGCAGGTCATCGGTTGAGGGCATTGATTAGCATTGAAGAGAATAAGAAGAGGGTTGCCCGATGGTATGACAAGAAAGTAAAGGTGAAGGAATTTGTCGATGGCGATTTGGTGTGGAAGTTGATTTTACCGATTGGGACTAAGAGCTCTAAATTTGGAAAGTGGTCCCCTAACTGGGAAGGTCCTTATCGGATAAAATAGTCTGCTCCTGGCAATGCTTATATTTTGGAAACTCTAGAAGGAGTGGTTTTCTCTAGAGCGATTAACGACAAATACTTAAAGAGGTACTACCCTAGTATATGGGTGGACGCGTAGTGCTCAGTTGAATGCCGATGCACGAAAAGTTATATAAACATCGGTAAAAACAAACTGGCATTATATTACAAGTCAAAATCAAGTATCAAAGTTAGATTCTTGCCGATACAATGGATAAATTACAGTAAGGAGTGGATGGCTGATATCGCACGCAAGCGAATTTGCTCTATTTCGTCCATCTCCTTGGTGTCGGCATCGGCAGAACCCTTGACCGGCTTGATTTTCTTCTTCCACAGTATAGCTTGTCGCGCATTCTGGTCCCTTTCTTGCCGCAGGACCCTGATGGAGTCGGATAGTTGGGTTTTCTGCTGGTTGGCTGCAGTCAGATCCCCCTCGACCTTCTGTAACTCCGCCAGTAGCTCCTCCTTCTTTGCCGATAGTCGGGATATTTCTTGATCAAGGTTACTGATGGAGACTTTTGCTTGACCGATGCCTTTGTGCTTCTCATCGGCAATGGCTTTGAACTTAAGCTTTTCTTCCTCGCTCTTGGATTGAGCGGCCCTATCGGCAATGCGACGGGTAAGCTTCTGATACTGGATCTGCTTAATGTCGATAAAGGTTGCCTGGAGAAGGACTTCTGCCATATCGGCGGGGAGGTGGCTTTGGATGTCCTTGAAAGCGATCCTTGCTGCCGATGAATCTTGGATGAGCAGAGACGTGTCTTGTAGTAGCAAGGAAAGCAAATCTTCCAGTTTAGATTTGATCTCTGCCGATAAGGGTGCCACCGAACTCTCCTCTTCGTCGTCATCAGGGATGTCGACCGCGAAAGAGAATAGGCTGTCTGCTTGGATGAGGCCTTGGCATTCATCTTCGTTCTGAGGATTCAAGCTATAGGAGAAGAGACTGTCCGGAGAGTCCTGAGCCTGAAAGCAGAAGTTAAAATATGCCGATTGTAAAATTATACTATGAGTTTTGAGGTAATCGAATTACCGTCTTAAAGCGGATCTCTTGCCTGGGACTTGGCATACTGGATGGTCCAGCTTCATCCTGGACATCGGCAGCAGATGCCGATGACTGGGCCCTTGTTGGAGAAGCAGCTGACGCCGCTGGTGCTGGCATAGTTGTTGTCGGCGTCGCTTCCGATATGGTGGCCGGTTCTTGTGGCGGCGATCCCACTCTATCATCAGGGACTTCGGCCGACGGTGCCGATGCCGACGTTGCCTCTGCTGCCACGACGGGTGCAGTTGTCTCTTCGCCGGGGAGTCTGGCCGATGGTGCCGATGACGATGCCACCGCCAGTGTAACGGGTGTTGTCTCTCGGTATGGGACATCGTCCATCGGTTGATCAGGCACAAAAGCCGATGGAGGATCTGTCGATGACCTACCGGCAGTTGGTGCAACCGGGGCCGATGAGGGTTCCGTCGATGGCGCGTCGGCAGTTGGTGGTGCAAGTTGAGCTGGTGGTGAAGGAGAAGCCAGCCTCAGACACCTCTTTTTCTTCAGCGCAGCAGCAGGGGAGCCAACCCGCTTTGATGAAGACCGGAGGGCATCAGCAGCCGGGCTGGAAGGTGTTTGCCTGCTGGAAGCAGATGCCGATGACCATAGTGCCTGAAAATACAAAGCAAGTTATACAAGATAAATGTTGCCGATAAAACAGTATGTAATCGGTACGGGTAAAAGCGGGTTTACTGCATAAACCTGCGTCAGGGCAACAGCAGCGGCCGATGTAGCCTGGGCTTTTGTGGGTGTCAGCATAGGTACCTGTTGAGGTGTGAAGGCGGCCAGCGTCGGAGCTTTATTGCCGATGATCGATATGGGGCCCATTATTTGAAGATTAAAGGGCCTACCACTGTTACTCGTTGTGGGGACTGGATCATCGGCCTGTCACGTGCAAAGGAGTTAAGTGCTGATACCGATGACAAAAATAAAGTAATAAAAATACATCGGATGACAGACTTACTGCATCATCAGGGATGATGTAATCGGCGTCAATCAAGTGCCGATAGTAGTGCGAAGACTTGGCAAGTAGCTGGCACTTCCACTCTTGCCACCAAGACTTGTACTCGTTGTGATGAAGGAGGTTGGCGACCAGGAAGACAAGTCGAGATCTGACGTATCGGCATCGGCAGGAAGATTGACGACTTTGTTCCAGTCTAGATTACTGGAGATTACCTGCCTGGATCTTACTACCTTAGAGTAGCAGAGTTTGATCGGCAGTTGGCCAAATGCCACCGATGGGTAGTAGAACTCGTAGGATGGTGGGGCATTCTTCCCAGATCCAAAGATATTTACTGGAATAGCTCGGGGAGTAATGTTAGCCCTCATGATTGCTTGGTTCTCGGGCAGGTTCACATCGGTCAAGTTGAACAGCAGCGGGAACTAGTTATGCTCATCAATATATGGCCACTAGGTCCGTTCCGAGGAGGGAAGTCCGTTGTTGAACTTCTGGAAAAAGTAACCGAAGTGCTTTGTATCAGCATCGGTACCTGGTAGCACTATGATGGCCTCTCCAAAATTAAGTGGAGGGCGAGTTGCCGATTCGTCGTCCCCATATCGGTAATCTTCCGATATGTCCCTTGGTAATTGTTGGGCAAACAAGTCAAACTGGAGGGCCTTGTGCATGTGTGCATTCAACCAGAGATTGACAAACCACCAGGGGCCTCCGAGATTGCCGATGGGTTCTCCTAGCAGTAGCTTCTGGGACACTTGATGCAACAATCGGTATACTGATCCAAGAAGATACCTACCTAAAGGGAGCCTTGTTCCATAGGCAAGTAGTTCAGCCGCTGGAAGGTGCATGTTGGTCGGACCGATGGTTTTGCCACAGAAGACGAACTTTTCCAACCACATGTTTAAGAAATGGTGTGCTCCCGTTGGGTTACCGATCCGGTTTTCTGGTTCTCTTTGATGTAGCCCGTCCAACCGCCGATATTCCGGGTGTTCACCTTGTACTCCGATTTTCTATTGAAAAGGCTGAACGTATCGGCAAAGGTGATGTCCAAGCCGGTCAGCATGTAGACATCAGCAAGGGTTGGGGTAGCTGGTCCATGCCTGAAGAGGAAAGCGTTCATGCTATCGGACCAGAAGTATGAGGCTGCCATCATTAAGTTTTCGTTCTTCTCCATATCGGCAATTGAAAGCCTAATACACTGATCCAGGTTATGTTCTTGCCAGTACACTTGCTGTGATCTGATTACTCTCAGGTACCAGTTCTTCCATCCCTTAGTAGGCTTGGGCCATGAGCGGAATGTGTTCTTCGACAGTCCTAGACCAAAACACTCAGATCTGAATGGTACCCGGTTGGTTTCTGCATTGATGATGAAGGTGGGGTCTGGATTTCCCATTGGGCCTAGGCAGCTAAGGTTGGAACCGGCGAGTTCCTAGGGTTCGAGGAAAAAGGGACGAATCAGAAAAAGAATGAGGATGAATCCAGAATTTTGCGAGGAGAAAACCATACAGGAGGTTGGATTAGGCGGGGAATAAGCCTTACCTTTGGAATGTTGACTTGGATCGCCATTGGAGTTAGAGGAATGCTTGCAGTTCGTCCTTAGACTACGGAGGAGTACTGTTGCTCGAGCTCGTGTTCTTCAGAGCGACTAGAGGTTGAAGACGAAGGCAGGAAGGTGAAAGTGAAAATGGGCTCGAGTAAAAAGGCAGTGTGGATCCCGGTAACTTTTATAATCTTACTCAGGGGCATTTTGGGGTTCCGTTTCACACTGTGCAGGAATATGGAGAGGTCCGCGGTAGATACGCGCGGTGATAGAGGTGGTCTGCAACTATTTGTGCTACAATCGAGGGATTTTATTATTAAATTGCAGTTCCACACGCGGGGATCAAGGAAACCGTGCGTCTATCTTGGAGGTAACGGCTACAGCAATGGCTACAGTGGAGAGAATTTCGGCACGTAAAGTATTATACGTCCCGAAACTGGGGGGCATGTGTTGACACCGTTTTTCAACACGTGTCAAATGAGCTAAGGCTTGGCTGGTCAGCGGCCGTTCTCCATCAGGCATCGGGATCTTGGCTGGTATTGCCGATGAGAGTGTTGCGGAAAGGCTAAGTGCGCTACCAATGGAGTTTGAATGTTTTTCTGCCGACAAAGGTTAATCGGTGAAGTCCTTACTGATGCTGATTGCCGATGAGGAGGCATTGATTGCCGAGGAGACCTTGCCGATCGCCGATGAGGGGGCATTGCCGATTACCGATAAGGAGACATTGTTGATTGCTGATGAAGGGTCATAACCAACCGTCGATGAAGAGTGGTTGCTGATTGCCGATCGTGATTGATTGGTGAAATAGTTACCAGTACATGGTCGCCGATCGGGAAGTATTGCCGATGCCGATGGGTATGAGGTACCGATGAGTACATTATGACTTAGCATTTGATGGTAGCAGAAGACTACAGGTGGCCAAAGAAGGAAGTCACAGGGATCTACCGATGGAAAGTTTCCATCGAGGAAAAGTGTAAGGAAACTGGTGTTTTGCCAGTATTGCTATTATGGTAGTTTGAGTCCGGCTCTTGCATGAGTCGTTTATTTTCCTTTAAAATAGGTGTGTTTGTTTAGGGAAATAAATATTATTGTTTTAAATCCGACTCCTGCGTGAGTCAGTTTCCTTAAAGTTAGGAGTTTGTTTTAGGAAGGGTACGAGTCGTGTCTTTGTACAACTCTCCATGCGGGAGTATAAATATGTGCGCGAGGGCTACGGAATAAACAATCAATCCAATTCAAAACAAACCAATTTTATCTTATTCTAACTTTTATCGCAATTTACCTTTTACTGCATTAGCTGTAGTTATCAACGAGTTCTTTCAAGCTTCGACGGGCTGCATCATCTTGGTCTCCGTCAAATCCTTGCGAGTTCCGCGTGGGAGTACCTCTGAGCTTTGGCATTCCGGGCGCATCGCTGTTTGCCTCGTTCAGCTCTGCTCTAGTTATCCTGATCAAGCCTCAATCCCAGCATCCGGGCGCATCGCCATTGTCTGGATTGGACCTTGTTCTAGCTACCCTTGATCAAATCTGAGCTTTGACATCCGGGCGCATCGCTGTTGTCTCGTTCAGTTTTGTTCTAATTATCGTCCTTGTCGATTAACTGGTCAAATCGACTGGCACGCCTCCGGAATACCGAGCTTTGGGTAATAGCCCGAGGTGTTCACAGAACCTGACGCTTTTTGTGTCAACACGTAGTGAGACTCGAGAAGAGACAAGAGAAGAGAATGCTATGGGTTCTTGCATTAGATGCATGCTGCGTAACCTAGGCATCAGTGATCCGAGCCTCAAGAACCACATAGTTCTCATTCTCATAAATCTCCCAAAACTTATTATCAAGCCCTTGGAGGTAAGCGGACATGCACACCTTCCAATAGGCAAAGTTGCTTCCATCGAAGTAAGGAGGTTTACCAGCACCTCGCTCCATGTCGCCTTCGCGGATCAAGAACCGTGTAAGGTGGATTGATCCTTAACCGGCTTTGATACCAATTGAAGGACCAGAAACGGCGACAAGACGGGGGGGAATGGGAGCCTCAAATTTCTCTCAAAATATTCGGGCCACTCTTCCCAAAAACAAACCCAACAAGCAAGCTTACTCCACCAGCAAGATCACAACCCTAGAGAGGGTGGATACCTATGGTGATGACCAAGAGGTACAGCGGATCTTCCGGAAACCAAAAACTCAAACCGAGACACCAATAGTGTGGCTCTCAAACCCTAGAGAGAAGAGAAGAGATCTCACCCAAAAATACTTATGAGAACTGGTCTCAGAAGTGCTTCATCAAGTTCCCTGCGTGATTACGAAACCAACGCAATACACGAAACTCAATTCGGAGTCCGGACGAGGGAGAAACGGCCAAAACAGCGACAAAGAAAATCCTAAAACCTTGCTGGAAGGGCGACGGACTGAGTCCGACGGGCGACGGACGGTGGTCCAACAGGAGCGTCCAACGCTCAAAAAACAGCCTGAAACAGCCCCAGTGATGGACGATCGCAACGGACGCTGTCGTCAGCACTACGTAGCGTTCGGCGCCTCCGACGGACCGTCCGACACCAAACTCTGCAGCGTCCTATGCTCCCAAAATCTGCACAGTGATCCCGAAAATCGTTTTCTGTCCTCCAAATCTTCCCAAAACTCAACCAAATGAACTCCAACTGCAACCAAATTTTGTAGGCATGATTCTTGTGCAGTTGGGGAGCTATCCCGAAGAAATCATCGCTCAATTTGGAGATGATAAACGGGAACACTCGGATTTGGGGAGAAAAGGAAAAACGAAGAACGTCGCAAAGAAATCACTTGATATGTGTGCTCGTGAGGTTTTAGGAAAATTCCTTCAGTGCAAAGTTGCTCCTCACGAGTACCAAGAACTTGGTTCAAACGGATTTGCAGGAGCTACTCCCTACAAAGAGATTTCATCTCGGGAAAAAGAGAGAGCAAAAGCATAAACGAAGAACACAGGCAAAAACGCGAGACACGATCAAGTAAACAATGCTGCCATGGCTTACGGAGGTTACGGCCTCCGATTCCTCACAACAAACTCAAGTTCTTACAGAGGTTGGTGAAATCAACCTAGGGATCTCATGAACTAAAGAGAGGGTAGAGAGAAAGAGTTGGGGAAAATGATTAGGGTTCAAGAGATGGGATGAGGATACCCCTTCATTCTCTATTTAACGGATCTTTGGCTATTTCCCAAAGACCCCCCTAGATACAAGACTGAATTACCTAGCCCTAAGACATTGTAATCCATGTCAGTAACTATCAGCCACTCATTTGAATGGACGGCCCCGCTTCCTGCCGGGAGTTGTCGTCGCCTCGACACAACCTCCAGGATTCCGCTACGTGCCATCCCCGCTTCCTCGAAAGCTCCGCCTAGGTTTTGTGGCCCAAACCCAGGAAACCAGCCACCGGTAGCTTTGGGATCAACTACCGAACCCTGAGTTTTGCGGCCCAACCTCGGAAACCGACGCGGATGATTTTTAGGCCCAAACCACCAAACCACTCGACGCGAGCCACCTTGTCTTCGCCCGTCGGACTTCGAGTCCCCTGAGCCTCCCCTCGACTCGTGCGTCCACCGTCTTGACTTGGTCAACTCGGTCTACCTCCATGTGTTCTCACACTCGCTGGTGCCAAGTACTAGCCACCAGAGCTAGTCCGCCGACGCTCATGGTCCCTCAGTCCGAGCCCCGCTTCCGCCCTTCACCGCTCTCAGTCCATCGGCATGGCAAGCCTCTACTCGACCTTCTCTACGCCATTGACCACTGTCACTAGGCGTAGCACCTGCACACCACAAGCCGATAGACAAGCACATGTTTTCTGCTTTCGCAGAGGTTAGGATAAGCCACTCAAACTGAAACACTCATGTGTTGGTCAATCACTCATCATCAAAGTTGAACATACATAGGTACTTATCCACCATGTGTTCGCACAGCCACAGCAGGCACCAGTGTCAGTGATGCCGACTCCAGCATTACATCTAGAGGAAAGCAGAGTCAGTCACCTATTGCTCCACCCTTTCAGGCACCAGCTTCTCCAAAGTGCCAGTCTCCGAGGACCCAGGTGTCCTCTTGGTTAGTTTCTCCCGGCGAGCTTCAGACGGGTTTCACATCTATCCGGGGAATTACCATAGCAGAGGCCTCTCGTGACCTTTCAGCCTCCTATTTGGAGATCATAGGAGAGGACTCCCCAGGTGCAGCTCTGTTGTCCACACCTACTCCAGAGGTTGAGGTACCCCCTCCAGTGATAGGCACGCACTTGTCCTCAGTCGCTTCGTCAGAGGTCGCACCAGACTGTTCTACACAGACGGTGACCACTCCACCTCTTACTGTTGTTCAGATAGATGCTACATCAATCGCAGATGAGGTAGTTGAGCCAGAGGTACCAGTCCAGACACAGGAGCAGGCTAAGGTAGTCACAGTTGCAGTATCTTCACCGCCTTAGTCCCAGCCAGCTGAGCTCGTTGCAGCAGTATCACTTGTGGCTCTGGCAGTGACCACTCCTCCTCCGCCTCGTGTTTTCACTCATCAGGCTCATAGACCCGCTACTACAGAGGCTGGACAGTATGAGGCCCCAGTTCAGGATGACACTCCCTCAGAGCCTCAGGGGAGCCAGGAGAGACAGTGACAGCTACCGAGACAGCAGCTCCAGTTCCCGACATCACCCCAGCTGAGCCTACACCTGCAGAGACAGAGGCAGATGGTCAGTCAGATGACTCAGATCTTCAGGACTTCATCTAACTCGATCGCAAGGCTTCAGCTTCTTCCGCTCCACCCCCAGCTGCAGATGCTTAGTTTTTGATGTTCGACGACAAAGGGGGAGAGAGAGTCGAGTATTAGAGATAGGGGGAGGGATTTGTTTCTTTGATGTGTTTTATTTCCCCATACTCATGCATCATGTCTACTTTATTGCACTTGTGTATATTTGTGTGTTGGATGATGATTGTGAAACTTTCCTGTGATGTGGTTGTGGGTGAAAAACTATTGATATTCATTAATACATGTTGTGAGTTGTCATTTGTTTCATGATATATCTCTTTGATCTAATGGTAATTGAGCTTCCGCGCCATACTCCGATACGGTTGTGAGAATATCATGAGGTACTCTAATTCTATTTCATATTCATGAGTACTTTGTTTGTGATTTGGTTTGGGTGAGCAAGTATGCTTCATTTCTATTCACTAACCCTTGCTCAACCAATCCAAGCCACTTGAAATCCTAACCTTTCAATCTTATATCCATACTCGAGGAGTTATTGTCATCAATCACCAAAAAGGGGGAGATTGAAGAATCATGGCCATATTGGTTTCAGTGATTAACGTCAATTAGTGATTATTATGGCTAACGTGTGTTTTGCAGAGGCTATGCGTAGCTTAGCCATAGTGATCAACATAAATGGGCATCAATGGTTATCACTTAGCCCCCAAGATGGATATCGTTTCGGATTTCAAAGAGCCTTAGAATGATAGGCTAAGTGCCATAAGGTGATGAAGGGCACTTAGAAATAGATAGGGCTTCTATTTAATCTTTGACCGTACTATTAAGAGGGGTTGAGACTAGTAGCTTGACTTAGGAGAGCTTCATAACTTAGGTGTGGTGCACACTTGACAACCTTAGCTCTAAGCAAGCCTTTGGTGACCGTAAGATAGCCTAGAACAACTTCCATATTCATCACGACGAAAACCGAAGTTGAGGGAGCTGTTTTCTAAGCGTCGGACGCTGAGGTCCAGGGCGTCGGACACTGTCCGGCGTGCCAGACGCTAGCGCCGGACGATGACGTAAGCACGCCCCAGCGTCCGGCGGCGTTACAGAGAGCTCCAGAGACGTCCAGTTTGCGACGGATGCGTCCGTCGCCTGGGCGTCGGACGCTCGCGAGCGTCCGGGAATATTTTCCTAGAAACCCGAGAGCAGCCAGTTGGCGCCGGACGCTGAGGCGTAGCGTCCATCGCCAAGCGTTGGAGCGTCCGGCGTCTGCTGACGTGCACAGTAACTAGCCGTTGGGGCATGCGACGGAGCGTCCGTTGCCAACTTAAACGCAGAGCGTTTTCCAGCCCAAGGTAGTTTTGTGTGTGGGCTATTTATAGCTCCACCCTTTCTCTCCCACCTTACCTTTGCTCATTTCAGTTGCTGAAGTTCTTGAGAAGGTTGGGAAGAGAGCAAGAGCCCTAGAGAGAGAGAGTGATTCGCGAATCCATCCATCCTCTCCTCTAGTTCATCCAAGAGTTCAAGTGTGCATCCTCTAGTTGTTGAAGCTTGAGTGAGTCAAGCGAAGATCGAGGCTTGTTACTCTTGTTGATCGACATCACCTAGACGGTTCGGTGGTGCTTGGGAGGAAGGTGATCGTCGGAAGATTGTCGGCGGCCCTTCTCCATCGACTTGTGATCGGTTGTGGGTGGTTCACCGAGCCGGAGTGGCGAAGAACCAGCCCGTAGAGAGCACTCTACCCTTGCGCGGGTAGAGGGGGAGCAATACCCTTGCGCGGGTGCTCCAACGAGGACTAGGGGGAGTGTCGACTCCTCGATACCTCGGCGAAACGTCGTCGTGTCAAGAATTCTATCCGTAGCTCTTTCATACCGCATTACTTTCCACATCGTTCTTACTTCCATTGCCTTGCTTTCGCTTTCATAGTCTAAGGCACACTATTCGTTAGGCACGGGGTGATTGGCACTTGATAGGATTTCATATTTGCTTTAGAAATTTGAAATAAGCCCAATCCACCCCCCCCCCTCTTGGCATCTTGATCCTTTCAGAGGGGCGCACAAAGGATGGAAAACTACGCCATCCAGCCGATGGTGATGCTTGGAAAGACTTCAATGATAGATATCCTGACTTTGCAGAAGATCCTCGTAATGTACGCCTTGGTCGGGCAAGTAATGTACATGGCCAGTAATGCTCGTTCCTTACAACCTTCCACCTTCGATCTGCATGAAGCAAACATCTTTAATCATGTCAATGATCATCCCTAGACCAAAATCTCCAGGTAATGATATAGATGTATACTTGCAGCCCCTTATCGATGAACTATTGCTTTTGTGGGGGGAGTAAGTGAAACACCTGATGCCTCCTCAGAAAATAAATTTACTCTTCGAGCTGCATTATTATGGACTATAAATGATTTTCCTGCCTTAGCTTACCTATATGGTTGGAGCACG
Organism: Microstegium vimineum; assembly: GCA_022036555.1. Classification (NCBI taxonomy): domain Eukaryota; kingdom Viridiplantae; phylum Streptophyta; class Magnoliopsida; order Poales; family Poaceae; genus Microstegium; species Microstegium vimineum. Next base: position 30,204,424 of record CM039135.1, read on the forward strand.
AGCGGTACATATGCATGTCCTTCTTGTGGTCCAGCTATAAAATCATTTCACCTAAACAAAGGTAAGAAGATGTGCTATATGGGTCATCGTCGATGGTTGCCGATAAATCACAGATACCGAACCCAAAGGATGCAGTTTGATGGATTGGTAGAGAGTGGGGTGGCACCTGAAAAAATGAGTGGAACTACTGTATTGAAAATGTTAGAAGGAAAATAGTTTGTGTTAGAGAAAAAGGAGACCACATCAGAGATGGTAAACAAGAAAGGCAAGAAGAAGAAAGTGCAAGTTCAAAAACAGAAACGCAAGCATACAGCAGGGGGAAAAAAGAAGGAATCAGATGGGCGCGGTGATAAGGTGGTGAAGAAGCCAGAAGATTGGTTGAAAAAGAGGTCAGTTTTCTTTGAACTGCCATATTGGGAAGAGAACAAACTAAGACACAATATAGATATAATGCACTTAGAGAAAAATGTTTGTGACAACTTTATCGCCACTTTATTGGATATTTGTCATAAAACAAAGGATGACCTTAATGCACGACTAGATTTAGTTGACCTTGGAATTCGAGCAGATCTTCATCCTATTGTAGATGATGAAGGAAAGCAAACGGTTCCTGATGCACCTTTTACCATGTCTAAAGATCAAAAAGAAATTCTTTGCTCAGTTATTCAAAACCTTAGGACCCCATATGGGTATGCATCAAACATATCTAGGTGTGTCAACATCAAAGATTGTACATTGAGTGGGCTAAAGAGTCATGACAATCATGTTTTACTACATGACATTCTTCCAATGGCGCTGCAATCTTGTTACCCTAGCAAGGATGTCATGAAAATAGTTGTTCAGTTATCTAACTTCTTCAAGAAGTTGTGCTCCAAGGTCATAGATGTGGCTGAGCTGGAGCAGCTTCAAGAGACTATTGTGCTGACTCTTTGTGATATGGAGAAAAATTTTCTGCCATCATTCTTTACTGTAAGTGTGCATTTGGTGGTGCACTTGGTAGAAGAAGTTAAACTGGGTGGTCCAGTTCAGTACCGGTGGATGTACCCTATGGAGAGGTATGTATGCAATCAACTTTAATTATATTTGCGTTATGATCATCACCTTTTTGGGTTTAACTTACATGTGTCAACTATACTGTTTAGATCTTTTGAGAAGCTAAAATCACTTGTGATGAATAGAGCTCACCCGGAAGGATCAATTTCTGAAGGATATCGCATGGACGAGTGCTTGACCTTTTTCCAGATTTATAGAAGGAACTACTCGTTTTACATGGCCATCCAGAAATCCTAGACCATCTGATGAAATAGCAGATATGTACTTATTTGATACTGCTGGTGAACCTATTGGAAAGCGTACGGGTGTCAACCTTGATAAGCAGCTTCTTGTTCAAGCTCATCGATACGTGCTGCGACATTGTGATGAACTTGAAGATTTCCGCAGGTGTGTTTATAATTTGGGTTGACTATTACAGTGTAGCATTTTTTCCAATATTATTTGTATAGCTGACTGAGAGGATATGGGCTTTTAGGATTGCTTTGAATTTATTTTCCAAAAAAAAGTGTACCGTCACTTGGTCTACAATGTATATGAACTGAACTTGCCAATATATGAACTTAACTTGAACTTGCCAATATATGAACTAAACTTGACCTTGCCAATATATATGACCTTTGCATGGCCTAAACCGTGCTAATAATCTGCAATATGACTTTATGACAATGCACTAATTAATATTGTTGTTGTAGAGAATTCTTGGATGAGGAGAAAAGAAAATTGGGTACCTCAACTAATCTGACACCTTCATTCATTCAGAAATTGATGGATCAACACTTTCATGACTGGTTGGAGCAAAAGGTTTGTACATCTAAACTACTGCAGAAATTTGGTATTGAATAAAATATAAGCAATGTACATAAGTCTTTATCCCTTATGTATAAGTTATCTTGGGTGATGGAACAGACATCACGACAAAGATTCGAGCTTTGGCTGCAAAGCCGAATAGATGTGGTGTGACATATAGTGGTTACATTATTAATGGTTTTTAGGTTCCACACTTTGAGTCGTGAGGCTGCAAGGTTGACACAAAAAGTGGGGTGGTCAACATTGCTGATGATGGGATAAATTATTATGGAAGATTAACAAATATAATTGAATTTTCATATGCAAACTACAAGTTAGTGCTTTTCAAATGTGAATGGTATGATGTTCATCATAAAGCTGGGTTGCGACAAGATGAATTTAGATATAGTCATGTCATTTTTTCAAGGAAAATACAAAAGTGTTTTATGTCCAGAACAACAACTTAGAGGATGATCCTTTTTTATTTTCGTCACAAGTACAACAAGTGTTTTATGTCCAGAACCCAAAAGTTGAACCATGGAACACTGTGGTGAGAGTTAGCTCACGAGATAATTTTGATATGGGTGTACAACTCTCAGAAGATGACTCAAGTTAGATAAGGCTTGGTTTATCTAGTCATCTGATGTTATAGATGAATATTCTGGGTTTTTTTGCTCTAAATGAGAATAAACTAATATGTGTTACTTTAGGTCAATTTGTTGGGTTACTATTGTTTGGTGCACAAATTACACTATTTGATTAAATAGCGTGATCCATAAGACCTGTAACATGTCTTATTTAATTGTTCCTTGATTTGATGCTTTCTGGTTATAAGTTAATGTTAGTGACAATTCGGTGTTGAATTTCAAATAATTGGTAATGTGTGCCTTATTATTTCAGCTTTAATATTAGCTTTGGCTGCTTTCTTGTGTTGGCCAATGTGTCCGCCTCTTATCTTTTTCTTATACGACTCCTATGAATCTTGACGGGCTATTATGGAAAAGCCACAAATATAATGAACAAATAAAAAAATTATCCCTATTCAACTCAACTAAGCTATTGGCACAATGGTAAAGCATGTTGGTCTTAGGACTCAAGTGCTTGGTTCGACTCTCGACTTTGGCATTTTATTCCTACCATATTTATTATTTGTTATTGTTATTTTTTCCAACTATTTTTTATTTTTTTACACACGTTTTAGTTTCGCATCAAAAACGTCTCTACTAGCTAGTAATGGTTAAAGCGTATCTAATTTCATGTCAACTAGAGATATTACAGTTTCACATATAAAAACATCTCTACGCGCATAAGGACAATTATTTGAGACGTGTTACAACGTGTCTTCATGCTACTCACGGTTGAAAGCATGTCTAATTATGTTGACACACCGTTTTTCAGCACGTGTCAAATGAACTGAGGCTTGACTGGTCAGCGGCCGTTCTCCATCGGCATCGAGAAATCGAGCCAGTATTACCGGTGGGAATATGCTGCGGGAAGACTAAGTGTGTTGCCGATGGAGGCTGGATGGTCCTTGCCGATAAGGTTAATTGGTGGAGTTGGGACGTTTAGGCTGTAAGGGTGCTGTTGTCGATTGCCGATGAGGAGACATTGCCGATTGCCGATGAGGAGACATTGCCGATTGCCGATGAGGAGACATTGCCGATTGCCGATGAAGAGTGGTTGCCGATTGCCGATAGGTTGGTGAAGACAGTTATCAGTACAAGGTTACCGATCGGGAAATATTGCCGATGCCGATGGGCATGAGGTGCCGATAGAGTGACTTAGCGATCGATGTCAACAGAAGGCTGCTGGTGGTTAAAGAAGGAAGTTGCGGATTGAAGGGATCTGCCGATGGAAAGTTTCCATTGAAGGGAAGACATAGGGAAACTGGTGATTTTATACCAGTATTATTATAGCAGTTTGAGTCCGACTCTTGCGTGAGTCGTTTGTTTTCCTTTAAAATAGGTGTGTTTGTTTAGGAAAATAATATTATTGTTTTAGATCCGACTCCTGCGCGAGTCAGTTTCCTTAAAGTTAGGAGTTTGTTTTAAGAAGGATACGAGTCGTGTCTTTGTACAACTCTCCATGCGGGAGTATAAATATGTGCCCGAGGGCTACGAAAAGAACAAGCAATCCAATATCAAACAAACCAATTTTATACTTATTCTACTTTTTATCGCAATTTATCCTTTTGCATTAGTTATAGCTTATCAACGAGTTCTTCAAGCTTCGACGGGCTGCATCACCTTGATCTCCGTCAAATCCTTGCAAGTTCCGCGTGGGAGTACATCTGAGCCTTGGCATCCGGGCGCATCGCTGTTGCCTCATTCCGCTCTGCTCTAGTTATCCTGATCAAGCCTCAATCCCAGCATCCGAGCGCATCGCCGTTCTCTAGATTGGATCTTGTTCTAGTTATCGTCCTTGTCGATTAACTGGTCAAATAGACTGGCACGCCTCCGGATATCGAATTTCGGGTATAAGCCCGAGGTGTTCGCAGATCCTGACGCTTTTTTGTGTCAACACCTCTTTTGGCACGCTCGGTGGGACTCGATTATACAAATCTACACATCTATCATGGGTGATCACGCCGACGTTAACCAGAGGAACGTCATTGAAGTCTCTGAGGCCGATCTGAAAGATGATTAGAAGCAGGCCATGGAGCGGGCTATGGAGGAATACAAGCAGCTATATCTCAAATCCTTCAGCCTCAGCTGGAGCGGCGAAGCAATCCAGAAACAAGATCCGCCGTTGCCACGGCAGGTCACGTACGACGCCAATCCTGGTAAGCTACAAGAGATGGTTAATGCTGCTGTAAGTCAAGCATTAATCAGCCACTCCAACGTGCTGTCCAATACTGTTTACAATGCTGTTACGCAATCATTCAAAGAAGGACATGCACCGCAATATGTTGGTCCAGCGTACCATCAACCTGGATTGGCATCTATAAGCCCATCGGCAGCCCCAATGGCGTCTTCCACTCCTGTGGAACTGTCTGCCGATGCGGCTACATCGCTAGGACCGAACCCTGGCAGCGTCACCAAGCTCAACACAGATCCACGGCGTCGGCAATTTCAGGGCTAGCCCCTGCTAACTGGTGGGGATACGGTATGCCTCTGAATCCATATGTTGGTTCTAACCTGGCGCAGGGAGATAGTTAGCTTGGAGGAACTCTATGGCATCGGCAACACAGTCATAGCCGATGGCCCCTAGGATGCACAACTCTGCGCCTTCTCCAACTGTGCAAGTGCCATCAGAAGATCTTCAAGTAATCCCTAAGATACCTCTGATGCCACCATCGGCAAACTTCGTGCCGATGCAACACATTATAACAACTGGCAGTCAACCTCTGGTGGCAAATCCTCAAACTGGAGTGCTAGCTCCCCAAGGTAATCTGGTGATTGACTGCTCCAGAATACAACAGCCACATGCTCCAGTCAGCTATCAGCCATCGGTAAGCCATATGCCGATGATTTATAATCCTGGATGGGTCAACCAGCCGCCAGCTCAACAACCTGGCATGTCGATGCATCATTATGGAGGCCCAACGTACACTTAGAGCGGACCATCAGTACAGCAACCGATGAATACAATGAATCAACCTAATTTGCTAAGTGTGCAGAACTATCCATCGGTAAGTCAATCGATGCATAGTGTTCAGATGACTGGTGCTGCGCCCGTGACTACTCCGCATCATCCTCAAGAGGCGCATCAGCCGGCTCCACCAGTCAACAACCAGCCAATGAGTCGGCAAGAGCAGGATGCATATTGGGCCGATAAGATCGCCGAAGTTATGAAAGAACAGTTCGGCAAAAAACCCAAAGTCAATACATATTCTTATCGAACTCCATATCCTCCTGCGTATGACTTGATTCCTCTCCCAAATCGGTACAAAGTGCCTGATTTTACCAAGTTCTCCGGCCAAGACGACACATCAACAATGGAGCACATCAACCGCTTCATTATCCAGTGCGGAGAAGCTACCAGCAAGGAGGAACTCAGGGTGAGATTGTTCTCTTCGTAATTGTTTGGATTGGCATTCACATGGTTCATATCATTGCCTCCAAACTCTATAATCACTTGGGCTGATCTAGAGAGGCAATTTCATAAATACTTTTTCGCTGGCATACATGAGAAGAAGCTTACCGATTTGGTCAAGATGAGGCAACGCAACGATGAATTGGTAGAAAGCTTTGTTCAGAGGCTACGGGACGTGAAGAACAAGTGCTACAGTCTGGTGCTTGATGATCGGCAACTGGCATACTTGGCCTTCCAAAGATTGCTGCCGCACATCAAGGACAAGTATGCGTCCCAAGAATTTGAAAGCCTAAGTCATCTGGTGCAAAGGATTGCCGATCAAGATATCAAAACCTTTGAACCCAAGAAGACTTGGAACAAGAAGGTGACCTTCATCGGGAAGGAAGAAGACTCTGGGTCAGACGAAGAGCTGAGCGTCGATACGGCCGAATGGGTGAAGGATAAGAATCATATGTCTTGTCCGTTCGGCCAAAAAGAGACCGAGAGGTTCACCTTCGACATCACCAAGGCCGATAGAATGTTTGAGTTATTGCTGCAAGAAGGGCGAATCAAGTTGGCGCCCAACCAAGTAATTCCATCGGCCGAAGAGCTCAAGAAGATTAGGTACTGCAAGTGGCATAATGCAACCTCACACAGTACCAATGACTGCAAAGTATTCAGGCAGCAGTTGCAGTCAGAGATTGAATCTGGGCGGATTAAGTTTGAAAATTCTAAGGTCTAGAAACCGATGAAGATAGACCAGCACCCGTTTCCAAACAATATGGTGGAAATCAGCAAAAAACCAAAGTGCTGACATCGGAAGAACTCATCGGTAAATCCTAACCACCAAGTACCTGAGCGCCACACAAGAAGGTTTGCCAATGACAGGAAGGGTAAGAAGGTTGCCGATGAAGGTAGCAGTGCTAACAGGGCTCCTGGGGTTGTAATCACACACAAGCAGCCAAGGCGAGATCATCGGCAATCACGTGAGGAGCGGTATCGGCAAGAAGAAGAAGAGCACCGGGAATGGCTCCGACATAAGGACCACTGGAAGTGCCCCTTCTTCATTCACTTCTGGGAAGAAGGCATCAAGCTTCCCACTGCCGATAATTGTCCAGAGTGCAATGGGTATTACGCTGTCGATCGGTCAGGTAAGAGGCCTTGTTTTGATGATCAAGCGCCCAGGTACGCCAGGCCGCTCAGAGAGAACAGATCGGCACATGATCGACTGGGGGGCAAGCTCAGTGCTCATGACAGGCTTGGCAGGCGTGTTGATCAAGGAGAGCTGGAGGAGATGGACAATGCAATAGTGCCTGACGAAGACATATTCTCCAGAGATCCCAACATCGGAAGGAGTGCCGATGCAAGGAGCGGAAAGCAGCACCAGCCCGTCTGGAAAACCAAGCTTCCTCCGTGGTGCCCTAAGGGTCTGACCAAGACCCAGAAGAGAAGAGTTCAGCGCCAACGCCGCAATGACCTATATGACGATGAAGAACCCTCAAGGGAGAAGCAATGGAGGCCAAAGCGCAAGGACAAGGATCCATCGGCAGATATCAATATGGTCGTCATGTTGCCGATGGAGTTCATGGCGCCTGTCAGTGATGATGAGCCTGCTGAGATGGCGCAATTGGTGTTGGATCCGATGACGGCTGTTTTTGAAAAGCGTGCCGATGATGAGAGGCAGCACCTGAGGGCTCTGTTCGTTAAGGGCAAGGTGGATGGACAGCCAATGACGAAGATGCTGGTAGATGGTGGCGCGTCGATCAATATAATGCCATATGTCGTGTTCAGAAAGCTTGGGAAAGGTGACCAGGACTTAGTCAAGACCAACATAAAGCTCAAAGACTTCGAAGGCAATGTGTCGATGGCTATGGGGGCCATATGTGTTGACTTAACTATCGGCAGTAAGACTTTGCCGACAACGTTCTTTGTAATCAGTGGCAAAGGCACTTACAACTTGCTCCTCGGAAGGGATTGGATCCATGCCAATTGTTGTATCCCTTCTACTATGCATCAGAGTCTTATATAGTGGATCGGGGATAGAATTGAAGTCGTCCGCAGTGAAGCCCCATCTACTGTCGCATCGGCAGAATCGGAAACTTATGAGCAAACCAGGTGCATATCTGGTGAAGCCTGGGACAAGGAGTTCCTCAAAGTTGCCGATTACCGCATTAAACCGATCCAAGCAGTCGGTCCTGAAGAAGACTTTTGATGGATCGGTTCGCTGATGACGGAAAGCTAGGGCAGGGCTTCACGTCTGTCGATGATTTACTCGAGATCGACATCGGCGATGGTAGTAAACCTAGGCCTACTTTCATTAGTGCTAAGTTAGATTCCCAATGTAAACAACAGTTGACTGATTTATTAAAGGAGAATAAAGATTGTTTTGCTTGGGATTATATAGAGATGCCTGGTTTAGACCGATCGATAGTTGAACATCGGTTACCCATCAAGTCTGGTTTCCAACCACATCGGCAACCTGCGCGCTGATGCAATCCTACTATTCTACCTGACATCAAGGCTGAGATTACAAAGTTAATCGAAGCTGGGTTCATTCGGCAATGCCGATATGCCGAATGGATTTCTAACGTGGTTCCTATGTATAAAAAGAATGGAAAACTTCGTGTTTGTATTGATTTCAGGAATCTTAACAAGGCTACACCGATGGATGGCTACCCGATGCCCGTTGCCGATCTGCGGATCGATGCTGCTGCTGGACATCAAATTATTAGCTTCATGGATGGTAATGCTGGGTATAATCAAATATTCATGGCTGAAGAAGACAAATCCAAGACTGCTTTCCAATGTCCAGGTCACGTTGGCTTATTTGAATGGGTAGTCATGACTTTTGGCTTGAAGAATGCCGGTGCTACTTATCAGAGGGCAATGAATTTCATCTTTCATAAGTACATCGGCACGATAGTTGAAATCTACATTGACGATGTGGTGGTTAAGTCTGGAGACTTCGGGAAGCATCTTGCCGATTTGCGAAAAATATTGGAATGCACGAGGGAGCATGGGTTGAAGATGAATCCTAACAAGTGTGCATTTGGCGTATCGGCAGGGCAGTTCCTGGGTTTCATGGTGCATCAGAGAGGTATTGAAATCGGCAGAAAATCTATTGATGCAATTAACAGGGTGGTTGCTCCTGCAAACAAGACTGAGCTACAATCTTTGATCGGTAAGATTAATTTCATCAGAAGGTTCATATCTAACTTATCTAGTAAGATTAAGTCTTTTAGCCCTCTATTAAAGTTAAAAGCCGATCAAGAGTTTACATGGAAAGGAGAGCAGCAGTCAGCCTTAGAGGAGATTAAGAAATATTTAGTAAATCCTCCAGTCTTGGTTCCACCTCAACACGGGAAGCCTTTCAGGTTATATTTGTCTGCCGATGACGGTGTTATCGGATCAGCCTTAATTCAAGAATTTGAAGGGAAAGAACGTGTAATATATTACATGAGCAGAAGGTTGGTGGATGCTGAAACCAGGTATTCGGCCATAGAGAGATTGTGTTTATGTTTATATTTCTCTTGCATTAAATTAAGGCATTATTTATTGTCGGCTGAATGCACAGTTATCTGCAAAGATGATGTGGTTAAGTACATGTTATCAATGCCGATCTTGAGTGGACGTATCGGTAAGTGGATTCTGGCACTTTCAGAGTTTGACCTGAGGTATGAATCGGCTAAGGCTGCTAAGGGTCAGGTAATGGCCGATTTTGTTACTCAGCATTGTAATGTGGTGAGCTCTGTGGAAATTGCTCCTTGGACTTTATTCTTTGATGGGTCTACGTGCAAGGATGGAGCAGGTATCGATATTCTCTTGATTTCACCCGAGGGGCGGAAGTATGAAATTTCATTGTCGATTGTTGCTACTTCAACGAACAATCAGGCTGAGTACCAGGCTTTACTTAAGGGGTTAGAATTACTTAGGGAAGTGCGTGCCGATGCTGTTAAAATCTTCGGTGATTCCATGTTGGTGATTAACCAATTGATCGGGACATATGAATGCCAAAGTGAAATTTTGATTGCAGCCCATGAGCGGTGTTTGCAGTTGTTAAGAGAGTTCAAGGAGTATCGCCTTGAGCACATTCCAAGGTTGCATAATGAAGAGGCCAATCGGTTGGCACAGAATGCTTCAGGATATTAACCGATTCAAAAGGTCACGACGTCGGTAACAGTTGCCGATGACTGGAAAAGGGAGATTGCCGATTATTTAAGGGACCCGTCTAAGAAAGTTGAGAGACGTCTAAGGTTTCAAGCTTCTAAGTATGTGCTCCTCGATGATGAATTGTATTATCGGACGATTGATGGAGTTTTGCTTAGATGTCTCGGCAAAGAGGAATCAAAAGAGTTGATGGGTGAAATCCATGAGGGCGTGTGTGGAGCGCATCAATCGACATTCAAGATGAAGTGGATGATTAGGCAGAATGGATATTATTGGCCGACAATCCTTGAAGATTGCTTCAATTATTTCAAAGGGTGCCAGGACTGTCAGAAATTCGGTAATGTGCAGAGGGCACCTGCATCGGCAATGAATCCTATAATCAAGCCTTGGTCGTTCAGAGGATGGGCTATTGATCTCATCGGCTAGATTTATCCGCCATCGAGTAAGGGGCATAAGTTTATACTTGTTGCTACCGATTATTTCACTAAATGGGTTGAGGCAATCCCGTTGAAGAAGGTGACGTCGGCAAACATGGTAGATTTCGTTAAAGAACACATTGTTTACCGATTCGGTATTCCTCAGACTATTACTACCGATCAAGGAACCATGTTCACATCGGGAGAGTTTGATGAGTTTGCTGCTAGTATGGGGTTCAAGGTGTTAAATTCTTCTCCTTATTATGCCCAGGCTAATGGTCAGGCTGAAGCAACTAATAAGGGAGTTATTAAGCTTATAAAGCGCAAGATTGAAGAAAACCCTAGAAGGTGGCATGTGGTGTTAAACGAGGCCTTATGTTCGTATCGGATGGCTTGTCATGGTGCAACCAAAGTCTCGCCGTATCAGTTGGTCTATGGACACAATGTTGTCCTGCCTTGGGAAATTAAAACTGGTTCTAGGCGATTATCTTTTCAGGATCAACTGACGACCGATGATTATGCTACTCTGATGAAAGATGAGTTAGAAGATTTGATAGGTCATCGGTTGAGGGCGTTGATTAGTATTGAAGAGAATAAGAAGAGGGTTGCCAGATGGTATGACAAGAAAGTAAAAGTAAAGGAGTTTGTCGATGGCGATTTGGTATGGAAGTTGATTTTACCGATCGGGACTAGGAGTTCTAAGTTTGGAAAGTGGTCTCCTAATTGGGAGGGTCCTTATCGGGTAAAGCAATCTGTTCCTGGCAATGCTTACATTCTGGAAACTCTCGAGGGAGTTGCATTTTCTAGAGCGATCAATGGCAAATACTTAAAGAAGTATTACCCTAGTATATGGGTAGATGCATAGTGCTCAGTTGAATGCCGATGAAAGAAAAATTATACGAGTATCGGTAAAAATGTACTGACATTATATTACAAGAGCCAAAATCAAGTATCAGAGTTACATTTGCCGATACAACAAATAGATTACAACAAAGAGTGGATGGCTGATATCGCACGCAGGCGAATTTGTTCTATCTCATCCATCTCCTTGGCATCGGCATCAGCGGAGCCCTCAACCGGCTTGATCTTCTTCTTCCACAAGATGGCTTGTCGGGCGTTCTGGTCTCTTTCTTGCCGCAGCACCCTGATGGTATCGGACAATTGGGCTTTCTGCTGGTTGGCTGCAGTCAGAGCTCCCTCGACCCTTTGTAACTCATCTAATAGCTCTTCTTTCTTTGCCGATAGCTGAGTGATTTCTTGATCGAGGTCGTTGATGGAAACTTCTGCTTGACCGATGCCCTTGTGCTTTTCATCAGCAATATTTTTGAACTTAAGCTTCTCTTCCTCGCTCTTGGCTTGGGCAGCCCTATCGGCAATGCGACGGGAAAGCCTCTGGTACTGGATTTGTTTGCTGTCGAGGAAGGTTGCCTAGAAAAGAATTTCTTCCATATCGGCAGGGAGGTGGCCTTGGACATCCTTAAAAGCAATCCTTGCTGTGGATGAATCTTGAATGAGCTGGGAAGTGTCTTGTAGCAGCAAAGAGAGCAATGCTTCAAGCTTGGTCTTGACCTCTGCCGATAGGGCTGGGACAGAGCTCTCTTCCTCCTCATCGTCATCGGGGATGTCGACTGCGAAGGAGAATAGGCTATCCGCTTGAATGAGGCCTTGGCGTTCATCTTCATCTTGGGGGTTGAGACTGAAGGAGAAAAGACTGTCCGGAGAGTCTTGGGCCTGAAAACAAAGAGGTTAAAATGTGGCAATCATAAGGTTATATTATGGATTTTTAAGGTAATTGACTTACCGTCTTGAAGCGGATCTCCTACCTAGGACTTGGCATACTGGATGGTCCAGCCTCATCTTGGACGTCGGCAGCAGTTGCGGATGAGTGAGCCTCTGCTGGGGAAGCGGTCGACGCCGCTGGTGCTGGTGGTGTTATTGCTGGCGTCGCTTCCGATGTGGTAGCTGGTGCTTGTGGTGGCGACGTCGCTATCTCATCGGGAACTTCAGCCGACGGTGCCGATGCCGATGTTGTTTCTGCTGCTACGGCGGGTGGAGTCGTCACCTCATTGGGAACTTCGGCCGACGGTGCCGATGGCGATGCTGCCTCTGTTGCTGCAGTGGGTGGAGTTGTCTCCTGATCGGGGACGTCGTCCATTGGGTGATCAGGGACTGGAGCCGATGAAGGTTCTGCCGATGACGCGCCGACGGTTGGTGGTGCAACTGGAGCCGATGGCAGTCCTGCTGGTGGCGCATCAGCAGTTAATGGTACAGTTGGAGCCGATGGCAAAGATGGGCTAGCCAGCCTCAGACGCCTCTTCTTCCTTGGCGTAGCAGCAGGGGATCCGACCCGCTTTGACGAAGACTGGGGGCATCGGCAGCAGGACTGGGAGGTGCTTGTCTACTTGAAGCAGCTGTCGATGACCACATTGCCTGAAAATATAAAGCAAGTTATACAAAATAAAATGTTGCCGATAAAACAATATGCAATCGGTATGGGTAAAGATGGGTTTACTGCATGAACCCGCGTCAGGGCAGCAGCAGCGGCCGATGTAGCCTTGGCTTTTGCAGGTGTCGGCGTGGGTACCTGTTGAGGCGTGAAGACGGCTAGCGAAGGAGCTTTGTTGCCGATGATTGATATGGGACCCATTATCCGAAGATTGAAGGGCCTGCCACTGTTGCTCATTGCGGGAATCGGATCACCGGCCTGTCAAGCGCAAAAAGGTTAAGTGCCGATGATGGAAGCAAAGTAATAAGGAACGCATCGGAATAGAGACTTACTGCGTCATCGGGGATGATGTGATCGGTGACAATCATGTGCCGATAATAGTGCGACGACTTAGCAAATAATTGGTGCCTCCATTCTTGCCACCAGGACTTGTATTCGTTCGTGATGAAGGAGGTTGGTGACCAGGAGGACAAGTCAATGTCTGATATATCGGCATCGGGAGGAAGATTGACGACCTTGTTCCAGTCTAGAGCACTGGAAATTGTCTGCTTGGGCTTCACTACTTTGGAGTAGCAGAGTTTAATTGGCAGTTGGTCAAATGCCAGTTGTCTCGCTGTTGCCGATGGGTAGTAGAACTCATAAGATGGAGGGGCATTCTTCCTAGATCCAAAGATGTTCACTGGAATAGCTTGGGGAGTGATGCTGGTCTTCATGATTGCTTGGTTCTCAGGCAAGTTCCCATCGGTTAGGTTGAATAGCAGCGGGAACTGATTGTTTTCGTCAAGATATGGCCACCAGAGCCGTTCCGTGGAGGAAAGTCCAGTATAAAACTTCTGAAAAAATGAGCCGAACTGCTCTGTATCGGCATCGGTCCCTGGTAGCACTATGATAGCCTCTCCAAAATTGAGTGGAGGGCGAGTTGCCGATTCATCATCCCTATACTGATGGTCTTCCGATATATCCCTCGAGAATTGTTGGGCGAACAGATCAAACTGAAGGGCCTTGTGCATATGTGCGTTCAGCCACATGTTGACAAACCACCAGGGACCCCCAAGATTGCCGATGGGTTCTCCTAGCAGTAATTTCTGGGATACCTGATGTAGAAGGCGGTATACCGATCCAAGAATATATCTGCCTAAGGGAAGTCTTGTCCCATCGGCAAGTAGCTCAGCTACAGGGAGGTGCATGGTGGTCGGTCCGACAGTTTTGCCGCAGAAGATGAACTTTTCTAGCCACATGTTCAGAAATGTGGCGTGCTCCCGTTGGTTTACCGATCCGGTTTTCTGGTACTCGTGGATGTAGCCTGTCCAGCCGCCGATGTTCCGAGTGTTCACCTTGTGCTCGGCTTTCCTGTTGAACAGGGTGAAAGTATCGGGAGAAGAGATGTCCAGGCCGGTCAACATGTGGACATCGGCAAGGGTGGGGGTGGCTGGTCCATGCCTAAATAGGAAGGCATTCATGCTGTCAGACCAGAAGTATGAAGCTGCTATCAACATGTTCTCGTTCTTTTCCATATCGGCAATTGAAAGTCTAATGCACTGATCCAGACTGCGTTCTTGCCAGTACACCTGCTGTGATCTAGCTACCCTAAGGTACCAGTTCTTCCACCCCTTGGTGGGCTTGGGCCATGACCGGAAGGCATCTTTCCATAATCCTAAGCCAAAGCACTCAGATCTGAAGGGTACCCGGTTGGTTTCTACATTGATTATGAAGGTGGGATCTAGATTGCCCATGGGGCCTAGGCAGCTGAAGTTGGAATTAGCAAGCAGGATGACTACCTTATTGTACAGTTCCTAGGGTTCGAAGAAAAGAAAGGGAAGAATCAGAAAAGGAACGGGAATGATTCTAGATTCGTGAGGGAAAGAACCAGAAAGAGGTTGGATTAGGAAGAGAGTAGGTCTTACCTTGGGGATGTCGACTTGGATCGCCATTGGAGCAAAAGGAGTGCTTGCGGTTCGTCCTTGGATTTTGGGAAGGAACTGTTCCTCGAGCTCGTGTTCTTCGGAGGCGCCGGAGGTTGAAGATGAAGGCAGGGAGTGTGAAAGTGAAAATGGACTCGGGGTAAAAAGCAGTGTGGATCCCGGTAACTTTTATAAGCTTACTCAGGGGCATTTTGGGGTTCCGTTTCACACTGTGTAGGAATGTGGAGAGGCCCGCGGTAGATACGCGCGATGATCGAGGGAATTTGCAACTGTTTGTGCTACAATCGAGGAATTTTATTATTAAATTGCGGTTCCGCGCGCGGGGATCGAGGAAATTGTGCATTTATCTCGAAGGTAACGGCTACAGCAACGGCTACAGTAGAGAGAATTTCGGCACGTAATATTATACGCTCCGAAACTGGGGGGCATGTGTTGATACCGTTTTTCAGCACGTGTCAAATGAACTGAGGCTTGACTGGTCAGTGGTCGTTCTCCATCGGCATCGGGAAATTGAGCCAGTATTGCCGGTGGGAATATGCTGCGGGAAGACTAAGTGTGTTGCCGATGGAGACTGGATGGTCCTTGCCGATAAGGTTAATTGGTGGAGTTGGGACGTTTAGGCTGTAAGGGTGTTGTTGCCGACTGCCGATGAGGAGACATTGCTGATTGCCGATGAGGAGACATTGTCGATTGCCGATCAAGAGTGGTTGCCGATTGCCGATAGGTTGGTGAAGACAGTTATCAGTACAAGGTTGCCGATCGGGAAATATTGTCGATGTCGATGGGCATGAGGTGCCGATAGAGTGACTTAGCGATCGATGTCAACAGAAGGCTGCTGGTGGTCAAAGAAGGAAGTCGCGAATTGAAGGGATCTGCCGATGGAAAGTTTCCATCGAAGGGAAGACATAGGGAAACTGGTGATTTTATACCAGTATTATTATAGCAGTTTGAGTCCGACTCTTGCGTGAGTCGTTTGTTTTCCTTTAAAATAGGTGTGTTTGTTTAGGAAAATAATATTATTGTTTTAGATCCGACTCCTGCGCGAGTCAGTTTCCTTAAAGTTAGGAGTTTGTTTTAGGAAGGATACGAGTCGTGTCTTTGTACAACTCTCCATGCAGGAGTATAAATATGTGCCCGAGGGCTACGAAAAGAACAATCAATCCAATATCAAACAAACCAATTTTATTCTTATTCTACTTTTTATCATAATTTATCCTTTTGCATTAGTTATAGCTTATCAACGAGTTCTTCAAGCTTCGACGGGCTGCATCACCTTGATCTCCGTCAAATCCTTGCAAGTTCCGCGTGGGAGTACATCTGAGCCTTAGCATTCGGGCGCATCGCTGTTGCCTCGTTCAGCTCTGCTCTAGTTATCCTGATCAAGCCTCAATCCCAGCATCCGGGCGCATCGTCGTTGTCTGGATTGGATCTTTTTCTAGTTATCGTCCTTGTCGATTAACTGGTCAAATCGACTGGCACGCCTCCGGATCTCGAATTTCGGGTATAAGCCCGAGGTGTTCGCAGATCCTGACGCTTTTTGTGTCAACAAATTATGTGTCAACTTTATACATTTTTAATTGCATGTCAAAAAGCATTTCAAGGTGCCTATCAACGATTTTGAGATACGCTTTACAACATGTGTAGATGTTATTGACGGTTGAAAGCATGGCTAATTTCGTGTCAATTAAATATGATTTGAAAAGCGAGTTAAAAAATGTGTCCAGATATCTCTTGATGTTGAAAGCGTCTTAAATATCGTGACACTTAGATACATTATTGAAATCGTGCCAAATAACGTCTTTACGTGCCAACGTAGATACGCTTTTAATGGCGTTACAAATACAGCGTAGCTACATGGGGGTTTTCTAGTAGTGTGGCATTCACCCAATCCGGATCCACAAGTGCATCCTCCACACTAGAATGCTCAACAAAGGAAACAAAAGAGTGATGCTCAACATAAGAAGCAAGTCTAGATCGATTTGTTACCCCCCTTGATGGACTCCTTATGATGAGGTCTTGTGGATGAGCTTGAAGCATAGGTGTGGATCTTCTATCAAGCACTTGGGGAGGAGGTTGTGGTGCATCAACATCACTAGTTTGTGCCTTGGCTTGATCTTGAGGGATGAAGGTATCTTCTTGTGCTTCCCTCACTTGTTCTTCATCAACTTGAAGCGTGTGAGGTGGAGAGGGTACTTGATTTGCATCATCTTCACCATCTTCCACCTCTAGTGGGTTGATTGCACCAACGGGCATATTCTTCATAGCCTCCCTCAAGGGTTCATCACCTACATCATCAAGATTCTCATGCTCTTCTTGAGAGCCATTAGTTTCGTCAAACTCCAAGTCATATGTTTCTTCAACTAAGCCGGAGGCTTTGTTAAATACTCGATATGCCTTGGATTTAAGTGAATAGCCAAGTAAGAAACCAATGTCACATCGCCTTTGGAACTTGCCCAAGTGTTGACGCTTCTTGTAGATGTACATTTTGCATCCAAACACTTGGTAGAAGGATATATCTAGTTTCTTCCCATTCACAAGCTCATAGGGGGTCTTCTTGAGAAGCCTTTGGACAAATAGCCGGTTGGCCGCATAGCATGCGGTGTTGATTTCTTCGGCCCAAAACTTCTCGGGGGTGCTGTACTCATCAAGCATTGATCTTGCAAGTGTGATTAGTGTCCGGTTCTTTCTCTCTACTACATCATTTTGTTGTGGGGTATAGGTGGCGGACACCTCATGCTTGATCCCAACTTCATCACAATAATCCTCAATCTTGGTGTTCACAAACTCGGTCCCATTGTCACTTCTTATCTTCTTGATCTTCACATCAAAATCATTTTGGGCTCTAGTTGCAAACTTCTTGAATATTGATTGAGTCTCTCCCTTGTCTTGAAGAAAGAACACCCAAGTGTACCTAGAGTAGTCATCAACTACCACCAATCAAAAGAGATTGCCTCCAAGACTAGCATAGGTGGTAGGTCCAAATAGATCCATGTGAAGTAGCTCTAGGACTCTTGAGGTTGACATGAAAGCTTTGGTGGGATGGGTGTTGGCCACTTGCTTGTCGGCTTGACATGCACTACACAATTTGTCCTTCTCAAACACCACATCCTTCACACCTCTAACCATCTCCTTCTTGACAAGTTTCTTCAAGGTTGACATGCCCACATGAGCTAATCTTCTATGCCATAGCCAACCCAAAGAGCTCTTGGAAAATAGACATGTTTACAAACTAGCTTCATTTGAGGTGAAGTCCACTAGATAGAGATTATTGTGCCGAAACCCTTTGAATATCAATGAAGAATCTTCAATCTTGGTCACAACTACCTCATTTGGAGTGAAGAGACATTGGAAACCAAGATCACATAGTTGACCAACCGATAGCATGTTGAAGCTTAGAGATTGCACTAGCAAGACATTGGATATTGATTGATCATTAGAGATTGCCACTTTGCCAAGTCCTTGCACTTTGCCCTTTGAATTGTCCCCAAATGTAATCTTGTCTTGCCCTTCACAATCGTTCTCAAATGCGGTGAACATCCGGGAGTCACCTGTCATATGTTGAGTGCAACCACTATCAATCACCCAATGACTTCCACCGGTCTTGTAGTTCAGCTACACACAAGCAACTTGAAGTTAAGCTTGTTGTTTGGGAACCCACACTTGGCAAGGTCCCATAGCCTTGTCCACCAACTCCTTAGCAACCCATAGAACTTTGGGCTTGTTCTTCATCTTAGGACCGAGAAACACAACTAGGGGTCTACCCTTGGAGTCCTTGTTGATGATGAAGTGTGCATCATGAGCAAAGGGCCTTGTGTGCTTGGGCAAGGTCTTGGGAGGTGGAGTCTTGCATTGAAACTCAAAGTGACCAACTTGTCCACATCCAAAGCACTTCTTGGGCTTGGGCTTTGGCTTGTCATAGTTGTTGCTCATGGCCTTGTTCTTGTAGTAGTTCTTTGCTTCAATCTTGACCTTGGCCTTCATGATTTGGTTCTCCTTGAACCCAATACCGGACTTGTGGGTCTTCATGATAGTGTTCATCAAGAGCTCACTTTGGAGGTTGTGGCCCTTGGTGAACTTCTCCATTCCACTTGCAAGCTTGATCTTCTCAACTTTGATCAAGGTGATTGCATCTTTGTCATCTTGCTTGGCCGACTTGATAGTGAAGGGCTTGTTGGCCTTGAGGTTGATTAGCTCATCCTTGAGCTTTGAGTTCTCTTGCCTCATATTCACATAGTCTTCATACTTATCGGCCTCAACTACCTTCTTGCCCTTGCACTTAGTATTTTGCTCACTACAAACTTCATCAAGCAAGTCCTCACAAGAAGTAGCTATATGACACTTAACAATCGGGTTAATAGCAACATGTGTAGCAAGATCATTTGTAAGCAATTCATTAGCTACCACAAGTGTGCCATGTTCATTTCTCACTTGGTTGTAGTCATCTTTTAGCAAGTTATACCTTGTATGGAGCTCTTGTGTTGACCTCTCAAGCTTATCATGTTTCTCATTAGCTTGCTTGAGTGAGGCTTTGAGCTCCCTAGTGCTAGATGTGAGAGTTTTATTCTCAAGCTTCAAATCATCATTAGCACTAGACAAGTCCTCAAGTTTGTCATGCAAGTTTTCATTGGCTTTCTCTAGTGATTCACTTTTAGTTTTATACTTCCTAATGAGCTTGGTGTATTTGTTGCAAATTTCAATTAGCTCATCATAGGAAGGTGGCTCAAACTCATCATCACTAGAGCTAGCCTCATCGTCCTCTTCTACCTTGTGTACCTTCTTGTCACCTTTAGCCATGAGGCATAGGTGTGTAGAGGATGAGCCCGGAGATGATGGAGGAGGTGGCGGTGGAGTAGAAGATCCAATCACCAAAGTTGTCACCTTCTCATCTTCACTCTCGTCATCGGATGAGTCACTTGTATCTTCAATGTAGGTGAGCCAATCACCAACAATGAAGGCCTTTCCATCCTTCTTCTTGTGGAAGTTGAAGTTTTTCTTCTTCTTGAATGGCTTGTCATCTTTCTTCTCCTCATCACTTGACTCATCTTTGTTTCCCTTGTTGTACTTGAACTTGTTGTTGACTTTCTTGTTCTTGTACTTTTCTTTCTTCTCTTTGGGGCAAGCATGAGCCAAGTGTCCAAGCTTGCCACAATTGTAGCAATCCATCTTGGAGAGGGCTTCCTTGAAGAGCTTGTGAAGAACTTCTTCTTCTTTGAGTCAAACTTGACTCCATTCTTGTTTAGCCTCTTCAACATATGTGTTGTCTTCTTCACCATGAGGGCGAGGTTGTCATCATCTTCATCATCGCTTGTGCTCTCATACACAAATTTCATCTTGCACTTCTCTGAAGAGGATGCCTTAAGAGCCAAGTCCTTCTTCTCCTCCTTCTCTTTTTCTTTCTTCTTGGAGGAGGATGAAGAGCCGCCATCACCAATCTTCATGTACATCTCATTAGCATTGATATTGCCCAAGACTTGTGTTGGTGAAGCGGCGGAGAGATCTCCTTGGTGAAGAACTGTGGCGATGTGGCTATACTTGTCAACTGGCAAGACACAAAGTATCTTGCGTACCACATCGGTTGGTGCCATTTGGTTGAGCCCAACTCCATTCAACTCCTCTACAAGAATGTTAAGACGTGAATACATCTCATTAGCATTTTCATTAGAAAGCATAGCAAAGGAGTTCAACTTAGCTATGACCAAATGGTAGCATTCCTCACGCTCACACTTGGTCCCTTTGTGTAGTGCACAAACATTTGTCCAAACGTCGTGTGTGGTTTTTGCAATTCCGCATACGGTTGAACACATCCTTGCCAATGCCACGGAAAAGAATGTTCTTTCCCTTGGCATTGTTCTTCTCAAAGAAGAGATCATCGGAAAACACGGTGCCACCTACGGTAGCGGCTTTGTGCACACCGAAATCCACAGCCTCAAGGTAGGCCTCCATCCACACTTTCCAATAAGGAAAATCATCCACATCAAACATGGGTGGCGGTCCATCCCCATGAGACATCTTGCTCTAGGCGGTAAAGCCTAATTTAGAGCAAACCTTGCTCCGATACCAATTGAAAGGATCAAGATGCCCAAGAAGGGGGGTGAATTGGGCTTATTTGAAATTTCTAAAGAAAATATGAAATCATATCAAGTGTCAATCACCCCGTGCCTACCGATTAGTGAGCCTTAGACTATGAAAGCGGTAGCAAGCCAATGAAAGTAAGAACGATGCGGAAAGTAATGCGGTATGAAAGAGCTAGGGATAGAAATCTTGACACGACGACATTTTGCCGAGGTATCAAGGAGTCGACACTCCCCCCTAGTCCTCGTTGGAGCACCCGCGCAAGGGTATTGCTCCCCCTCTACCCGCGCAAGGGGAGAGTGCTCACAACCGATCACAAGTCCATGGAGAAGGGCCGCCGACAATCTTCCGGCGATCACCTTCCTCCCAAGCACCACCAGACCGTCTAGGTGATGTCGATCACCAAGAGTAACAAGCCTCGATCTTCGCTTGACTCACTGAAGCTTCACAACTAGAGGATGCACACTTGAACTCTTGGATGAACTAGAGGAGAGGATGGATGGATTCGCGAATAACTCTCTCTCTCTCTCTAGGGCTCTTGCTCTCTTCCCAACCTTCTCAAGCAACTCAGCAACTGAAATGAGCAAAGGCAAGGTGGGAGAGAAAGGGTGGGGTTATAAATAGCCCACATACAAAACTGCCTCGGGCTGAAAAACTGTTCGTTTTGAGTTGGCGACGGGCGCTCCGTCGCTAGGCGAGGGACGCTCTGTCGCTAGCCCCAACGACTAGTTGTTGTTCACGTCAGCAGGCGTCGGACGCTCCAACGCTTGGCGACGGATGCTGCGCCTCAGCGTCCGGCGCCAACTGGCTGCTCTCGGGTTTTTAGGAAAATATTCTCGGACGCTCGCGAGCGTCCGACGCCCAGGCCACGGACGCGTCCGTCGCAAACTGAACGCCTCTAGAACTCTCTGTGTTGGCGATGGACGCTCGATCGTGCATACGTCAGCATCCGTCGCCAGAGTTTGGCGCGCCGGACAGCGTTCGGCGCCCTGGACTTCAGCGTTCGACGCCCACAGAAGCTGCCTCTCAACTTCGTTTTTCATCGCGATGAATATGGAAGTTGTTCTAGGCTATCTTACGGTCACCATAGACTTGCTTGTAGCTAAGGAAGTCAAGTGTGCACCACACCTAAGTCATGAAGCTCTCCTAAGTCAAGCTACTAGTCTCAACCCCTCTTTATAGTACGGCCAAAGATCAAATAGAAGCCCTACCTATTTCTATGTGCCCTTCATCTCCTTATGGCACTTAGCCTATCATTCTAGGGTCTTCTTCATGTCTCATTGAAATCCAAAACGATATCCATCTTGGGGCTAAGTGACAACCATTAATGCCCATTCATGTTGATCACTATGGCTAAGCTACGCATAGCCTCTGCAAAACACACGTTAGCCATAATAATCGCTAATTGACGTTAATCACTGAAACCAATAGGGCCATGATTCCTCAACTTTGTTTAATTTATTGCTACAATATCTTGCCCAATCTCAACTGATGGATTGGCCCACGCTTTATTTCCCATCTAGATCTATTGCCCCCGATGCATTTATTTCCATACTTAGAGAAGCGATAGATCTAAGATCATATCGGCTAATCCTTCGGTTGCAATTGTTACATGTTGCGGGTTCGAACATATGTTCGGTTATTAGATTGGTTTGAGTATGGTTGGATCTAGTTCAACATACGTGGTACGACTGCATCTACCGGACCCCACTGTTATGTGTGTTGGATTATGTCTGTCTAGAGTTAGATCCGTCCAAGGCTGGATGTATGGATCTTGTTCAAGCTTCATGGATCCCATATCGACTAACGTAGCCGATCTGGTTATGCTTCAATCATACTATGCATGTATTTTATCGCTTTAATCTACTAGATCTATTGAATGTACTAGACGTGGCTTGGCTTGTATGCTTTTATGGCTGCATGGAAACACCCAATGCTAGTAAATCAGTCAGGTTATCGGGTTAATTACCATCATGGCTGCATGGGAATACACCTCTATTGATGGTTGATCTTTATCTGATATGTTCAGTAGATTTGGTAGTTTGATGTCAATAAGGTTACGCGTGTCGCATCTTTACCTTATTCTCATCATATAATCGGCTAATCATGTACTTTATATTAGATATCATGTGACAGTCGTTTGTATACCATTATTATGTTTCACACTGCTCAGAGTTGACTCTTTAGTCAATATCTTATATTCATCGGCTATATGAGAGCAGCACACTCATGGAACTATCTGGCAACAACCGGCAAGCTCCATAATTTGACGTTTCATCTCCTTGTCAATTGCAGGTCAAATTGACTGGAACGCCTGAGATCAATCACTGAAGTGTCCTAAGCCATCAAGCTCTGTTGTTGCACGATCTCCACAGGCCTTACGTAGTGTTGACTCCAGAAGACCTCATTTTTGGCATCAACACCACCATAAGAAGAGAACAATCACTAGGAGGAGACACACTCACCCCCAACCCCATCTTATCTTCTAAGATCTGAATAGAAATGGGTCTCTCCCCCCATCTAAGACTGATTCTAACCCAAACCTAAATAACCTAAGCAATGGCAGAGTTGAAAAAATGGTTACTAGTTTCAAGGATACCACAAAATTTTCAATTATCTAAACCTTTTTCATTTCTAAACTGTCAGCACTCTGTCATGCCACAACATCCAGAGAAAAATTTTAATTTTCAGGGGCAGGCTGGACTTCCAAAACTCCATCATCCTAAGGTCAGTTTTCCCACAATTTTTTATGAACCTATACAAGGATTTAGTTGTGAATTTGTTAGATGCCTCGAGGGCCCAACTGACTTTATCATCTTCTGTCGATACCTGAACTAGCTCTAGAGATCCTTGTAAAGCCTCCCACTCAACAAGTTCTTATGTACCTAATCTCCTTCTGCAAACACATGGTGGATAAGTACCCATGTATGTTCAGCTTTATGATGAGTGATCATCCAACACGTGAGTGTTTCCGTTTGAGTGGCTTACCCTAACCCCTTGCGAAATCAAGTCTGTGCATGTCTATCGGCTTGTGGTGTGCAGGTGCTATGCCTAGTGAGAGTGGTCAATGGCGTGGAGAAGGTCAAGTAGAGGCTTGCCGTGCCAATGGACTAAGAGCGGTGAAGGGCGGAAGCAGGACTCGGACCGAGGGATCATGCGCGCCGGCGGACTAGCTGTGGTGGCTAGTGCTTGGCACCGGCGAGTGCAAGAAGACATGGAGGTAGACCGAGTCGACCGAGTCAAGACGGTGGACGCGCGAGTCGAGCGGAGGCTCTTGGGACTCGGAGTTTGATCGGACAAGGACAAGGTGGCTCGCGTCGAGCGGTTTGGTTGTTTGGGCCTCAAAACCATCCGAGGACGGTTTCCGAGTTTGGGCCTCAAAACTCGGGGTTCGGTGGACGGTTTCCAATGTATACCACTCTTTAGCCTTTATCAAACCTTGCCAAAACTGAGAACCATATCTAATCTTAGTCTGGCAAAATACTTTATCTTGTAGATACTTATTTCTTAGCACCTCTAAAGCCATACTGGTCTCTCCTTTATCTAGTTTGAAGATCCATTTGGCTAGGAGAGTTATATTCATAGTTCTAGTATCCACAAAACCTAGGCCACCAAACTCTTTAGGTACAGCTAGAGCATCCCACTTGATCATATGATATTTCTTCTTATTTCCTACACCTTCGCAGAAAAATCTCCCGCTAGCAGTATCAAACCTCTTATGAGTGCCTTCATGAAGCCAATAAAAGACCATGGTATACATAGGAATACTAGTTAGGCTAGAGTTAATCAGGATAGCTCTTCCACCATGGGACAGTTGGTTACATCTCCACGTCTCCAACCTATGCTCAACTTTGGTAGCAGATCCACTCAACTCTTCTTTAGTTAGCCTCTTGTAACTAATGGGTAGCCCTAGATAAATCATAGGAAAACATCCAAGTTTACAGTTAAAAGCATCAACAATAACTTCTGATTCCATCTCTTCAATCCCAATAGTGAATATCTTAGATTTATTATAGTTAATCTTCATCCCAGAGGCTTCTTCATAGCAGAATAGCAGAAACTTTAAGTTGACAATATTCTGATTAGAGAACTTCAGGAAAAGGATAGTGTCATTAGCATACTGCAAATGAGTAAGACCACCTTCTACCAAGTGTGGGGTAACTCCCTAGATGACCCCTCTATCTGCAGCTCTATTAAGCATGACTGACAACCCATTAGCAACAATGTTGAAAAGCAGAGGGGATAATGGGTCTCCTTGCCTCAAACCCTTGTAACTTTTGAAGTACTTTCCAATCTGCCCATTAAGATTGACAGCAACTCTACCCCCACTTACAACCTTCATTATTCATTCATTCCACCTCTCATAGAAATCTTTCTTCAACATCACCTCTTTTAGAAACTGCTAATTTACTTTGTCATATGCCTTTTCAAAATCCAACTTCTGAATAATACCGGCTTGGTTCTGTCTATTCATCTCATGGAGAACCTCATGAATCACAACCACCCCATCCAAAATGTTTCTCCTAGGGATAAAAGCAGTCTGATTCTTTCTAATGATCCTATTAATAACTTTATTGAGCCTAAGAGTTAAGGTTTTAGTAACAATCTTGTAAACAACATTCAACAAGCAGATAGGTCTGAATTGTTTTATAGTGACATCCCCTTTGATCTTAGGGATAAGGGTGATGATCCCATAGTTCAACCTAGAAAGATCAAGGCTATCACCTCTGAGATCTTGAAGAATCTCCATAATAAGTATTTTGACTTTACTCCAGAAATTTTTGAAGAAAGTAGAGTAAAAGCCATCAGGGCTAGGAGCCGAGCCATCTCTCATCCCTTCAACAACACTTTCAACTTCTAACATAGTAAAGGGTTTAGTCAGTTCCTGGTTCTCTTCCAAGCTAACTCTATTAGACTCATTCCAGAGCTCCTCCAACAGTTTGATTCTTGGTTGAGGTTCACTTCCAAAAAGGCTTTTATAATACTTGGTAATATGGGCCTGAAGAGCCTCCTCCTCACAAATCTGGACACCGTTGTCTTATAAGGATCTGATCAAGCATTTTCTTTTCTACCCATTTGCAATTCCATGAAAATAAGTTGTACTAGCATCTCCTTCAAGAAACCATCTTTCTCCACCTCTAGTCTGCCACATAATTTCCTCTTTGTGATATAAATCAACTAGTTCATTCTCCATAGCATATCTAAGTCTCCAATTTGATTCATCTAAACCAGCCACCTCTGCTTTCAAATTAATGTCTTTGATGAATAGAAGCCGGTCTTGTTTCCTCTTCCTCATATCCCCTTCCCGGTTACTCCTCCAACCTCTCGCACATCTTCTAAGTTTAATTCCAATCTCTTGCTAATGGTCAACACTCCTTGTATCTTGTCTATCAGGCCACTTAGAGATTACCCACTCATTAAACCCTTCTTGTTTAAACCAAGCTGACTCAAACCTAAAGATATTTGATTTGGCACCTCTACTATTACCAACCTCCACTATAATAGGATTGTGATCTGAGCCCACTCTAGTAACTGAATGAGTTGTCACCAAAGGGAAATTGTTTTCCTAGCTTACAGGCATAACTCTATCAAGGACAACCATGATCGGGTTAATTTGCTTATTTGACCAAGTATACTGCCCTCCACCTCTATGAATCTCCCTCAGGCCTGTGTTAGCAACAAACTCAATAAAAGCATTAATCTGCCCAAAATTAGCATTTCCAGATGATTTTTCTTCTCTTCTCTTAGTCGGATTAAAATCCCCTCCAATAAGAGTGGGTAAATTTCCACCTCTGATAACCACCTCTAGACTGTCTAGGAAAGCCTATTTCAGATTTTCCTTACCAGGTCCATAGACATGGATCAACCGCCAAACAAAGTTGTCTTCCTTTTGAGTAATGCAGACAGCTTGAAAGTGGTCACTGCATTGATACTCAGAGACCTCAGCAAACTCTTCATCAATCCCAACCAGAAGACCACCAGAATGCCTAGTAGCTGGTACCCATTCCCAAGAAAAGGAATGACTATCCCCTAAGGAAGCTAACTCTCTATTAGTAAACTTTTGCTTAATTGTTTCACTAATACAAACACACCTGATTTGATGATCATTCAAAACCTTTTTCAACTGAGATCTCCTTCCCTTGCCTCCCAACCCTCTTATATTCCAAAAAAGGGTACTCATTGGGAAACTATTTTTTCTTTTCCTTTTCGACCCACCTCTTTCAAAATTGCAACTCTATTGTCCCCCCCCCCCCCTCCCTTTATCCACCTCTTTATGAATATCTTCTACTGCCGCTTCCAACTCTTGCAGCAAATGGAGATGTTCTTCATTACACTCATTGTCAGATAAATTCTCCACTTCAACATTTTCTAGGTTTGGGACTAAACCCCTTTTTTCTCTGCTTTAGCCAGCAAAGCTTGAGCCAACTCTTTGGCTTTGATAAGGTCAATAGGAGAGTTCACTTCTTCCTCAGACTCTCCTAGACTTAGACCACACTCCATAGCTATCAAACTAAGATTTTCATTATTAATATCTTGGAGCACAGTAAATGGGTTAGAATAAGAAGATATACCTTGATCATCCAGCCTAGCAGCTCTCCTTTCAGCTCGAAGCAATATTGGGGTCCCAGTACCAGCAACTCTTGACTTAGCCTTGACCACCTCTATATTCTTGGAGACTTTCTGCTTCTTGGACTTCTGAACCTGAGTGAAATTTAACTCATCTTCCTTTTGACTTAGCTCAAGTAAGCTATCATCTTTCACGCCTTTGTCAATGGGAATAGGGTCTTCCATCAACATTTCCTTCTCAAGGGAGAACCTTAAGCCTGTGATCGAAGCACAAAGTGATGACTTGTCAAAGGCATGAGCCTAAATAGTAAACACGTGTGTGGCCACATGCCTGCCGGGATTGGATTTTATGGTGCTAGCCCAACACATGTAGTAAACCTCTTATCAATGATCCATCATCACTGACTGTTGGTGGACGCTAAAGCTTTAAATTTGTGTGTTTGTGTTCTTCTTCCATATGTATACAATCCAAACTGCTTACCAGCGGCACTAGAGATATGTCTAGCATCATCGAGCGAGACAACCATAGATTTGCATGCATGTGATGCATCACTAGTCACTAGTACAAAAGTGATTTATACATAAGTCTTCCTTCTCTAATAGAGACGAAAACCGCTAACCATTACAGGTGGCATGGTAGCTAAACAATCATTGCTGGAAATCAACTTTTAGGACCGGTTCTGTCAACAAAACCACCTCTAGAAACACATTCATTTCTAGGGATGATTTAGCTAAGAGAACCACCCTTGAAAACCATTTTATCTCTAAAAACACACTATCTTTACAATCCATGACATAGTGGCGGTATTTTGAATCAGCTCTGAAGACCATTTCTTACCGTATGTAGAAATATTTTCTCTACTGGCTAGTGTAACTCTAGTAGTACTCCTAGGCCTCGTTGCATGCAATCCGATCACACCATGCAATCTCTCTGGACCGGACAACAGTGATTGTGAGGAGTGCGTAGCTATAGGCTATAGTGACGCGGTGTCCGTGTTGATCTACTCCTATTCATGTACATTTAGGGCATGACAAGTTCTTGTTTCAGCGGAACTTGACCCATGGAAGTCACAGGCCTTGACGAGCCATGTCATGTGTATACAAATGCATGTTGTTTGGTTGATTGTTTTCTATTGAGCATGGTTCACAAGAGATTGTTTGTGTGGACAAATGCAAATGTGCATGCCAGGCCGAAATGAGCACGCAGGAAACCAATTGTCTAAAAATCTAGATGAGACGGCGCCCTTAGAGTCTAAGCTTTGTTTATATGTGTTCTAACATGGCTCGTGATATATCAACACTCATCAGACGATGACATGCGAATGAGACAAGGGGATTGAAGGTAGTGGAAATTAGTTATTGGCACTATTCACTTGAACTTATTAGTTTGGCTTATAAGTAATGCCACTATGTTTTTTCTGTCACAATAAAAACAGTCACAGTCGGCTTATCAACGACACAAACCATCAGCTCTTTGTTTCTTGTCAATTGCCAATTTTCATCGTTCCCCTTCTCCCTGCCTTCTCCTATGATGCCAGCCCATGCAACATTTGCGTGCTAGGAGATTTGGGCGGAACAGCGCCACGAAATCCGTGGAATTTCGCCTCATTGCATGGCGTCAGATATCCAAATCGATCGCCTCATAATCCGCGGCAGTGTTCAGGAATCCAAGGTGGTCCATGCGAAACCTGGTGGGGCCTGGGGGGAGACAGGAGCAGTCCTGACCTTTGGGCCTGGGCTGCTGCCCCTTTGTATACAAAACAAAACTAGCGCATGCAGGCTTATTCACTCTGGGCCTGCACAGAGCGAGCCTGCCTGCCTGCCTTCCTTGTTGGACCCT
Source organism: Microstegium vimineum (assembly GCA_022036555.1). Taxonomy (NCBI): domain Eukaryota; kingdom Viridiplantae; phylum Streptophyta; class Magnoliopsida; order Poales; family Poaceae; genus Microstegium; species Microstegium vimineum. The sequence continues at coordinate 30,233,707 of CM039135.1, forward strand.
GCTCCAGTTTGGACCATTTTCTCTGCCGCAGAGCACGCCAAAGCTCATTAAGTAATATGTTACCTCGTTGGGCCGGGCTGGACTGGACCACTACCCACGTTTGTGAGTCTTATATTTTCTTTATTGATTTCTTTGCTTCTTTGTATTAGACAGACACAGACATATGACATCCCAAGTTGCCTCAAGTTGGCAAGTAAAACAAACACAGGCGCAGTGATCTGTGCTACGGCGAGGCTCGGAAGGGACCCGAACGGGTTACATTACATAAAAAAAAAGAAGTTGATCCATTTTTTGAATGTTTTAAAATTAAAATGCTGAGTAATAATGCCGCCTATAGCCTTGAACTGACGAGAAGATGTTTGGATGATGCTCAGGTGAGCTCACGCAGTTGCGAATGATATTGTTGACCTCAACGTACTGCTTGGAAGTTTTGGAACAGTTAAAAGCAGAGAGGTCGGCCGGTCTTGTCTTGGCAGGCACCCTACACATCACATAATCACATCCAAGTCTATGGTCAGTCAGTCGTCCGTGGGTGTCCCGGGTGTTAGGGGGGGAAAAGCCGTATATAGACCAAGTGGTTCGATCTCAAAGTTAGCGCGTGCAAATTTAGTCTTTGGTCCACACACACACCTGTACTCCAAGCGGCTTTTCAAGTAGTAAAGTGAAGAAGGGATGTGTTAACGACTTCTTAAAAATAAGCATTTGAAGAACCATTTGGCTCCCCGGAATTCCCATAATTGAATTTATTGTATAAATTATAGATGTGGAAAAAGAATTTGAGATTTCATAACTTTCCAAAGTTCACATATAAGTCTATCTCAAATTCATAGGTTGAGAGGTGGGAAAAGGATTTCATGGACTCTTCCTTTCCAACTTAAGTAAAATTGTAGACTTTAATTAACGGATTTTATGGATTCTTCTTCCACAACTATAGTTTATATTATGAATTCAATTCCGGGAATTCTGGGGAGCTAAACGGGCCCTTAGAGTACTCTTCCTTCCTTCTAAATATAAGTCGTGTTGATTTTTTTTATGTTGATAGCTTTTGTTTCGCATCTAGGTATATGTTACACCTAGATATAAAAACTATGAATCTAGAAATGTCAAAACATCTTATAATTTGGAAAAGAGAAAATAGTAAATTGGAAGTACGAGTGCTTGCACTTTTTGGTCTAATCTTACTAAAGTTACTTCCTCTCTTTCAAAATATAGGTCACTTTGTCTTGAGATAGAATCCTCTAGCTTTGATAAATTAAGTTTCTAGAAACATATATGAACATATACAAATTTAAAATAAATGCACTATTAAAATGTGCATATTTTTTAGAGATTTCAACAAAACTAATTTGATGTTGCAGATCTTAATACTTTATCTATAAAAGTTGATCGAAGTTCAAAAAAACTTAAGATAGATAAACCCAAAATAAACTATGATTTAAATAAATGAAGTGGGACCGATAATTCATCAATCTCTGCATTTTTCATTTAATAATGGATTACAGATGCTTTTTGAAAGGATGAGTGGTTAAACAATTTTAACTTAACAAGAAAAGATATGAAGGCCTTCAAGGTGTTATAGGTATTCCTTACCAAACCTATAGTTTTCAATCATATGGTTTTCAATTTTCTCAAAGCTCATAAAAACTTTTTCACATATCATAGTACAAGATATATTCCTTTTGTATTCACTTTAGTGAATATTATAATACAGAATTTAAATGAAGAAAGTTTGAACTAAAAAGTTTTAGATCTCTTCAACTGCAACAACTTCTGTTTAGTTCATTTCTCCATCTTAGGTCATTTGAAAAATCCAAACAAATATGATTTTTTTAAATTTAATCTTTGAAGAACCAAAACAACGATCAATGAGGGGTGAATATATAGGAGCCTCAAAATTATTTAAAAAACTTAGGCCACTGTCTCAACTTCAACCCAAGGAGAAAACACAAAAGTAGAGAATGATCCACGAGCCAATTAGGTGGCTTAATGTCTCTAACGATGACTAGGAGACACAACGGGATCCTCAAGAACCAACCAATCCAAGCCCAAGATGGAACACCAAGAAGTGAGAAAGACTAAGAAATCACGGATTGCCCGGGGTCTGCTCACGAACTGTCCGTCGACTGCAACACTGATGAAACAGATTCCGAAAACTGCTAAAACATGAACCGTAGACTTTCGTTGTTAAGGCCCAGACTGTTCACAGTTCAAAAATCCAAAACCGAACTGAGAGAACTGATTCTAGACTCGGCTGAAAAAGTAGTCCCGGACTATTCGCGCCCTATGGGCAAACAGTCTGCGGTTATGGATACCGAATAGCACAAAAACCCACAGAAACTTCCCCGACATCTAGACTATCCGGGGTTTGAGCCTAGACTATCCGCGAATCATGAATCAGCAAGAACTAGATGATCACAAGATAGTAGGTAAGCTATTCATAAGAAATCATCGCCCAATTTGAAGCCAATCTCCAGGAAATCAATCAAGAGCAAAAAACACTAGTTTTTCCCTCAAAGAATTTGATTCACTTCGATCTATGAACTCATGAGGAATTGGATGTTTTCTTCAGTACAAAGATTCACCTCACATCCTAGCCCATTTCCATTCAATTGGTTTGAATCAAAATGCTCCCATTCAAAAGATCTAAAGAAAAACGTGAAAGGGGTGGACAAATCGACTCACAAATCGATGCCACCATGGCACAAAGAGAGAAGGCATCCATTCCCACACAAATCTCTGGTTCAAGTTTACATGGAGAGTGTTGGTATTTCTTATGACTATTGGATAAATCCGTAAGCGCACAGATTATACCGTTGTAGCACTTCACCTAGAAGTATTTCAAGATATCGTAATTTATATTTTCCCAAGGGAAAGCGGAGCTAGAAATGATAATTAGAGAGAGATCCTAAAGAGCACCACAACTTAGTACCAACTAGTATAGGAGGGTAAACGATATATGTGATAGGAAGGATGATTAATGAACAAGTCAAGGTAAATGATAACTTAGAATAACTAGTAAGTATAGCTAGGTGGGAGGAGAACGAGAGAGATAGGGACTCCTATGTAATTCACTTCTACTTTAGTGTACTTAGCCAATTAATTAGTCTAAACACAATAGTATGCCTCCTCAATACAAGTATGCTAGGCGAGAGGATAGATCAGTAGGAGGGCAAAACTCCTATCAGACTGCGCTCTCTTTTTATGGGGGTCTTACTTTTTAAGAACTTGTCTAAGAACACGTGGTGGAATACAAAGACTAGACAAGGCTGTCACTCTCTTGCTAGCTACCACAAACAATCCGTGCAGCAAGCGGTAACCAAGGGTAAGATGATGTATAAGCACCACACTTACACACAACTTACTACTTTAATTATGATCTATAACCAAAGCACCCTATGACAAGCAATGATCGCATATGGTAAAGGCCACAAGGATCACAGACTATTAATGTAAAGGCTAGTAATAAGCAAAAGCACACAACAATACTATAACAAGTATAGTAATGCTCAAAGTAAATACTAATTAAAGTAGAGGAAAAGTAATATATTAAATAAAGTACAGTCTTACAAAGAAGGAAAGATACAAGAGCTATACCAGACTCTCCAGAAGATGACTCCGGAAATCCCGAGCACAGCTCAACTCTACTCTAACTCCCACTCTAGACTAACTACTAAGATAATTCTAAGTGCTTGAGCTTGTAGGCTTGTCCACCATGAGTGAAGAGGGGGGAATGATCCTCTATTTATAGTGGGAGGTGGAGTAGGGGCTACTCCATCGCCATGTCATCGATCCAAGAGGCTTCACTTCTGGTCCCTTGGATTCACCGCCTCCAAACCAACTTGGAATGGAGGGTTAGGATTTCCATCTTGTGTTAAATGAGTGGGGGAGTCACCAGGTGCAGCAGGGGGTCTTCTGGGTATCGGTCGACCCCCCTATGACAGGTGGGCCCCACCAAGGCTTCTAGAAGGAGTCCCCACAGCTCAAGGAGGAGCTGGGTGCTGTGGGACCCTTAGGGTATCGTCCTATTGACGCCAAAAATGAGGCTTCTAGCGTCAGCACTGCATAGGGTCTACGGAGACCGTGCAGCAGCAGAGCTTGATCTCCTAGAATCCTTAAGCGGCTTAAGCCACTTCGATTATCGATTTCAGGCATGCCAGTCAATTTGAATTGTAATTGACAAGGAAATGAAACGTCAAATTATGGAACCTGTCGGTTGTTGCCAGACAGTTCCATGAGTGTGCGGCTCTCATATAGCCGATGAATATAGGAGACTGACTAAAGAGTCAACTCCAAATAGTAGAAAGCATTAAGATGGTATATGAACGGTTATTGTAAGCTATTAATCCTAAGGTGCATGATTCAGTCGATCACATGATGATAATAATGCAAAGATGCGGTACATATAACATTACCACCACCAAACCATCAGATCTACTAAACATTCCAGATAAAGATTAACCATCAACAGAGGTGTGTTCCCATGCAACCATGATTACAATTAACCCGATAACCCGACCGGTTTACTAGCATTGGGGTGTTTCTATGCAGCCATAAAAGTAAACAAACTAAGCCACGTCTAGTACACTCAATAGATTTAATAGATTGAGATGACAACATACACGCATCGTATGATTGAAGCATAACCAGGCCAGCTGTATTAGTCGATATGGGATCCATGAGGCTTGAACAAGATCCATGCATTCAATCTCAGATAGATCTAAGTCTAAGCAGATATAACCCAACATACGATGGCAGTGGGGTTCGGAAGATGCAGTCGTACCACGTATGTTGAACTAGATCCAAACACACTCAAATCAATCTAATGACCGAACACATGTCTCGAACCCGCAACATGTAACAACTGTAACTAATGGATCAGCTGATATGATCTTAGATCTATCGCCTCTCTAAGCGTAACAATAGATGTATCAGAGGCAATAGATCTAGATTGGAATTGAAGCGCAGGCCGATCCATTAGATGAGATTGGGCATGATATTGTAGCAATAGATTAAACAAAGCATAACAGACAATATCGATAACTTGATGAATCTATTAGATCGCCAATCTAATAGAGTCAATAACTAGCTTGAAGCCATGATTCATGTGAGATTGAAGCAATGCAGCCCCATGAACAATAGATTCAAACTGATAACTAGCTTATACCGAGCTTGCATGAGTTACACAATACATCCGTACAAACGAGACATGAACCAAGGCTAGATTTACAAGCAAAACCGGAGATCTAGTCGATGCAGCCCAATCCGTCGAAGGTTCACCGAAATCTACTCTACTCCTACTCCTAGGGGTGGCCGAAGGCCGGAAACTAAGGACTATGTTGTATGTTTGATTGATTGGATATGTTCTTCTCGTTACCTAACCTTTGCTATTTATAGACCACATAGCATAACCCTAATAGGCCGTCACGCAAGTCCTAATAATAAGGAAACAAACCTTGACTTGGGCCTCAATCTACCTCGTCGTCGCGATCGCCGCGTACGTGTTGTCGATACCGGCCGAAAGATCCTTTTCCGATATCTTATTTCCTTAGTCGATCTTTCTGGTACATTCTTGTACGCTCCTTCCGAAGGCCTGCTAGGGGTCCATAAGCGCATATCCGGCCATGCCAAAATACGGTGTTAACACGGCCGACCCCCTTAAGGGGTGTTGGACCCACTGCCACCTTCTAGAAGGTGGCCCCACCAGTCATAGAGCTTGGTTGATCCTTCTAAGGTGTTTGTCATGCTGGTTCTCTTGATGTGGGCCCATGGATCCTTGTGCACTTGATCTAAATCGTTGAATGAAAGCACAGGCTGCATCCAAGGGCTGGAATGGCTTTGTCATGGATCATGCTGGCTTAGGTAGCCAGAAGGGTTCATATGAGTATCGGCCGATCATGTTTTGACTCCTTTGGAGCCAAAATTTCTTGTGGGAGCTCTTGGACATGTCAGGAATCTCATGGTATAAACATTCTGGAGTTTGGCTCAAATCACACATCAGTAGATGTGTAAAAGGAGCTTCCAGCAATGTTGATTGGCCTGAAATGTTATTTCCTGCAAAACAAAACCTTCCAAGTATATGTGGAACTTATTAGTGGTAAACATGTTCATGTAATGTTATTCAACCCTTGATCCCGAGGCTGTTGATGGTATTTTGGATATGTAAAAGTATGTCATTCTTAGCATCAACAGAGAGTAGCTAGATCATCCACGGACCTCAAGCAAGAACATGGGAGGAGAGCTAGAGGTGGAAGAAGGAAAATGTAAGAGCTGATGGTGAATGGGCTACCCTCATCCTTATTTAATATGGCTATTACACATTCCCAAATTGCCTAGATACACGAGTGAACCACCAAACCCTAAGGCATTATGGCCCAATTCCATCTTCATCTTGATCGGATAGCTATACTTCCTACACAAACTTTCTTTGCATCGACACAACCTCTGTGATTCCACCACATACCACCTCGTTCCTCCTCACAACTGTCGCCCGGGTTTTGAGGCTATAGCCCTGAAAATTGGCCATTGATGGTTTTGTAGCCCAAACCATCAAACTGCTCCCGAGTAGCGTACTCCATACGCGTCCCTCGCTCATCGACACATGCCACCGCGTCCTCGACCGCCTAGCCACCAAGTATTCCAGAGCCTCCGCTCGAATGTCGTCTTGACTTGATCAACACGATCACTCTTCCATGTGCTCTCGCACTTGTTGATGTCCACAAGTGTCAGCCATAGTGTTTGGTCCTCCGATGCTCCGGTACTTTAGTTCAAGCCTCATGTCTGCCATTCACCACTCCTGGTCCATCGCACAACCCATCTCTACTTGATCTTCACCTTAGCATCGACCACCGCCTCCGAGCTCCACGCCTCCTGAAAGCCCGTGTTTAGTTTTGAGTAATTGATGAAACCCTAATTATGCTAACCTATTTGTCTCTAAGTGAATGTATGAGATATGTTGGCACAAGCCAAGTAGTGGAGCTCAATGGATCAAGGTGATGATTGTGAAAGCTCAACTTGGAAGAAGGAAAGTGGAAACGAAAAATGACTCAAGTCGAAGGTATATCATAGGAGTCATTTTTGGTTTTGTGATCAAGACACTATAAAGAGTGTGATCAAGTTTAGGATAGATAGTCGTACTATCAAGAAGGGAGAACTTGTGTGTGATTACGGTTATCAAGTGCCACTAGGTCATAATCTAATTGCATATGCATTTGATCTAGTGAGAATTGTGAACTTAATTCCATGAAAATGTTTAAGTAAAAGCTAACACACGTGCACAAGTGATGGATCACCTAGTGTTAGCACATGAAAGCTTGGGAGAAAGTTTCAAGTCATTTGGATTGTGAAACAAGCTCGGACGCAAGGGTTTGTAGGGTCCGGACCAATTCATTCGAGTCTGGAGGCATACCCATGTTACAGTACTTTGACACAGTGAGTCCGGACGCTTGAGCTTTAGTCTGGACACCTGGTCTGGACGTAGTCCAAAGGATTTGAGGCTCTCTAGATGCTCTCTAAGTAGGATCCGGACGCGAGACTTTAGTCCGGACGCCTCTGTCTGGACGCTGTCCGGAGTGGTTTTTCCTCTCTAGATGCTCTCTGTATAAGCTCCGGACGCATGGACTTTGGTTCGGAGGTGTCACCACTATAGCGTCCAGAGGCGAGTCCTAGTGTGGTTTCTAGTGCGCGCTAACGACTATTTCAAACGAGGTAAAGGGTCCGGGCACATGAAAATTGGTCCGGACACACGATGTTTTTAGCGTCCGGAGGTTGTTCTGGGCATGTTGAAAGGGGGTAACGGCTAGATCTTTTGTGGGGGCTATATAAGTGTTGTGGCTGGCTCTTGCAGTAACTCTTGCACATTCTCATCACTCATACACTTGTGCTAGCTTGAGCAAACATCCACCACTCCTCTCTATGTTAGATTGATCATTTCATGAAAGATTGAGTGAACCAAGTGCATTTGCTACTCATATTGCATCTTAGTGGCACTTCGTGTTCGTCGTCATCTTGAGAGCTCTTGTTATTCTTGGAGTTTGTCGACTCCTAAACGGCTTGGTGCAACGAGGATAGTTGAGCAGAGGAAGGTGATTGTCTCTGGCTCCGATTGGTGGATTGTGAGGGGTTCTTGAGCCTTTCCAGTGGGAGATTCACGAAATGCATCTCTAGTGGATTGCGTGTAGCTTGGAGGATCCCTATCTTGTGTTGATTGTGCGGCACCCGGTTATGGGTTAGGCGTGTCAAGCCTATTAGCGCGTGAATCACCAAGTAGGTGCATCGCTACAACGAGGACTAGCTTGTCGATAAGTAAATGAACCTCGATAAAAATCATTGTGTCAATCTTATTGCTGAGGATTTCATTTGTATATCGCTTCATTGGGTATCTCTCTTCATATCGGTATAACCCTCCTATCTCTACTCATTGCAACTACTTGTTTACATACTTGTAAAATAGAGTACCTTAGTTATCATGCCTAGTTTAGTCTTTATTCTTTATCTAGCTTCCTAGCTCTCTTTGTGTGATAGACTTTCTTTTGCTAGTAACTAGAATTGTGGATAGGTGGCTTGCAACTTTTGGTAGTGCTAGCACAAAAATCGTTTTTAACCTTTTGTTATACTAATTGTCTTGTTGAGTGTTGTTGTAGAAATTTTATTAGGCTATTCACCCTCCTCTAGCCATAGCTAGACCTTACACCCGTGAACCATAAGCCAAGAGACATGTCGCACACTGCTCACGCAGTAGGTTAGTTCAACACCACTCAAACTGAAATGTTTGTATGTTGGCAATTTACTCATCATAAAAGTGAACTACATGGGTACTTTTTGACCATGTGTTCGCAATCTTAAAACCTAATTTTCAAGCCGTAAATGATTTCAAATGAAAAAATAGTAAACAACAAAATTGTAGATCTTTTTTAGTATTACAACTTTTATTTAGATCATTTATCCATCCAAAATCATTTGATAAAAAATTGATTTCAAATGATTTGTGTCCAGTCAAATTAAGGACCTATTTGATAGGGCTCCTTCATGGCTCTGGCTTTTTCGAAGGAGCCATTTTTCAGTAAAAAAATATAGGAGTCAAAATCGTTTTAAAAAAGTCACAAATTATAGCTTCTCAAAAACAATTTCAGCTCCTCTAGAGGAGCTCTTTGAGAAGCCCCGGCAAACACCCCCTAATGTAAATACATTTTCACTTGGCGATTTTCTTAAAACTACCGTGAGTTGAAATCGTGTATCTAAACTAGCGGTTCTCTTAAGACTACCGCTAGTGTAAATTGGATTTCTATTAGTAATAGGCTTAAGATAACCGTCAGTGTACAAACCGCAATTGAAAATATATTTATACGGGTCATGAGCCTACAGTTCTATTCTTATTGGCGTCGTCTATGCATTATGAACCGCCAATAGAAAAAACTGTAGCTGCTGACGAAAAGTTGTTTTTGTAATGAGTTCGACTCCCATAACACTTAAGCGACTTCTAACTTGCGACCGCGCGTCCGTAGCATCTCTTAGAATGACGCCAACTCAATTAACCCTTGCCTTCTGATAAGCATCAGACGCCATATGTACTTGCCATACGTTGCAGGACTGATGCTGTGGCGCCGCCATTTTGTGATTTGTGAACACCGGCCTGTGACAATCGATCAGTTGGCCGCCCGCCCACACATTTGCGTTGTCCTGAGTTCTCGTCAATATAGAAGGCTCCAAGTCTCCAACCTACAAAGTAATGTCTCTAAAAATCAACAATTGCAACATACAGTACAGTTTGTTTTTTGACCATATCATATCACAGTAGCAATCTCAATTATTTGGTGGTTTCTTTTTGACATGTAGCGCGGAAGAATAAGGACCGGCTCCTATGTGCCAAACAAGACTGTCCAATGAGCAGTCCATATCGCCGAAGACTTGGCGGTACCGCAACTAGACCGTTGATTTCGAGGCAAAAATATGCCGATCGAGATCGACCTCGCTTGCCAAAAGGCTGATGAGCATGCAGTTGACACTGCTCTCTATTGGCCTGCAAAGTCAAGTACGTACCTCTTCTTTTCATTAGAAAAAAATAGTTGCATGTACGAATGTACGTGGAGCTAAGCTAATCGTTAAATTCCGTCTGAACATAACTGATCGAGAAGCTAGCAACGGTTCCATGCAATGCAAGGACTTTGAACACGAGAATATTATTGTCCGGCTCCTGGAGAACTATTAGTACCAGCTAGCATGCATGCATTGCAACGCAACTACTTAAAAAATTAAAGGCTTTAGACGAAATAATCAAATGGAGATGCGACAGTAGTACTGTCCGTCTGTCCCGTATCCGATTCGACATTTGGAAAATGTGTATGCTAGTTGTACTATATTTTCCTGAAAGGACGGTGAAATTGAAATTCGTCATGGTATTATATGATATATCACTACGTCAAAAACAATTTTGCGCAGCGTTGTCTAAAAGCCCTCCGTGACGGACACTAGTTTTGCCCGCTGCAGAAAATTACATGATTAACCATTGCAGTCTGTTTTTATTTACCGTGGCGGACATTTTTGCCCGTTGCGGTAAATCAATTTACCGCAGCGGACATCTTAAGGTGTCCGCTGCAGTAAATATGTATTTAGCGTAGCGGACACGTTAAGATGTCCGCTGCGGTAAATCGATTTACCGCAGCGGGCATTCTATAAGGTCCGTCACGGTTAAGGATGAGGCCCAAAAGGCCCAGAGCGAGGCCCGATTAATGGTCTGTGTATAAAAACAACACTTAGGGTTTCAGATTCACTTCACTGCCTCTCCTACCACCACTCGTCTCCACTCCCTCCAGCCGCCGCTACTCCTCTCCCTCCCTCCAGCCGCTACTCCTCCAGATCCGACGACTCGACTCCCTCCCTCCAGCCGCTACTCCTCTCCCTCTCCTCCCCACTCGTCGAGCTCCGGGCAGAAGGCGCGAGGCCACGACGGTCGAGCTCCGGGCAGCACGCGCGGAGGGCGGCTCGCGCTGCGCGGGCGGAGGGTGGATGGCGGCGTGACGCGGACGGCGCGCGGATGGTAGCTCGGCGGTGGTCCGAGCGCGGGGCAGCGCGCGGACTGCAGCTCGGCGCGTGGCGGCAGCTCGGCAGCGGTCGGAGCAGGGGCGCGTGGGTCTGCGGCCGCGCGCGGACGGCAGCTCGGCGCGTGGCGGCGCGCAGCGCGGGCAGTGCTCGGAGCGCGGACAGTGCGCGGCCACGACGTGCCTTCCCCTTCTTCTTCGGTTTGCGACGGCTCAGATCCGGCGACGGCAGAGGCGGCGCGAGGCGACAGCACGGGCGGTCGCGCGGGGCCGCAGCGGCGGTCGCGCGGGGCCGCGCGGGGCGACAGCTGCAGCGCTGTCCGCGGCGACGGACGCGCGGGACGCGGAGGCCGCAGCGGCATACGCGCGAAGCACGACGGAGCATCGGCGGATGGGCTCGCGGCGGCGCTAGGGTTTCGTCGGCGGCGGGATCCAGGCCCAGATCTGCGGCCCATATAGGTTTTTTCCTTTTTTTTAGTTTTTTCGGAACTATTTACCGCAGCGGGTGTTCTAACGTGCCCGCTGCGATAAATCTATTTTCTGCAGCGGGCAAACGCGTCCGCCGCGAGAAGGCCACGATTTACCGTGACCTTAGCATCGCAGCAGACGCGTTTGCCCGCTGTAGAAAACCAATTTCGCCCGTTGTGCAAAATCTTTTTTCACGTAGTGTATGCATGTAGGATCACCAGTAGCCAAAATCCACTGATAGCAAAAACCTTCTCTACCGGACAAAGAACAGTAGCAAAAAAATTCACAAGACTTGATTCATTTCAGAAGCTGCTTCACTACTTTTCTCTCTCTCTCTCTTCACTGATATTATGGGCGCCTTTGGTTGGATTGAAATCCTCGTAAAAACATTTCGGATCCAAATTCTGTCAAGAGATGCATTAGAATTACTTTACGAAATCATTTGGTTGGTAGGCTAGATTCTGAGTCACATGAAGATATATATTTTTCTTAATAAATATATAAATAAAAGTATGCTTCCAAAATAATACTTTTTATGGACAAAGAATATAAGTTGAACACAACCGATTTTAATTCGTTACACTCAAAAAAGGATTACAATGAAAAAAAATAAATTATTAGCTCATAATAAGTGCGTCAAAGAATCTAAAACAATTCTATGAGAAACCTATAAGGAACATGAACCTTTGGCCCATGTAGTTTAGATTTTTGTGTCTGATGATCAACATGGCCGAATTAGACTAACAAGTTTACAAGTGTTTATTTTATAGTTCAATAAGGTGCAAACATGTTGTGGGCATAGACAACGTGGTGATCGGACTGATCAACAGCTCAAGCAAGATATTTGAAGCATGAAAAAAAACATAGAAGATCAAGCAAAGTCCAAGCATGAAGAATGGAACCAACCTGGATGCAAAGATCGCGAAGAAACAAAGTCATCAGTGCGGAAGAAAACCCTAGTGACAGGGTGCTCTGGACCTAAGCATTAGAGCGTCCATTGCCCTCGGTTGTCCGGACAATTGCGAATGGACAACTGCGAATGGTCCAGTTGGGGACACAGAGGTTTCAGGGGCATGCGAAGCCTTCGGACTGTGTCCGAACTAAGCATCTAGATCAATGGTGATCAGTCCAGACGTGAACAGAGAGCTTCCAGAGACACCAAGAGTATCCGGACAGAGTCCGGACCGAGGCTCCGGACCATTGAGACGGTCCAGACCAGTGCAGAGCGAACTCAACGGTCAAGTGTCAGTGACCGCTGGAGGGGATCCGGACCATTGCGAATTGGTCCGGACCAACCCCCGAGTCCGGTCCGGAGCTACACAAAAAAGCAGCTCCGAGAGACCAATGGTTGTATTTGGTTTGTGGCCTATTTACACCCCCTCTGGCCACCTCTGACCGTATTCGTATCCGTCCGTATCCAAGTCCGGATACTTAACCTCCGATAACGTATCCGTATTCGAATACTTAAATCACATATTTGTGATGTTAATATCTAATTGTATCCTATCTAGTGGTCAATATACCAAAACTTGCATCCCCTGATTGTAGACTTACATTAACAACAGAGCATATGGTTAAACTAAGATCATTTTGCTTAAACTATGGTTATGCATAATTTTTTATTCTTAGCCGAGAACCTTGATTTGAACAAACTAAACAAGGAAAAGAATGTCTGAACAACAACAATAAGGTCAAGTTTTGGAGAACTCTGAGCTACTTCAAAACAGATAAAGGACACGGGAACCACAAAACTACACAAAGTCGTCTGTCTTTACCGCTCCTGGAGACTGTCAGCATTTTGTGCCCGCTAGCTATAAAGACGGGTTTCCTGGAGAATGTATGCCCCAGTGCACGCAGCCACGCAGAGGCAAATAGCAGCATCTCTAGAGGTGTTGGAGAGGAGCGCTTTCCATGGCGTGGCCGTCCGACGGGCGCGCCGACATGCGTCCTTGTTTGTCCCTATAATAAAATGACGCTAAACACTTCTCTGCTCCCACTGGCGGAGCCAACGGGGGACTAGCAGGGGGCCATGGCCCCCTAACATTTAACATTTGAAAAAATATTGTAGTCTAATCTAATAATTTTTATTTATATTAACATGAAGAATATAACAAAAGTATTATAATACATACCTATTAATATTTTCTACTCTCTTACTCCGATAAAAATAGTCATTCTTAATTCTTGACAAGTCAATTTTTTAACTTTGACTAAATATATATAAGAAAATATTAATATTTGTAGTATATAATCAGTATCATTGAATGTATTTTTTATATATAAATGTTATTAATATTTTCTACAAGCATCGACACTATAGTTTTATCGTGCTCATATTGGCTCTTTGGACCAGTCATTTATAACAAGGAGCAACCTAGTCATTTGAGTTGCACTCACTTTTTATAAGCTAGCTCTTTTCGGTCGCCCTCCTTATGAATAATTCCGGACTCTGCCACTAAATTGACTTATACAATGACATGACATGCATGATTATTTACTATTGACTCGTCCACTTGAGTTACTATGTACGTAATCATACAAGGTAAAAGCAGGCTTAAAGGCCTGGTGTGAAAGGTACTTCTGTTCCTTTGTCTCCACGGATAAAATTTTGCACGGTGAATTTGTAAACTTTGGCTTCACCTAACATTTGTAAACTTTGGCTTCACCTAACATGTTGTGGACGCCTGGATAACGCACCCGACCACTCATGTGGGCGCCGGGGCCAGAGTTTATGTACTCCGTATAGTACAAAAACGTCCAAGGGCATGGTAGAATCACATGGCAGCCAACCGTCGGGTGCACAACAGAAGACATAACGGATTGCATGAACACGCTGTGGCGGAGGGAGGGGGCACGGGGGGCATGGTCACTGGCGGAGCCAATGGTGGGCTGGCAAGGGTCATGCCCCTCTAACATTTGTAAAAAATTAGTAATCTAATGTTATATTTTTCTATTTATATTAACATGAAGAATATACGAGAGTACTATAATATATACCTATTAATATTTTCTTCTCTCTTACTCCAATAAAAATAGTCATTCTTAATTCTTGATAAGTCAATTTTCCAACTTTGACTAAAAATATATAAAAAATATTAATATTTGTAGTATATATAGTTAGTATCATTGAATGTATTTTTGTATATATAAATGTTATTAATATTTTCTATAAGCACTGACACTATAGCCTTGCTCTATTGTGCTCATGTTGGCTCTTTGGACCGGTCATCTATAACAAGGAGCAACATAGTCAGTTGAGTTGCACCCACTTTTTATAAGTTGACTCTTTTCGGTCGACCCCCTTATGAATAATTCCTGGCTCCGCCACTGTCTGCTCCTACTATTTCCCCCAAAAGAGTTGTTGGTTGGTAAAAAGAAAAAAATTTGCTAAATTTTAGGTGTCTGAATTTTAGTTTTATTTTAGGCGTCAGTTATTGCATATATTTTATATTAAAATTGTAGTTTTAGTTCATTGCAATTTACGTAGATACATTCTGCAATTTTTTTATTCTAGAAATAAAAAATATGTTAGACAAAACTACAAACTTCACAAAATCTTATATATGTTAGCACAAAGATAATTTAACAATTACAATTATTTCTATAGGAGGACAAGGACAAAAATTTAATATGTTATAACACAAAGACAAATAACAAAATATAAAATTAACAACTAGTTGGTGGTACATTAGTGTTGTCTGAAATCATCTTAAATTTCAGACATCTGAACTATAAGAAAAATGAAAAAGAAAAAAATTCTCGCAAAAAAAAATGTAAACAGAAAAGGAGGACTGTCATCCAAGGTGTTCATTCTCGTGTGAGCCACTGCTTGCGGTACTAGTAACCCAGGATCTGTGATGGGAACGTGGCCGACGGGAGCCCTTGCCCCGCCGGCAACCTCACAGCGATGCGGCTGGCCGCAGCTACCACGGCCTGGGTTGGGTAGTAAGCATGTCACTGGAACATGAATGTACTCGGGACCAACCAGCTGGGCTGGGCTGGGCCCCGCTATAGCGCTTACTATTCCACGGTCAGATGAGAATGAGAGATTATGCTCCGGTTCTCTTCTCCCCTCGTCGCGACCGCCCGTGGTCGTTGTTCCATTCATCCCGGGCCGGGGCCCCGCGCGGCGCGCGCCATCCACACAGACACGGGCGGGCACCGGCAGTCCGGCTCCGGCACCCTTGCCCTCGCCTCGCGTCAACGGGTGCGACAGTGTCCGTCGAGCCAGCGGATCCCCACCACCACCAAACCAATGACTTGAACTTGCGGTTGCCGGGGCAGAATTGCATCCGCACTGCACGTGACCACCGCCGCTTCCGCTTCCCCGGCTCCCCGCTGCTTGTCCAGCTGTGGCTCGGTCGAGACTACAAATTGCTCTTCCATTTGGAGACAGCAGATTGATCGATCATATTCCATCCTCGCAGACATTATTGTCCATTGTTCCACTCTCGTCTCGTCGCGGTGGACGCGGCGGCGCCCGACCTCCCTCCACCTACGACGCCCTTCCTCGTTGCCCACGCCTACCTGACACCGGCCAAATAATGCGGCGGCCCTGGACGGAGGAAGCCTGAGCGGCCCCCGCCCGGCGTTCCCTTTGCTCGCAGGATCTCAACTCAAGGCCCCCTCTCCCTACCCTCAAATTGCCCGGTAAAAATCCCTGCCCTGATTCGGTTCGCATCCTCTTTCTTGATTTCCCGGCTCGCAACTGGTATTCATTCACCCCGCCGCTTTCAGTTTCAGCGAGTTATATTTGGATTCTAGTATTGTTGTACCCGCGTGGTCATCACTGTAGTACAATCTTGACTCTCTTTTCTCTTGGAAATTTTGCACCTTTGTTCCTCTCCATGTTCCCTGGTTTGTTCCATGTTAAATTCAGAGAAACACCCCACATGACATATCCTCCGCCTGTTATTTCTCATGAACTTTCATTTGTAGTACTCCTTAACCGACAACACAATTCACAGTTCCGTTATTAACCGCGTGTTGCAGTTTTTATCCCCCGCTGATACATTACCATGGTTCGGTGAATCCAAGATAACCATGCAATCTTTCATCACCATTTACTTGTTGCTTCTGTTGCAGCCAGGACCACCATTCAATTCGTGTGCTTCTCAATACAGCTGTGAACTGAACCTCAGTTTCATACTACTGGACATAACCGTGCAAATGAGTTTGCTACTGCTTTCGCCTGCAAAGCTTATGAACTAGTAGTTGACAAAGTTTATCAAGGAAAACAAGCGCCTCATCGGTTGCTACTGTTCTTACATTGCTCGTCTCTCTGGATTCTTACAAAAACTTGGATTTTTTTTTTCAATAAACAGTCACCCATCGCTACTGTATTCAAGTTTGAGAAAAAATATATGTGAAGGGAAAGCTGCCAACCATTTTAATTGTACCTGAAAGCTACTTTCACAAATTGCACTAGTAGATTTAATAAATATATAATTCTACAAACGGGTAGAACAAGTTTTGTCTATAAGACCGGGTCATTCTCAACTACACCAGACTTTCTTTAACTCGACAGAGTGTTTCAAAGTATTTTGCTGGGTAGTTTTGGGGCTGTGGAGCACGTAATATAATTTTTAGAATCCTTTGTCTATAATAATGAGAATGCCAAACTGCAACTTTAACTGACACCTCTAATTCATTTGAGTACATCATGCAGTAGAGTAAATCTGAATTCCTCTTCTTCTTTTCTAATTAAAGAAAAGAAAATTCTTTTATTTTCGACTTTTCTTTTTGCTGATGTGTCCTTGTGACACGTGTTTCATTAAGTAGAAGTAGAGTCATGGCAAGTTACAACGTTTCCATGTAGTCCATAAATTACCGTGGAAGGAAAGAACCAAAACAAGCACACGAGAAACTAGCTGCGATTTGCGACGAGCTAGCTAAAACTAAAGCCAACAGACTTCGGATAAGTCGGAGACCTGCCAGAACCCAGAGGTTGGCTTCTTGGATGATGACGTTGAAGACCACGCTCGGCGCAGCGGCTTCGTTACTGAAAAGTCCTGGAGTTTCTTTCATTTCACATTTCTGTTCGACTGGTTCAAGTTTGTTCACTTTGTCGTGCCTCATCAATTCGTCCGAAGTATATGCTGTTCCTTGTTCCAGTTTCTTGTCCTTTTCCCTTTCGTTCTCAATAATATTCAATTCAGATTGCTCTTACCGTCTCAGTCACCTATGACTTCCACTCTCTTATATTGGTAAGCTTAATTTGCTTAGTTTTTCAGGTTAATTAGAAGCTATTTCAGTATCCAAAGATGGTCCATCATGAGCCAGATGAGGCGACTGCAGATGAAACCAGCATCTCTACACAGCCTCCCTCATATGATCCATCCCAAGCACCAACGGTGTACAAGGTCGGGTATCCTCAGAAGAAGAACCTCGCCACAGAGTTTACTAACACACTGAGGGAGACGTTCTTCCATGACAACCCACTAAAGCAGTACAAGGACCAATCTGGGTCCACAAAGCTCAAGATGGGCTTGCAGTTCTTGTTTCCAGTCTTTGATTGGGGCAGGACCTACAACTTCAACAAGTTCAAAGGTGACCTGATTGCCGGATTGACAATTGCAAGTCTCTGCATTCCTCAGGTATCAAGATTCACTGGTATCACCTACTATGAATTAACTAAGTACAGTGCCTGACACCGAGTCTTGTACTAAATAGGATATTGGCTATTCGAAGCTAGCTTATTTGGATCCACAGTATGGGCTTTGTAAGTTTCATGGCGATTCTTGATTGATGTCCTATCAATGCATTTTAATCATCTTTATTTTTGTAATTCGGTTTCAGACTCCAGCTTCCTCCCCCCATTGATATATGCTGCAATGGGTAGCTCAAGGGATATAGCAATTGGGCCAGTTGCAGTGGTATCCCTTTTACTAGGTTCACTTCTGCAAAATGAGGTTGACCATGAAAAGAATAAGGAGGAATACTTGCGTCTTGCTTTTACGGCCACCTTCTTTGCTGGTATCACTCAAGCAGCCCTGGGGTTTCTGAGGTATGGCATGTATGGTACAGTATTTTTTAAAGCAAGAAAAATGTAGGCCATCGATCTTAACATTACAATGTTTTGATTCTTCAAAAATAAATACAATGTTTTCAGGCTAGGTTTCCTCATCGACTTCTTGTCGCATGCTGCAATTGTTGGATTCATGGGGGGAGCAGCCATCACTATTGCCCTGCAGCAGCTCAAATATGTGTTGGGTATCAAGAACTTCACAAAGGAAACTGATATAGTCTCTGTCATGAAGTCTGTTTGGGGTTCAGTTCATCATGGAGTACATATCTTGAACTTAACACTGTATGACGAAATAATTTAGTGTCATACTGACTCCTATGGCTATCTGATAAGGTGTGGTTTTGTATATGCAGTGGAACTGGCAGACAGTGGTCATTGGCTTCGCATTCCTTGCTTTTCTTTTGTTTGCGAAGTACATTGTGAGTATCTTTTTTTTTCCATAGAATTGTGCTTTAATATTTAGTTTTTGGGAAATTGTATAACCTGATAATGTTGTTTCATATACACAGGGGAAAAAGAATAAGAAGTATTTCTGGGTTCCAGCTATTGCTCCTATAACTTCGGTTATTCTTGCTACCCTTTTTGTGTACCTTTTTCGTGCCGACAAGCAAGGTGTTCAGATTGTAAGTACTTTAGTTGGTACTGTCCAGGCTCAATTATTATTTTTGTAACCTCAACCTCCACAGATATACAGGCCCTAAGACCCAGCTCAAATATATCATGTTTTAACTAGTGAATCACTTTTGGCACTTGATGAAAACAGGTAAACAAAATCAAACAGGGCATCAACCCGTCATCTGTGCACAAGATTTATTTCACTGGTCCATTTGTCGCAAAAGGGTTCAAGATCGGTGTTGTTTGTGGCATGATCGGTTTAACAGTATGTATGCTATGCAAACCATCTGTCTTGTGATCATCTTGTCCTTCATTTTCAATTTCCGGTTGATTTGCACATCAACCTTTATGCTAATACCTTATCAGGAAGCCGTGGCCATCGGAAGGACGTTTGCTGCCATGAAGGACTACCAATTAGATGGGAACAAAGAGATGGTAGCACTTGGAACGATGAACATTGTAGGCTCAATGACTTCCTGCTATATCGCAACAGGTAAACTGTTCTGAATGAAGTTATAACGATTCTTCCAAAAACTGAAACATATTTGCTGCAACACTTTCAGGCTCTTTCTCTCGTTCGGCGGTCAATTTCATGGCGGGATGCCGAACGCCAGTATCTAATGTGATTATGTCAATGGTTGTGCTTCTTACACTGTTGGTCATCACACCACTGTTCAAGTACACCCCAAATGCGATCCTGGGTTCAATCATAATTTCTGCTGTGATTGGGCTTGTGGACTATGAAGCAGCAATTCTCATTTGGAAAGTTGACAAAATGGATTTCATCGCGTGCATGGGAGCATTCTTTGGTGTGGTTTTCAAATCTGTTGAGATAGGTCTCTTGATTGCTGTAAGGACTAAGGACCCATACTTGGTTTGGCTGTCGAATAGTTGTGAGAGAGGAATGAGTGAAACTTACATGACATCTTCGATATTCACAGGTGTCAATCTCGTTTGCCAAAATACTTGTTCAAGTAACAAGACCAAGGACTGCGCTGCTCGGAAACCTTCCAGGCACCACAATTTACAGGAACACCGAGCAGTATCCACATGCAAGGCATGTTCCTGGGGTGGTAATAGTGAGGGTTGATTCTGCTATTTATTTCTCCAACTCCAACTATGTCCGAGAGAGGTTTGTACAGATATATACATCCGTTGTGCGTTGCATGTAGCTTCATTGTTCTCATAAACTGTCGTGTCCTGTGTGCTCCATTTCAGAATTCTTAGGTGGTTGACAGACGAAGAAGACAAAATTAACGCAGAGGGACTGCCTAAAATCAATTTCTTGGTAGTAGAGATGTCACGTAAGTAGAAATCTTCTGTTATTCAGATATCATGAGAGTTCGTAGCTCTGGTTTCTGCTGATGAAAGCCATTGCATTTTTTTTTCTTGCAGCTGTTATAGATATTGATACGAGTGGTATCCATGCCCTTGAAGATCTGTACAAGAGTCTTCAGAAGAGAGGCATTCAGGTCATAAACTAAAACTTTTTTTTTTTGCAAGAAACTGAAAGTCTGACACTAAAATTGACTGACTCAAAATATCACATTGGATCGTGGCACTTGAGATGCCACTTAAAAGAGAACAAAAATACAAAATATCACATTGGAAGAAAACTCAAAAAATGCTACTCAAGAAACCTGAGAACAGAAGAAAAAAAACGACGCTTAAGGAAGAACTTAAACGTGTCTTTCATTTTAACAGATATGTTTGTGTTTGTTCATGTGGCAGCTTCTCTTATCAAACCCTGGCTCTGCTGTGATTGAAAAGCTGCACTCATCCAAACTCACCGAGCACATCGGAAACAATCATATCTTCCTCTCAGTTGCAGACGCCGTGCGTTTCTGTACTTCCAAGTCGATGCAAGAGCCTTGAACTGAAACCGAAACGTCCGGAATCTGTTCCATGTATGATGTATTCATGTAATGAGTATATATATGCAAGATTACGAATGATAGGAATAGTTTAAAAGGGGGTGCTCACTGTTGCTTAACGCAAAAGCTAGCGAGCGATAGTATTCCAAATGAAAATTATTTACAGACAAGAGGATATAGGATCAATCATCAAGGTATAGCTTTGATCAATGTACAAACCAAAGGAAACATAGAACAAAACTGAATTCGACATGAGGCAGAAACTCCCTTTGAGTGTTGAGCCCCTCCAGTACTTTTGAAAATAAAGAAGAGATACTAAATACTTAGTTTTTTTGAAGTTGGATACTAATTACTTAGTTACCTGCTTCCGTCCATTTTACATGTTGACATGACAGTCTTATAAATTAAACTCTGAACACTCATGTTTATGATTATAAACTTGATCATTTGATTGATGTACATTTCATTATAAATCTAATAGTATCAAGTTTGTACTACAATAGTTAAATACTTAAATTGTAGGGTAAGTTACATGTGAGGACTGAATGGCCTTTTTGTTTATGTATTTTATTGGTATTTTTATTAAGGGGTTATTGTGTTCTAGCCTCTACTTTGATGTCCAATTGTGATTTTACCCATGCTTTTGTCATCATTGTGATTGTACTCCTGTTTTTTTTAAAACGAAGCCTAAGTGTCGGTGTTTCGACCTAGTGGGTCGATCACCAACTAGTAAATTTGTATATTGCGTGCTCCCTCTCCCAGATGTGATGCAAGAAGAACACAGAGTTTATCCTGGTTCGGGCAAAGAAGGCCCTACGTCCAGCAAGAGGAGGGGGTACTCTATTATCTTGCACCGAAGTGCTCGTACAGGGGGGGCAGTACAAGCTGGTTTACACGGGGGTGGTCAAAGCGAGCCGAGGCCTAGAACTAGCAGGGCTACTCTAGGTGAATTGGTTGATTGCTTGAAGTGTTGATCAGACAAGTGAGTGGTTGGTGTTGTGTTTGGTTCTGGTGAGAGTTTGTATAGGAATGTGAGTGGGGTCGATGATTGACCTCTTCGTCCTCGTGTTCTTCGTGTTCTCTCCTCGCCGTGCCCTCGTCCCTCTAGCCCCCTTTTTCTACTATCCCAGCGTCCCCTTTTATAGGCCAAGGGGAGGCTTAGGAGTACAAGGGCCTAGTACGTATCGGTATGGGAGGCGTGTCCGTGCGCTATGTCTGTGACGAGACGTCGATCGTTGTAGCGGCATGCTCCTCCTGTACTTCTGGTGTTCCGAGGCATGGTGATGGCGGACCGGTCGTCGTCGGACGGCATGGCGTTGAACCTGCGAACTCCACAGTTGAAGCGGGACGGATCGGACGGGCCCATGCCGTAGCAGTTGGGGATGAGGCTCGAGCCCCCGGGTCGAGGGGTATCGGGGCCTGCGTGACCCTAACACATTCCTGAGAACGCGGTCGAGGGCTGCCTCGCCCAAAATTCGAGGGGGTGGTCCGTACTCGAGGCGTGGCTGCAGTAGTTGTACGGTCGACGGGTAATCCGGGAATGGGTGATGACTTGACGGATTTGACCGAGGTAGTGAGCGCCTATGGCGTTAGACGGGGACTGACCCCAGCATAGGATTCCCTTTATCCCATACCGGGAGCAGGTGAGCTGATCGAGCCTCCTGTTTGGGGGTCGTTCGTTCGACCCCCTGTCCATCACTTCGGGGGGTTGGAGTCAAGGGGGATTCGATCGACCTCTCTCCGTCATCTGAGGGGTCGAGGTTGGGGGCGCTCGTTCGATCCCCCTTTCAGTCGTTCGAGGGGTCGCGGCAGAGGGTCGTTCGTTCGATCCCTTCTCCGTCATTCAGGGGATCGAGGTCGAAGGTCACTCCACCTACCATCCCTCTGGTAATGGGTTGGCCCATGGCCTGCCCTTTCTGCCGGTGTGGTAGGCCTTCGCCTGACAGGCCTTCCTCCATTGCTTGGTCGACTGTCGGATTCCGCCTAGGGGGAGTGAGGTTAGATTATCACAGGTTAGGGTACCCCTTACCTTTGTACCCGACAGTAGCCCCCGAGCCTCTATGCAGATAAGAAGAATTCACATAGGGGCTTTTAGTGATGATCTGCAGAGTTAGTATATGGTTTGATTCTCCGCGGGGTGCGCGCGAGCGCACCCCGCGGGGTTGCCCCCGAGGCCCCTGAGGAGTGATTAAGGACTCCTCTAGGGGCTTTGATTTGCGGCTTACCTGGGGGGAATGAGGTTAACTGGAGTCATAGTGCCCTATCGGGAGGTCAACACTGTCTGCCAGGCTTTGGATGTTTTCGACCCTCTTTCGTCGAGGGGTGTCGTGCATAGTCGAGCCCCCGAGCCTCGTGCGGTTGGGCGTTGCTACCTCTTAGCATCCTTCTCATGGATTCTTGCGCTCGGATTGTGGGGTGAAGAGCGTCGAGCTATCCTCGTTCGGACGAGCCTCGAAGTCCGCTGTGAGCTGGTAACGGGGAGATCCAAGTGAGAACTCGTGCCCCGTTCGATAGCGGTCGATAGAAGCCCTGAGGCGTCCTCTTTAAGCGAAACCGTACGGGTTACCAAGGTGCTAACTCCGTTCGCTGAGAGTCGGTGGCTCGATACCTCCCGTCGCGGGGATCCTTCAGTACTACCGGGTTTTGCATTGGATATGTCCCAGGGGGTCTCGAGAGTTCGTTCTCGATAGGGGCCTCGTATTGGCTCCCCCTGGGTCATCCCTGACTCGGGTACTCTAGGGCGGCTGTCGAACCCTGTTCGAGGGCCAACCTTTGCCCCCTCGAGATTTTAGGGGTGGACCGGAGTCCGTTTTACTTCTCTGGGAAGGACCGTTCGAGGGTAACTGTCGAACTCGCGACCGTGGGGCCGGCCATCGACCCTCGAGGCTTCGAGGGACGAGTCGATGTCCGTTGCTTTCCTCCGAACGTAACGCTCCACATTCTCTGTCGTTGGTCGTGGGCGCGCCTTTTTAGGAGATGTCCCTTCGTCTGCGCATAGCGGGCGTGGAGGGCGGCGAGAACCCCGATGTCGTGACAGGTGTCCCTTACCCTATGGATCCCTGAGCAGAGTTAGGTGGGCGCATTTAATGCAGAGATTTACCTACCTTTTCGACGGATCTGCCCATTGCATTTCCGTTCATATATACGGGGACAGGGCTTTGGCTTTCTCATGTTTGCCATTGCCTTCCTTGCCTCTTCATTCCCGCCCTTGCCTTTGTCGTCCCCTGAGCTTCGCACATGCGCGCGTGAGTGAGGAGAGAAAAGATCGGGAACACACCTTCAACACCTGCCTCCGAATGCATCCGCTTCCCCGCTACCATGGCCAACTACACCCTACGCAACCCCGATGCTTGGCTCCCTTCGACGGCGACCGCGGAGCGATTGGAAGAGCTGGCGGGGAGCGGCCTTCTTCGGCCTATCACTTCGGCAGACCGTCCGGAGTGGATGGCGCCGCCGGAGTCGGATCACGAGCCCAACCCACCGGAGGGCTACATGGTCAGCTTCGAGGCCTTCCACCAGGCGGGGCTGGGATCCCCCCAACCGTCTCTTGCGGGGGATCCTCAACCACTACGGCGTGGAGCTCCAGCACCTCTCCCCCAACGAAATCTCTCACGCGGTGGTCTTCACCGTCGTGTGTGAGGGGTACCTGCGGATGGAGCCCCACTAGGAGCTGTGGCTCCATCTGTTCGAGGCGAGCTTGTTTCATGCTCTGGTCGGGACCGGCCAACGGAGGATGGCCCGGACGGGGTGCTGCAGCATCATCCTCAAGAGGGCGGAAGACTGTATCCCGGTGAAGATCAAGTCGAGCCACGCGGGGTGGCACTCCGGGTGGTTCTACCTGAGGAACGACGACGGCCTGCTTCCCCCTTACACCGGGCGGACAATTGAATCGTAGCCCTTCAACTGGAAGTACAGCGTCTCGCAGAGGAAGCAGAAGCGCCTCGACCACCTGCTCATGGCGATTTCCCGCCTGAGGCGGGAGGGGCTTACGGCGGCGATCGTGGCGTCGGCCTTCCACCAGCGGCGGGTCGTACCGCTGATGGCCCGCCCGCTGCGCCTCGACGAGATGCGCCATGGGGTGGATCTCAAGGGTTGCCGTCTTGTGGAGGACGTGTTGCCCCTCGAGAGGGTGGTCCGTCGGGTGCGCGCCTCCTTCGCCGGCGCGTTCGAGGTGGGTCACGTCGCCAGCATCCCCATGGTGCCGGACCGGGGCCACGTCGAGCTGGTACGTCGTCTCTTCCTCTGTCAATGTCCACTTTGTCCGTCTTGTCTGTCTCCCTTGCCTGCTCCCTAACCGCCTCGTGTTCCTCAGGGGAATGTCGTCTTCCGGAAGTCGCTGCCACCAGTGAAGGAGGAGCGGGACGACTCCCAGGTGAGACGCCTACGGGCCGAGCAGGATAAGAGAGACAAAGACAAGGCCAAGGAGAAGAGGGGCACAAAGGCCCGAGAAAGAGAGGCACGTGACCAACGTCGGTCACGGCAGAGGCAAGCCGGCCTCTCTGAGGAGGAGTCCCCCTTGGAGGAGGATGAGGATGAGGATTCAAGCGGTGGCGAGGTTATTAAGGATAGCGGCATGATGTAGTGGCATCAGGATGCGACCATTACTTCGATTCTGACGGATGTCACCTTTGTGTAGGAAGAGGAGTCAGAGGAGGAGGAGGAGACTACCGCGCAAGGGGCGACCGCTGGTAGCGGAGAGGAGAGGGGGTCGACATCGAGGTCGGCCCCGACTGCTGGGATCAAGTCGGGGGGTGAGCGCCCCGCGGCTTCCCAGGGTGAGGTGGCGCGGCGGACGCGCAACTGTTCGTCGCAGTCCCCATCGAGGGGCCGATCGAGTGCGCCGCCGGCCCCTGCTCGGTCCAGCGCCCGGTCCTCGGGCCCGTCGACCCAGGAGGAGACCAAGGTGGCGGCGACGAGGGCACCATCGACCCCCGTCAAGACCACGACGCCGGCAGCGTCAACAGCCCCCGCCGTGGCCAGCGGTGGTAGTGGCGGTGGGAGTGGCTCCCGAGGTGCCACTCAGAAGCCCCCGAGCGGCTCGAGGTCTGCTGGTCGGGCCCCCATGGTCCCGCTGGGGTAAGCCCCTTTTCCTTTGGTTTCGGATTTTCCCTGTGTCGGTTATACTCCGCGTTTACCATTGCGAGTGTGTCCTTTTTTCAGCGTGAAGAGCTTGTTGGAGGCCGCGCCCCCTACCCCGGCCAAGAAGCTAAGGGTGGAGGCCGCGTCCAGGATGGCAGCTGGGGCTGGCTCTGCTGGCCCGTCCCCCTCGGTCCCCACTTCCAGCGCAGAGTGGGTGATCAAGGCGCGGGAGGTGATGGGTCGAGGGCATGCACAGGCGGCCACGGAGCGGGCTCGAGTGGCGGAGGAGGCGGGTCGATCCGTCGCCTCGACTGGGTCCGTCGAGCAGGCGGGCGAAGCCGTGCTCACCGCGCCGTCGGAGGAGGTCGCGCCTGCGACCTCGGAGGGAATGGGGCCGGCGCCCGTGGCGGAGGAGGTCGAGCCGGCGGGCTCGATGGGTGTGGGATTGGCGCCAGAGGCGGATGTGGTGGTGGGGTCGGGCCCCAACCCTCCGCTGAGGTGGAGGTGGTGGACCTGACCACCACCGGTGAGGAGGAGACGTCGGCGCAACCGGCGCCATCGCGGCGGCATGAGTGCCTCGTGGCACTGGAGGCGCGCCAGAGGTTCGAGCGCGAGGAGAAGGCGCGACAGGAGGGAGGCGTACAGCCGAGCCCTCCTCTCCCTCAGTCGGCGTTGTCTGAGGGGGAAGATCGTGCCGCGGCCCTATCCTTCGCGGCTCCGGTTGCCCCTTCGTCAGGTGCGGGAGAGGCGACGATGACGGCGGAGGCCACAGACGAGGAGGTGGCTGAGATGGTGGCGGAGCTGGTTAACCTAGCGGAGATGGCCGCGGCGACGGCTTCCCGGTCGGAACCAGAAGGGATAGTCGTTGCGGCGCAAGGGAGCGGCGCGCCGGACGTAGCCATGTCCGAGGCGTTAGCTCGGCCTCAGCTCGAAGTCGGGCAGTCGTCGTCTCTAGGTGCTCCGCCCCCTTACCTAGTCGATGTGG
Organism: Microstegium vimineum; assembly: GCA_022036555.1. Lineage (NCBI taxonomy): Eukaryota > Viridiplantae > Streptophyta > Magnoliopsida > Poales > Poaceae > Microstegium > Microstegium vimineum. The sequence goes on from CM039135.1 coordinate 30,260,788, forward strand.
AGGGAGGGGACCACGGTGAGCCTGCCATCCTGGGTATTAACGTGTGTTTTCTTCACCGCGCAGGGTTATTCTCACGGCGGGGACCTCCTCCGCCTAGAGGCGATGATCCGGCGACGCCGCAAGACGACCTCAAGGCCCGGAGTGCCCAGCTCGAGGGGCGAGCCCCTTTCCCACTCTAACGAAGCGGGTGATGGTCCACGGGGGTGACCTCGAGATGGGCCAGGGCATTATGCGGGCGGTCAGGGATAGGATCGACCGCCGGAGCAAGTTCTAGGGGCAGGAGCCCTTCGAGCTGGCCCACCCCCAAGACCCAGGGTGCACCTTCCTCAAGCTTGACAATCAAGCCGAGCTCGGGGAGTGGGAGCACCTGGAGGAGTTCTGGGCGTGGCTGGCCCATGTGGTGCGCCTATCGGCGGAGGTTGCTTCCGTGGATTTGTACCGGGGGATGGAGGTAAGCCTCGTTCTTTTCTCTCTGATCTTGACTTGGTTATCTTGCTGTCCTTTTTTTTATGACCTTCCTTTTTATCCCTGTCAGATGTTGAGGGCGAGGTCGTATGACAAGTCCCAATTCATCCTCCGGTCGCAAGAGCAGTGGAAGCAGCTCCCCACCCTCCGCGCGTCGCTGGAGAAGGCGGTGGCCGCCCAGGCGAGGACCGAGGTGGCCACCGTGCGTGGGGAGGTCGAGGCCGCCCAGGGGGAGGCCTCTCAAGCGCAGTCGAGGGCTGACGCCACCCTCAAGCAGGCCGCCAAGGCTGGGCAAGAACGGGACTCCGCCCGGGAGGCCCAGCGTAAGGTTGAGGAGGAGGCCGCCGCGCTGAGGGAGGAGTTGGTCCAGGCGACGGGCCGTGCCCGGCAGCTCGAGGGCGACTTGGCGGAGGCGGCCACCAACAGCGCCTCCCTCGAGGAGCAGGTCCGGGGGCTTCAATCGGACGTCGACGCCATCTCCCGGGACCGCAACGCGCTGAACGTCGCGGAGCAGAATGCGCGGGCTCGGATTGCCACCCTAGAGGAGGACGTGGCTGCCAAGGGAAGGGCCCTCAAGGGCACAGGTAAGCTTATCGAGGACCTCCGAGCTGAGAGGAGCAACAAAGCCACGGCCCTCGCCGACGCCAACCGTCGACTTCAAGAGGTCGAGCAGGCCTACGTCACCCTGGAAACACACGCCCGGGGTGAGTTTTTTAGAATCATTACTGAGCTTGCTTGGTCTCGACCCATCCCCTGTTTTTGGTTTTGACAAAGTCTCTTATTTATTTCGACAGCCCTCGAGGAAGACAAGGCTCGAGCCTATGAGGATCTGACTAGTCTCTAGAGCCTCCACTGGGCGGAGGCGGCCCTGAACGAGAGGCTCGAGGGTGCCATATCCACCTTCTGTGATGACATGGGGGTCGAGCCGGAGCCATCGGTTGCGGACGACGCGCGAGGAGACTCCCTCTTGCGCCGTTTCTACTCCATGACCCGTGGGGTGACGGAGCAGGTCCGTGCTGCTCTTCACGTAGGCGTGAAGCGGGTGCTCGCGGTCGTCCGCTCGGGCTACTCCTACGACCTCAGCATCATCGCTCATGGCTTTGTTGTCGACCCGGAGCTGAATGACAAAGCTAACATGGCGAGGTGCCATGAGCTGATTGATGCCGCAGAGGTGCCTGGTGGTGAGTTGGCGAAGCTCTTCGAGCCTGAGGTGCTTCCCCCGATGGATGGAGATGGCATGTGAGCCAGATCTGGACAAGAAGGTCCATGTAATAGGTTAGTTTTTGTAACACTTCGATGTCGAGCCCCTAGGGGCTTCAGAACCTTTAATGCATTTTATTTTAGATGCATCTGGGTGCTTTTATTTCTCGAGTCGTCTCTTTTTCTCTTTGCCTGAGTTTGTGCTTTTAGACTAAGCGTTCGACGCGCGCTTGTATCCCTCGAGGGGGGGAGCGAGTGGGGTACCATAGCCCGGAGGCGTAGGAGAGCCCCCGGCTCGACGGCCCTCAACCCTTAGGGAGTTCGAGGCGTTCTTAGCTTAGTTACGGAGTGTACTCGGGGCGAAGATGGAGAGGGAAGCGTCGAGTTTTAAAAAAACGTTTGGGTTTTTAAGGGACTTAGGGAGGGGGGTCCCCCCTGTCAGCCCCCGAGGGAGGCTTGACTTTGCAGGAGCGAAGTCGAGGCTACCTCAGAGTTATGAACGAACGAGAAATGTATTTCGAGAACACTTTATTCATTCATGATGCGATAGATGTACATAATGCAGAAAATGTACGAGGCCTCGAGGCCCTAGGGGTAAAAGCGACGTAGTTGTTCGATGTTCCATGCGTTGGTGAAGATTTTGCCCTTGCTGTTCTTCAGCTTGTAGGTCCCTGGCTTTAACACTTCTGCCACGATGAAGGGTCCTTCCCATGGTGGCGTCAGTTTGTGAAACCCCTTGTTGCTTTGTCGGCGGCGTAGTACGAGGTCGCCGACGTCGAGGTCCCTTTTGCGTACGTGCTTGTCGTGGTAGCGTCGGAGCGTCTGTTGGTACCTTGCTGACTTGAAGAGGGCCATATCCCTGGCTTCCTCGAGCTGGTCGAGGGAGTCCTCTCGGGTTGCTGCGTTGGCTTGTTCATTGTAGGCCTTTAATTGAGGGAACCCGTACTCGAGATCAGTGGGGAGGACGGCCTCAGACCCATAGACCAAGAAAAACGGGGAGAACCCCATAGCTCGGCTTGGCGTTGTTCTGAGACTCCATAGGACAGAGGACAACTCGTCGACCCATATTTTGTCGTGCTTGTTTAATCGGTCGAAGATCCTTGGCTTGAGTCCCTGCAGAACCATGCCATTGGCGCGCTCGACCTGGCCGTTAGTTCAAGGGTGGGCAACGGCAGACCAGTTCACCCTGATGTTGTGGTGATCACAGAAGTTCAAGAACTTTTAGCCGGTGAACTGCGTGCCGTTGTCGGTGATGATGACGTTAGGGACCCCAAAGTGGTGGATGATGTCTGTGAAGAACAACACGACTTGTTGGGATTGAATATTGGTGATGGGTCGAGCCTCGATCCATTTCGAGAATTTTTCTATGGCCACGAGGAGGTGGGTTTGGCCACCTTTTTCTTTCTTTAAGGGGCCGACCATGTCGAGTCCCCATACAGCAAACGGCCAAGTTATGGATATCATCTGCAGAGCTTGGGCCGGGAGGTGTGTTTAGCTAGCGTAGAACTGGCATCCCTTGCAAGATCGGACGAGTTCAGTGGCATCGGCAACAGCTGTCGGCCAATAGAAGCCTTGTCGAAAGGCGTTCCCTACTAGAGTCCTCGGTGCAGCGTGGTGGACACAAGCCCCCGAGTGTATGTCCTTTAGCAGTGCCCTCCCCTCCTCGATGGTGAGGCATCGTTGGAGTATACCAGTAGGGCTGCGTCGATACTGCTCGTGGTCATCCCCGTACAAGACGTAGGTTTTGGCGCGTCGGGCTATGCGTTGGGCTTCGATGCGGTCCTCTGGGAGCTCGCCTCGTATCAGATATTCAAGGTAGGGCGCGCGCCAGTCCGTCGAGGAGGTTGGGGTTGCGGTCGTTCCGTCGATCTCCATGACTTCATCCCCATTCGAGGGGGCATTCGTCGAGGGGGAGGGGTTGATTTCTTGTTCGAGGGCGGGAGCCCCCGAGCTTAGATCGACCGATGGCTTGTGAAGATCCCTAGAAAAGACGTCAGGGGGAACCATACCTCGAGTGGATGCGATTTTGGCTAGCTCATCAGCGGCTTCGTTGTATCGGCAGGCGATGTGGTTGAGCTCGAGGCCGTGGAATTTGTCTTCGAGCTTTCGGACCTCTCTACAGTAGGCTTCCATCTTATGATCGTGGTAGCTCGAGGCTTTCATCACTTGGTCAATCACCAGCTGCGAGTCCCCTCGAATGTCGAGGCGCCGGACTCCGAGATCGATGGCGATACACAGACCATTGACGAGGGCCTCGTACTCGGCTACGTTGTTGGAGGCGGTGAAGTGAAGGCGGATGACGTAGCGCATGTGGATTCCTGAGGGAGATATGAACAGTAGTCTAGCGCCCGCTCCCGTCTTCATCAACGATCCGTCGAAGTACATGGTCCATAGTTCGGCCTGTATTTGTGCCGGGGGCAATTGGGTGTCGGTCGATTTTGCGATGAAATCCGCCAATATCTGAGACTTGATGGCCTTCCGAGGGGCGTAGGAGAGTCTCCCCCATGAGCTCGACCGACCACTTGGCGATTCTTCCTGACGCCTCCCGGTTTTGGATTATCTCCCCGAGAGGGAAAGATGAGACCACAGTTACGGGGTGGCCTAGGAAATAGTGTTGGAGTTTTCGTCGAGTGAGGACGACGGCGTATAGCAGCTTCTGGATGTGGGGGTATCTCACTTTGGTTTCTGAGAGTACCTCACTTACAAAGTAGACGGGCCTCTGCACCAGCAGGGTGTGTCCCACCTCCGCCCTCTCGACCACTATAGCCGCGCTGACTCCCTGGGTAGTTGCAGCAACATAGAGTAGGAGGGACTCAGCGGGGATTGGGGCCACCAAAACAGGCGGCGAGGTGAGCAAGGCTTTCAGTTTGGAAAGGGATTCCTTGGCCTCGACGGTCCATGCGAAATGCTCTGTTTTCTTAAGGAGGCGATAAAGGGGAACTGCTTTCTCCCCGAGCCACGAAATGAACCGGCTGAGGGTAGCGAGGCACCCTGTGACCCTTTGTACGCCCTTAAGATCCCTGATCGGGCCCATCCTAGTGATCGCGGCTACCCTCTCAGGGTTGGCCTCGATCCCGCGCTGGGAGACTATGTACCCTAGGAGCATGCCTCGAGGGACCCCGAAGACACACTTCTCGGGATTTAGCTTTATACGATTAGCCCTGAGACACCTGAACGCGATTTTAAGGTCCTCGACTAGGTTCTCTACTTTCTTGGATTTGACTACGATGTCATCAACGTAGGCCTCGACGGTTGGTCCTATATGGTGTCCAAAGACATGGAGCATGCATCGTTGGTACGTGGCCCCGGCATTTTGCAAGCCGAATGGCATCATGAGGTAGCAAAACATGCCAAAAGGGGTGATGAAGGAAGTCGCGAGTTGATCGGACTCCTTCATCTTTATTTGGTGATAGCCAGAATATGCGTCGAGAAAGCAAAGAGCTTCGCATCTCGTAGTGGAATCAACTATTTGATCAATACATGGTAGTGGAAAAGGAACCTTAGGACATGCTTTATTTAAACTAGTGTAATCTACGCATATTCTATCCTTTCCATTCTTTTTCTTGACCAGTACAGGATTAGCTAACCACTCAGGATAATGAACCTCCTTGATGAATCCGGCCTTCAAAAGCTTGTCGACCTCCTCCCCGATGATTCTGCGCTTCTCCTCATCGAAGCGGCGCAGCCGTTGCCTCACCGGTTTGGATCCGGCTCGGATGTCCAAGGAGTGCTCGGCGACATCCCTCGGAATGCCCGACATATCCGAGGGACTCCACGCTAACATGTCTGCATTCGCGCGGAGAAAGTCGACGAGCACGTCTTCCTATTTGGGCTCGAGAGTGGCACTGACCGTCAGCACCTTCCCATCCGCGTGGTTGGGGTCGAGCGGGATGGTCTTGGTGTCCTCCATAGGCTCGAAGTTGCCGGCGCATCGTTTGGGGTCGGGGATCTCCTTGGAGAAGTCGTCGAGGGCCGCGAGGATGGCCGATTCATCGACCGCCTCGGCGCTTTCTACGCACTCGACGTCGCAGTCGTAGGCGTGCTCGTAGGAGGTGTCGACGGTGATGACTCCCTTGGGCCCTGGCATCTTCAGCTTGAGGTAGGTGTAGTTTGGGATCGCCATGAACTTGGCGTACCTAGGTCGACCGATGATGGCATGGTAGGTGCCGTGGAATCCGACCACTTCAAAGGTCAGTTCCTCGCTCCTGAAGTTCGAGGGGGTTCCGAAGCAGATAGGCAGCTTGACACGGCCGATCGGGAGTGCCTTCTTCCCTGGGACGATCCCGTGGAATCCCCCCGCGCTGGGCAGGAGTATGGTTCTTAGGATCCCCAGGAGGTCGAGGGTTTGAGCGAAGATGATGTTGAGGTTGCTCCCCCCATCCATGAGTACCTTGGTGAGGCGGTTGTTGAGTATGATCGGGTCGACGACGAGTGGGTAGACCCCTGCGTCGGGGACGTGTTTGGGGTGGTCGTCCTCATTGAAGGTGATCGGTACGTGCGACCAGTTGAGGTATCGGGTGCCCCGGGCACGGACAGAGAAGACTTCTCGACGCTCACTCTTGCGCTGACGCGCACTAAGTCGGGTCGAGGGTCCCCCGAAGATCATGAAATAGTCGAGAATCTCGGGGAAACCCTCCTTCTTGCTATCGCCCCTGTCTTGTGGGTCCTCCTTTTTGTCGTCTTTCTTGAGGCCGAGAGAGTCATAGTACTTCTTGAGAATGCGACAGTCCTCGAGACTGTGGTTGGCCGGCCCCTTGTGATAGGGGCAGGGCTCTTTCAGCATTTTATCGAAGATGCCCCCGTCTGGAGGGGGACCTCGAGGCTTCTTCCGGTCTGCCGCAGCCACAAGATCGTCAGGATCGATGTTACGTCGACCCCATTGGTTCTGCTTCTTCTTGTTGTTGCTGTCCCTCTTAGGCCCATTGCTCGAGCCACCGGGCTCGTCCGCCTTGGCTTTCCCCTTGTCTGGGGATCCACAAAAGAACGCGCCAACAACCTCTTCACCGGTTGCGTAGTTGGCGATGATGTCCATGAGCTCGTTGGCGGTCTTGGGGGTGTTCTCCCTAGTTCCCGTACCAACTCCTTACACGTTGTCCTGGCGACGAACGCCATGATGACGTCGTGGTCGGAGATGTGGGGTAGCTCGGTTCGTTGCTTGCAAAATCGTCGGGTGAATTCACGGAGGGTCTCTCCTCGTTTCTGCTTGCAGCTGCGGAGGTCCCAAGAATTTCCCGGCCGCACGTAGGTACCCTTGAAGTTCCCCTCGAAGATCCTGACCAGGTCGGGCCAGCCATGGATCAAGTCCGGGGGGAGCTCCTCAAGCCACCTTCAAGCGGTGTCGGAGAGGAAGAGTGGGAGTTGCCGAATGATGACGTGGTCGTTGTCGGCACCTCCTAGCTGACACGCTAGCCTGAAATCAGCAAGCCAGAGTTCTGGTTTGGTCTCACCGTTGTATTTGACCAGGTTGGCGGGTGGACGGAAGCGACCCGGTAAGGCGGTTCGCCGGATCGTCCTACTGAAGACTCGTGGCCCCGGTGGTTCAGGGGACCGGCGTCGATCCTCGTCGCTGCCGTAGCGCCCACCTCGATGAGCACTATAACCTCGAGCCTCAGCGTCACCGTGTCGGCGTCGTTTGTTGTCGTTGATGTCGTGTCGCGTGTCGCGCGGCTGTCGATTGTCGAGGATGCGGTCTCGAACCGGTTGTCGCCCTGCTTGGCCTCAGGGCGCCTTGTCCTAGTGGACAGACGCTTCTCGGTCTTGACGAGAGGGCATGTCCTGTCGCTCAGAAGCAGCTCCTTTGTGCCTTGAGGCCGAGCTCTCCGCCTGTTGTACAACCGCGGTCTGGAGGAGCCCCTGGATTTCATCTCTAATACATTGCGCTTGGGGTGTTGTAACACCCCGGGTGTTAATCTCTTAATTAAAGACTGATCATGTCATCATATGCATTAAGCATCATTCAATTGTTTGAAAACCTGGATATGCAATGAACTAAAAGGAGTTTACTTGTCTATGTTTGATCAATTGTTTGAATGCAGGTCATCTTTTCAAATTCTAAAATTTAAAATTTGAAATCCAAACCCTAATTCCCAGAGGGGGTGGATTAAACCCTAAACATGATTTTCAAAATCTATAAAGTTTTTGCCTATGGTTGTTTAAGCAAATATGTAGATCATGAAATTTTGAGCATCTTTCGTGTTCAAAGTTTTTCATGAAAACCCCTGGAAGCTTGAGCATTTTTTAAAATAGCCACAGGGTCAGTTCAGTCTTTTCATCAAGCAGTTGCATGGCGGGGTTGAATTCGACGCCGACACCTGTCGATACCACCGTGTGACTCCTGTCCATGGACTCTAGTCTTGTCGTGTACGTGGCGACCTCACAAAACCGTTGCCGTCTTCAAAACGGGACACCGTCCTCTCTGTCTGCCTTTCCACGCCACTACTCTACTCTACTCTACTCTACTCTGCTCTGCTTTGCTCCGCCGAGCGCTCCACCTTCATTGACGAACTCGTCCAAGTTTGTTAGCCACTTCCAACCACTCAATCCACCTCCATTGTCTTCGCTTTGACCTTGCGCGTTCTCGGAGTGAGTTAGTTGAAGCCATCGATCCTGCATTCGTTCAGCGCGGCTCCGTCTTCCTCCGCTCCGACGAGAGCGCCACTGCTCTCGTCAGTCTTCGGCCGGGCTATGCAGGAGCCGCATTGTCTTTTTATCTTGTGCTTCTTGCTCCTTGTTCATCTCTGATTCTTGTCGGTTTCTCCGTTTTGCAAATGGTGGACCATAGCTCCGGGAATATCTTCGTTGCCGCTCGGTTCTTCGTCTCCGCCGGAACGTTCTCCATCGACAGTCGTTTCTACTTCATCTCCGGCCACGCTTGCTAGCGCTTCGTGACCAGGGTGAGCTCCTCGACCTCTCCGCTCTACTCGTTTGTCCTTGAATCGAGCCTTCGAGCTCTGTCCTCGAGCGTCGCCGCTGTTCATGTTCGGCGCGGCGGTGTGTTCGTCGTCTAGTCGTTGTAGTTGATCTTTTTGTGATCCAAGTCTTGTGCTAGCTTCGTCTAGCCGTCCTGAGTCTGTTTTGAGGGGTAGTTTCCCTCGAGCGTGTGTGCGTTTTCTCCGGCGCACGTCGCGCAGATCCCCGCCGACCGCCATGACCGTCGATGAGGATGTTGCGTTTAGCTCTGAGTCCGTTTCGTGCACGCTTCGCGTTGTTTAGGGGGCCGCTAAGCTTGCTAGAGTTGTTGGTTGAGCTGATCGAGGTTCGATCGAGGCCTGTGTCCGTCGGCATGTGTGCGGTCGGTCGCCGCCATTGCCGTCGACAAGGTTCCCTGTGTAGGTTTTAGTCTCGTGTCTGTTGGGCGTCTTGCTCGTGGTTGTTCTCTGAGTCATCGATCGAGGCCTAGCTTCATTGATCGAGGTCTGTGCTCGACGGCGCGCGATCGGTCGAGCTCCGGCCGACCGCCAAGCCGTCGATGAGGTGTCTCTGAGGGTTTGTTTGGATCGTGGCGCACCTCGTTGGGTTCGGCTCGACGAGCCGAAGCAGGTTCGAGGGGTAGCCGTTCGGTTTGGTCACCGACGGCGACGCACCGCCGTGTTTTGTGGTCATCGGCGCCGCCGCGAGTGTCTGCGCCACTGAAGGGTTTTCCCTTTTTCCTGTTTTGTGCAGTAATAGCTTTTGTTATTTGTGTATGCTCTCTGTGATGTGTAGTTTTTAATAAAGTTATAACATGTCTATGTTCAGTATGTTTTCTAATTCTGTAAAATATGCTCAAAATAATGGAAAAATGAGTTTTCCATAGTTTTGCTTGCTCTGTAGGTTGCTCCAAAAATTCTGAGAATTTTTGTATAAGCTTTGTTCTCTGTTACCTTGCTGTACCAAAAGTTTGAGGCTTGTTGGATGAGCTCTTATACATGGCTAGTTGTTTAATTAGTTATAAATGTTTAGAAACCCTAATAACTTTAGGCTTTGAGTGATTTTGGATTATTTGATGCAAATGGTCAATTGTCCAGTGACAAACACAAGTTGGACATGCTTGATGTAATGTTGTTTGCTCAGTTCTTTTGGATGTAATTATTAACTTAGATAAACAAGATAAATAGGGTTTAATTATTTTGCTTTATAACCTGGGTTGCTTTCCTTCATGAAGGGAAGTGGTACTCAAGGTGTAATCTGTTTTAGTCTTCCCTTAAGAACATGTTTGTTTGAGTTGAGCATCATGTTTACTATTCAAGCATCATCTAAAACATGTCATTATATCGTGTAGATTGTTCGTTGACTGGGTTGGATACCTCTAGTGAGGAGGTTTTCTCTCTCGAATCTGAGCCCGAGTTCGTTTATCCCTCCAACCAAGACAAGCCCCGGTGCATTCAAACATTTCCTTGTATTTAAAATGATTGCTTTAAATACACTTATGTTTATACTATTGCATTACGGTACTTTATTAAATTCCTACTTGATGCATAGCTTTATCCTTGTACTATTTGTACCTTTAACCTTGACACTTGTTTAAAGATGCAAAGTTTTGCAAAAATGCTTAGTATGCTTAGAACTTTGATAGTAGGTGATTTCCGGTCACCTACGCATAGTGTATTGCTTCGGGAAATGGTTATATTTTCTGAGAAAGGGGATGTTGTTGTTGGAAGTAATAATCTGAGACCGGGCGGACACGGTGTTGGAGAGCCATCAGCGGTGTCTGGTGAGCGGGTTCTTTCCGCCTGTGTTGGTTAGGAACCGTTCGTTGATGCATGACTAGGGTTGTGACTTTGGAGTACTTATCACATACTCCGGGAAGCTGGACTCTGGCTATTCTCACTTGAAGAACGGTTAACCCGCACTGGGAGTGGAGAGATGGCGAGAGTAGTGTGTACCTGCCAAGTTAGCGAACTGGATGGAGGTGTACTGTGCTCTCGGGTGGCGGAACCCTGGTCTTGGCGAGAGGATCCAGGGATAGGTAGTCATATGCGTGCTTTAAGCGGCTGTATATGTCGTGTGATAGGGAAGTCCCCAGCTGGGATAAACCGGTTCGAATAGTCGTGTTCCTCGGATATGGAAACATGACCCTGTCTTCTTCTTCATAGTTAATGAAACTTAAACTGGATACTTGTTGGATCTCTTTATGGATGGTTATTACCTTGTTATCGATCATACATCTAGATCGATACTTGAGTAATCTTATGGATAACATAAATGATTTCAATTCTTTTTATAAATGCTCATTTATGCAAAATACTTGATTCTTGCAAACCCCACCTTGAATCTTAGGACTTGCATACTGTTTTGTCCACCAAATATTTTTCTTTGTCGGATAAGTCTTGTTGAGTACTCCCGTACTCAGGGTTTGTTAACCCCTGTTGCAAATGAGGATCACAACCCGGTTTGTGTGGCTTCTTGCTGCATGACCGTGGTCAGTGTAGATGAAGATGAAGAATAAACTGTCCTTGCTTGACTCTTGGACAAGAGTACCTCGGTTGTTTGTTCATACTCTATCAGCAGCTTGATGTTTTTTTAATGTATGACACTTCAGTTATGTTTCAAAACTTATGGTTTGTAATATGACTTTAAATTTCCGCTGCTTTGTTGTAATATAAAAATTTCGTATTACTTCTGCAATGATTGTAATGAGGTGATCCTGTTCGGAAAGAGGTGGATGACCCGCTGCAAAGTGGCGACACCTGACGGACTAATTAAGATTTGGATCATCTGTTGGGATTAAGTTGGTTAATCCTGACAAGTGGGCCCTATTTTAAGAGGTTCTGTCACAGGTGTCGAGGGTGCCAACATGTCACAGAGCAACATTGCGGCTGCCACGACATTCTAAATGGCGCGGTTGTAGACGCGGGGCTCGTTTGCTCCTTCCTCGACAATCCGCTGATGGACGTCACGGGCCCTGGCGCGGGAGCCTCCACCCTGTGGGCGCTCGCGATCTTGCTCGAGGGCATGCTCCTCCTCGAGCTTGGCGAGTAGCTCTCGGACCTGCGCGATCTGGGCGTCCTGAGGCGGAGCGGCTTCGTTCGGAATCGGTGGACTGGCGCCTTGCGCTGGGGTAGCGTTGCCCCCTCCTCCTGCTCTCGCGGCTGCGGCGTCGGTGGTGTCGTCCTGGGAGCCGATTGGTCCGTCGAGGTGGAAGCACTCCCGCGTGGGATCGTAATCCTCATCAGGGGAGTCTGGATCAGGGCGGCTTTGGTAAAACTTGGGGAAAGATCCCCTTCGCTCCTCCTCCAGTCGCTGTCGTATCGTGCCCAAGGTATAGTACCTGGGGGTCGGGGTTCGTCGCGACTCCGGGTACTCGCCTGGTGGAGGAGTGGCGCTGGGGTTCATGGTCGCACGTAGCAAGTCCCCTGGGGACCCGTGTTGTGCCCGCATTCGCGAGTCTACGAAGGCAGAGAAGAGTCTGGCGTTGTTGTAGAGCCCATGCGGAAGTATGTTACGCGGTGGAGCGGCCGAGCGCGTAGGAGAGGCCTTGGGAACCCTCCGAGATGGTTGTATGACGAAGTCGGAGTTGGGCTCGACGAGGCGGTCTCCTATGATCTACAAGCATGGGTCAAACAGGCTCCCGAAGGGAGGAACTGTGTCGCCAGCTGAGACCGGGGGAGTGGCGTCAGGTGTCACGTCATCTGCACGGCGAAGACTGTGGCGGCGTCGCTCGCGCCTCCTCCTGGCCACAGTCGAAAGGCGTGAGTGGTGGGACCGTCGTGAGGTCTTCCCTGGCCCCGATGTATCAGAGCCGCTGCTATCCGTACCACCTCCAGAAAGTAGAACCATATCGTGGCCGTGGCCTAGGGAAAGGAACTCTAGGCTCCCGAACCAAATGATGGTGGCGAACGGAAGTGGTGGAACGGTGGACTCCATCTGGAAGAGAAATTGGGAGTTGATCGACACGCAAAGCCCCCCTACCTGGCGCGCCAACTGTCGGTGTTTTGACCCAGGGGGTCGATCACCAACTAGTAAATTTGTATATTGCGTGCTCCCTCTCCCAGATGTGATGCAAGAAGAACACATAGTTTATCCTGGTTCGGGCAAAGAAGGCACTACGTCTAGCAAGAGGAGGGGGTACTATATTATCTTGCACCGAAGTGCTCGTACAGGGGGGCAGTGCAAGCTGGTTTACACGGGGTTGCTCAAAGCGAGTCGAGGCCTAGAACTAGCAGGGCTACTCTAGGTGAATTGGTTGATTGCTTGAGGTGTTGATCAGGCAAGTGAGTGGTTGGTGTTGTGTTTGGTTCTGGTGAGAGTTCGTATAGGAATGTGAGTGGGGTCGATGATTGACCTCTTCGTCCTTGTGTTCTTTGTGTTCTCTCCTCGCCGTGCCCTCGTCCCTCTAGCCCCTTTTTCAACTATCCCAACGTCCCCTTTTATAGGCCAAGGGGAGGCTTAGGAGTACAGGGGCCTAGTACGTATCGGTATGGGAGGCGTGTCCGTGCGTGACGAGACGTCGATCGCTGTAGCGGCATGCTCCTCCTGTACTTCTGGTGTTCCGAGGCATGGTGATGGCGGACCGGTCGTCGCCGGACGACATGGCGTGGAACCTGCGAACTCCACAGTTGAAGCGGGACGGATCGGACGGGCCCATGCCGTAGCAGTTGGGGATGAGGGTCGAGCCCCCGGGTTGAGGGGTATCGGGGCCTGCGTGACCCTGACACATTCCTGAGAACGCGGTCGAGGGCTGCCTCGCCCAAAATTCAAGGGGGTGCTCCCGTACTCGAGGCGTGGCTGCAGTAGTTGTACGGTCAACGGGTAATCCGGGTATGGGTGATGACTTGACGGATTTGACCGAGGTAGTGAGCGTCCATGGTGTTAGACAGGGACTGACCCCAGCATAGGATTCCCTTTATCCCATACCGGGAGCAGGTGAGCTGATCGAGCCTCCTGTTTGGGGGTCGTTCGTTCGACCCCCTGTCCGTCACTTCGGGGGGTTGGAGTCGAGGGGGATTCGATCGACCTCTCTCCGTCATCTGAGGGGTCGAGGTTGGGGGCGCTCGTTCGATCCCCCTTTCAGTCGGTCGAGGGGTCACGGCAGAGGGTCGTTCGTTCGATCCCTTCTCCGTCATTCAGGGGATCGAGGTCGAAGGTCACTCCACCTACCATCCCTCTGGTAATGGGCTGGCCCATGGCCTACCCTTTCTGCCGGTGGGGTAGGCCTTCGCCTGACGGGCCCTCCTCCATTGCTTGGTCAACTGTCGGATTCCGCCTGGGGGAATGAGGTTAGATTATCACAGGTTAGGGTACCCCTTACCTTTGTACCCGACACTAAGTTTACCCCTACTCCGTGAATATCAGGTAACAATGTCAAATGGGTGGGTGATAAGTTTTCCCATGCAAAAATACCCCTACTTATCTTCATGCATTGTGAATTTACCCCTCTTTTGACATATATATTTAGACACATCATTTTAACCAATATTTAGACACATCATTTTAAGAAAGTTGGAGTAAAATCACAATTCGGATTCAAAACAAGGGTAAAAACGCAATAGTATTCTGGATGCAGATAACGACGTTAGGAATAAGAGTAAAGGAAGCCTTTGTTTTTGAAAAGTAGGAGTAAAAATACAAAGTGAAAGAAAGTGAGGATAAAATCACAATTAATATTCAAAACAAGAGCAGAAACGTAATAGCCCCTTTTATTAATGTCTCACGTGGTGATATAAAGCCAGTGTCAATGGGGGTGTCATTTTAGTTTCATTCGCATTAAATATGTTGCCACATAGACACTTTTGATGACATGGCCGTGTATTTAAGAAGAGAGAGAAGAAATGAATGTCATGGGGATGACACTTTCTTAGCACGATTACCAACTCTTTATGAGTCATGGAATTAAATGTCTATGAAACTCTAGAATAAAACTCTCCACTGAGAGTGGGTGTTTCATCCGAGTTTCATTTCATTTTGTATGATATGACAGTCTTGAAAATAACGTCATGAAACTCTCCATTGAGACTGGCCTAAGGTGCACCAGACATTACGAATGCACCCATGCCGGGTAGTATGCGGACCCGTGAGTTACTTTAACGATGAATTATTTAAAATGATAAAATTTCATATTTGCACGCATACCCAGTGGTATGTGGACCCGTGAGTTATATTGTCGGTAGAATTGATGCATTTTTTATAAAAACTAGGAGAGATGCAATTTTTGTATTTTAAACATTAATATATTATTTAGATGTACGTGTATATATCTCGAATCTATATATGTTAGAGTGGAACGGTGTAAAACTTAATTTAATTTCATCCAATACATTTCAATCCATGTTACATATGTTTTTCAAGCAAGTCATAAGTTGAAGCAAGATACATGACCGGTAGTCGGTACCATTGGTAGAATCTTATACATGCATGTAGGTATATCTGCCGATGAATTTTTGTATCCAAACACCTACTCATCAGGTACAATAACAGCGATTTCCCACACCGAGGGATAGGATTCCATCCTTACCGAAAATCAAAGTATGTATTCATTTCTAGGTTTGTACCAAAAGGCACGGGTTTTCTTGGAAATGGGTGAAGTAACTATAAGTTTGTTTGGTACAGTTTTATGAGATGCTTATATGATCAAAATAAATTGAAATTAACGTGTTTTCTGTAGCTTTTTTTTACCGTGCTTCCTACAACCTCCTTTTTTATATTAAAATATGCATAAGCTATATTAGATCAATTTATTTTCACCGTGTCTTTTTCTCTATTTATATTAGTGAAGATGTACTATTGTCTATGAAAGCTGATAGACCACTTGTACTGGGTAGTACTTCCTCTGTCTTTTAATGTTTGTCTCTAGAAAACTATGTTTCCTCACAAACACGCTTCCCAGACGACACATATAAAGTGACAGAGAGAGTAAAATATTGTGCCATCAGATTAAAAAAAACATAGGTGCTATTTTGATTCAAAGACTAAAGTTTAGTTTATGTCACATCGGAGTTTCGTATACTAATTAGGAGTAAATCTGAACTAATTATAAAACAAATTAGTAATTTCACATGAGTAGACTAATTAGTAAGACAAATCTATTAAGCATAATCAATTCATGATTAGCACATGTTTACTGTAGCACAACATTATCAAATCATGAAGTAATTAGATTTGATAAAAATCGTCTCATAAATTAATTTTTAATCTATGTAATTAGTGTTGTAATTCATCTATATTTAATATACTAAATAAGTATCAAACATATTATGCGACAAGACTCCCTCTTTTCTTTAAGAAAAAAGTGCATATTGTATATCACATCTTACATCTCCGGGAGTCAAATTCGTATCACAAATATTAGTATATTTTTTATATTTTTTATCAGATTTGAGATAAGTTGACTCTCAAGATGAGTGACGGAAGGAGTACTACTTCCTCTGTTTCAATTTATAATTCGTTTGACTTTTTTGACTTCAAATTTAATCACCC
The DNA here is from genome assembly GCA_022036555.1 of Microstegium vimineum. Taxonomy (NCBI): domain Eukaryota; kingdom Viridiplantae; phylum Streptophyta; class Magnoliopsida; order Poales; family Poaceae; genus Microstegium; species Microstegium vimineum. Next base: position 30,276,847 of record CM039135.1, read on the forward strand.
ATCTCATTGAAAAAAATTATATAAACATAATTAAATTTAAATCATTTATATAGATCATTTATTAAATAAGCAAGTCACACCAAAACAGACAATATTGGAGTGGAACACTGGATGAGCCGTGGATTGAGGATCCGTCGGTGGTGGAGACCAGCAGCTGGAGCTGGCTGCCCGTACGGCTCTTCTGCTCAGCTCATCCCTGATGCAAACGGGTCGCTGCTCATCTCAATCCGATGGCCCGCGCCGCCGCTCGCCTCCTTCCCATCTTCCTCCCATGGCGGCGCCCTCCCCCTCCCCGCCTCCTCCGCCGGGGCTTCCTATACTCTAGCAGCTCCAGAACCCTGTCTACGCGCGCCGACACCCTCGTCCTCCCTGGGGACGAGCGCTCGCCCTCGCCCTCGCGCCTCCCAGACCAGCTGCGGCCGGACTACGGCGGCGGAGGCGGGGTCAGTGTTCCTGGGACCATCGCGGCCATCGTCACCTCACTTGGCGGCGGCCCGGCAGCGGTGGGGATCGTGCGGCTCTCTGGCCCCGATGCTGTTGCCGTCGCCGACCGCGTTTTCCGCCCGGCCGGGGCCCGGAGGGCGTCGGCGCCGTGGCAACCGCGCAGCCACTTCGTGGAGTACGGACTCGCGCTCGACGCAGATGACAGAGTTATTGACGAGGTACGCGACGCGGCTGTGCTTCATTGCTTCTCTATCTATATATGTAGCTGCGAACTGAGCTTGCGGCGGGTTCTGAAGGTTTTGGTGGTGCCAATGCTCGCCCCGAGGTCGTACACGCGGGAGGATGTGGTGGAGCTCCAGTGCCATGGCAACGACCTCTGCTTGCGTCGCTTGCTCAGGGCTTGCTTGGAAGCTGGAGCCAGGCTTGCTGATCCTGGTAAATTGCTTGTTGTTTTGTCCGGTAGAATTCACATTGTTGTCGTGCCTCGCCTTTCAGTTAGTCAAAGAGAGAAAGAGTAACATCATTTGGATTCTTAGCTGCTGTTGTTTACCCTTGACGAATCCTAACCAGGTTTGCATCTTCTTCATAGGTGAGTTCACCCTTCGTGCATTCCTGAATGGACGGTTGGACTTGGCCCAAGCGGAGAATGTGTCTAGGCTTATTTCAGCAAAGTCAGCAGCTGCGGCGGACTCAGCTTTGTCTGGCATCCAGGTATTTTACAGGCTTAGATTGTGGGCACATTTGCTTTCTCTTATTATGAAGCCTTTCAAAAAAAAAAAGGTACGGTATAAATAGGTATCCAGATTATGTTGTGGTTGAAGTTGGAGACACCAGAAGCTTAAGACATTCCAAATTGCTTGCATCTGAAATGGATATATATTAGATTAAACACCTTTCTTACTGAAAGATTAAATTAATTTGTTTCAGCTTCGTTGAGAAACCTGTATACACTGTAGGCTCTATGAAGGAGCTAAGGGATTTTAAAACAACTCTGATTTTGGCATGTTTCAATGTAGGGAGGCTTTTCTACCCTAGTAAAGTCATTGAGATCAAGGTGCATTGAGCTGCTAACAGAAATCGAGGCTCGTTTAGATTTTGAAGATGAGATGCCCCCTTTGGACCCAGTGATGCTTGTCAGAAAAATTAATTGTATGGGGCAGGAGGTTCAGGATGCTTTGGACACTTCCAATTATGATAAATTGTTACAATCTGGTCTACAGGTATTCCCTTCAAGCTATACATTAGTGATACTCAAAGATGTGTTTTTTTCAAAAAAAAATTTGAAGATTCAAGAAATGCATTTAAAATATTTTGCAGATAGCAATAATTGGCCGTCCAAATGTGGGCAAGTCCAGCCTCGTTAATGCTTGGAGTAAGGTATATAGTTAGATATCCATCTTTCATGTTGGACCATCTTTCCTGTTTTGACTTTTTGTTATGATCACTGATCCTTCTTATCCTTTGTTATACCTTCATCTGAGCTGCAACTTGAGCTGTAACTTATTTAATTTGTTTGAACTGTGAATTTACAAAAATTATACCAAATCATCCACGGATGCCTTAAGGCTGTGCAATCTGTGTGGAGAATTAGGCTATCGTTCAACATATTTTGTACTGAACAAACAATTATATCTAAGCATGCCATATTTTAGGAAATCTGTAGCTCTATAATTCCACATACCATATGTTTAAACAATGTTGCATGTAGATGTGTGTTTTTTTGTGTTGATATTAGAATTTATATGTTTAGCTTGCAGAGTGAAAGGGCTATTGTTACTGAAATAGCCGGAACTACACGGGATGTAGTAGAAGCAAATGTCTCAATTCATGGTGTACCGGTTACTCTTTTGGACACTGCTGGTATTAGAGAAACTGATGATGTGGTGGAAAAAATTGGTGAGGTTTTTTCTTTTGGTCTCAAATTGTACATTCAGTGTTTCATAGGGACTAATCTTGAAGACAGTGCTGATCTTGATATCAAATTCTGATCTCTGCACAGGCGTGAAAAGATCCGAAGCTGCTGCACTGGGAGCTGATCTTATTGTAATGGCAATAAGTGCAGTTGATGGATGGACTGATGATGACACTAAACTTATGGAGCATGTTTTGATAAATAGGGTACATTTTGTTTTGCTTTCCTATTAATTTTCCTGGTAATGCTGCCTGATTGAATATTGCCTGGCTCACTCCCAGTATTAAAAAAAATCATCTGAGAACTTTTGGTCTATCCCTTGGTTAAATATACGCACTGATTGCATTTTTTTTTGCTTGCTTGTTTGGAGATTAGAAGTCCTCAGATTCTGCAGTTCCAATGGTTCTTGTAATCAACAAGGTAGATTGTGCGCCATTTGTTCCTGGAGAACAGTTTGAACAGTTCAGTGGCCTCTTCAGAAAACACGTACAGACATGTGCAGTCACCGGTAAAGGCATTTTTGATTTGGAGAGTGCTGTAATAGAGGTCAGGGGTATTGACCATGTACCATCTGAGGGACGAAGGTGGACTGTAAACCAGGTAAATTCTGAGTGTCCAACTCTTCTAAGACATTATCAATGCTCTGTTCTGAGTATTGGTGCCCCTCTAATGAATGTTGCATCTGAAAGATCGCTAACTGATTTCTGGCTGTATGCTGTACTATGCAGAGGCAATTTGAACAGCTGTTGAGGACTAAAGAAGCTTTCACACGTCTAGAGTCATCAATCAACGAGCAGTTACCAATTGACTTTTGGACTGTGGACTTGAGGGAAGCTGTGCTTGCTCTTGCAACGATCAGTGGGGAGGACATCTCTGAAGAAGTTTTGAGTAGCATATTCAGCAAATTCTGCATCGGGAAATGATCCCATGAGGTGGTGCATCCAATAGTTTGGAGCTGGATCTTTTTTCCTCGACTCAAAACCATGTTTGGTACCAACATGCTGAGTGGTGAGTGGCACTTAGAATGGTGAACTGGCGTGCTTGTTCTCTAAAGTGCCAGATGAAGAACGCAAGGGAAGTGAAGCCCTGTGTGCACACAACATAGATGCTGAACCATCGAGTTCCTGTCTTGGCGTCGGATATAAATCATGGATACTCGATACTTGTTAGGAGAACTCTTATTTAGATATAATTGAAATATGAACATACAGTTAGTTTCATTCATCCGTGTTGCTGTTCCGGATGCAAGATACGACTTACCCGACTTGTGACCAGAGACCGGAGACATGGGCATCGGTTGCCCTCATCCACCCAGCAACTTGTTATGTTACCGCGGCTCAGATATACATATATTATCAGGAGCGGATAGATGAGAAGATGGTTGCTGGTGGATTGATTAAGATGTTGGGCCGTGTGATTGTTTTGACAGACTGTGATAATAGGATATGCCACTATTTATGCAGGTTTTTGAGACATCAGGAGAGGTCGCCAAGCCGCCAAAAGGTTACATTGTCCCCCTTTTTTAAATAAGCAGTGAGTAAGACCTGCTTGGTTGCCTATGAAAAGTTGTCATACTAAAGACCTGGCAAGCAAAAGTTTTTTAAAAAGTAGACAAAATATTTTTGATATAAATTTGGCAAGCCAAATATGACAGATTGACAAATTTTAGTAGCGACTCAACAAAAAAAAAACTTGGCTTCCCCAAATTTGGCTATACCAACTAATCAAGTTTCCCATCAGGAAACTATTTTAAGTTAGAAGACTATTAACCTTTATGACACCAAATAGACACACGAGGTAACTATTCATGATAAATCTCGAGAAGTGTTTTTTATATTGATATAAATATTGTTATGCATCTGTATAAATTTGTATCAATATTGACTTGTGAAGTTTAAAATGGCATTGATTTGTATATTACTATATTAAAGAATAACTTTGTTTTCTAACACAAACCGACCTTAGCTCAGTTGGTAGAGCGGAGGACTGTAGTTATTGCAGAATAATCCTTAGGTCGCTGGTTCGAATCCGGCAGGTCGGAATTAAATTTTTATTTTTATTTTTTTTATGTCACCAATCAGCAATCGACGATCAAAAAACACAGCAGCAATCAACGATCAAACACAGCAAAAATAATGGTCTCTCGCCAATGACCAATAGCCAGCCTATACACCTGTTTCAGACTTTAATTTCAGTGTTCACTAGGAGAACTGTATACATAGTTCCTGGCCGGTAAACAAGCACTGACGGATATAAGAAACTCACTCTTCAGATCTGTAGTTGTACTGGTGAGATCATCTTATCACACCATATATCATATTGCAACAATCGAGTTGTGTTATGCCAATGCCATTCCTCATCATGGTATACATTGTTAGTTTCTAACATACAATATCCTCACCTTTTTAGTTTTCCTAACTTGTTCAACCATGCATGAAACAAACTGGTACATGCCTACATCATGAACATATGGCCTGTTCATTTGAGCGTTTCTGTGGCTGATAAACCGGCTGATATTGTTTTTGACTATTTTTTGTGAGACAAAACACTGTTTCGGTGGCTGATAAGTCAGTTGAAAAGTCAAGCGAACACGACCTATAAACCATGGATTTCCCAACCACAAGGTTTGAAGGTCCACAAGTGAACTATACTAGCACTAGCATAAACAAGTGTCACATCAAAAGCACGGTTTAGTGCTACTATAATGCTCCTAGTGTCCTAGCTAGGTGATGGATGCTAATCATGCTATATAGCTATGTATAGGCGTAGCTTTCACTGACCTGGCGACAGGCAATCACTGGAGTATATTATATACTATATATAAAAAAAAACAATCAAGCTCCCAATGATGATGCCAGCCTCTTCCTGCTCCCTATCATCCCTGCATTATCAGATACAGCAGCTCCTGCAACACCTCTCGCTTCCCTGCCTGCCTTTCGTTAAACAAATTCAGGTTTGAGTCGGTGTCGCTGCCTCAGAGCTCACATCACGCCTTGTTCCAAACAAATTGGTCCGATGTGCATCATTTCCCCGGCCCTTTTGTGTATATATATACATATATTTTGCATGGCCCTCCACCCCAGTTGCAGGTGTCGCTTTGGAGTGTATACCTAATGCTTACCAGAAGGTGAAAGCTACTAGCACAGTCGTCAATGGATCGCAACGTCTAGCTTTCTTACGCAATTTTGATGGGGGAGATAAGCAAATGCTGACTCGGATAGGTCCCAACTGATTGGTTCATCAGATTCTTGTTTCGGGGTATATAAATTGGTGTTAGATCTTCTGTCGTGCTCACCAGGTTTTGTAAAGCGTCATTGAAATGAACCCAAGGCATCATTGCAGAACATATTGGTTGCACTTATTGTTGTTCATTTAAGGGATTTTCCTTTTATTTTCTATTGGAAAATGAATAAATGAATAATAAGAAGAGGAAAAGGGGAAGAGAGCTTACCGTGCAAGGTCACACAAGGCCCAATAGGCCAAGCAGCCCAGCCGGCTAGCAGCTATCCTTATCCTCACAGGAGACTCACGCATGGGATAGTGAGGACTCGGTCCTTCGAGTGCCGCACGGAAGGGATGGAGCGGACGCTCCCAGTGGCGGCGGCTCCAACGCCCGCCCGCCCTAGGCGGCGTCCAGCCGGAGGATGCGGTCGTACTCGCGAGGCCGTTACTCTCCTCTTCCTTCAAAAAGGGGTGCGCCTCCTCTCGTGTGGAGAAGATCGAAAATCCACTCATTCCTCCATTTCCTACCTCTCTGAAATTCTCTCCGACGAACTACGTCGAGAGCCTTCTGAGTGCCATCTTCGTGTGGTACTCGTGGTGGTGGTGCTGTGGTGTTGCTGGTTCTGACCGACGGCGTACTGTTCTTGTGTGAGCAGTGGTGTGGTGTTGCACGGTGGTCTGGTTGTTGTCCACCTTGGCCCGGTGTTTGGGCTCTCTGCTGCGTGGTGTACCTCTGCTTCTCGGGTTGGTGCCGTGGACGTCTCCCTCGGCTCCGACAGCGGCTCTAGTATCTCCGTTCTCCATCCGTCGTGCAGTCTCGGACGTGAGCGGCAGAAATTGGTTTTCTGGGATAGAACTTCGTGTTCGCTTGAGCTTGACTTCCCACGTAGACAATCTACGTGTTGTAAGTAAACTGTTGCTTTGCTCGGTTTTCATTTGAGAAATTTACTTGTGCAATCTGCTAGTTTATTCAACTTGGGTGTGATTGCACTATTGGGCGGATTAATTCATTGCTCGATGATATTAAGCGGTGTAGTGAGACAACGTGACAGTTGGGTTCTAGAGTGTTGTTTCTTGTCAGCATTGTTTAATTATTTGCCAAGAAATTTATCTATTAATCTGATTGTTTATCAGTTGTTTAGTAGTTTTTTGTCTGTGAGCATATAACCTGTGAATCTTGTGTTCTTACTGTTTTGTCTTAATCTTCAGTAACAGCAGTTCTTCGAATTCCTTATGATATGCAGCTGAAACAAGTTCTTGCTAATGGGAAAAAAGGAGGGTTGAATGTGGGTGCTGTTCTTATTTTGCCCGAGGGATTCGAATTAGCGCCGCCCGACCGTATTTCTCCTGAGTTGAAAGAAAAGATAGGAAATCTCTCTTTTCAGAGTTATCGTCCCAATAAAAAAAATATTTTTGTGATAGGCCCTGTTCCCGGTAAGAAATATAGTGAAATTGTCTTTCCCATTCTTTCCCCCGATCCCGCTACAAAAAAAGACGTTCATTTCTTAAAATATCTCATATATGTAGGGGGAAACCTATATTGCTAATTTTCTAGGCTCTTAATTCTTGATCTAGAACCTTATTTTGGTAAGATTCACTGTCACGTTGTCAAGGATCTTTGATCACCAACTGGCGTTGGAAGGCTGCTTATAGCAGAAACCCGCTAAGTTTAAGAGCAAATGCTTATAAACATATTTATGTGTTTAATCTGTCTTCTTCATCTAACAGTCATGATAAGTGTTGATATGATCTCGTTCCTTTATGTCACATTTATTTTTGGCCATAATCTGAGTTATCTACTGATTATATTCAGTTTCAGTTTATTTAATCTATTTAAATATGCCGAAAGAGCTTATATCTGCCATATTTCAACACTTATTAAGTCCATTTTTTCAATCTTCATCTTGCACGGTAGAAATCGGAAAGCAAACACCCCCTCCAAATGCCGAAACTGGATTTTCTGTTTCCCCAAAAATGATAAAATCTGCTTTATGGTCTCTAAAACTCATAAGTAGTTTATTTGAAATTAGAAAAATATGAAATGAGTACAAATTTTCTTCAAAAATGTTATTTATCCATTGATGCTTTATTTATATTTAAAATAATTATTTAAATAAATAACAACCACGACTACAAGAAATAAAGCAATAAAAACATAAATAAGTATGTTCCAAACAACTATTCATAGAATAAAAACAGATAGATATCATTTTTAGAAAATAATGGGCACTGATTTTACATGTATTATATTTAGTCATGGATTTTGAGAGATCTAAATCGTCAATCCACCTTTGAAAACAACAAGAGAACCAAACTCGTAAGTTTTAACAATTATAGGGCATCCCCGGTACCTGAATTCATGGTTCATGATTGAAAAAACAAATTAGCTAGTATGCAAGTTGAAGTTGAAAAATAGGTTTTTCTATTGCCGCGCTTGTGGTTGGCATATGGTAAACCTAAGTTTACGTTATAATGTACTCCCTCCATCCCAAATTATAAGACGCTCCAAGAATCTTGGAAAGTCAAAGCATCTAAAGTTTGACCAATAATTATAGAGAAAACTATAAAGATTTATGATATCAAATAAACATCCTATGAAAATATAATTGATAACGAATCCAACGATATTTAGTTGACATCATAAATGTTATTATATTATCATATAAGTTTGGTCAAACTTGAGATAGTTTGACTCTCCAAGATTCTTGAAACAGATTTTTGGAACGTCTTATAATTTGGGACGGAGGGAGTAGATTTTGGAGTCTCACACCAAAAGGTAGGCATATATTTTCACCCGGCCGGAAATGAAACGCGATCCATACCTTTCGCCGGGCACTCGGATATCAACCATAGATCAGTTCCGGTTTAACAACCATCGCATAGATACGTTCCAATAATTCCTATGTTCTTTTACAGGTAGTGTTCCTTTCCTAGAATATAATCTACCTCTCGCCATATATATATTCGCCGGTCATTCATATCATGGGTCACATTAGCCAACTTGCTGCGCTCCATCTCCTTTCAAGCCGTTGTCTCGCAACAACACATATACTGCTGATATTAACACACTACTCCGACTCGCTGGTCGCTACTACAGGATCCGGTCCGCCACTTGCAAGTCACAAAATAGCTTCCTTTCTTTTTTTTCCATGCATGCACCAAAAAAACCTTTTTTCCCCTCCTCTCGCAAGCAAGCTTACATGTTGGCAACTTGCAACCCCCGGGCAAAAAAGCTCATCTTTTTCGCATGAAACACGCAGTATTCTTCTTTCTAACTTTTTCTCTCTTTTTCTTATGGCGGCATTGTATTTGAACACACACAAAAAATGAATTTGAACAAGACAACAAGTCCGCATATGAGAGAGAGAGAGACTGAGATTGAGAGAGTATTGGAGGCACGCGGAAATGTTGGACCAATAGTGGAGTGGAGAGGTCGATCGTCGAAAGCGCTGGGGGCGGGGATAGACAAGTGTACGGCGCTGGAGTGACGAGCGAGCGTGTGAGTGTGATAGCCGCGGCTTCTTGGAGGCTAATTTTCCGGCAAGCCACGTCAACAAAGGACCACCGGCGGCGATGAGCAGATCGATCGAGCAGCCGCTAGCACTAGCAGCAGTGTGGGTGCATCGATCGCACACGCAGACGCAGTGCAGTGGCAAGCTTGCTAGACTCCAAGAGGTCGAGAAAGCAATGTGGCACTCGTTCCAAAGATGCGAGCCCTTTCTTCTGTTGGAGATGAAAAGCTCCCGCTGCTCCTGTCGTTGGCGTACGCAACATGCATGGCTGTCAAGATGCCGAGCCCGAAAGGACCCTGCAGATCTGATATCATTGTTATTAGGATATTTGTCCATGCTAACGCTATAGGTTATATTAGGTTTAGTCAAAAGCATAATTCTGTGGATAAAAAAATAGAGCAATGTTAGTTAAAAAGACATAATATATAGATGTACTTTTATTAAAAAATTAAGAATTTAATCTTATTTTATAAAAAATTATATATGACAAAATTGCTAAAATAAATTATCCTCTCTCCCACGCAACTATATCTAGGCACCCGCCCCCGCTCATGCACCGGCGATGACAACAGCGACCATAGTGGCCGTCCTCCACAAATAAACTTTTAGATGAAAGAAATTAACATTAAATCTCTTTATGTTAAGTTGTTTCAGACAAATAAACTTAAGTTGTTTAATTAAATTACCATAGTGGTAGTTTCCCATAAATAAACTTTCAGACAAAAGTCATGAGATCTAGAACCGAGTAACACTCACCTGTAGGGAAAATAAGAGATTATTGAATGAAAAATAGTAAAAAATCAATAGAATTCAGAGAGTGACAGCTTAAAAGATTTTGTTGCCCCCTCCGCATCACTAATACATCCAAAACACCTGTAACTCAGTATATTGACCCCACCTGAAAGAACATGCATAATACAAAGAACAACAAAAATAGTGGTGAGAACATGGCTGATGGTCGTATATATGCCAATATAGGGGTAAACAACAACAACAAAAATAAAAAAGAACACTATGCAAACGAACAATTTCGCGAAAGAACAAATCAGCAATATGTGTAGCATCATCAGTTTTATGACAAGGTATAAAGTGTGCCATCTTAGAAAATCTATCCACAACCACAAAAACACTATCACGGCCCTTCCTAGTCCTTGGCAATCCCAAAACAAAATTCATAGAAATATCTTCCCAAGGTGCGTTAGGAACAGGTAGAGGCATATACAAACCGTGGGGATGTAATCGTGACTTTGCCTTCTGACAAGTTGTGCAGCGAGCAACAAATCGCTCCACGTCTCTCCTCATCTTTGGCCAAAAGAAATGACCAGCAAGTATGTCCTCCGTCTTCTTTGCTCCAAAATGTCCCATCAAGCCACCTCCATGCGTTTTCTGAAGCAACAACAAACGAACGGAGCTAGCTAGGATGCATAGCTTGTTAGCTCTAAACACAAAGCCATCATTTAGAACAAATTTATTCCATGCCTTTCCATCTTTACATTGCAGCAATACATCTTTAAAATCATTATCATCTATATATTGTTGTTTAATTGTTTCCAGACCAAAGATCTTATAGTCAAGTTGTGTCAATAAAATATATCTCCTAGACAAAGCATCAGCAATGATATTCTCTTTCCCTTTCTTGTGCTTAATGACATAAGGAAAAGATTCAATAAATTCAACCCACTTAGCATGTCTATGGTTCAGTTTTCCTTGACTACGAATATGCTTCAATGATTCATGATCAGAATGAATAACAAATTCTTTGGGCCACAAATAATGCTATCATATTTCTAATCTCCGCACAAGAGCATACAATTCCTTATCATAAGTAGAATAATTCAGAATAGGTCCACTTAGTTTCTTACTAAAATATGCAATGGGTTTACCTTCTTGTAACAAAACATCACCCAATCCAATTCCACTAGCATCACATTCAAGTTCAAAAGTATTATTAAAATCAGGAAGTTGGAGAAGAGGTGCATGTGTCAACTTATCTTTCAACATGTTGAAGGCATTCTCTTGTTTGGTGTCCCAAGAAAATGCGACTCCCTTCTTCGTAAACTCATTTAATGGTGCAGCAATGGTGCTGAAATCCCGCACAAAGCGACAATAGAACCCAGCAAGTCCTAGAAAACTCCGCACTTGGGTGATAGTCGTTGGTACCGGCCACACCTGTATAGTTTCCACCTTGGCTTTGTCAACCTCAATTCCCTGTGGAGTAACAACATAGCCAAGAAAAGAAATACGATCTGTGCAAAAGGTGCACTTGTCAAGGTTACCAAATAAATGTGCCTCTCGTAGAGCTTTAAAAACAGCACATAAATGCTCAAGATGTTCTTCAATAGATTTGCTATAAATCAGTATATCATCAAAATAAACAACAACAAATCTTCCAATGAAAACACGCAAAACCTCGTTCATCAATCTCATGAAGGTACTAGGTGCATAGTTAACCCAAAAGGCATGACTAACCACTCATACAAACCAAACTTAGTTTTGAAAGCAGTTTTCCATTCATCTCCTAATTTCATGCGAATCTGGTGGTAACCACTACGCAAATCGACTTTGGAAAACACAACAGCACCGCTCAATTCATCTAGCATGTCATCTAAACGTGGAATAGGATGACGATATCGAATAGTAATATTATTAATAGCTCGACAATCCACACACATACGCCATGATCCATCTTTCTTAGGTACAAAAATAACCGGAACAGCACATGGACTAAGAGACTCGCGTATGTAACCTTTGTCGAGTAGTTCTTGTACTTGACGCTGAATCTCCTTTGTTTCTTCAGGATTGGTCCTATATGGTGCATGGTTGGACAACAAGGCACCAGGAATTAGGTCTATTTGGTGCTCAATGCCTCGAAGTGGTGGCAGCCCTGGTGGTATTTCACTTGAGAACACATCAGAAAACTCCTGCAAAACGTTAGCCACAACAGGAGGCAAGGAATGCTGTATATCGTCAATGGAAATCAATGCATCTTTGCATATTAAAGCATAAGCAACAGAAGTGGATGCATTCAACTCATTAACATCAGATTTAGTAGCAAGCAAACAATTCTCATTCAGTTTAATCTCAGTTTGCTTATCAACAACAGATTTGGCATTTTTATTGTTCTCACTTGTAGCCTTTGCAGCTTTAGCAACATCATCATGCATAATGGCTTCAGGAGACATAGGATGCAACATAATTTTTCTATCATGGTATAGAAAAGAATACTGATTTGCTCTACCATGATGCATAGAATCCCTATCAAATTGCCATGGTCTACCTAGCAGAATATTACAAGCTTGCATAGGCACAACATCACATTCAATCATATCATTATAGGATCCAATGGAAAAATTGATTCGCACAAGTCTAGTTACCTTTGCCTTACCACTGTTGTTTAACCATTGAATGTAATATGGATGTGGGTGTGGTTTGGTCGTAAGCGCAAGCTTCTCCACCATGTCGCTGCTGGCCAAGTTGTTGCAGCTACCTCCATCAATGATCATGCGACATGAACGCTCCTTGATGACACACTTTATTTGGGACAACGTGTGTCACTGATTTTGCTCCGCCTTCTCCATTTGTGCACTAAGCACACGCTGTACAATGAGGCTCTCATAGTGGTCGGCTGCACCTGCATTAATATATTCTTCCACATATTCTTCACTACTTGCATGGTCAGCCACAAGCAATGCAAGTGTATCATCATCAAAATCACTAGCAGATGAATACTCACCATCATCTTTGGCTATCATAACGCGCTTGCTTGAACACTCGCGCATCATATGTCCATATCCCTTGCATCGATGATACTGAATGTCTCTTGTTCTACCTGTAGATGCCACGGACGAAGCACTTGCACTAGGCTTATGTACTGTCTTCGCCACTGAATTCGCTGGAGTAGCACGAAGCTTGTCGCTAGTAGGAGCTGGTGTAGTCGTAGTAGTAGTCGTACGGGGCTGCCATGAATTAGTCTTCCCTACAGAAAAGTTAGTCCTAACACTCGCACGTCGCCCCTTCACTTCCCTTTCAGCTTTACAGGCAAGATAAAACAAACGGGTTACGTTAGTGTACTCTTTATATGCAAGGATGTCCTGAATTTCATGATTTAACCCACCCAAAAATCTTGTCATAGCAGATTCCTCATCCTCCTCTAAATTACAACGCAACATACCCATTTGTAATTCTTGATAATACTCTTCTACACTTTTAGCACCCTGTCTTAGTTGTTGTAGTTTATGTAGCAAATCATGTGCATAGTAAGAAGGAACAAATCTAGCCCTCATGATTTTTTTAAAGCATCCCAAGTCTGTGGTATGTTCTTAGGATTTTTCTTACTATACTCTATCCACCATACAGTAGCAAAGTCAATAAACTCACTAGTAGCAGCCCTAACACGTGTATTCTCAGGAAATTCATGACATGCAAACTTTTGGTCGACAACAATTTCCCATGAAATATATGCATCAGGATCATACTTGCCATCAAAAGGAGGTATTTTAAATTTAATCTTACTAAAAGCATCATTGTTATTGTGTACCTCACGTCGACGGTGACCCATACCTCTTCGATTAAAGCGTAGGCGACGTCGATCACGCAAGTCGTCGTCATCAAGATCCATATCACCAGAGTAAGCATCCTCATCATTATCTTCGACCCGCTCCTCGTCCTTGTTGCCTTCATCATTCTTCTCTTTGTCGTTCATGTGGAAGTCATCAAAACGTTGTAGAAGAGCAACAAGGCTTTTGTCCATACGAGCCATCGATGCTTCAACTCTTGTAAGCTTGGTGGTGGTGGTGAGTTGGGCGGACTCCAATTGCCCAATCTTTTCATTGGTCACCTGTAAATCTCGATCAAGTCCATCTGCGTGCAGCTGTACTTGTCTTGTAAAATGTTGAATGATGCCCTTGGTGCGTGGAGTTTGTGGCATCTGATTATTGTCCTCTGTTCCTGACATGGTTTAAAAGACAAGAACAACAAGAATACAAGTGAAGAAATAAAAGCCCTACAACTATTAGGATGTAGCTACAGCAACACACTCGCTCTCAACCTGTTTCTCAAGATCTTACCAGTTCTTACCTTACTCAAACAAGAGGGGTCAACAACCAGCAAGCCTGCAACCTTGGAAGTGAATGTATCGGTACCGTAGCACAACACCTGTCAAGTTGTAGTCGAATATGTGGAGCTGTAGGTGGCCAATGTTATGGACAAGGATAGATACTAGCACCATGTTAGTCACAAAAGCAAGTTGAATAATCGTTCAAAGGCTGTGTTGGTCCTAGCCTAGACCATGCTAGAGACGCGAGCACATAAAGGAACTCACAAACACCACCTAATCAAAGGAGACAACACAAAGATCAGCCCCTTCTCTTTTTTTTCTTTTTTCTGTCTTTTTTTTTCTTTTTTTTCTTGTCTTTTTTTTATTTTTTTGTCTTTTTTTTGGGATCCTCAAAACTGATTATATGAACAGAGAGATGTCAAATGAGCAATTCACCACACACACTTTTTCCGAAAGTATAGGGGTATATAGGTAATTAAAAGATACTCTCTCTCTCTCTAAAGTAAGCTTTGCTGTAAGATGATACGACTTCTGTGGTTCAGATTTGAGTATCGAATATCGAAAGGATTTCAGACTCAAGGAAATAAATATCAGAGTAGCACTCGGACTCAACTATGGAAAACAACTCAAACTCAGAGTTTATAGCAGCGAATACGGGTAGAACTAGAACTCGAACTCGAATCGAACTTGATTATAGAAAACAACTCGGACTAGAACTTGCTAGCAGCGAATACCAGGATAGTACCCGGACTCGATTACTGAAAACAACTCAGACTCAAACTTGACAGCCACGAAATCTACTTAGACTCGGACTAGAACGTGACAAGAACTCGAAACTCTAAAGGACTATAACTAAAACCAGCAACTCAACACAACCGATGCAACAGATGACTCAACAAGCCCTAACTAAGTAGTACTAGCAAAAAGGCTCAACGGGTTTATGGGATTACGGAAAACTAATCTACTACTTTTTTTGGCTTTTCTGGACTATGGGAAAAAAAATTTGCGAAGAATTGGAAGTCTCTCACCGATAAACCTTGCTCTGATTACCAACTGATGACGACCCTTAGGGTTCGCGGTCCGATCTTTCGATGAAAGAAAGTGGATAACTCGATTGGTGGATGGAGATGACGTTCATGGCTCGACTACAACCGTCCAAGGACGCTACGCCTTAGCAACCGATACACCACCTCCAATGGTTGTCGTGATCTTGCGGCGCAACAACCAGCCACTAGGGCTCCCGTCCTACAAGCAATCGAAGAACCAACAAGAACAAGATGAAACAAGCACTCAATTGCAAGATGAATATGAAGGTTTCAATCTAAGAACACAATATGGTGAGGTTCTGTTGACAATCAGACGGACGGTTGATCCAACACGCGCGCTGAAAGGCGGCAGCAATAGCTAACTCGACGAAACAAAACCTAATCTGTTTACGGCGGCTCTAAGTACTTATAACCTGTTGAGGGAACGACCGCAAGGGTGTTGGGGTCGTTCTCCAACCCTAGGACGCGTCCCTAATGGACCCAACTTGATACATGGGCCACCGGCCCAAAATAAGGTGACGCAGCACCGGTGGACAGAAAAGGTTTCGGTACAAAAACGATGACTCTGGACGCATCTGATAAGGTATAGCCATGCTTCTGGATCCGTTGGAATGTAGACTTGATAAGCTTTCCAAAAAGTGCTAGAACGTCCCAATCGGAGTCCGTATGAAGTCGTGGCATCCATCACAAGTTGGCGTTGTCCTGCAGTCCAAATCCAGTCGGTGCCCATCCCTTGCCCTGTTGATCCTCCCCATCGTTCCTAAGCAAAACAAGAGCGCATGTGTCTCCATTGTCTAAATATAATGGACTAGAGTTTAAGAATGAACTTACTTGATGGTTGAGTTCACGGGCACGAGCACGAGTAATAGGACCAAGTGGTGCTGGAGATTGTATTGTTGTGTTGATGTCCTCATCACGGGCTGTTGAGCGCGCGCCAGGGGAGGCAGTGGGAGGCCGATCGATGCAGCCTGGGAGTTGGCACCTCCAGATTGGGTCTCATCGTCCACTCCTCCCTACCGATCACGTTGTCGATGTCCGACATCGTCCTCGCCGGCCTCTGGTCGCCAACCGTCGACTTCTTCCCGGCGTCGGTGTCGACGACGACGTCCAGCTCCGAGCAGAGCTGCTCCAGGTGTACCGCCGGGAGGGACGCATTCCTCCTGG
Organism: Microstegium vimineum; assembly: GCA_022036555.1. NCBI lineage: Eukaryota > Viridiplantae > Streptophyta > Magnoliopsida > Poales > Poaceae > Microstegium > Microstegium vimineum. The sequence continues at coordinate 30,293,203 of CM039135.1, forward strand.
ACTTGGACGTTGTGCCGTTCTTGGCCTGCACCTTCCAGAGGGGATCGTCCCCAGTGGCGTAGACAGCGAGCAGCCTGCGGTTGAGGGAGCCGATCTCCATCTCCTGGTGGAAGACGGCGGCTTTGAGGAAAGCGAGTGTGTCCTCGTCGTACTGGATCTGCTCCTCGGCCACCTGACGGAACTGCTCCGCCTCCATACGCTCCGCTGCCTTCTCCGCTTGCAGGCGCACGATCATGTCCAGCGCCTCGTCGGCTCCTGGCGTCGCCACCTGCCGCTCCTCCTCCAGCTCCGCGCGCAGCTCGTCAATGGCCTGCGTCTGCTGCCTCAGGGCCTCCCGCAACGCCGCCACATCGCCTTCTTCCTCAACTCCTCCGGTCATCGTTGATTCAGTTCCACAGCCACAGGATCTCTGAGTAGTAGTAACTACGCCTGACCGTGAGCGAAGGAAGTAAAACGCACTCCGCCACAGCACCTGAGTCCCTCATGCTAAACCGGCGGCGTGGTTCTTTTTTTTTGCGAGGTTGGGGCGGTGACTTGGTTCTTTTTCCCTCACGCTAAACCGACGGCGGGGCGAGTGGGATTTTTCCGCGAGACACGCGAGTGTGATCGGCGTGTTTTTTTTCGCGACGCAAGTGGGATCGGCGTTTTTTTGCGAGGCACGCGAGTGGGATTCGATTTTTCTGTGAAATCGGCTTGTTTTTGTTTCGCGGTGCGAGTGAGATCGTGTGTTTTTTTTCGCGACTCGAGTGGGATCGGCTTGTTTTTTCGCGGGTGGGATTCGACCCCTGAAGCTTGTGCGTGGGTGGTGCGGGAGAAGGAGGGTGAGAGCCTAGTTGTGGAGTCAGGAGGTGAGATTCAGACTTCCCACTCATTTGGAAGACTTCAATTATAGTGGAGATAGAGATTTGTTAGTGTTGTGCGTGGCCATGGTTTCAGCAGTTTATTACCTCTCAGAAATCAAAGCACCACACCACCCCGATTTATTAGCTAGCTATACGCGAGCCGGAGATTTTAGTCCTGGTTGGTGTGCATCAGGTACTAATGGAGATATTTGTTATTTCTTTTGTTTCTCTCCACAAATATTATTGCTAGCTACTCCCTGTAATAAGTTTTTGCTGTCGTAGATCTCTGCCAAATAAAGATGCTCTCAACAATGAGCTAACAAATCCAATGCGTCCAAAAGTACAGATGTGCTTTTGAAAATCTACGTTCACACGTTAATATGAATTACAAATCTTACACAAAATAATGGAAATAAGCCTAGCTAGCTCCTCACTTTTTTCACTCATTTCCTTCTAAACACACACAATTGTTTTATGTTAAGTAACCTCTCTTCCTCTGTCGTTGTTGCTATTATCAGATAAGCATCCGTTCAAAATTGTGATACATCAACAAACAACAAAAGGAGCCGACTCTCACCCTTTTCGGTCAAAAGTTTGACTTGGTTGTCCTATAGAAGCGTGTTGTTTGGTTTGAAGAACCATCTCGTCCTAGATTGGACACGATCAAGCTGTTTACAAGGATTGAACAGAATGATTCCACATCTCATACTACTATACTAATTATTGGCTTGTGAGAAATGAAAGTGGTACGTACGGTAATATATCAGCTTATTTCTTTCCAAAAACCAAACAAGTGAATGGTAAAATGATGTTGCAAGACCCACACATACCTCAAACCAAACACCAAATGATCGATTTTTTTGGATGTGGTTCTACTTCGACTTAGATCTATATTCTTTCTCGCTTCCTTTTAGGTGTCGCCACCACCTGAATGCTTAAATCGTGAGTTTGATTATTGACCAATAATGATGCTCCTTCTCAACTTCTCAGGAACCACTACCAACTGCCCTATATGTACTTCACTTGTGCTTTGCGTACTTCTCAAGAGACTAGCAATTTCACTGTGGGTTATATAGGGATATCTTCAAATTGTTCAGTGTGTCAATGTCTATGTCCTAAATACAGAATTGCTTGTGATTTCAAAGCGGAGGAATTTACCAAATTTAACACAATCAGCCGTCAAAGGTCAATAAATACTCAGAACAATAACACATACTACATGTGTGGTTGTTGGGTTGTTTGCTTCAGAAAGTATCTGTTAAGGTGATACAATCAAGTGTTAAGGTGATATAATCAAGAGAGAATTATTTCTATGTTAAGGATATACATACAGAGGGGTAATAATATGGACTTTTTACCTCGCTCGTGTTTCATGCCGTTAGCCCATAGAAGTAACGGGAATGTCATTTTGGGCACATAACATAAAAGTAGTGTCAGATAATGAATTTTCATGTTTAAAGAGATAAATAAGGCATTATGTACCTTTAATTAGTGGCCAAATAAGAAATTCTATCTACAACCAAACAGAAGATTTGTGAGAATAATCTGGCCATTCAAAACCACATAGATGTGCAAGCCAACGTCATGAGCACAATATATGCACGCACATACTGTTTGCCAAAAATGGCAGGAACTTGTGACGTGCGCTGCGGGCGTAACCCGTCGTCTTCCACGGACTGCAACCCGGCAGCTGCTCCACTGATGACAAGAGGGCCCCACGACGTGAAACCTGGCCACACTGGCCCGCCATGTCGGTACTCGATACTGTTGCTCACGTGGACTCGGTTTATTGTTTGTGTTTGCGCCTAGCGCCTTGCTGCCGGTGTGCAGGTTGACGACGACGAAAGGCTGGTCCACGAGGAGGGCCCGTGGACCGGAACCATGCAAGCACCTGCACCTGTGATTGCAAGTGTGCACATGGTGTCGACATTGCATTCGCATGGGCATTGCCAAAAGGATACAGTGATTTCTCCAATGAAAAAAAAAAGCAGTATACTGTATATAGCAGTTTGCACTTTGCAGTCTGCCCCTGACGTGGATGTCTCGTTGTCTCCATTTGCCTTGTGCTCTCTTCCTCCAAATCTTTAGAAGGATGCGTCTTTAATCCACTTTTACGAATTTATTTAGGAGGTCCTCGACGCTAAAACACGCTGCACGACTTTGGTGAAATATTACAAACTTTTTGTTTGTCCTATATTCTAACCTTAGGGCCACTTAAAATAAATCATGACATTCACAAACACACAAGTGTAATACGTCGGGTCACTCGAAATAATCGTGTTGTTTCACTAACCAGCATAAATTTAAAATAATAGGATTAACCACAACATATGGTCAGGAATGCATTTCTGTATATACTAATGACACAGAACTGACATAACTACATTCATCATGGAAACTCTGTTCTTTCAATAGATCAACAGGAGTTTGTTGATGAAGTGGTGAGACCTTCACAGATGGCCTTTTGCTAGGAAGAAATATTCTAGGGAAGTAGTGGTGGTGTTACGCTCCAGGCGCTTCATATGAAGAAAAAAGATGGTGTCATCTTAAAACTAGATTTTTGAGAAAGCGTATAATAAATAGGGGTTTTCGGCAAACTTTGAGAATGAAAGGCTTTTTACCAACATGTTGTAAGTGGATTGAGTTTGTTGTTAATCAAAGAAGTATAGGAGTTGAAGTGAATGATGAAGTAGGTCATTTATTTTCAGACTATGAAAGAGCTTAGGCAAACAAATCCTCTCTCACCTATTCTTTTAACCTAGTTTCCATATGTTGACTATCCAAGTTTTCAAGGCTAGGTTGATGACAGCCTTTCTATTCTGCAATATGTGGATGACACTATTCTCTTTATTGAAAAGTTATCGGGTCTAAAAATCAATTTCAATAAGGGTAAGCTGCTCTCCTTCAAATCAGCTTGGGCATGGATTCATGAGTTTATAGAGCTTTTTTGGGAGCAAGCAAGGTAATCTTCCTTTTTGGTACGTAGGAATTCCAATGCATTTTTGTAAGCTGTCAAATAAGGACTAGATTTTAATTGACGAGTGTTATAAAAGAAACTTAGTAGCTTCTTGAAGGGTAAGTTGTTATCATCTGGTGAAAGGTTGGTGTTGATTAACTTGTTTTTATCAGTTTGTCTTTGTTTATGATGTCCTTGTATGTTATTCCTAAAGGAGTACTAAAAATGTTGGATTACTACCAAACCATGTTTTTTGGTAGTCGATCATAAAAATAAATATAGTCCAGCTAAGTGGAATATACTTTGAAAACCTAAAAGTATGAGAGGATTCGGAACTTTGAATTTGGGAACCCATAATTCTTGTCTTCTTGCCAAATGTCTTTTTAAGCTTCTAAATGAAGAGGGGCATTGGCAAAGATGTTTAAAAAAATAAATATTTGAAAAATAAATGCTTGTCTCAAGTGGCAAAACGGCCTTCTCTTGTCACAAGTCCCCTTGTGGAATTATCACATATAACTCCTAGCATTAAACAGGGTTTTAGGATTTTATACGGATTTAATGAAAAATAATGGACCAAACCTAACTAAATCTAACAACTTGTACATGCATACTATATGCATATGGTACCTTTTTCATGTAGTTTTTTGCCCCTTTCTCATGCATTACTTGACGACGAGCGAAATAATGGTAAACTTTACAGGCCAAATGACGCTTAAAAAGGTTCAAACATGTGCATAGTAGTACCTAAATCTCCACTCAATGGATGTTTGGCAAAGAGCTTGATTTATAGTGTGGCCATCGATCTCCATTCTCCAAAGTATAGTAAAACAAAAGTTGGCAAGGACATACTAGATGGGGGTGCTCCCAAATATGATAGCAGTTGAGAAAAGATCTTTGTCAGCACAACTAGCCACCTCTGGCGTTCCACGTTGCGCGTGTCTGGTGCTGGCAAATTGTTGCGACAGCGTGGCCATGTGAGGAGAGAGACCCAACAGTTGGAGCCAAAATAAGTAGCTCCATCCATTATTGCTAGGACTATTAGACAAAGCGTGATGATTTTAGTACTCTCTATATTTGAAATTATGAAACTTGAACTGTTTTTTGTGTGTGTGTGTGTGTGTGTAGTATGTGTTATAACAAACCGTACCATTACTCTGCCAATAATACATAAATGGAATACTAATAATATATCTATAATGGTGAAAAGCTTATTCTAAGGAATGAAATATGTCTTGAGTAATAAGACTAGTAATAATCAAGCTTGTAAAAGTTTTGGTATCAACCAAATGAAAAGATCCCCCTCCTCTAGTAAATGTGTTCCTTGCAGGGACACTTGTCTAGTTGTGTTTGAGTCGCAGATCGACTTATATATAGTATGATGTCTTGTATGTACATCTAATTATTCTTTGACTTAGTATACGATGTCTTGTATATACATCTAGTTATTTTGTCAGTGGTAGATGTGCTCATTAAACTACTCTCAATTTATCTCAATTTATTCTCTCTTATAGAACACTATGCAATCAACTTATTCCTCTCACAGACTACTATTCAATCAGCTGACTTTTCTACCAATGGAACAACGCCTTAAATGTATGTGGCTACAATTCACTTGTACTTACTTTAAAATATGATGATCTGAGTCCCTGAAGGTGATATGGGCATATGACTATATCAATGTGTGGTTGTTAATTAGCCAGTCCCTATTATTTATGGCTAATTATTCTCTCAGTGGACGACAGGCTGCCAGTGCAACAATGAGACATGTACAGTGACTTGAACGAGGGATATGAGAATACAGTCGCTCGAAGGTGGTCGTCGGTGTAGTTGCCAGCAGCGCTCGGCCTTAATTAATTAGTCTCATCGCATGATTGGTCACATCTCGTACATGCATGGAAGCTCGCTCGTAGGGTCATACTAGTGTGTGGTTCAGACTTGAGAGTGCTGACCCAATGTACGTACACGATCTGTGGAAGATTCGTGCACGCACGCACGAGCCCGTGAGAATCGATCATCATCAGAACATCTGTTGACATTAATAAAATGATCTGTGTAATCATGTTGCCCGCAGGGGTTGGGGAATAAAGTACAGTAGTAGTATATATCTTGCAACGCTGAATTTCATATATAGAATGAAGGCAGTAAAGTTTTTAATTTCGAAAATTCTGGAGAAAATATAATCCTGCCTGCCAATCATCCGGAAAATTGATCGAAACTCGGTGTTCGATCTGAAGCTAGGCCTGCAAGTGGAAGTTCGTGGTTGTAGCTAGGATGGTGAAAGGCGTCTGTACGTCCAGCTTATTACCTTTCTAGTAGTAGTATAGAGCTGCTGAAGAAGAAGAGGAGAGATCATCGATCTGATCTGAGCCGAGGAGGGAGTGGTGTAAAAAAAGAACTGAAATCGCTCGTGAAGACGATCGAGCACCTGTATGTAAATAAAGGAAGGCCCTTCTGTATCGGCCAACAGATTGGTGTCTCTCGTCTCTCCCGTCACGCGTGCGAATGCGCGATACTAGTTCATTGTTGGATTCATGCACTAATCACCATGGACGAAATAATAAAAACAAAAGCATGCATTTCAAAAAATGCCTGTATGCATCCGCCTAGCTAGATGAACACGAACATAGCAGCAACAGTGCAGTGCTCTGAACATATATATTACATAGCTGACGACGCATAGATAGATAGACAAGACAATATATGCATGCAAGCGATGTGTGTGGTGCGTGCGTGGCGTAGTATATGCTAGCAGCCGGATCATTGATCATCGCCTCGCCTCCGATCCCTTCAGGAGGCCGCGGTGAGCGTGCCGTGTTTGTCGGAGCCCGCGCCGCCGCCGCTGGGTGGCAGCGGCACCACCACCGCCGGGTCGGACGCCGGCGCCGTCGTCGCGAGCGCGCACTTCTCCTTCCACTCCTCGATCGTGATGTGCTGCTGCCGGCACTCGAGGCTGCAGAACGCCGTGTCGCCCCTGCAAGCAGCAACCGCCAGATCCACTCAATCATCGCATGCATCGATCTCTGTGCATGCAGCTGCAGGGAACTAGAACTAAAGTCCAAAGGCAGGCATAGCATAGCATAGCATAGCATAGGCATGCAGCCGGCCGCGTCTTGGTACCGTACCTGTACATGAAGGTGTCGCGGCCGGGGCCAAGGCGGCGGTTGCACAGCCCGCAGGCGCGGAGGAACGTGGCGGTCTCGGCGGCCGAGAAGTCGGCCGAGTTCCGGCGCAGCGCCGGCGCCGCGCGGGCGCGGTACGAAGCCAGCCAGTCGGCGCGCCCGGCCGGCGCTGCGCCGCCGATGGCCCACCCGTACGGGTCAGCCTCCAGCTCGGCCGCCGCCGCGTGCGCCGGCAGCAGCTGCAGCTCCTCGTCCTCCTCCTCCGCCACGTCCGCCAGCACGCCTGGCGCCTCGAACTCCGTCATGCTCGTCGTCCGCCGCATGTGGTGTTTGTGCTGCTGCTGCTGCTGCCGTGCCGCCGGTGACGGGCGCCCGGATCTCTTCCCCAGCATCATCGGCGAGCGTGATAGATTCACCTGCCCTGCTTGTGTCTCTCTAGTCGGTTGTATACTACAAGTAGTGCTACATACACGACCCTCTCTCAACGACTGATGAACCTATATACGACGACGGACGGCTATTTACTACGTACTCCTGCTTGCGGCAGCTGGGAGGGAGATGTGCCGAGGTGAAGAGGCAGAGGTGGTGGTCGCCGCCATGGCTGATGGCCGTGGCCCGTGAGAGGCCAGTGGCAGGCAGTGGGTGAAGAAGGGGAAGAAGAGGTGAGAGACAGGCAAGGCGAGGAGCGGCGGGGTGAGATAAAAGGAAAGCCAGGGAGAATCGGGGCCGTTGAAGGAATCTCTTGGATCCATCGGATCCACGTCAGCCACCACTAGGGGTTATTCCCCGGGCCTGCCTATTTTGTCTTTCGTTTTCTCATTGTGTTATAGATTGTATAAGAGGACCTTTTTATTTATTACTATAAGCTATACATGTAAAATACTTATGAGATAACCATTAAGGATATATAAGTTCTAATTACTTCTAGTTGTCATGTGGATCTTAAAACTTGCTCAATGAACTAGAATGATATTGGACTATACTGTCCTGTCAAAATTGCAGTAGTACAAATGTAATTTTATATACATAGAAAAGTACCTATACACATCCCCAAACTTTAGGAGTTTATGGGTTGCTTGATAAGAGCATGAGCCAGGAAGCTTAGGCCAGGTAACACATCCAACCTCAGTCATCCAAGATCCAATGATAAGGGTGTGTTTGGTTGAGCCATTACTTTTGTAACAATAGTTTTGAGTTGTGTTTTTTTTTTTTGAAAAAAAGGTTATTATGAGATGTGGGCTATGAAAAAGTTAAAAACTTTTTGGTGGAACAACTATGACTTTTGGATAATAATAAAGAGCGGACCCCACTGGTCATTCCTAGTCCACCCTATTCAACCATCTCTCTCTCTAACAAGCATGGCCCCTTCTTTCTCCAAACTCAAGAGATAAGTCCGCGCAAGAGCAGTCAGGAGAGGGGCTCGCCGGTTATGACTATGGTAAGGGAAGGGGTCTCGCAGGCCGGCGTAGTCAAGGTGGCAGCCCTCCAATTTTATGTTTTATAGATGATTAAGATAACTAGGAATCATCGTAATCTAAATAGAAAATAATATAGAACATAAATTAAGCAAACCTTACCCTAATAATCTATTCTTATCTTACCTCAATATCGAACTAAGAGTTTTTTTTTATCATAGTCCTTTTTTTCCTTTTACTAATCCTTTTCATGTTTGGTTTCTGCTTCGTTTTTTTTTTCTTTTTTGAATTCCATAGGCTCTCAGTTTGTGCGAACGTACATAGCAACAACTAACCATATTACCTCAACCAACATATCACCTGGATTTTGTCACGATGTTTTCCATGCCACTTTTTTTGGATGGATTTGTTTTCTCTCACGTGTGATGTTCACCGTTTCCCCCCACATAAAATTTCTGTTCTTTTTTCCACGTATTTTTCCTCGGTCTTTTGTCCAGCATACATGATATGATTTTTCTTGTTCTTTTTTCTCCACCGTACATGGTGGTTTTCAATTGTACATATGGTACACGATTTCTTTACCATTTTTAAGGTGGTTTTCGATTTGTTTTGGTTGTTTCTTAATTTTTCCGGTATAGAGATCAGCGCTTTTGGCTTTGTTTTGGAATTGTTTTTCCTATGGAGAACAACCAGGAGCAATGAGAAAAAAAATTGTCATGACACGATTTTTTCTTCTGATTTTTCTCCTACATATACATACTTAAGTACATTATATATGGTTTCTAAATTGTTTGCCAATTTTTTCCTTTCGTTTTTTTCTCTAACGCACTTAAGTACATGAAGGTTTCCTATTTGTTTCATGTATTGGGCGGATTAACACTTCTGGTTACTTCTTCCCCCGTGAAACAGGCACTACTACAAAAATGATTAACCGTGGCGGTAAAAAGTGATTAAGCGGATAATCGTATATTAACGGTGGCGGTTGGAAGTGACCGCCGTTGTAACAGAAGCGTCCGAATTATAAGAGATCAAGTATTAAAGTAGCCGAATTAACTGCCACTTAATAGCACTTGAGCCCATATAGTCCCGGTAGTCCGTGAAATCTCGAAGGATTTCAAACATTTCCACAATACAGTCAAGATCGAGATAGTTCAGTAGCACCATTCACACGATATAAAGTTTAACATAATAAAATAGTATCAGAGTGCGAAGACTCAACAGTTATTACAAACCATTGTTCAAATTAAAAGAGAAGCGGAAGTCTTTTAACACGATAATCTCCAAAGTAGTTCTTAATAGAGTGTCAGACTAGGGACATATCCCGCAACAGCAAAGAAGAGTCGGGAAGTGACCAAGCCCATGGTCTAGAAGTCATCCCCAACGGGGTAGAGACAGTTAACACAATAATCATACAGGAGTTGACCATCTGCAAAACAACATGGGATAAAACCTTGAGTACAAGAAGGTACTCAACGAGACTTACCCGCCATAAATGAAAATAAAGACTCCAAGGAGGATGAAGGCTTATGGTGGTTGAGCAGACTCTTTTGCGGAAAAGCATGTGACTAACCTTTCAAGTTTTAGTAAAGATATAGCAGCAAGCTTTTAGTAATATTACCTGTCATCTACATTAGCCACTAGTCTATGCCAGACATGTTGGAATTAAGCATACAAGAGGATCCATCATCATTCCAGGCTTTCCATAAACCGGATCACCAACATTAGTTTTATAGTCGTGTAAATGTTGTCATTACCCTAGTCAAGTGCTCTCTAACCAGGAGTGATGGCGATTCGAATCGGATTCCTACTCAGCTGAGGGGGTATTCCCTACACAAACCACACTCACGAGCTACGTGAGCTACAGGTCACCGAAGACGCTACTCGGGTAAAGTCGCGGGATGAATAGGGACCACCGACACCCAAGGGTCGCCCGAAAGCCAGCAGCTGTGAAGGTCTTAGATCGCGCCCCTGTGTCCGAACCCCGACTCACACCAGCACGATGTGTCACGATCCAAACCCGGCCCGAGTAGTGTACCGGTTTCACGGTCGGAACGAGTTATCCTTCCAGTTAAGTGTAGGGCATGCGTTCAACATGACCAGACGAACGACAACAAAAATAGTCCTTAGTTGACATGGTCGAGTCACCCCCGTCCAAAGTATAGGGAGTTCCCCGCCGATCTTAGTTCCATTTACCATTCCGACTATCATTCCGAGATAACCCATATCACAAGATGAGTATATATCCTATAGCTCGCAGGTAATGAAATCACCCGACTTCTACCGAACTAAGCCAACTAAGCAAGACTGCCACGATCGAACTTTAGGTAACAAGGTAAAGGTATATATAGGATAACAAGGTAATATGCATCAACGGTTGCACTCAACTCCTACACTTAATGCAACAATAAAGTGCGAATAATAAATGTTAGACTTTTGCAAACCGGGAGAATGCTCCGGGGCTTGCCTTGCTCAAAGATGCTAGCGACGTGGTTCGGGCACTCCTGCAACTGGTCCTCCTCACCGGGATCCTCGGGCTGCACCTCTTGAGTGGCTGGCTCCTGCTCCTGAGTCACGTTCTCCGGGTTCTCGTCCTGCAATCCTGTATGATGCGATGTGAGCATGTATAAGCATGTATGAAGAACTGAGAACATGATGAGATGATATAACAATTAATAATTATCCATCCATCTAATCAACTTAAGCAAGCAAGGTTACACTAATAGCCTTCCTAATCATAGCAATATAACAATTGAAATAGAGTTGCATTTTGAAAAGCATCAAACAGTTCAGCACATATTTTTATTAAATACTACTAAATACCAGGATACCTCAGAAAAAGTATCAAATATTTATATTGCATAAAACAGTTATTAAAATTCATTAACCTAGTCATTTATCACATTATAAACCCTACAAAATTTGCTAAACAGAACATAGGGTAGTTCATATTTTTCATAGATAGATCTCTATTACAGAAACCTAACAAAACAAGTTTCACAATTTTCAGAGTTATAAATTAATAACTATGCATTTCCCAAGTTTCAGCCTCAAACAAGATTAAATAAATTTACACAGAAAACTGATACAATAAATCATGCAAAATACACCAAACTGTAGATCTGGACAATAGAAACCTAACAAAACTAGTTTGGCATTTTTAGCATTTTTCTGTGAATTGATATGCATTTTCTAAGATTCAAAACCAAATAAAGGAATTCATTTTCTTTTCGGCTTAAACCCTAACTGCTACGCGCACCCGGAAACACACACAGGCACACACTGCAGTGGCCGACAGGTGGGGCCTCGGGCCCACGCGTCATCCACACACACGCACACACACCCAAACGCACACGGCAGCGGCGCTGCTCGTCGCCGGCGAGGTCTCCGACGACGGGGATGGCGTCACCGGCTTTGCCTCGGCGAGACGAAGCCGACGGCGGCTTCGGCTTGCCGAGTGCACGCTCGAGGCGAGCTCCCCGCCGGCCATGGCGGCCCGGCGGCGACAGCGCATGGCGGTGGCGCGGCTCTGGCCGCAACGTAAGGCGGCGCGCAGCGGTTGAGCTCCACGAGAGCACGGCGGAGCTCGGAGAGCGACGAGACGAGCTGGACGAGGAGCGGGTGGCGCGGAACGGCGCGGCGGAGCTTGGAGCCGAGCTCGACGGCCGCGGCGTGGGTCACTAGGTGGCTTACCGTGGCGGACGAGCTGTGTCGTGGAGGCGGGATGGCGTGGCAGAGCTTGGGCGGGCGCGGAGGTCAGCGGCGTGAAGCGGAGCGGCGGGAACGGCACGGCGAACGGCGGCACTCGCGTGCACTGCAGTGGCTGCGCGGCTGCTGCTGCTGTGCAAGGGAGAGAGAGCAAGAGAGAGTGAGGGCGAGTGAGGGGGTGAGGGGGACAGAGCGGGGGTTAGGCGCGCGGTCGGGGCGGCCACCGCCTCGGCCGGCCGTACGCCGGCGGCCACGTGGCGTGCGCGGACTGGGCAGCGGCGCGGTGCGGCGCAAGCGCGGCGCGTTCGCGCTCGGCGCGCGGGAACAGCACGCGGGCGGTGCGGCTGCGGGCGCAGGCCATGCCGGCTTCGGCCAGCGGGCGGAAAGTATTCTATTTTTATTTTTCATTTTTATTTTTCCAATTTGTTTCAAAACTCAATTTGACAATTTTAAATTGATTTTCAGGATTTGGTGCAAAAACCAAAGTTGCTCAGAATTAAAAACTGTACAAGATTGGTTTAAACCATATAGCTAAATTCGGTTTACTTTTTAAATTAGAAAACAAACTCAATTTAAAATCTAAGGAAACATTATTTTAAACAAATCTAAACAACTTCAAATTTCAGGAATTAAACTCATTTTCATATCTCAAACAAGCATTTAACTCTAGATTGCACTTAACATGATGGTTCAAGATTAAACATATTAATCAAACAAGAATCAAGCAAGAGCAAATGTCACATGAAATGATGATGCTATGCATGAATGCTTCATGTGATGAATGCTTTAGGTTTAATTAAGAATGATTTAATTATGCTTAACACTTGAGGTGTTACCGCCACGGTTAATAAAATAAAAAAACCAAAAATTAAAGAAAAAAATCCATAGATAGGTCCGGCAAGCCCATCCATGGGCCCGCCGAGTTCATCCACGGATCCGTCGCCCCGCTCGCTGGATCTGGAGCTTGTGGTGGTGGAGCTTGCCGATCTGAGGGAGCTCGTCGGAGGGGCGGGTGTGGCCACTCGTCGCCATCAGAACCGTCGGGCACGCACCCCTACTCACCGGTGTCGCTGCTCGAGGGAGAGGGGAGCGAAGAAGAGGGTGCCGTCGGCGAGGGTCCCGCCGCCTCCACTGCCTCCTTGCCGAATCCCGCCATCGTCGCTGTTGGATCCCGCCCGTGGAGGAGATTGAGGTTCCGGGATCCCGCCATCATTGCTGCCATCGTTGGTGGACTCCATCGCCTCCGCCTGCTCGCTGAATCACAGGAGGGAGGTGCGCTGGGAGGGGAGGGATGGGGCGGCACCGCCGGATCCCACCATCGTTGGATCTAGATCTGAATGGGAGGGAGGCGCGTCGAGAGGGAGAGGGTCGGGAGGGGAGGGGAGGCGTCGAGAGGAGAGGGGCTCCACCCGAGGGAAATAGCGACGACTGAGAGGGAGGGGAGGTGGTGGGGTGAGAAAAATGAAACCCTAACTTTAGTATATATATCATCAGCGTGTTATCGGGCTAAGATGGGTCATATGTCGAACCATCATTTTAGGAGACGGTTCTCTTAAAACGTCTGCCTCAGTAAATAGATTTTGTGAGGCAGTTGACTATGACCGCCTCGGTTAATAAAAAATAACCGTCTCAGTTAATCCTAGTCATTAACTGTGGCGGTTTATAGGTTTGACCGCCCTGGTTAAGATTTTAAAAGTGTCATGCAAAAGAATTTATGTAGTAGTGAATGAGAAAATTTTGGTTTCCAAATACTTTTTTTAAGTAAACTCGCAATTATAGTCTTCTCTTGCTCCCACTTTGAATTTGCAAAAAAAAAAACAAAAAAAAAACCTATCCAAACCTATTGATGACGTTGTGTGGGCATGTGGCGCCTCGCAACCTTTTTAAACTCACAATAAGCATGCACAATAGTATTCACCAATTTAAATTGACTTGCACTCTCTTATCAATTTCTTATATTGGATTATTCTCATTTTAAGGTTCGATAAAGCTCATATAATTTTTACAAAAAATTTAAGAGCATTACATCATAAATTGTATGTCCTATTGCAACGCACATACATATTTAACTGTTCTATTCTCTCATTAAACCTAGAATTAACAAATAAACTTATATAAAGCATAAATGTTGATGGAAAAAACAAGCTTGAAGGTATCACAGGGTTATTATTTGCAAGCAACTTGCAACTTTGCAAGGGACTTTTGACCTACCATCATTGGTACGGAGTGTGTCCACCTATGAATGTGGTACTATTCCATTTATAGTAGTGGAGTATTTTTTTAGCGCGGATGTGTACTGACGTTGGACCCGAATCGAGTTGGTACACCTCTCTCACATGGGTTCAGGTAACGTTCAGTTAATTAGCCGCCAAGGCCCAAAACCAACCAGATATCACAATCACATACTCCAATATAAAACAAAAATCAGATTCATTTATGTTTTTTTTTTTTTGCGAATAACTTCTGGTATTGCTCTCAATGAACATCAACAGTGTCCTCTCTTCTCTTTCTATGGATTCGTTTAGAATATGTACGATTGCATACATAATAGAAAAATGCAGGTTTTCATAATAAGCCAACGCCAGCATTCCAGCCATGTGCCTCCATCTTGATGATCTGGAGCATTTCAGCGATGGCGGCTGACTGCCGCCGGAAACATCTTGCATTAAAAAGCTTTCGCAGCTTCCATTCCTTTAGGTTGCTTTCCATTAAAAAGCTTTCGCAGCTTCCATTCCTCCACCAGCTCAGTGTTGAATGTGCTCCTCGTGGGAGTTGGAAGCCGAGCGCCTGCAGGATGATATTGATATCTACTGCGGGATGTTTTCGGAAGAGCGAAAAAAAAATCAACGATTTATGTTTTTTACGAAGGAAAACAAAAACCCTTGAGTTGCACCTCACAACAAGCTGTCGATTGTTATCTACTGTACATACTAGTAGTAATATACTCCTCCGTAACAACTTGTGCAATGATAATTCACAGCTGCGTGCAAATTGAAACTCCCCATCCCCAACCACACCACACTTTTGCCTGCGCACGGCGCAAGGTACGCTCGGCTTGATTGCAACAGCGTACCGATGATGTGCCCTGCTGGCCGACCACATGGGAGAAGAGAACTGGTGACCATGATTAGGTACTCCCCATCTCGCAAATAAAAATCTTAAGCACCGAACAGTTTATAGGGTTTTGTGGTTTGTGCTATGGATCCAGTGGTGTTCCGGAGCCTAGACTGCTGCTGATACTGTCTGCTGTTGCACACAGACGGTGACATCGACCGCTAGATCCAAGGATATATATACATCTGCGCCGGTGCGGGACAAATGGTACGAAGACAATACGCCGGTACCGGGACTATGTGCCTGAAGACAATACGGCCCGATGGGCCATCGAGCGGCCCATAATCTTTCTATGGCATATCTGGTTTTTTATTTCGAATATGAGAAAAGGTTCACTTTTCCTCGCTCAATTTTTACGAAAGTCTATTTTTCCTCCCTAAATTCCAAAATCAGACAAAATATCTTCCTCAGCTTTTGAAACCATATGTTTTACCTCTTTGCGCCCAGTTATAAGCGGTTTTGAAGACAATTTTATCTTGTTCTTTTTTATTTATTTTGGTTGAATCTTTAAAAATTTACAGTAAATCATAGAAAAATCATATAATGGAAAATATAATTTTGTTTGACTACACATGTGTATCTATACAGTGAATATATAGTATGGTATGCTTTAGTACAAAGTTTTTATTTTTGTTTTAGATCTATTATTTTCTGTAATTAAATAGAATAATTCACAACTGGAGTTTCTATGGTCTAATTGTGGTGAAATTTTTATGGTAGCCTAATTGTTGTATGCTTGAACTATAGAAAAAATCATGTATAAATTAGTTATATATTTATTTAGGGTTTATACATGTTAAGTATAAATAAAACTCATATAAAGAAACAATATGTTTATAAAACTCTAGAAGAGTAAAACTCAATAACAACTTAGGAACAATGTGTTTTGTCATATTACTCTTGATATGACCTAATTCCATCTGCACAACACATACTGCATTATCTTCAAAGATAATGGTTGGTGTCTCAAGTGCACCAATACCACAAGATTGCATTATGTGGTTTACCATTTTGCGAAGCCACATGCACTCACGTGATACCTCCTATAAAGCAATTATTTCATAATTGTTGACGCAAAAAATCGTTGGAATCTGCGAACACCTCGGGCTTATACCCGAAATCGATCTCCGAAGGTGTGTCAGTCGATTTGACCAGTTAATCGACAAGGACGATAAATAGAACAATATCTGAGTGAGACAACGGCGATGCGCCCAGATGTCAAGGCTCAAACCTGATCAAGATAACTAGAGTAGAGCTGAACGAGACGACAGCGATGCGCCCGGACGTCAAGACTCAGATTGCTCAAACGCGGAACTTGTAAGGGTTGACGGAGGTCGATGAGATGCAGCCCATCGAAACTTGAAGAACTCGTAGATAGACTAATACTAATGCGATAAAAGATAAATTGCTAGAAAGATAGATAAAAATAGTAGATTCATTTGATATGCTTGGATATATTTTTCACGACCTCTAGATACATATTTATACTCCGGCCAGGGAGTTGTAGATAGACACGACTCGTACCTTTCCTAAACAAAGCTCCTATTTTAAAGAAAATAAATGACTCGTGCAAGAATCGGACTCAAAATAATCTATAATAATAATACTGGCGTAAAGCACCAGCTTCCTTATCCGTCTCCCTTGCGATGAAACCTTCCATCGGTAGACTTCTTCCAATCTGCAACCTTCTTCTATTGCCATCGGGCTGTTCTCTGCTGACGCCAGCCACGACATCCTGCTTCCGTCGGCATCATCTACCATTCATCGGCAGCTTTCCGTCCTCATCGGCAATACTTTCTTGCCTCCATCAGCAACATTGTTGTCTTCATCACATCGGTAATGAGCTTCAATTCTCATCGGCAATGTTCTTCCTGTCGGCAACATTCCTGTCTCTATCGGCAACACCCCTTTGCCTTCATCAACAGTGTCTTCCTGCCTCCATCGGCAACAAGTCCCTGTCTTCATCAACAACATTCTTGCCTTTATCGGCAATCTGACTGGTAATATCCCAATGCCGATAAGGAACGGCAACTAGCCTTTTGCCGATCGGCACAATCCTTAGATCATATTGACACGTGCCAAAAAATGGTGTCAACACATGTCCCCCAATTTCGGAGTATAAGATATCTTATGCACCGAAATTTCTTCTACTGCATCTCCTCTAAAATGCCTGCACCACTTCCTTGACTATTGCACGTAAGCATTGCAGAGCCACTCTCACAATCCTTCGACTTGTATCGAACATCTCCTTTTGTAGCCAACAGATTCATCGGCAGCGCTGCTCCCAGTGCACAAACTCTTCACTCAGCCTGCCGATGCCCCCAAGTGTAACAGTTGAAATGTCAGGGCTCACCAAGTGCTGCTCCCAAGCCAAAATGCCCAAGGCCATCGACTCTAGTTACGCTATCGGCAACATATTGACATCTATCGATGGATTTTCATCTTTGAGCTTTGGCCTCCACTGCTTAACTGGAGATTTTCCTCTGGAAGGATTTTCATCGTGACACAAATCTTCTTGGCGCTCGCGCTGCATCCTCCTTCTTTGAGACTTTGTAAGACCCTTGAGGCACCATTGAGGAAGATTAGTTTTCCAAATAGGTTGGTACTGTTTCTCCCCGTTTGTGTTTGCACCATTCATGTTTGGATCTCTGGAGAATATCTCTTCGTCAGGCACCCTTGCATCAGCCATCTCCTCAGGCTCTTTCTGACAAATACGCTTGCCAAGCCTGTCGTGTACACTGAGCTTGCCCCCCAGCCGATCATGCACCAATTCTTTTTCTCTGATCGGCCTGCCATAGCTTGATGTCCGATCGTTAAAACAAGGTCTCTTTTCTGACCGATCGGCAGGGTAGTACCCATTGCATTCAGGGCAATTATCAGCAGTGGGTAGCTTGATACCTTCTTCCCAACAGTGAACAAAGAAGGGGCACCTCCAATGATCTTTATGCCGATGCCACTCCTGGCGTTCTTCCTCCTCCTGCTGCCGATATCGCTCCTCCTGTGATTGCCGATAATCTTGTCGTGGCCGCCTATGCGTGATCATGACACCATATGATGCACATCTGTAAGACCTCCTAGCGCCACTGCTATTATCGGCAACTCTCTTGCCTTTTCTATCGTCGGCAAGCTTCCTCCCTGTTACTTCATACGCAGCTATCTGATGTTCTAGGTCTACCGATGCGCTTTTCTTGGCAGCTTCCGATGTCAACATCTTAGTCTTTTCACTAGTTTCCACCATGTTACTTGGAAACGGGTGCTGGTCGATCTTCATCGGCTTCTGGGCCTTAGAATTTTCAAATTTGATTCGCCCAGATTCGATTTCTGATTGCAACTGCTGCCTAAATACTTTGCAATCATTGGTACTGTGTGAAGTCGCATTATGCCACTTGCAATACCTAATCCTTCTGAGTTGTTCGACCGATGGAATTACTTGGTTAGGTGCCAACTTAATCCTCCCTTCTTGAAGCAACAGGTCAAACATCCTATCGGCCTTGGTGATATCAAAGGTGAATCTCTCAGCTTCTTTCTGGTCGAATGGACAAGATACCGACTTTTTATTCTCTACCCATTCAACTAAACCGATACTTGCTTCTTCGTCCAAATCTGTTTTCTTAGTCAAAGACACCTCTTTATCCCAATTTCCTCTAGGCTCGAAAACCTTGGTTTCTTGATCGGCAACCCTTTGCACAAGATGGCTTAAGCTTTCGAACTCTTGAGACGCGTATTTGTCCCTGATGTGTGGCTGTAATTCTTGGAAGGCCAAATCCGCCAATTGCTGATCATCAAGTACCAAGCTATAGCACTTGTTCTTCACGTCTTGCATTCTTTGCACGAAGCTTTCTACCGATTCATCATTACGCTGCTTCAATTTGACCAAATCGGTAATCTTCTTTTCATGTACGCCAGCAAAGAAGTGTTTGTGAAACTGTTTTTCTAGATCGACCCAAGTGATCACAGAATTTGGAGGCAGTGAAATAAACCATGTAAATGCCGATCCAGATAACGATAACGAGAACAATCTCACCCTCAGTTCATCCCTGCTGGTTGCCTCTCCACATTAGATAATAAATCGGTTAATGTGCTCCATTGTTGATATATCATCTTGACCAGAAAATTTGGTGAAATCTGGCACTTTGTACCGATTTGGGAGAGGGATCAAATCATATGCAGGAGGGTACGGCGTCCGATAAGAATATGTATTAACCTTAGGCTTGATACCGAATTGCTCTTTCATCACTTCGATAATCTTATCGGCCCAGTACGCATCTTGATCCTGCCGATGCACTGGCTGAATGTTGACTGGTTGAACATATTGATGTACCTTCTCATCTCTTTGTGGTAAATAGGCCGAACCGGTTGGTGCAGAGGCAACATCAATTCGCTGAACATCATGCATCGGCTGATTTGCCGATGGACCACCTTGAACACCCACTGGAATATATTATGAGAATAGAGGGTTTACCGGCTGGGACGCCGATGCATCATTATATAATCTCGATGGTAAGTGGTGGTGTTGGACCCCTGCCACTTGACATCCAGGTTGCGTCACCTGTTGTTGAACATTATGCATCGGCTGAGTTGCCGATGGGCAATTTTGAACATCCACTGAGTTGTATTGTGACATTGCATTCATCGGCTAATATATCGATGTCCCATTGTGCACGTTCACTTGCGACTACTGCGGCGAAGTAGTACTTATCGGCTGATGTACCGATATTTCATTTTGAAGACTCGCTGGCGGATGATACTACGGAGCTCTTGCCACTTGGTATCCAGGTTGCACAACTTGTTGCTGAATCGGTAATTGACCGATCCAACTTACATTAGATGTCATCGGCACATGACTTGCCGATGGCTGATAACCAGCTAGCGCTTGCTGCCCTTGTACCCTTGGATGATCGCCTTGATTTGCGGGTACCACAGCTTGAGCAGCCATTGCCGATACAGGCTGATTAACAATTGCCATGCCTTGTTGCATCGACCAAGAATTTGCCGATGGCCTCGCGTAGGACACTTCATGTACTTCCATCTGAAGCCCTCCTGATGGCAACTGCATATTTGAAGGCGTTGCAGTATACTGCGTCACCGGGATCATCAGCTGTACGGGCGCTACCGATGTTATGGGAGCCTTCCATGCTGCATCTTGCCTTGGAGACAATCTAGGATTAGCAGCAAATGAATCTGGAGGCATACCGTATCCCCACCAGTTGGCGGAAGTTGGTTGACTCTGGGTCACAGGTCCAGACATTGTTGACGCCACCAGATTTGTATTCAATTGAGTGATGCTTGCTGGGCTCGATCTTGGCGGCATGATCTCATCGGCAGATTGGTTCATAATCGGTGAAGACACCCTTGGAACCGTCGATGGGATCGTAACAGATGCCGATCCGAGTTGATGATACACCGGACCAACATAATATGGTGCTTGTCCTTCCTTAAAAGTTTGCTTGACAGCATTGTATACAGTATTGGACAGCACATTGGATTGGCTAATTAACACATTATCTAATACAGAATTAACCATCTCTTGTAATTTACCAGGATTGGCGTCGAAGGTGACCTACCGTGGATCTTGCTTCTGGATAGCTTCGTCGCTCCTGTTTAGGCTGAAGGACTTCAGATACAACTGTTTGTACTCCTCCATAGCCCGCTCCATAGCTTGCTTTTAATCATCTCTCAAATTTGCTTCGGAGACTTCAATGACACTCTTCGGATTGATCCCAGCAGTATTGTCTATTAAGCTTGTAATGGGCTAAACCGTGGCTAACAGATGTGATATGGTCCCACCGAGCGTGCCAAAAGAGGTGCTGACGCAAAAAATCGTCGGAATCTGCGAACACCTCGGGCTTATACCCGAAATTGATCTCCGAGGGTGTGCCAATCGATTTGACCAATTAATCGACAAGGACGATAAATAGAACAACCGCCCAGATGTCAAGGCTCAAACCTGATCAGGATAACTAGAGTAGAGCTGAACGAGACGACAGCAATGCGCCCGGACGTCAAGGCTCAGATTGCTCAAATGCGGAACTTGCAAGGGTTGACGGAGGTCGATGAGATGCAGCCCGTCGAAACTTGAAGAACTCGTAGATAGACTAATACTAATGTGATAAAAGATAAATTGCTGGAAAAATAGATAAAAATAGTAAATTTATTTGATATGCTTGGATATATTTTTCACGACCTTTAGATACATATTTATACTTCGGCCAGGGGAGTTGTAGATAGACACGACTCGTACCTTTCCTAAACAAAACTCCTATTTTAAAGAAAATAAACGACTCGTGCAAGAGTCGGACTCAAAATAATCTATAATAATAATACTGGCGTAAAGCACCAGCTTCCTTATTCGTCTCCCTTGCGATGAAACCTTCCATCGGTAGACTTCTTCCAATCTGCAACCTTCTTCTATTGCCATCGGTAGTTCTCTGCTGACGCCAGCCACGTCATCCTGCTTCCGTCGGCATCATCTACCATTCATCGACAGCTTTCCGTCCTCATCGGCAATATTCCTTCCATCAGCAACAGGCTTTGGCTCTCATCGGCAATGCTTTCTTGCCTCCATCAGCAACATTGTTGCCTTCATCACATCGGTAATGAGCTTCAATTCTCATCGGCAATGTTCTTCCTGTCGGCAACATTCATGTCTCTATCGGCAACACCCCTTTGCCTTCATCAATAGTGTCTTCCTGCCTCCATCGGCAAAAAGTCCCTGTCTTCATCAGCAACATTGTTGCCTTTATCGGCAATCTGACCAGTGATATACCAATGCCGGTAAGGAACGACAACTAGCCTTTTGCCGATCGGCACAATCCTTAGATCATATTGACACGTGCCAAAAAACGGTCTCAACAATAATGATTAGTGGAAATAGACATCAAAGTCTACTTTGAAGACTTCCAAGCTATTGTTTTGTAGGATATGACATTTTAGATCAAAACAAGACCTAGAAGGCGCCATAAGGGAGTTGAGTGATCCCCCTATGGGCCCACCAGGCCCTGCCCAGGTGGCATGATCCAAGAGAAGCTCCTCAGAGTCAATTCTATCCTTCATATTAACTTTGTGTTTTCTCCGAATGGCTCAAGATAAAGTCACATGGATCTATGATGTGGCAACAAAAGATCCGGCAGGAGATGAGTAGTACACCCACTCCATGACATGTGGGCTGTAACACCCTGGTGTTAAGCACTGCATTAACATCTGCAAAGCATATGCATTGCTTGAGCATCATGTGACATTCTCATTTCATACATAATGATTTAACTTGGTTTGTTTAGCATCTGCCCATGAGCAAGGTTAAGTAAAACAAGTGCTTGATGATTGATCACTAAAGCTACTTAGAAATATCTAGGTGGGAAATTGGAGCAAATTTTACATCGATAATATTGCTCCAAAATGTTTTTAATACGAGACTTGAATATTGGTGAAAATGATTTAAATTGACTTTGTTTTAGCAATTAAAAATTTATCAGAAATCTACCCTTAATCCTTTAAGTAAGGTTGTAGAGAATTTTATTTTGAACCACTTTTATTTCAGGGTCAAAAGCTGGTTTTGAATTTTGAATCATCAAATGGCAAGTGCAAGTTCAAATTAATTAAATAAAAATGAAAAACAACTATCCCTACACTATTGGGCCTCAGTCATCCTTTCGGCCCACCCTTGAAGAAGTCTCCGGCGAAATCCTTTCTTCCTATCTTGTCCTATTCACGTTAGCGGTGTACATAACTTTTGTACGTGATAACCTGTTAAAATGGGAATGGTGAATGAATAAGACAAATGAATCTTTTTAATGATGAACAATAATGTATATATATATATATATACAAACCCCAAAAGGAGCAGTCGTGCGTCAGTGACATAATCACTCACTACTGCACAAATCTTTTAAACAATATTTCACTTTTAACCTCAGAGACGATTGGTCCGTTGTAATCGAGGCGAGCAATGTAACCAAAACGCCTCGGCTAATGTCTAGGCGCCTCTTGGTTGTGTTAGGGCATCTCCAATAACTTAGAATAATTGACTTGCCAAATCTTATGGTTTAGCAAGTTGTAAAATTATTTAGCAAGTGAAAAATAGTTCTTTCTCCAACAATTTGCTATTTCAACTTACCAAACTTGAAAAAAAAACAAAAACTATCCCAGTCTAGGAACCGCCCTCGGTGACGTCGAGATCGAACATGCACTGCCCTGTACTCGTCCAATTCCAAGGCCAGCTGCTGCTGCTTGATGCACTCCTCCGCAGCCGTGGCACCGCCGTCCGCGAACATCCCGAGCTCGAGCGCCGTCCGCGTCCAGCAGGCCGTCGCACTCCGCGTCCGCCGTCGTGTGCGTCCGCCGCCCAGCAGGCTTCGCCGTCCGCGTCCGCCGCCGTGCATGTCCGCGTCCAGCAGGCTTCGCCGTCCGCGTCTGCCACCACGAGCACGACCGCGGTCTCCTCCTTGTCAAGCGCCGCACGAGCTCGAGCGCGAGGCGGCGTCGTGGCGGTCGAGGCGCAGCGGGAGCGGGATGGCGGGGGCCTCGCCGTCGCCACCCGAGGGGCGGAGCTCGAGCGCGAGGCGCCGTCGGGCGGAGAGACGCGCACCTAGAAGAGCCGGACCTCTGGCCAGTCTTTCTTCTCCCCTGCGCTCGCCCAAGCAGGAAGCCGAGCGGGAGCTCCCCTGCTCCCTGCTAACCGCGGGAGGCGGTGTCCCTGCCTTGCCCGTCGTCGTCCCCGTCGAGCAGGAGCCCCCGACGCCGCGCCCTGACCACCCCCGCGGCTGCTTCCCGCCGCTTCCCGCCGAGCAGACCCGCCGACCTCCGCGGCTGCTTCCAGCCGACCAGACCCGCCGCCGCGCGTCTCGCTGACCCCCACGGCTGCTTCCCGTCGAGCAGACCCGCGCGCGTTCCGCTGACCCCGCGGTTCCTTCCCCACGATAGCAACTCTTTCTCGCCGTGAAGAAGAGCCGCGCGGACGGAAGGGGTGTTCACGCCGCTGGGGCTTCACGTCGCGGTCTGGTGGCGGACGGATGCCGCCGGGTGTTCACGTCGCGGCCGGGACAGATCACGCGCGACAGGGGAAGAAATCTATCGGGGACGAGGCATACACGCGCGCGGGAGTGCCACGCGGGCGCGGGAGGGAGTCGGGGAATTTTTTTTCGGCGATACACAGGAAATACCAAGTGCGGAGATTTATGCACCTAGGGATGAATATACCAAGTGGATTTAAGAAGTTGTTGGAGAGGTGTTTTCGTATTTTTTCCAAAAAAATAAGAATTTTAAGTGAGTTTGAGGAGTTGTTGGAGATGCTCTTAGGCGTCTGTTGATTCTATCTACATGAACCGTCATTGGCAGTTGCTAATGATGGGATTAACTATTTGATCACAAAATTATTTAATCTTAACAAGAACAAATGAAATTGTCTTGTTTTGCTTTGAAAAATCCGGTACGGATGGTGCGTTCAAAATGGGCCGCAGCGTGCACCGCCTCTCCATCCGCGACCGGTCACCCCGTTGGAGCCAGACGTCGCGTCGGAGCTACCAGATCCTTACCCCGTACGGCACCGTCACCGTCACCGTCACCCTCACCGTGCAACAAACCAACCAAGACACGCGAGGCAGCAACTGGCGCGCGGGCCCCGCCCGTTTCCCCAGGTCGGTGGTGCGTTCCCATCCACCCGCTCCCGTCACGACCCAGGTTCGTGATTTTGCTTGGCCCTTGGCCTGCTCCGCTCCGCCCCCGCGTCGCCTCGTCGTCTGGGCCTACCTGCGCTGCGCCTGCCGCCGCCTCACCTCGTTGCCCCCTCCGTGCTGCCTGCGCTTTTGCCAGCGCGCGCCCCACCACCGCTCCACCCCGCGCGCATCCGGATCCGCTCTGATCGAGGTGAGGCCTCTCGAATCCGCGCTAGATTCGTCGCCGGTCTCCTCGCCCGAACCCGCGTGCTGAATTTTTCGTTTCTACCGGGAAAATTAGGGGTGGTTAGTTGGGTGATTTTGCCTTCGCAGGGCGGGTTGATTTGGACTCTGTGCCTGCCTGTGAGGGCGCGGAGGGAATGGATGAGTTCGAGTTGGAGGACAACCTCGAGTTCATCCTCCAGAGCATCCAGGAGCTCATGGAGGACCAGGAGGACAACAACGCCTTCGGCGACGCCAACCAGAACGAGCTCTTCGCCAGCCTTGTCAGCTACTACCAGGTCTGCTATCGATGTTTTCTGGGACTCCTGTTTTGTTGGGGATGGAATTTTGATCCCCTTTTCTCGTTGTTGTTTTTTTTTCTTCTTCTCTTCTTCTGAGGAATGTCTCGTTGTTTGTCTTGCAGGAGAACATGCAGCCAGACGTGTCTGCCGCGGACGTCGCTGCTGGGAAGGACATGCAGGGGATCCCGTGGGAGAAGATGCTCTTCGGGAGGGATAAGTACCGGGAGATGAAGATAAAGAACTACAGAAATTACCAGAACCTAAGTTACGCACGGGAGGATGCTTTGCAGGTACTCAACACTTGCCCGTTCCTATTTCCCCCAACCGATGTCCAATAAAATGCCAGTTTGAACCGTGGAATGTTCAACTCACTTCTTATACATAATAATACTCCTACGTTGCTTCCACATAGCGATGAGTCTGGTACGGTAAAGACGTGGTTATATACTGTGTGATCAGGTCTTTGGCTTCATGCTTGCTTTTTACATGCCAAACATTGAAAACTTCAGGGATATTGATCTTCTCCTGAATCGCACTTGTGTTGCCTTTTCATGTGACTCACAAGCCAAGTTACTGAAATCAAACGTCTTATGTACAAAAATTTGTTCAACATATATCTAACCTAAATATTTAATTGCCCCAACTTTTTAGTGGTATATTTTGCTGATGTATGCCCTTTCCGACATGGCATTTAACACTACATTATTGTTTATTTCTGTATGTGGAATGAGATAGATATGACATTGAAGGCCCCCTTTAGTAGGGTTCTGGATTCTTAAATCTATGTTTCTGATTCCTCTTCTGCCTACCAATTTCTCTGGTGAAACAGAATAATTCATTTGGCTAGTTGGTGTGTTTGGATAACAGTGGATTTCCAGTGCGTTAAGAGAACCACGTCTTAGTAGTTTCCACAGAAATTGGTTGCAACTAAATTCCAGTTGTGACTTTGCAGTGATCCAATTTTTATACATTTGGATATTTGGTACTTTGTCAAATAACCAGAAGCATGCCAGCTTTGTTTTAGAATTTTGGCCCCGTCATTACTTCTAAGTTCATATGATAGTTGTGGTACAAGAGTGAATGTGCGACCTACACCTACTCTTTTTTAATTACATTTGACAATCAGTGATGGCAGTTTGACTTCCATAACACTACAATATGCAAACTGATGGTTCAAACCTGTGATCTAGCTTGTTATGAAAATTGACAAGATGGTATTCATAATGGTTTAGTAGCTGGCAAATACATGGCTAGGAAAAACTATCGAAAGATGGAGGTAATGGAATTAGGAAGGATATCAATGACAAGTTTAATATGATCATAAGCTTGCATTACTTTGCTCAAACACAAAATACACATTTATAATCGAATATAAAAGACTATATAAAGATCACCAAATTAGGAAGAATGCTGTGTCAAAAGTCATCCATGATTATCCGGTTCTGGGAATAAGAATTTCTATCCATCTATAATTGTGCAGTACTCCGTATCGTTAATAGAAGTCGTTCTAGGTGAGCGAACACTTTGGCAAAGGAAGTCGTTTTGCTTCTGCGGCTTGAAACTGGATGTGAATGCCCCTCAGCCCTTCGGCTCCCGCTGTGCGCCCTCGCGCTTCGGCTCCCGCGCCGCTCCCGCGCCCGCGCGTTAACAGCGCTGCGCGTCCTCACACTTTGGCTCCCGCGCCGCACGCGCCCAACGACGCTCAGCGCCATGCAAAATACTCCCTGGTAAATTGCAAAAAAGGCGAGGCTGAGGGCGCTCGTATCGTGGACGGCAGCCTCGTGGAGCGGTGACATTGCCACTCCAGCTACGAAAGGTTGTTGTCTAGCTAACACCCGCAGCTGCATTTAATAAGGGCAAGCAGGGAAAAATGTCCACTAATTAATGACTCCTTGGTAATTCCCCTCATGTCCTAAACGACTTCTATTAACGATATGGAGGGAGTATCTGCTTTGTTATTCTTTGAGATGCATATTATTTTGTTTTGGTTCGCAAAAAAAAAAAAAAAAAAAATCTTGAAAACATTCTAACCATCACTACTTATCACTGTGTTACACTATACTGCTGATCTCATGTCTGAACCATATGAAAACACTACCATTCGCTGCTATAGTTCATGGGGCTGAGCGTCATGCTTAGGCGCTTAGCTATGTCCAAAATTTATCTCGCAGTTCAATTTTTTTTCCCATTTTTTATTTCTATTTTTTCTTCCTGGTGGGTAGCAGAAGGCATGGATGAACTTTAGGTAAAGTGGGTTTGGTTGGGTGCATGTGCTTATGCTGCTCATTGATGGGGATGGGTGCTAGCTTTTCATATATCTACTATGGTCCATGGTGGTGGTTTGGTGGGGGAATACATCATGATCCAAAATCGATGGGTTGAGATTGTGTGAACCTTTTTAGTTGACCTAGTCTAAGCTGTAGAAACTATTAAATTCCAGAAATGCTACTTAGATGTCAAAGGTCATCAGTTATCACTTCCAGGTGAGAGAATATCTGGTTAGCTTATTGATTATCAATCTTGGGTAGCTAGTATCCACTTTCAGTACAGTATGGAATGACAAATCTCTCAACGTGTTAAAATAAAAAATTTAAAAACATATTCCCGATTGTCATTGACTTATAGTTACTTAATGCACAAAACAGGGAAGGGGGTCATAATCCTTCCTGACATTCATGCTCCATTTCAAGAAGTGGAAAGGGACAGGTTCTAAGAAACAAGAATGGGATCTTTACTGCAGTGCTAAGCAACTATTTCATGTCACATAGTAATGGGACAAATGTGTTTGTTGAATCAGCTATTTTGCTTGGACCAAGGGTAACAGTCACCATTTTCTTATTGTGAATATTTTGAAATTTAATATTCTTGGGGTACTGCTAGTCTGCCATTTGTTTGGGCTATGGATCAACCTACTTAATGGTAAATCTGTTAGAGCAGGTTCAGATCATTACATGAGAGCTGCCCAGGGCATTAAAAGCAATATGAAAGTGTTACATGCTGATTTGTTTTTGAGAATTTATTTTTCATGTCAGAGGCCCCATCATTTCAGTTACATTACATACCCTAGTATCTTCTTTTGCATGGTGTTCAGTATATTTGTAAGTGGTAGAAATAGTTCTCCCTAGATCACTAGGTGGAAGCAAGTTCACTGACTCCTGGTTAATCAATTGTTAGACTGGTTCCCATGATTTTCTTATTTATTTACAGCTAGTGGTTGCATGGACATCAGATGGACAGATAGATTTACTGTTCTACTAGGTTTCATCCGTTCACCCCAAATGATTTTTTGCTGAAACTTGTACATGCATTCTCAGTGTCATTTAATGCAGCACTGTTAAGTCTTTATTATTGAAATGTAACTTCTCCAGCTCCTTACAATCTGTTTTTGTTTCTTTCTTGATCTCTCAGGAGTGCAAACAAGTGGAGAAGGATAGCCCTTACTATGACTTCCACTACAACACAAGGCGTGCTCGGCCATCAATTGTACATTTTCAGGTCTGATTTTCCTCTGTTGCATTACAGTCCAACTTTTTGAACAAAGTTATCATCAAGCATGTTATTTACGGGTTTGTTTGGTTTGAGGAATGATCTATCCTTGGAAGGTTTGTCCATCACAAGGCTATCCTATTTGTATGGACATTTTTTAATGGTTCTTGGCGTCATCTTAGAAGATATTGTGGAAGAGAAATATAGTCTTGTTTCAATCTCATGGATAAGTAAAACAGCTTTTAGGAAACTAGTTTTTACCCAGTTTGCCAACCTTACCTTGATACTCGGAGGATGACTTAAAACTACTTTCTTGGATCCTGAACATTTTGGGTTTCAACTGAATGTAGTAAAGTATTTTTATGTATGTAAAAGAGGGTTACAATGTTGAACTACTTATGTTGTTTGAATTTGTTAGAACCAAAAATTTTTGGTCCATGGAAAACTCTATCTAGTTGTCCTTATGTTGAGCATAAATGCAAGATTTTCTTAGAACAAGGAGTTGATGTGCATTAGTATACTGCTGCTGCCGACAATACTATAACCGCTAAACTGCCTACTTGTGTACAAGGATAAGTGTAACTTCTTATGAGACTTTTCTTTTGTCTCCTGTATGGTCTTTGCTACCCCCTCCATTTTTTTATATATGATGTTGGCTAGTTCAAATTTAAACTAACCAACATCATACATAAAAAATGTGAGTAATTCTTAGCACGTCTATGGTCCTACACTTATGCAAAAAAAGGGTTATGATGTACATGTTGCCAAACTGTTTGCTTGTTTAAGAGATTTTTGCTTCTGTATGGGGTTTCCTAATCCATCTAATCAATTAATGTTTTTGGTCGGCAAGCAAGAGGTGCTGTAGCATTTGCTCAAGGGGAAATGGAAGAACTCTTTTTTTTTTCAAGTTTACATTACTGCTTGTTACACGCACTGAATGTTCAAAGAGCAAATTCACATATCACGTTCTCAATGATCTTTTTTGCATGATGTGTTGTTTCACAGCTACGGAACCTAGTATGGGCAACAACGAAACATGATGTTTATACAGTGCATGATCAATCAGTGACACACTGGTCCTCATTGGAGCAGACAAGCACTGAACTAATCGATGCTGATGATTGCATCGTCCCAAAACAGGTATACAACCTTTTATATTTTCTGCGTTCAATATTTCTGTGCAGCTTCATATTCTTTTTGGTTTGGTCTAAAGTATACAATTTTGTTGTTGCACAGAGGGGGCATGGTTCACAGTCAGTGGCAATGGTCCAGGTCACAACAATGGCCGTGGATAATAATTTATTGGTAGTTGGTGGCTTTCAAGGGGAGCTTATATGCAAGGTATTGCGCAAATATTCTCCTACTTTGTGGTATTGTACTTTGGTCTAGTAACTTAAGACAGTAAATCTGACATTGTTTTTGGTATTTACTAGCGCTTGGATGATGATGGGGTTGTTTACAGCACAAGGGTTACAGATGATGAAAATGCAATCACTAACTCTTTAGAGATCTATCAGGATCCCAGGTAAGATTTGATGCTTTCCTGAGTCAGTTATGTTGTTCATTTTGACTTGAGCTAATAGTTTGTTTATGAAATGTATATTTCAGCGGATCTAGAAGGTTGGTAGCTGCTAACAATGACTGCTCCATCAGGATTTTTGACACCGAGTACTTTGACCTCCTCAAGCACTATGTCTTCCCTTGGTCTGTTAATGTAAGTAGGGGCCCTTGACTGTTTTATGCCCTGTAGTTTTATCCTCTCATGTGGCTGCTAAGTTTTCTTCTCCAACAGAGTGTTTCTGTGAGCCCAAATGGGACACTCTTTGCTGTCCTGGGAGATCATGAGGATGGTTGTGTAGTGGATCCCAAGTGTGGCAAGGTAAGTGAATGGATTTTTTATTCTTCTATTAGTTTTGCTGGGCACACGGCTATATCAGTGTGTAGTTGACCCTAATATTCAACACTCGCATGTATTGTGTAGGCGATCGGTTCTCTTAGGGGTCACTTGGATTACTCATTTGCATCTGCGTGGCATCCTGATGGCAATATTGTGGCAACTGGGAGTCAAGACACTACATGCAGGCTATGGGACATCAGGAACCTATCCCAGTCGGTAGCTGTGCTTGGTGGAAGGATGGGCTCAATTCGGTGTGTCAAGTTCTCTTCAGACGGGCGCTTCCTTGCGACAGCAGAGCCTGTGGATTTTGTCCACATATACGACGCTTATGCGGACTACAGCAAATCTCACGAGATTGACTTGTTTGGCGAGATTGGTGGTATAGCTTTCAGCCCGGACACTGAGGCCTTCTATGTGGGCCTTGCGGACCAGACGTACGGAGGCATGATCGAGTTCAGCAGGAGGCACCAACATCACTACTTGAACTCGTTGTGGTGAGTGAGACCAACTGCTTGGACCCCACTATGTGCTGCAAGGAGTGCATGCGTGCATGGTCCTAACATAGGAGGGTGGATCTCATGGAAGCGTTTGCTGCTTATAGTTTTTCGCTGCAGCACGGGATGCACAAGTGTATAAATTTCTTGGGGGGCTTCTTTCCTTATTGCTAGTAATCTGGGTTTGTCGGTTGGCTCGACTTGTGGAACTGAAGGCGGTAGCATATGTATAGCGTTTCTGTTTCTAGACACCTAACAATGTGCGTACATAGTTCGTGTTTCGTGTCTGGAGATGATGTCCCCATTCGCCGTCTGACCGAACATGGTGGAACATGATAACATGTACGTACTCCGTAGTCACTCGTAGGTTGAAGTTTATGTTTCTTTTCGAATCGGGAGCTCTGCAAGGCAGCAATCAAGGACTACCTACCAGCTCTGTCGTTTGTGGCAGCTACTGGCCGGCGCCTTGTATGGCGCTGTTGGTCCTTGCGTTGCATCAGCGCGGTGGTCGGTTGTTGGTTGTCCATTGACCAATGTGTCGAAGAGGAAATGTGACAGGCGTACTTAGAGCAACTCTAACAGTTTGATATTTAGACTTGGTATATCTAATTTTATCAAAAAAATTAAAAAATTGGGGGCCAACAGTTTGGCATTTAGGCTTGATATTTTTGTCAAAATTGTAAATAAAAGCTCGCATTTGCAATTTGGAGAACTTGAAAAGGAGAGGTAATTTTTTTTCCTCTTTTTTTCACGGCTTAACACTAGGCGGCGTCTGTTTTTTTTTTCCTTCCTTTTTTTTCACGGTGGAAGGCGGCGGCTTTTTTTTCCTTACTTTTTTTTTCCGTTTTTGCCAAGTCATTATGGAGAACTGTTGGAGATTACATATTTTTTGTTTTGACATATCTATTTCAGAGTTGGTAAATTCCATGTTTTGTCAAACCAAAATTTTCAAACTGTTGGAGTTGCTCTTATTCCGGCTTCAATCCGGTACAATCAGGTGCGTTTCTCTCCTGACAAATCAGCCGTATAAATCAGTACAGGCCAAAATAATAGGGTTTTTTTTGGATCCCTGCCATTGGAATTCTTCAAGTTTGAAAATCTGCCATTACAATTCATCTATTTTAAAATTTGCTATTACAATTCTTTCTACATGTGATCTTTGCCATTTTCTACCTCTTGTAGATGCTTGGGCCCAATGTCAGGTTGTATATGTGTACGCATCTTCCCTGTAGACTAAAATGCCCATGTTGTTTATCTCGGCATCCACTCAGTGACGTTTGAGCCCCACACGTAAGCTTCTTCAACCTCCAGCAACGCCATCGTCCACCGCCAGCGTGCAAGGAAACATCGCCGGTAGAGTTATCAGGCGGAGCGAGGCGCTTGCACGCAACATCCAGCGCACGGGGAGAAGTAGCGGCGCTCGACCGTGGCGGCCAGCGCGGGGCGGAGCGGCGGCGTTCGCCCGCGGCGGCGTTCGCCCGCGGCGGCCAGCACGCACAGGCCTGAGCACGCAAGGCGGAGCGAGGCGCTCGCACGCGGAGGCCAGCGCGCGAGGCGTATCTGCGGCCCTCCCCCGGCGGAGCTCGCCCTCGGCGGCCAGTGCGCAAGGCGAAGCGAGGCGTAGCTGCGGCCCTCCCCCGGGGCGGCCAGCGCGCGGGGCATACCGGCGGCTTTTGCCCACGGCGGCCATCGCGCAAGGCGGAGGTCGCTAGCCCGCGGAGGCCAGCACGAGGCGTAGCTGCAGCGCTCCCCCGCGGTGGCCAGTGCACGGGGCGGAGCGGCCTCGTTCGCTAGCAGCGGGTTGTCTCGACGGAGGAGCGCGTCAGTGTGTGTTGGACACGCACGCTACCTGCAGCAGCGCCGCCGTCTCGTCCACGACGGCCATGGTGAGGTTGCTGTGGCTGAGACGCTGAGTAGCAGCACGCCGGTGGACCCATCCTTGTAGGACATGGACACGCAGGAGCAAGGCAGGGCTCCCTCAAGCAGAGGCTTGGTCGAGTCGGGTAGTTGCGTGGTGGAGGGTGGCTGGAGGTTGAAGAAGATGATGACGCGTGGGTTCCACACGTCAGCGAGTCGAGGTAGAGAGGAGGAGCAGGGGTGTTTTGGTCTGTACAAAAATTATGTACACGTATACGGTCTGACAGTGGGTCTAGATACTCGGAAGATGTAGAAAATGACAAGGATCAGAGAGAGGAAGAATTATAATGGTAAATTTAAAAATAGCTGAATTGTAATGACACATCTATAAAGTCGAAGATTTGCAATGGTAGAGATCCAAAAAACCCAAAATAATAGCGGAATAGAGGCCTAGGATAAACAGTTCGTCTTTTTTTTTTTTTTGAGTTCTAGGCAGTTCGTTTTCTTAGCGAAGCGATGGCTTCGTGATCTTTTCCTATTTGGGCGTTGTCTTTGGACATCTGAAATTTTCTCCCCCAACCTCTTTAGACCGACCCTCGCCTTTGTTCGCTCTCTACAGCTCAGCTTGCCGAACGGTGAGATCGAGCTTCTGAACTCTGGAGCAGTCAGTCAAAGCTTGTTTGCCTTCGCTGGATGGGGACAGCCTACCGGGCCATTTCTGTCCGCGAAATGCCGAAATGGACGCGTTTTTATGGGCTTCACGGCCCCGACGATGCCGAAGCCGCCAGAAGGACCTTAGTGGATTGAGCCCGCTAGCGCTGGTGGTGGGGCCAGATAGAGGCAAAAAGGAGACCCTGGAGGGCGAGGATGCGTGTGGATGATGGTTGAAGACAGTTGTTCGGAAGAAGGCCAAGGCCGGCCAGAAGAAGGATTGCCGAATCACGGTTATTAAAATTAAAAACCACTCCGGTCTGCTCGCACCGGAGAAATCGAGGCATCGGTGGCTTCCTCCTAGGCTGACGCGTCGATCATACTATTTTGCAGAAATGCCCTCTATATTTTCACAAATAAATCCGCCGTCCAGTTTGTCAGTATTAAACAGTAACCACGTCCGAATAGTTTTCACAAAAGGCCTTGATGTAAATTTTATTATTACGCGAAGAAGAGAAAATTCGCAAAATACTTCCCTTTTGCATAAACCTCCCCGCGACAAGTTTTGCCGAGACCCCCTCCAGGCCTCCACCTAGCCCGAACCCTAACCCCTCTCCTCATTTCTCTCTTTCCTTTCTCTCTCTTCTCCCCACCGCCGTTTTGGCCGCTTCCACTCCTGTATCGACACACGTCTGCCGGCTCGTCACCGTCGCTCCTCGACATACTCCAATCGCGCATCCACGAAGGCAGCCTACTCCGGCGTCTAAGGTTCCTACGTATGGTGTCCAGATCCCGTCGTTCGACACCTCGAGCCTCGTGGTCATCCAGTTTCTGTGCGCCCACGGAGCGGATCCGGTTGGATTCGGCCTCCATGGCGGCAGATCCAGCTTCGTCTGGTCAATCTACACCAGCTGCACAACGACAAAAGGCCTCTTGAGATGTGCACGTACTACTCCTGGGAAGGTTGGACCGGCTGCAGCGCGGGGCGACCCGTGACGACACTTCGGAAGCACGACGTTGGTGAGTGTCGACCAAATTAGCGAGATTAACCATCTTCCCCCATAGCATGGCGGTCTTTGCGTTACTGCAACACAGCGGACCACTTCTACTTCCTCTCCTCTACGCCCTGGGCTGCCTCCGTTGTTCGGCAGAACCAAAGTTCATCTCCTAGCAGGTATGTGCCTCGTGCCTCCACCACCCACTCAAGGGTGCTGATGACGTTGGTTTAGTTTTGTTCCGAATGTATATTGATTTTAATCTGGTGCGCATACTGGTGGATTACCTATTTACCTTGGACTAGCATCTAGATAGTTGTGATCTAGAGTGCACAGGATGTTCTGAACACCTCTCCATCATTGGGTAACTTTGTTGCGATTGGAGACTTTGAAGTAGATGCTTCTTTGCATATTCAAGCTATTAAAAGCTGGTTGGCCAAACATAATTTATCTATATTTTGACTATTATTCTTGCATATGCTAAATCCTGCTAGGACCTTGGCTGTGCTCCTTTTCAGAGGTGCTTAGTTTATCGTGCTAATGAATCTTTCTGCATACCAGGCTTTCGGTTTTGGGTCATGCAAACTGATTTGGTCATGTAATAACTGTTAGTGTCCTTAAATTTTAGTTCACATATACATGACTGAATGAATTAGTGCCAATTTAGCTGATTGTTGACTCCAACTCGTGGAACCCTGATATGTAGGGGTAATAAGTAATATGAACGTAGTATTTAGTGCCAAATTCCTATAAAACGGGATGCATCCTGGAGTTTGTGTTAGCTACTAAAATTATAATCACGGTTCATCTTTTTATTTGCTTTATAGATTTATAGATCTACATTTATATGCTATATACAGACTATAGTTTCAGGAACAGAGTGCAAGCTAGAACCTGTATTTCGGTAGTACATGAATGGATGGAAATTAGAAAAGAGCAGCCATACATAATTATCAGTTTTTAATATGCTTGGAGATTTTCATTAAGGTCTACTTCACCCCCATTACATTTTTTGATCCTACTGGTGATTTGCTATCAGCGCACACCTTGATTTGGAAGCACTAAAGGTAGATGGATGTATTTGTTTTCCCCTGTGTGAATTAGAGAAGCAGGTCATCCATAATGATTTAGAACTGATGTCATCATATTGTCAGACATACAAAATATGAATTGCTAAGAAGCTGAAATTTTAAGCAGGTCCCTTGCAGAAAGTTTGGTGGGTGACAGGGCGGACGACGACAGCAGGAAGCTTCATGTGGAACGAGAGCAATGATGGCTGGTGTTTGGCATCACTCAGCTGGTGGAGAAGGTGGTGTCCACGAACACCATCACCACAGAATACTTCAAGGAGCACTACAAGTACAAGACCTACCAAGAGGTTGTCGATGAGATCTACCACCAGTAGGACCACATTGAGCCCTGGATAATCGACGGGTGATGCGGCCCTCTTCGCTTTCTGCCACCTCTTCAAGTTTTTGACCATGGAGCTCACCATCAAGCAGATCCATGGGAGGTATGCATCTATTTTTTTTAAAAAAAAAGATCTCTTAAATCTTGGACACCCCTTTCCCATTGAAGCGCTGCTACGAAATTAGGAAATTATTTAATGTAAAGACACTGGTTTGGTTATGAGCTTATTACTTTGTTTAGGATAATACAGGTCATGGTAGCTACATTACAAAGCGAGGAATTAGTTGTGCTGATGGTGATAGTGGCTCAATGGAACATTCAGAAATCTTAGATTATTGATACACTATATCTTCCATTGTTTTTTTTTCTCTTTTACTATTCTCCTACATTGGCTGGAATTGTCAGGTCATAGATATCTTTGTGTAGGAGCCATAGAGGAATGCATATGATTCTTGTGGTTTCTGTAGTGCTTCATTGGCCTTAGCAGATCTACCTAATTAATTCATGTTTTTATTTGCTTACATGCAATCAAGAGCTTAAGGGATTTGATGACCGATGATGACCATGCATAGGTGGCTACCGGGACACTAGAGGAGATGGTTCGCAAGCAATGTCTTGGTGGCGATAAATGTATGAAGGAACCGTTCTAGAAGATGTTCCGCACATGGATATTTTTCACTGATTTGCTTTCTTCTTTCCCACCTTTAATACCTTTCGGTCAAAAAAGCTGATGGCATGGTATGTCAAAACCCTGCTTTAGTTTTTTAGTTTTGTTGCATGAAACGTGAATGCAAGGTTTAGAAATTTAGAATTTTAGGATGATGTTGAGGGGCTCAGCTTTAGTCACTCTAAACGAAAAGGTTGAAGTTGATTCTAAAATGCTATGATAATTTTCTGTTATTTGCACATATACTAAGTTAGTTACTTGTCTCACAGTTTTATGGGGTTTTTGTGCAAATTGACTATAAATATTGGTTTGATATGCTTGATCTGGGGTACTGATGCTATGGCGACACTGGTATGACTATAAATAGCAATGTATGTACTTGGTATTTTAATGTTACCATATCGTGTTATAAAATCATGTTTGTTGAGTATAGACATAACTTGTGTTTTTCAAGCCATTGGAGGGCGCCTAATGTTCTAGTGAATTGAAATATGGACGGAGATAAAAACTGAATATCGAGGCAATGTGGATCTGTAATGTAACGTAGATCTGTAGATGGACTCCGTTCTTGGAGGACAGAAATGTGCAAAGCCAGCAGCAGAGAGCAACAGCCAACAGTCCCTGCAGCAACAGCAGGCTGTTACATTGGCTGTCACCTAAATAAATCACGTAGTCATCTCCGTAACAAGGAATCTCGGCGGACATCTTGGTCCTCTGCATGCAGAAGCGGCATCAGTGGGCGCATGTGCATGCATCAACCCGCATGACCAGCTGCATTGCACAACTTGCACTGTAGCATTATTTTGATCAACGACAAAACCGACGTAGGATAAAGATTAGCGTCGTCGTACTGGTAGTGTAGCACAAGGCCGAGACTCCGAGAGCAGACCAGAGCAGGTACTACTCCGTAGTAGACAGCAGAGTGGAACCCCGGCCATAAACTTTTTTCTTCCTTCTTCTATCAATATAGTACTAATTAATAATAATAAATATGGTATACGTACGTTGAGCGAGGTCCAGCTCCATGTGAGGCTGTGGCCGCTGATTCATGCACCTGCCTAGAGATGTGCGAATCTTGGCCGTTTCGGTGGGTGCAGACTGCAGCAGATGGATGCAACACGAGCTTCAAACCATTTGCTTTGAGTCTTGAGAGGAGTGGTGGGAGGAGACTATAGCATGTGCAGTGTGAATGCATCTCTCGCTGTCGCAATAGCGTCATAGAACTCCGGGGAAAATACGTTTAACGCCATGTTTGGAATGTGGAAATTTTTCACCGTTTGTGTATTTTTTCTGTAAAAATGAACTGATTCCTGTGAAATTTCTGCGCAACTCCTATGAAAATCTTAGGTTCCAAACAGGTCCAAATAGGATGTGTATATGAATCTAGATATGTATCCATTCGGTAAGTATCTAGATTCTTGCTAAAATATTTTAAATTCGGATTCTCGTATGGAACATTTCGGGTGATGAGACACAATCATCTTATAAAATCGTTTGGCCAGCAGCTAGACTAGATTCTGATTCATTAGAAACTATATTTTTTTTTGAAAAAACAGATAAATAAAAATATACTTAAAAAGGTTTTTGGTTTTTTTTAATGGAAAAAGAACAACTTAAATACAACCTATTTTAATTTTCTGAATTTTAAAAAATATGATTATTAATTTAAATGGGGACCAAGAAACAGAATCACGAGAAACCAGTCTGTTGTCGTTTCTGGTTCCTAGGCAGAGAAGAGAGAAACGAAACAAGTGATTCTTGCAAGAAATATTTCTCTCCCTACCTATTTGGGTGAGATTCTAGTGTTTTATGCTCGAATCGGAACCGTTCCTGGCTACCAAACGGCCACTTAATTACATGTCCTATACGTAAATATCAATATCTCATACTTCATCCTATACTATGTGTATGCACCTCTAGATCGCAAACAAAAGACAACTATTGAAGAGCATTTTTTTAATCTAGATCTCAAGTGTATTTTTTTTTCAATCTTGCTAAAAAATCAAGATTGGGAATGAATTTTAGAAACTATTGGAATTGCGCTAATGTTCTATATCCAACTCTAAATCCCAAACAAAATATAACTATTTATATCCGTATCTATAATATATATTTGCATTTCATCTAGCAATGGTATACCGAAGGACTTGATGTATGTGACCCAACTAGGGATGCAAAGCGGCAGCCCGCGAGTCCACGTATCTTAATTTTGCGGGTTGTCGCTTGAACCCGTAAAAATTAAGCCTATACTATACGTGAATTCGCGGGTTAGCCCACTTGCATCTCTAGACCCAACAACATCTTGTTTTCACTTAGGTCTTTTTTATGAGAGCTTAGACTTCTAAAAAAATATTGAAACTAGAAAAAGACATATTTTATGGCTTCAATTTATAGAGAAAATGGCTTCGGCTCCACCATTTTTTTTTACTTAATTTAGCTTCACAAGTTATTCTCGTGTGCGAATTTTTAAAAAAATATTCTCGAGTGTGCACGCTTTTTTAGGGCTTTTAATTTCTCCAAACACCAACAAAATAAAGCTTACTTAAACAAACTTATAGTGCTATTAATTTATTCCTAGAGTCGTTGGATTTGAGGCCTTGATTGTTCATGGGCATCCATGCCAGGTCCATGTGTGGTCCTAACTACCGGTAGCTTTCCGGCAACGCTCCATCCGCGAAGGCCCCGCAGCAGCACGAGGACGACGAACATGGGGGACATGAATCATGGTTCTTCTTCCTTAAAATTCTCTCTCTCTCCTCGACCTAGAATAATATATATATGTGATAAATGAGAGATGCGTTTCTCCTTTATAGATAGATCGCAAACGAAAGAATTGATATTTTGGAACAACATGTGTCGAGATGGCAAATATATATAATTACTCCCTCCATCCCAAATTGTAAGTCATTCCAAGAATCTTGGAGAGTCAAAGTTTATAAAGTTTAACTAAATGTATATAATATAATAATAACATATTTGATACCAACTAAGTATTATTAGATTCTTTATTAGTTATATTTTCATATTATACCTATTTGATGTCATAAATCTTTATGTTTCTATCTATAATTTTTGGTCAAACTTAAAATGCTTTGACTCTTCAAGATTTTTTGAATGACTTAGAGCAACTCTAACAGTTTGACAATTTTGGTTTGACAAAACATGGAATTTGTCAACTCTGAAATAGATATGCCAAAGTAAAAAATATACAATCTCCAACAGTTCCCCATAATGACTTGGCAAAAACGGAAAAAAGGAAGAAAAAAAAGGCGCCAGTGTTCCACCGTAAAAAAAAGAAGGAAAAATAAGGAAGAAAAAAAGGGCGCCGCCCTGTGTTCAGCCGTGCAAAAAAGAAGGGAAAAAAAATTACCTCCCCCTTTTCAAGGTCTCCAAATTGCCAAGTGCGAGCTCTTATTTGCAACTTTGGCAAAAATGCCAAGCTCAAATGCCAAATTGTTGGTCATCAGTTTTTTAGTTTTTTTGGCAAAATTAAATATGCCAAGTCTAAATGTCAAAAATCTAAATATCAAACTGTTGGAGTTGCTCTTACAATTTGGAATAGAGGGAGTACTATTTAGCTCCTTACACTCTAAATAACCAAACTCGTAATAGTAAAACTACTACTAATTCTTACCCCTCAACCTTAAAAGTCTAGTCATGAGTCAGCCTCTTTCTAAAAACTTTTACGATTGCACCATGAAAATAGTAATAGCATTATTTTTTATGGTTGCGATGATTCATGACTGATCGTCGTGCTGGGTGCTAAATAGATGGGTCCTATAACTATTATTTAGCTCTTTGTACTCTAAATAACAAAAACCGCAACCCTAAAAATCTAGCCATGAGTTAGCCTTATTATTCCAATAACTTTTAAGGTTGCAAGATAAGCATAATAGTAACATTTATGGTTGCGGGAACGTGGATCGCTCATGCATGGCTGCTCTCTTAGGGTTGCATGATTAGAATTAGCAGTAACTTTTATGATTGCAATGATTGATGGCTAAGCGATAGCTCTAAATAACTATTTAGAGCGTTAGACCATAATTCAGGGGCTAAAGTTTAGTCCATGTCACATGAAACATTCAAATGCTAATTAGGAGGATTAAATATGAACTGATTATAAAATTAATTGCACATGAGTAGACTAATTAATGATATGAATCTATTAAGCCTAATTAATCCATCATTAGTACATATTTACTGTAGCATAATATTATCAAATCATGAACTAATTAGACTTAATAGATTCGTCTCGCAAATTAGCCTCAATCTGTGTAATAGATTTTTAGACTTAATCTATATTTAATACACCAAATAGTGTCAAATATTCTATATGATAGGGCTAAACTTGAGCCCTAAGGATTCAAACACCGTCTATGTTGTTACTGTTTCTATCTCTTTTGATAATGATGAATGACGTACTGCTGTTTTGTTAAAAAACAGCAACCTTTTTTTTGTTGAGAATAAAAACAGCCATTGTTACAAATAAAAAACAGCCACCTATAAGCATGCTACATATATACACATCGAAACATTTGAGTTCATCATTCATGTAGTTGGATACTTGGATTTGGTACACAAGCCTAATATCATACTTCCACTCGTAGATTATGAATTAAGTTATGAGCTGGTTGGTGCGTTCATGCGTGGTGGAGATTAGAGTTTTCGCGAGCTATGCACTTTCATAAACCCGAAACCGAACATGATAAGTTTTAGGTACCCGTACCCAAAAATCATGGATGCAAAATCAAACCCAAATCCAAACCCGCTGGACTCGAAAGCCACGGATATCCATTCCAAACCCGATCCGCTGCGTCCTTAATCTCCAATAATATGATCTAAATAGAAGACCCATTAAAGGAAATGCGCAATGGCAAAAGGGTCACCTACCTATTTTTTTAAAAGTTGTTGGTCTAGTAAGAAGTCTTTAGGGGGTGTTTGGATCATTTGGCAAATGGTAAATGGCAAATGGCAAATGAATTTGATAAATCTTTTATCACTTGAGGGTGTTTGGATCCCTTGGCAAATGACAAATGAAAAATGATAAATGACACATACAAAGATAATTGTACTTCTAATAATTACACTCATTCACATGTCATTCATAAGAGGGAGGGGTATGAGTGGAAGGATTTTCTATTTGCCTTCATTTGCCACTCGACAAATGATAAATTTTTACTTTTTTACCATTTTTTTCCTTGCATGTTTGGATCCATTTGCCAAAAAGTAGTAATTCTTTTGCTCTTTTGCCAATTTGCCAATTTGTCAAGGGGATCCAAACACCCTAGGCTTTTGGGCTCTGGGAAGCAAAAGCTACAGTAAAAAATTGCATTATTTATTACCCAATCTTAAGCTTGAGGCCTGTTTCTATCCACTCCACTATCATTATTTACCCAGTGTCTTATATATCCCTGCGGTAAGCCTTAAATCGAGAGTCGAGCGTTTACGACACGAGGCCTCTACGACCGGGTCATAAAAGCTGCAATAAACAAACCAACCGATTTATTATCCATAAAAAGAAGACAAAAAAAAGGTTATTGTTTTTACGCCATTATTACTGGAAATAAAAGAAAAAATAAAACAAATCGGCGGTGCACGCCACCATGGTCGCCGCAGGCCGCACACTTGCGTGCGGGGTGGCCAAAACACGCGCCCCGCGCGTGGCCTACCGCAGCCTGCAGCCATCCACCGCAGCGAACAGCCAACAGCCAAGACACCCCACTGGCACTCCGCCACGCGCCCACGGACCGACACGTTCCGGTCGCGTCCCGGACACGTGTCCTGCGAACCCACACGTGGCGCCAAGGCAGTGGCTCCCTGACCTGTCACAGCGCCCCGACGAAACGCACCCGCGGAGTCTCCGTGTGGGACCAGGGCCCGCATGGCAGCCGCACGGGCGAAGCTTCGTGGGTTGGAGCCCTCTGGTGAAAAGCGCGATTAGGAGAGTGGTTGATCAGCCATGGTGTCTATAAAAGAGCAGCCATGGTGTCTCCCCGACCTCCTCAACCCAAACAAACACCGCAATCCCCTTCTTCTTCCACAAGCGCACCGCACTCCACGGCAACCAGTAAACCCAATCCACACACCGTCTCCAGGTGAGGTCTGAGCGAGGTAGGACTAGCTCTGAGAGAGTTCAGTTCCAGGTGAAATAACCCTTCCCTTGCAACTCTCACTCCCCTCTTCCCGTCGCTCGTCAGTCTCTTGTTCACAGTTGTTGAATCTCTCTTTCTTTTTTCCTTGGATCCTATACCTCATAGAACAGAGCTCCAGAGCCTTTTAGTTTCTGGTATCTGATCTACTCCTTTTCTTTTCTTCTTTCTATTCTATTGTGGGATAGGTAGGTTAGTTGGCTAAGAGAGGTTCTTTTTCCACATCTCTCTGTCTGCCTGTTCTTTGATTTTAGCTAAGAACCAGGCGATTTATTCTTCTTTCTTTCTTCAAAAAAAAATCCCCAGAGAAAAAAAAATTGTGAGTAGTATATTCTCGTAGCATTTGATGGCCTCTGCCATAAATCTCCCCGGTCCCAGCGAGGATCTGATACGAGCGATGGAGTCCTTCATGCAAGACGACGACGCCCCATCCCCTCTGGCGCCGCCTCTCCCGGTGGCCGGAGCCGCCCACGGGGCCCAACAGTACCCGGTGACCCAGATGAGCCCGGCACAGATGCAGTTCATCCAGGCCCAGCTCCACCTGCAGCGGAACCCGGGGCTGGGCCCGCGCGCGCAGCCCATGAAGCCCGCGGTCCCCGTGCCGCCGCCGCAGCAGCGGCCTCAGAAGCTGTACCGCGGCGTGCGTCAGCGCCACTGGGGCAAGTGGGTGGCGGAGATCCGGCTCCCCCGGAACCGCACCCGGCTGTGGCTCGGCACCTTCGACACCGCCGAGGAGGCGGCGCTGGCGTACGACCAGGCGGCGTACCGCCTCCGCGGGGACGCGGCAAGGCTCAACTTCCCCGACAACGCGTCGTCCAGGGCGCCGCTCGACCCTGCCGTGGACGCCAAGCTGCAGGCCATCTGCGCCACCATCGCCGCCGCGTCGTCGTCGTCCAAGAGCGGCAGGGCTAAGGGCAAGGCCATGCCGATCAACGCGGCCGTCCTGGAAGCCACAGCGGCGGCGAGCAACAGCTCCTCTGACGAGGGATCCGGGTCCGGGTCCGGGTCGGACGACGAGATGTGCTCGTCCTCCATGACGCCGGTGGTGGTTGCGCCGAAGGTCGAGGACATGGGGCAGCTGGACTTCAGCGAGGTGCCTTGGGACGAGGCCGAGAGCTTCGCCCTTCGCAAGTACCCGTCCTACGAGATCGACTGGGACGCGCTGCTCTCCAATTAGTCGCGCCGCCCTTCTTCGCCGGTCAGATATGATGTGCTGTTGTTAGTTCAGTAGGGGCAGTAGCCATGGCCGGCCGCCGCAGATGAGGTTTTAGGCAATCTGCAGGCCGCCGGCACCTGTTTAGTGGTGATGAAGTACGTTTGATTTTGTTCCGTTTGTCCCCGGACCTCGCCGGCGTTTTTGTGACCGGCGTCCCCGTTCCGGATTTGTAAAATGTCTAGCGAGTGCACTGCATTGGTGTACTGGTCTGGTCTGTCTGTATAAAAACATGGATCTGTAGGGTGTACTATTCAACTGTTGTTCTAATAATGTTATTCTTGCTGTGAAATTGCCTGTACGACGGATATTGCTCCATGCTTGTGAGTTGT
This sequence comes from Microstegium vimineum, assembly GCA_022036555.1. NCBI lineage: Eukaryota > Viridiplantae > Streptophyta > Magnoliopsida > Poales > Poaceae > Microstegium > Microstegium vimineum. The sequence goes on from CM039135.1 coordinate 30,337,679, forward strand.
GTTCTTGTTGGTAGTGTGTTGTTGATACATACTCCATACTGTTCTAGCACGGCACCGTCCTTCCTGCATAAAGTTGCGGTATGTTTACAAGTATAAACGGCTCGGTTGTTCGAGAACAATGAAGCTGAACTCATGCGTGTTTCATGGCAGCGGCCATTTCATTTCTCCCAGCTATAATACTCCGTCATCGTTTCAGTGTGAGGCTACATGGGCATCCGCAACGCTATAAGGTAGCTGCTAACATCTTCAATAGTGCTAACTTTGAACAATAACATCTTCAATAGTGCTAACTTTGAACAATAACTCATAGTGTACATGAAAATAATGATTTAAGTTTTTCCCTGTCTTTTATTATGAAAACAATGCTTAGAGTTAGCTTATGGGCTAGCCGTTACGGATGCCTTAAGACGGCTGAGGCTGTTTTTAGCGATTTTATTGTGAGAAAAATATTGTTTCGATGACTGATAAGTCGACTAATAACTGCAGCTAGTACCCTAAGATTGGCGAGCTCGTCTCTTTCTCTTGGACTGTCGCGCAGAGAGAGACAGACGTTGGCAGGCACCGGAGAGGTTCAGTCTGAGCAGATGGAAGCAATCGCGATTCATCCAGTTGTGATGAAATCGTCCAAGACGGAGCTTCAATTTCCCGAAACGTCTTGGGAGCCTCTCTCGAACAAGGCAGATTGAAATGGAGCGCACTCCACGTCGCAGGGTCCGTCCGCCCGTTGTCCCGATCCGGCTGACGTCTCCACTTGCGATTCCCAAAGGCAAAGCGGCGACCATTGAGGCCCCATAGAGTTGAAGCCAAAAACCAAATTTTTTTGCATAATACCCGTCACATCAAATTTTGCGGCACATGCATGAAGTACTAAATATAGACGAAAAAAACTAATTGCACAGTTAGCCGAGAAATCGTGAGACGAATCTTTTAAGTCTAATTAGTATATAATTGGACAATTTTTGCTAAATAAAAACGAAAGTGCTATCGTAGCCAAAAGCCAAATTTTTTTTGTAACTAAACGGGGCCTGAATAGAATGACTGGGGCGCCTCTTTTTTTTTAAGTACACAGTACAACGTAGACACGCACACTCGCCTCTACGAACACACGTACGCAAACCCTACCCCTATGAGCACCTTGGAAGGACTGAGCCGATAAATCTTGAAGATCACGAAGTCACCACAGGCGTCTCGCTATCGACGAGAACGTCGCCTACCACTTAAACCGGAAAATTCTAGAATAAATCCAGAATAAAGTGTCGCACCCAGAATTTAAACTCTGAGTGGTAGCCCCAACCAATGCCCTTTGCCATGCCTCCTTTCTGCCGCCGCCTGTTATCCTAGTGTCTGTCCACATGCGCGTGCATGGCGTGGCGTGGAGCAACCTGACCATGTCGTACCTTCCCAGATTTGCGGCCCACGCACGGGCTGCTCTTGATCACAAGTTGGGCCGTGATAGCCCACGGAAATCTGCTGAGGCGCGCGCAGAGACAGACAGAGGCTCTGCCAGGCTGGCTGAGCAACTGCCAAATAGAATACCGAAAATAGACGCCATTTCGAATTCGCCATTCGTCGACGACCATCAGTTTGGTTCACGGCACTTCTCGAAACGTCTTCCGAGCTCGGATGGCAGATTATTATTAAAATATATTTTCTAAATTATAATTCGTTTGATTTTTTAATCTTAAATTTAACTACTCGTCTTATTTAATTTTTATTAAAAATATCACTTATTTTGTTTTGACTTCCTTATTTAATAAATAGTCTATAAAAATAATTTAAATTTAATTATGTTTGCATTTTTTTTTAAATAAGATAATAATCAAACTTAGAGTTAAAAATGTCAAATGAATTATAATGTGAGTATAATAGAGTGCACATGACCGGCGCTGTGCCGCGTGCGACCGTTGACTCTTGACTAGAACGGGAACGAATGCGCCTCGATCTGCCGGCCGCTGCCCACAGCCACATGTGCGTGGCTTCCTGACTTGCAGCCCATGAGCTGCTTGCTTGTCTTTCTTGAGAAATAAAGGCCCAAAGGCTACTGCTGTAGTGCGAGCGATGGAAACGTGATAGGCCGTCTTGGGTGAAGAAGGCCCGATTGTTTCGGGGCTCGAGCGCTCCTTTGGGTCCTGGTCGGTGGTCAGTCGACTTTGGATCAGGTCTTTTCCATCGCTCCCTTGTAATTATGGATTATGGGCAGAACCAACGGTGGGCTTGCTAATGGTAAACAGACTTGGTTTGTCCGCGCAAAACTATAATTGCATTTTTGCTCATGTCATGGTTTCGTTCCAAAGTAGTAATACTATTACTAATAATAATATATTTTACAAATCAAGCATCCAATCAAATTTCTATCATGCATAAGCAACAGAGAATAAAATGTCAACAACACACAATATATTAATATCACACATCTCATACGTATGGTGTAAGTAACCAAAAATAGCATCATAAAACATGCAATGAATTTTATGTGACCAATAAAAGATAGACCATATAAATTTAGCCTAGTTTAATTAGTTGGTTAGGTTTGCTATGGTGGAAGTGGAATCTGCCAACACGAGTTTAATTACTCACGTGTTTTTTTTATTCTGTTGTACTTTCAATGATTTATTTCAAGATTTAATGTCGTTTGCTGTTACCGTCTTATTTCATGATTTAACAATGCCATGTTGCGAATTTCTAAAAAGAAAGATACCCCATGAAACTTCTCACATGTATTATAAAGAACGTTGCAAATATGTCATGTACAAATAAAATCAAATTTAATTAAAAATTTAAATAAAAGAAGAAAAGGTGAAAAAGAAGGAAACATAAAAAAAAGTTTACACAGTATATAGGAAAAAAAGGAAAAAAAATACAAATTCTCATAATTAGCCTAAAGTATGCCCTCAAGATTGGCCTTTATGGTTGCTTTTTCGGACAAAACCTGCTGAATCAACAATTAATCATAGATCAGCTGGTGGATTTCTTGTGGGAACCTGTCCGCCCAGGTTGAACTCCTCGAATTGGCAGAGGTGCTTGCATTTTGCGAGATTTATTTCATGATTATCGACGTTGTGCTTTCAGTGGTAGGCAACGTTCTCGTTGACAGCGAGACGTCTGTGGTAATTTCGTCAATCTCGAGATATGCCAACACAATCTTTTGGAGGTGCTCAGGATTAATGACGTTATGCTTTCAGTGGTAGGTGACATTTCCGTTAACAGCGATGCGTCTGTGATGACTTCGTTAATCTCGAGATATGACAACACAGTCTTTTGGAGGTACTCATAGCGCGGGTAGGATTTTTGTATGTGTGTTCATATGAGTGATTGTGCGTGCGTGTTAAGTGTTTGCGTCTGCACTTGTGTAATTCGAAAAAAAACTATTATACTACTAGGGTCTATTTGGAACGCAAGAATTGCTCAGAAAATTCATAGAAATCAGTTTATTTTCACATGGAAAACGAGAAATAGGAAAAGAAATCCCGTGTTCTAACTATGGCCTAAAGAAGTAGAGGATGGAGAGGGAGTGGTCAGAGGGATACTCCTTCCTGACTATTTGGAAGGAAAGACTCCCGGTGCTTCAGTGTGCTATGAATTGTTTTGTTTTTTTTTTCCGAAAGATCCGTTGCCGGCTTCCATTGATAAGTAAGGAGAGAATTTACAGAGATTTGCTATGGCGTTACAGGCAACGCCGCCAGCCTATCGCTTGCAGTTCAGCGATCTGAACCCCAAGCCACCCAACACTCTTATCATACTAATTTACATTACTAATAGGAACAACTACATCGGTCAGCGCTGTTGCCTGACGAGCATTTCCAGCCTGCTGTGGAATCACGTGTTGGAGTCCTTTGTTCCCAGCGTAAGCCCATGCTTTTGCTTCATCGTATATGCCTTCCATTACCTGCTGCACTGATCTGCCATTTCTTTGAAATATCCTCCTGTTCCTTTCTCACCAAATCTCCCAAATGACTAGCATCATCATAGATTGGATAACTTTTCTAGAAGGTGTAGGCGAGCTGTTGACCAGTTGAATGAACCAATCCCTGAAATCTGTTGTTTCTGCCCAATTTGAAGGCATTAGGCTAGGAGTGCGGACCCAAATTGCAACCCTCTCCCACATACCTTGGGTTACCTTGCAATCCATGAATACCTGTGTGGCTGTTTCGAGGTTTCGGTTACACAATTGGCAGAAATACTCGTTTGGCCATTGTCTAATCTGGAGTCTTGCTGCTGTCCAAATCTTTTGTTGCAAAAGGAGCCAAATGAAGAACTTACATTTGGGCGGCGCTTTTGTCTTCCATGTTATCTCAGCAGTTTTACATCGAGTTCTCCCTTCGAACTGCAGGCTGTATGCAGATCTAGCTGTGTACCTTCCATCCGAGGTATGTAACCATGTTATGCGGTCTGGCTGTGACTCAATCAGCACAATGTTTTCCAATTGTGCCCATAGTATTATGAACTGGGAGATAATCTCTTGAGTCATATTATAGTCAATATCCCGGATCCATGTGTTGTTGGCCAGTGCCTCAGCTACCGATCTGTTTTTTCTCCGGCTTCCGGCTGTGTTTGTATAATGCAGGAACAAGCTCTGATGGCACCGTTCCTTGGAGCCATTTTGAATCCCAGAAGGAGGCCTTGCAGCCATTGCCTAGTTCCACTTTAGTTGCTGCATTGAAAAGCTCTCTGTCTACACTGTCCACACTGTCCATTTGAATAGGCAGGTTCTTCCAAGGCCGCTCCCTGTCCTCCCATGCGAACCACAACCATCTCAGACATAGTGATCGACTGAAGAGTTCCATATCTATGATTCCCAGTCCACCATTCAGGGTCGGAGCGCAAACCTTCTTCCATGCCACCTTGCACTTACCACCAGTAAGTTGCCCATCGCCTGCCCAGAGGAAGCGTCGTCTCATCTTGTCAAGTTCCTTCAGAAATTTTTTGGGAGGTTTATTGACCGTGATCAAATATACTGGTAGGGAGGAGATCACTGATCTGATAAACTCCTTTCTCCCTGCTACCGTAAGCATTTTCCCTTGCTAACCCGCGAGTATTCCTTTTGCTCTGTCCTGTATATATTGCAGATGCACCATACGTACTCTCCCGAGGGCAAGCGGCAGCCCAAGATATTGAATTGGGAAGTTCACTCTTGCTCCTAAGAAGTCCCCTAATACATCATCCATGTCTATGCCCGCGCAGCGGATCAGAGCCACATTACTCTTGGCCATGTTGATTTGGAGCCCAGTAGCATCACCAAAAGCCGCCATTATCTGCATGATACAGGTGATGTCTTGCCTAATTGGATTGGTGAATATTACAGCTGAAAGGTCCTTGTGTGATTTTGGTAATTGAGTGACAACTTAGGTGGACTAATATGTGTTTAATGTGAGACACATAGGTGATTTAGTCCTTAGGTACACAAGTGTGAGCAACCAATAAAGTCATGGTGGAGACATGGCTTGTGCATATTGATGGTGCTCAACTTGGTGATGAAGGAGTTTATTGTACATGGTACATGACATGGAGTCATGTGATCAAGGTGGAGAAGATCAAGATAAGGCTTGGCTTGATGGACCGGTTGCAAGTGTGAAGGGCAAGCGAGTGATACTTGACGCCGATGGACCAACACAACGGTGAAGAGCAAGTGAGGTCAAGATCGATGAATCAACACGGTCACGTGATGATATGGAGTGGATCATATCATTTGTGATAGGTTGGTGCGTATGTTGCATCAACATTGGAGAAGAAGATGAAATGGAACGCACAAGGCAAATGTATAACTTAGAGCATTTCATTTCACCGGTCATAGAGGTTTAGAGAAGTGTTTGACTGGGTTGAGTTATAGGAAAAGCCGTACTATCAAGAGGGATGCATAGTAGACTAGCTTGATGAGGATAAGAGTGCTCAAGTTACTAATCTAGAGACGTTTGAGAGAAGCGGTGCAAATCGTATACTTAGAAGAGTGCTTCGGTGGCTCTCTGCTGAGCCACCGGTACTACTGGTCTCCCACCGGTAGTACCGGTGAAGACCGGTGGTACCGGTCAGCTCCCGGAGGGGTTTTCTCGCACACGAGGGCACTTTAGAGATGTGCTAGAAAATGAACTACCGGTAGTACCGGTTGGCTAATTTTGTGCAACGGTCGGGAAGCTCCAATGGTCGGATTCCTTGGATCGGTAGTATCGGGAAGCTCCAACGGTCGGATTCCTTGGATCGGTAGTACCGGTGGGACACCGGTAGTACAGGTAGTGCGTCGGGAGCTGCGGGAATAAATAGGCCGCCCCTTCCCTTGGGGCGGTGGTCATCCCCATTATTCCACTCCTACACCTGAGAAAAAGGGCCCCAAGTGCCTTTCTCTCCTTCTATGCTCCTAGGTTTCAATCCTTGGTGGATTTGTGAGAGAGAAGTGAGATTTGATAGTGGAGATGATTGATCTACGACTTGAGCATTCGATTTCCTCTTCTTGCCGATTTGCTTTGCATTTGTTGCTCTTGGATTCTTGGAATCCTAGCCGGCTAGGCGTTCTTCGTTCTTGCCCATGATTTGTTCATTTGTGAGGGAAATTGAAGTGTTTGTAATCCCCATCCGTTCTTAGTGAAAACCTTGGGCACTCTTTGTGTGGGCCTCAAGGGAGAGGCAAGGAGGTGAAAGAGACTCCAACCTTTGCGGTCACCTCAACAACGAGGAGTAGGAACTCTAGTGTAGAGTTGCCGAACCTCGGTATAAATCGTGAGTCTCGTGTGCTTAATGTTGTGGAGATAGCTTCGACTATCCTTTGCTATTGTGTTCTTCGTGTTCTTCCTCTCTCCCTCAAAGTTCATAGGTTGGGAAGGCCCGATCTACAAATTGGTGAGGAAGCAACCCAAGCAAAGTTCAACATCATCACCCTCAACCTCAAGGATTGTGGGGAAAAGCTCGGATCCAAATTCAAAGCACATTACGTTGAGATCCCGGAGCTACAGCGAGCCACCGGTAGTAACGGTCTCCTACCGGTAGTACCGGTCAGCCACCGGTAGTACCGGTCCTACTACCGGTAGTACAAATCAGTGGTTTGCATTCTCTATTCACTAGCTTGTACTTATCATTTCTTACTTGTGCTAGTGTTTAGTGGTTGCTTTAGTAACTAGTTTAGCTTGTGTGGCTTGCCTAGTTACCTTCTAGCTTGTGTAGCATAGAAGTAGGTCTTGAGTGGCTAATTGGCTTGTGTAGCCTTGTTAGTCACATTGCTTAGTTTGTGTAGCTAAGTAAGTTGAGCTCTCTAGTTGACTTGTGTAGTCTTGCTAGAGAGCATTGCTAGTGAGCTTAGGTGCTTTGTGCTTTGCTTACTAGTATGTGTAGGAGCTCCCTTTGCGCTTAGAGTATTAGTTGCTTAGGTTTGTGTGACCTTGCAACCTAGACTTGTTTAGGTGAGCTTCCTAGCTTGGCACCTTAGTGAGCCCAATTAGTATACTTTTCTAGGTGCTAAAGTTATAGATAGAGGGGTGTAGTCTTGGCTAGACCGATAGTTTTAATTCCGCATTTGTTTCGGTTAGCCGTTGCGCTTAAGTTTTTAGAAAAGACTATTCACCCCCCCTCTAGTCCACCATCTCGACCCTACAACAACATCATCCGCATATAATGATAGCCTCAATTTAGCCTGGCGGCCTTTGAGTGGCGTTAGGTATCCCTCTTCTGTTGCGATTTCAAAGAGCCGGTTGAGGACGTCCATCACTAGAATGAAAAGATAAGGAGACAATGGGTCACCCTGTCGCAGTCCTCTGGCATGCTTGACTTTGGATCCAGGGCAGCCGTTCAGCATGACAGCCGAGGTAGATGATTTCAGAAGAGCCGCCAACCAGTCTCTCCATTTTGCACTAAAACCCCTTTGCTCAAGCATCTCCAATAAATATTCCCATGAAACAGTATCAAAGGCCTTGCTGATGTCCAGTTTGATAAGGCAAGATGGTGTTTTGTTTCTGTGGTATTATCTGGCCAATCCTCGCACATACACATAATTGTCCTGGATGCATCTATTTTTTATAAAGGCGCTTTGCTCGACTCCAATGAGTTTGTCAATGTAGCTGGACAGTCTGATGGCAAGCACCTTAGTGAAAAGCTTGGCGAAAGAATGAATAAGACTGATTGGCCTGAAATCTTTAGGTTCTGATGCCACCTCTGATTTTGGCAGTAGCACCACTTGAGCCCCATTTATATGTTTCAGGGCTCCACATTGGAGATTGTGGGTATATTGAAAGGCACTCATAACGTCAGCTTTAATGATTGCCCAGTAATACTTATAGAAATTATTGGTGAAGCCATATGGGCCGGCGCCTTATCATTGGTAAACATTTGACTGCAGTTTCCACTTCCTTTTCACTGAATGGACGGTCGAGCTATAGCCCGGACATCTCCTGTATCCTGCTCATGTTCAGTCGGCTCCAGTCGAAGGTTCTAGAGCGCTGCATCCTCGTGCCTATGATGTTCGAGAAGTAGCCATGCAGCACCTCCGCCTTCTCATGGTGGTCCCATGTCATCGTCCCATCCGGACGTTTTAGAGAGGAGATGTATTTTCTTCTTTTCCTTGTACTCATCTTTGAATGGAAAAATCTGGTGCAGGCGTCACCGGCCTTTATCCATATGAATCTCGACACTTGCCTACGTCTTTTGTTTCTATTTGATAATACATGGAACTTGTTATGTATTTATTTGACGTACATTATGTCTGGAAACATAGTGAACTCGATGCGCCAGAAAAGTGACTTATAATTTAGTACGTAATATTTATGTTTATAAATTTGATTAAGAATACAAACAATCTGAGTGTAGACATATATAGTGGGCTGCAGACCTTTTGGGCCCCAGGGAGGTAGTAGTAGTATACTGTATAAAGGAACCACAGCTTTGGCCTCGCACAGAGCTTTAAGCCGTTTAACTATTGTATATAAGCTCACTCGTACAAACCTCGTACTAAAGGGGCGCGCTGCAAATCCAAGTCGTCTTTTCAATGTTTGGACTGCGCTCATTGAACTCTAAAAAAAAAGTGATTTAAGTGATTTCTGTGTTGGCTGTGTTTAGTTTCCTCTCAATTCTTGAAAAATACACTATGCAAAAAAAAGATTCCTGTCACATCAAAATGACGGTACATGCATGAAGTGCTAAATGTAGATGAAATCAAAACCTAATTACGCAGTTTGGTTGTACTTTGCGAGACGAACGTTTTGAGCCTAATTAGTCAATGTTTGGACAATTATTACCAAATACAAACGAAATGCTAAAGTGACGTATTTATGATTTTGACACTCCAAAGTTGGGCATCTAAACACAGCCGTTGTAAACAAGCCATGGACTTAATAGCACTAGCTAGCTCTCTAGCTAGAGGTAGCAAATTCTGTTCGTTCGGGTGCATATCAGAATATGGGCCGGCGAGCTTGCATTGCAATACTGCACTAAGAACATTTTTTTTTTCGTTTACAATATACATGGCGCAGGGGTCGTAATCTGCGGACAGTGGACGGATCTGGCCGGTGTCCCGTGCCTCCGATACAAAGAAAGAACGCAGAATGTGGCATATATACCTAATAGATATCGCTGACGCAGAGCGTGGACGTGGGGCAGGGATTGGTGGCGATAACAACAGGGATCGTATTCGTATCGTATCGGAGACCTACGAGCGGCGGGTGAGTGAGATTGGGCGGCCGGGCGCGGGGGGAGATGAGATGAGATTAGGAATATATATATATATATATATATATATATATATATATATATATATATATATATATATATATATAGACACACACACACAGTAATAAGAAGAACCTCCCCGCCGTCAGTGAATGAAGAAGTTATGCTGGTGAATTGCATTCTGCTGCGTCCTGCGTTGCACTGCACTGCAGCGCATGCTGTCCTGTGATAGATGCTGTGACGATGTGGAATGTGGACTGACGGAGCAACGCGATTATTGTTGGAATAATCGCAGTCTTGAGCCTCAGGGGTGCACCGGTCGATGTGGCCAACTAACCAAAAGAATTCGATTTCATTTGACGAGGGAGGAGTAGATCTCATAGAGGATACTGCTGGATGCCTGGATGCAGAAGCAGTGGAGACGGAGGTGGGGGCGGTGCGATGCGATGCCCGGATGATGGGATCCGTACGTCTCAAGAGTCAGTCAAGACTCCCAAGACTTGAAGAGTGTCTGTCCGTGTGCGTGGTGGGTGCTACTGTATCTGTATGCTTGGTTACCCCACTTACCATTGCAATACAAGTGCGGGAAGCAACCAAGAAGGAGATGCCTGGCGCACGTGCGAGCTAAAGCTAGCAGAAGGCGGCGCCCGTCCGCCCGGGCTGAGAAAGAAAGCGGCGGCCTCGCGAGTCATCGTCATGACTCGTGGCCGACGAGGCGTCGGATCAGAGCTCAGGTCGGCCGATCGAGCTAGAGAAAAAGAAAAGCCGTGTGGTGTGGTGTGGACGCGGAGGGAGTACGTCGTGGAGCGCGACACCAACAAAACCCCCCACCTGACCTGATCCTTGCATCAAACTGCAGCCTGTTGCGGCGTCAGTCAAGATATATGGGCGACGATATTTCCCCACGCTGCCGCGCGCCGCCTCTGGCTACATACAGTTCGTTATTGTTACCTACGCGTGCCAAACCAAAACAAACCGGTGGTGCGTTTCTGAGTCAACCGGCCCCGGGCTGCCTGCGCATGGTGACTGGTGGTGAGGCAGACACAGTGCGATGCTGACGCTCTCCTCCTCGCTTTCCAGGTAGTACTACAGGTAGAAAAGACAGCGCAGGAACCTGCAGATGCAGCGCAGGCCGGTATCTGCCTGAGGACTGATAGAATCCAGGATGTTGATGCTTGATGGAATTACTAGTAGATCAGTCCATACTAGTCCATGTGATGTCCACTCAACCGGCGGCGGACGACGGCGCCGGCCGCCGGTACAGTCCCAGCCTCCCAGGACCTTCCATTCCACTCCATTACACATTGCAACTGGTTGCATGCAGATGCAGCAGCAGCCAGCTGGTACCCCTGCTGCTTTGAGCTGCTAACTAATCCATCGCACCGCACCTTGTCTGCATCTGATCTGCCTGCCTATCGTCTCTTATCTCACGGATAAAAAGCAGGCAGCACCATCCATGGCCACACCACCACCACCACCTCCGCCTCCGATGATGTCCGATCCTCATCACGTGGCCCTGCATGCTAGCTGCCCCTCTCTCACTCTCCTCTGCCACTAATATCGATCCTCCCTGCTGCTTTATTTTTCTGCTCTTGGGTTGGTATACCTGATCGAGGATGTTCAACAAAAGTACACCCAACTTTTTTATCTATATATCTAGTAGCAAGACTACTGTTTCTTTACTCGACTAGTAAACATCTGCTAATCTATCTATGTATTTATCTATCTATCTGCAAAGCAAAGCAAAACATGCAGCTTCATTACGCACTGTGCGCTTTGCTGCTGACCCCGGCCGAGCGAGTCCTGTGCTGTCTGCTGTGCTGAGGTGGTTTCCACTTTTCACCTCCATCTCTTTTCTGTCCCTCGTCGTATTGTACGTAGTATCCACTGATTTCAGCCTAGTCTCAAAGTATTGATTTGCATCAAACGGTACCATGTCACAGTAACCTGCGGTTCGATTTGATTGCATTCATCAGCTTCAACAACCATCACATATTTTTATAACAAGCTCTATTCCATGACCATGCATGCTTTAGGTGTTGAAAATTAGATGGGCTTGCTCCAAATTAGAATTCCTGAAATTCCTAAGAAAATCTTAAATGTCCAATCATGTGTGGAAGCAGAGCAACTGTGAGAAATCTTTAGTCCCACCTTACTTGTGAGAGGAAGTAGCCATGTTTTTAAATATGCGAGCCCTCTCTACTTCCTCAAGTCTTTTCAATTTTTCTTGCAGTTTAGACAGTAATTGCGATCACGAGATCGGCTTACTATATAAGCAACTTATTATTGGCCATGCCAAAATGCATTGAGCTAGGGTTTCTTTCCTCTTCTCTTGTTGTTGCGATGTGCATTGGCAACCGGGAGAACAGGTCTCCAGAACCTCATCCTTGCGATCCTGCATCGGGAAAGAACAAATAAGGTTTGTGGGAAGCGATCATTATGCAACTGCTTCCGACTTTCATGGTCGTCTTTCATCCAAGTCAGGTGGTGCTATGTCCTAGGATATTTGTCTTCAGTTGCTCCGAGCTCTTGCTCCACCACTCATCGACGGCTTAGTACCACCACTAGCTGCTGTGTATCCCTCTGCATCACCTTCACTAGCGATGCCATCTTCTTCTGCAAACATAAGTTACACACCATGTGTTTCCATGTATTGTTGTCGTCCGTTGTCTATTGTGTTGATCATGATGATCTTAGCTATGTTGCTATTAATGGTGACTGGTTTAACTAGTATGTTAGGGATTTGCATACTAGTTTATGAGATTCTCATGATTTATATTCTGCTATTAATCTAAAAACTAATCACAAAATTGCCTAATCATTCAACATTATGTAGGTACTTGTTTCAAACCATAGAGAGTTTTTCGCTCATTGATCTTCCCATTCAAGAAAACACTCTTCACATCCATTTGATATAATTAACTTGACGTTGTGAGAGCACGCATATGGCAAAAGAATTCTAACTACTTCTAATCTAGCAAACCGGGGCATATGTTTCAATAACACTTTAACGCAAATGCAAGCAATCATATCTTATGCACATTTCAAAATACAACAACCATGTTTACGAGCTTGCTCCCCATACTTGTGCGCCTTTTCAAATTTGGATCACCTTGTATAATTCAATCTTGCTCTTGTGGTCTTCTCTCATCTACCTCTCTCTTCATATCTTTCCCATATCTTTGGGTCAATTTCTTCCCTTTGTCATTATTTACCAAAAAGGTTTGAAAGTATTGAGATAATGCTTGAAATCTTGGGGTACATACCGCAATTGGATGGAGATGGTCACTTATAGTTGAGAATCATTCAAAATCTTTAGATTGTTTTTACAAGCTTTGTTCTCTTTGGCTTGCACTAGTTGAACTGCATAATTGTCAAACTCGTGTTTAAATCGGCCAAAGGGAAATTGGATGTGAGAAAACTCTTGACCGGTGTATATTCTATCAAATCCAAAACACAAATTGTTTTAGTTTTGTATAAACATGTTAAGTTTTGATTAGGTTCATAAAAAATATATCCAATGTTTGTAATACAAATCAATGGTTTTGCACGTTGGGGGATTAGGGACCAAGGTCTGGGACATATATACAACATATATGTTAGGTTTAATCCCACATCGATAATGAATGGTGGGGGAGTATAACCTATAAGGCGGGGCCAATCCTCACCTATTAGGTTAGTCTTTTGGGTTGAGTTAGGCCTAAGGTCTGAGCATGTGGCTCGTGGGTATAGCGGGCTGTGCCGAATTTCACTACGCACTCTAATAAGTTCCTTTAAAACAACAGCTACTTTCCCATCTCATTGAAAATGTCACTAGAAAACTGTGTTTCCCTTGTAGACACGTTTTTCAAATGATATTTTTAATGGGACGGAGGGAGTACACTGAGTATCCTTAGGCTTGTTTGGATAAAGATCGACGAGTGCCCGTGTGCTGTGGTATGCAGGACCAATCTTGCTTGCTAGCTGGACTGATCTGAGACACATGTCATGTCACCGTGCTGATAAGAAATGGTGGAGGAAAAGAGTCTCTTCATCTATTCGATTAAATGTTTGGATTGATCGACTCGACTGCATGCAGAGATAAGCGCCTGGCTCGCACTCGCAATTCGTCCTTTTGCTCCGCCGCCGTCCAGCTTCATTTTGCTTTAAAGGTTGGTCCACATTGCATTTTGGTCCATGATCCCATCAGTTCCTAAATAACTGTTGTTACTGGTGTACAAGCTATAAATTAGAAATACATTTACCACTTAAAACTCTAAATAAATTTATTAAAAAACTAAATTTAAAGATTTTTTCTAACATTTGTAATAGTTTTTCGAGAAAAAATACTATTATGTAATATAAATATAAATATTATATTTTTTAATATATATTTAGTCAAAAAAATTTTTAGGAGACGTAAACGATAGATATATAGGAACAGAGAGAGTATATTGCAAAGGCCTAGTAAGTATCTTTTTAAAAGAAAAATTGTGACCTTGTCTAAAATATATCTTGATATCTAGATAGGTTCATAATAGTTGACTGAGAGCTAAAATGAAGACTTGGTGTAGTGATCTGATCCTAGTAGTAACATATATAGTAGATGCCAGATCCATCCCAATTATCTTTTTGTACGGCGGGCGTGCACATACTATGCAGCTTATGTTATCCCTCCTACTTTTACATACTTTTCTATATGGTTAGTTGCTAAATAAGATAAATTACTTTGAGTAGTAGTGCTCAAGGCAATCATTTGATGGTCATGTACTCCGATCCTCACAGAAGCTTCACAGTAATTTGAGGGCACATCAAACTTTAATCAATTCATTCCTTCTGTTGGAAAGAAATACCCCTTGTTTCACTATCAGAGGATGCCAACTACTTTCTGCGGAAGGGAGATGCATTTCAGCTGAAAATTCTGGTTGCCAACTTACTGCACTTAGGCCATGTTTGGATGGACTAAACTAAAATTTAGTTCATGGTTTGGATGTCGAGTAGGTCTAAACATATATTGATCATGGTTTAACAAAAGCTAATAGATGCTAATTTATGAGTAAAACCCATTAGAAAAAAGAAGAAAAAAACAATTAATCCACGTTTAGCTCATACACGGGATATACATTATTCTGGTAATCCATTGAGGCCCAATAATACGTCAATAGTACTGCTAACCCAACCCTAGCTTCGTAACAACTCACCACAACTATATCTAGGATCGTCTCTATATTCCAATTTAATTTCGATGTGGATGGTTTATTTCGAGCTAGTAGCTATAGCTTAGATGCTAGTAGATGCAAAGCTCTAACCGTACCATGCATGGAACAAATATAGGACAATCAGTAAAGGTCTTGGGGCCGGTCCGGGTAATCTTCGCCAAATAAAGCTCCTTTTTCCAGTTTCTAACGGAGATATGTGCTGCTGGCAAGTGGCCAAAGATGATATTCTGAAACCGTTAAGAAAATATTCTTGCCATGAGTTTTTATACGATTTCCATGGATACAAAAGAAGTTTCGGAAGATTTGGGTCATGATTAGTCGGGAGCTAGTTGCGTGCATGCTAATGGCGGGCATAGGACAACTTGCAGTGTTCATGAAGCCGAACTGACACTCCTGTAGTATCTAGGCTTTCTGCCCATCTTATTTCTAGTTCTGGAAATGTGGTCCATTCCAACAAACCATCTATCAAACTGGCATCAAATTGAGCGTGGGGTTGGCTATATGTACTTCATTTTTTTTTTGTAGATCTGTGGATTCATATATACCGTAGCTAGGAAAGTTCTAGCACCGCTACATTGTTTAGAAGGCATGCATCATAGGGAAAATAATAATTGTTTCTAATTAAGGTTTATTTGTGAATAGGTACAATACTTATCACACTACCACTGAAAAAAATTTGCGCAGCGTTTAGCTAATGGCCTCCGAGGTGGACGTGCCGGTTGGCTGCCAAGGTTAAGGGTAGCCAAAATAGCAACTGCATCGGTTAATGCCTATTAACCAATGCGATTATCTTTATACAACAGTTTCGGTAAATCTATTTTCGAAGATGAGCATACTATAAGACCCACCTCTAAAACTAGTGCCCCAGCAGACACCTTATCTTGGCTCGATATCAGTCATTGTATATATACAAAGACCTAGGGTTTCTATCCACACTTTCTTACTCCTTCATCTCCCTCTCCACTCGCAGTGGCCTGAGCACACGCTGCCAACCCCACAATGCTGCCCTCTCCCTCACACTGTAGCCCCTCTCTCTCCCCCACAGTGGAGGCGGACGCTCCTCCCCTTCACTCCCTTCTCCGTCAAGGATGTTGCGGCCTGGGCGAGCGGCCCCTCCAGCGGGTGCGGGGGGCGATCTAGGTGAGCAACCCCTCTCGTAGGCGCGAGAAGGTGGCCTAGGCGAGCGGAGTGGGTGAATAGTCTAATAAAAATTCTACAAAATACTAAAGCAACTTATTAGTAAATAACAAAGTGGTGATACAATTTGCTCTGGTTCTAAAGGTTAGGCAAGCCCACCTATTTTTGCAATTCTATTTACTTATGATCTCTATGTCAAGCAAGAGCTATGTTGCTACTTTACACCTAGCCGAGAGAGAGAGAGCGAGCGAGAGAGAGAGAGAGAGAGCGCTAGAAATCTAATATGAACTAGAAAAGCTTGCTACTCAACTAAGCTAACAAGTGTCATCACTAGAATAAGGAAGAAGTAATGGTAATACAAGTGATATAGAGGATTTTACCAAGACCGACAAGAGCAATGATCAATCAATATAGATACTAAGTGAATACTAAGAGAATGAGCAATAGATAATGAACACAATGATTTTCTCTCGAGGTTCACATGCTTGCCGACACGCTAGCCCGCGTTGTGTTGACCAATCACTTTGGTGATACACAAGCTAATAGGCTTCCAATGCATAACCCTACACAAGGGCACCACAAACACCTACCAACAAGTCGTGGTAGCTCAATAACACAAGCAATTTACTAGAGTCACCTATAACACCTCAAGTGTTAAGCTTCTATAATCCATCACTAATTAAGCTTGACCTTCATTGCATTAGCATCAATGTATGTCATTTAGCATTCATCTCATATTAGCATTTATTGTTTGAATTTGTAAATAATAGAAGAAAGAAGTTTTATAGAACTTTTAGACCAATGCAATTGCTAAGAGTGGAGTTGTTGTTTTATGGAGTGAATAATAGTCTAGTTGCAAGTTTGAATTCTAAGATTTAAATTGAATTTGAACAAAAACCTAAATAATGAATTATGGATTTAAAAATGGAGTTCTTATTTATAGTTTAAAAACTAAGCCGAATCTGACTTTGCTTCTTTTTGCAAAAATGTAGAACTTAATTAATGGAGCAACTTTCCTATTTTGACCAAATCCCGAAAAGCATTTTTACATTGTCAAAAATCAATTCAAACAAAATTGGAAGAAATAAAATAGAAAAAGAAAAAGAAAAAGGCTTACCTGGCTAGCTGTGCCGGCGCAACACTTTCGGCCAAGCCAGCAAAGCCAACCCGCCCACGCCGCTCGCCACGCTCGCGCCCGCACGTGCGCTTCCCGTGTGCCGCGCACGAACGCGCCACGACACCGCTCGCCCTACCAGCACGCACCACACGGCCGCTGACGTATGGCCGGCCGGGGCGGTGGCCATCCCGACCGCGCCCACTACCCCCGCTCTGTCACCCGCACTCACTCCCTCACCCTCACTCTCTCCCACTCCCACTCTCTCTCCCTCGCAAGCAGCAGCAGCAGCCGCCGCCACAACGCGTCGCCGACGCCATAGCCGGCGACCTCGCGTCGTTCCCGCTGCCTCGCTCGACCCCGCCTTCCTCTGTGCCGCCTGCAGCTCCTCCACCTCACCCCGCAGCCGCGACGTCGCTCTTTTGCCATGGTAAGGCCGCTCACCACAACGATTTTACGCCGCCGCTGCCGTGGGCTCGCTAGAGCTCTGCTCCGCGCGGCCGAGGCCGTTCCGCGCCACCCTCTCCTCCCTTCACCCTCCTTCTTGCTTGTTGTTGGTATTTCTTATGACTATTGGATAAATCCGCAAGCACACAGATTATACCGTTGTAGCATTTTAACTAGGAGTATTCCAAGGTATCGTAATTTATATTTTCCCAAGGGAAAATCGGGCTAGAAATGATAATTAGAGAGAGATCCTAGAGAGCACCTCAACTTAGTACCAACTAGTATAGGGGGTAAACGATATATGTGATAGGAAGGGTTGATGAATGAATAAGCCAAGGTAAAAGATACTTAGAACGGACTAGATAGAATAGCTAGGTGGGAGGACACCGAGAGAGTATAGGGACTCCTATGTACTTCACTCTATTTCAATATACTTAGCAAATTAACTAGTCTAAACACTATAGTTTGTCTCAATACAAGTATGCTAGGCGAGGGATAGATTAGCATGAGGACAAAACTCTTACCGGACTGCGCCCTCTTCTTACGGGGGCCTTACCTTTTAAGAACTTGCCTAAGAACACGTGGTGGAATACAAAGACTAGACAAGGCTGTCACTCTCTTGCTAGCTACCACAAACAATTCGTGCAAAAAGGGGTAACCAAGGATAAGATGATGTATAAGCACCACGCTTATACAGAACTTACTACTTTGACTACGATCTATAATCAAAGCACCCTATGACATACAATGATCGCATACGGGAAAGGCCACAAGGATCACAGACTATGGATGTAAAGGCTATTAAAGAGCAAGGCATATAACAAGACTATATCTAGTATAATAATGCTCAAAGTAAATACTAAGTAAAGTAGAGAGAAAAGATAATATATCGAATAAGATAAAGTCTTACAAAGAAGGAAAGATACAAGAGCTATACCAGACTTTCTAGAAGCCTAGCTCCGGAAATCCCGAGCGCAGCTCGACTCAACTCTAACTCCCACTCTAAACTAAACTACTAGAACAATCTAAGGAATAGAGCTTGTAGGATTCTTCACCATGTGTAGAGAGGGGGGGGTATGAGCCTCTATTTATAGTGGGAGGTGGAGTAGGGGCTACTCCACTGCCACGTCAGCGATCCAGGGGGCTTCAATCCTCCACCCTTGGATCCAACCACCTTAGAACCGACCTAGGTGGTGGTCGGCCGACCCCCCCTATGGTATGTGGGCCCTCCTCTGGCCTCCTAGAAGTGTTCCCACTGGTCAGGGACTGTCGATGTTTTACCACCGATAGCCTGCCACGGGGTTACCTGAGACAGTAGTTTGTGCCTCGGCGAATAGTGAAACCTTGGTGGTTGGACACGCAGGGACACACGATTTATACTAGTTCAGGCCCTCGACAAGGTCGAGTAATAACCCTACGTCCAGTTGAGTCGTTTGTTATTGCTCTTGATCGTAATACAAGGTGTTGTGTGTCGCTCTACGTATCGGGTGTTGTGTAGTATGTAGGAGCTGTTTTTGGGTGATGCCCTCACCAGCCCTTTATAGTCCAGGAACTGGCTGAGGTTATTCTAATCCTACTTGGTTACAAACTTAGAGTCCTAAGCTCTGCCTCGGTCTTGCTGTCCTTACCGAGTAGAATTCGGTCTCTTTGATTTGTCTTCCTTCGTGGGCCGGAGTAGGAGTCCCAAGGCTCAAGTAAGCCAGTCTCTAGGTACCCTATAGGATATCCCATCGACAAGCCCCCGAGCATCTCATGATTTTTCTTCAATATACCGGGTTACTTTAAAAGCGAGCCGAGTTCTTTTTTGAAGCGAAATCATGAAATGATCTTCTGCGTTCTTTGTCTTGTAGTTTTTTGTGCACCTCTGGTGCACTCATTGAGTGTAGCCCCCGAGTCTCTGGATACTTGGTACAAGTATTCAGAGGATCTAAAAAAATGTCTTAGCCTTCCGTGTTCTTCATCTTGTAGTTTTTTGTGCACCTCTGGTGCACCCATTGAGTGTAGCCCCCGAGCCTCTGGATACTTGGTACAAGTATTCGGAGGATCTGAGAAAAAAGTCTTGTAAGGTAGGTATTTCCGGCCCCCGAGCCTTTCTCCGAGTTATTTTTATCGGAAAAGAGCTTGGTGGAAGGATCTGAAATAGCGTGCTCTTGTCTTCTTTTTATTCACAGGTAGGTACTGTATCTTCATGGGTGTGTAGAATCTTGCTTTCACTGTTTGCTTTGATTAGGTTTTTTGTCTTTTTCTTTCTCCTCCTTTCTCGTG
This sequence comes from Microstegium vimineum, assembly GCA_022036555.1. NCBI lineage: Eukaryota > Viridiplantae > Streptophyta > Magnoliopsida > Poales > Poaceae > Microstegium > Microstegium vimineum. The sequence goes on from CM039135.1 coordinate 30,357,482, forward strand.
ACTTCTGTCTTTTGGTGGTCCTTTTTTGCTATAAATTCTGTTGTGCTTGCGCTGATGCCTTGACCCTTAGGGTGCTCTTCTTTCGTCTGATGAATATGCTGCTGAGTGAAACTGAGCAGCCCCCGGGCTTATGCCCTACTTATGGTAGTTGAGTGGGTAGAAGAATTCTTGTGAATGGAGTTAGAGGTAGACTAACTCTTTGGTTAGATTTTCCTAGGAAGTTTGGTGTGGTAAGCAGAAGAAGTCTTGTGAGGTGGCTTCCATGCCTTCTCTGTCTAATTGCTAAACTCCGGGATATCATCGTTGCCGCTCCCGAGTTGATCCTAGCTGTGCATGCTTGTATCGAACTCCTGTTGGAAAGCTTAGAGTTGGAGCTGTCCAATCTCATTTGTTGGGAGTGGTTTTCTGCCTATAATCCGACACTTCTTCACGCTTTGTGAGGATTCCGGGTTGTTTTGACTTATAAGGTTTCCGCTTGGGTACCAGGCCTTCTTTGGTGGTAGATCTGATATCCCTCTGGCTAAGGTCTTTATATTTTGTCACTTGTGGTCTTTTGTTGTAGATGTAGCTTAGCTTGATCTTGTCTGGTTGTTGTAAAGTTATCGACCGAGTTGTTTTTCATAGTTTGTAGAGCCGTGGTTGGTTGTATGGTTGTCCTTGGAATATTCTTCTGGATATTCTGTATGGTACTTTGAAGTACTATCTTTATTGTAGTCGTTTTTCCTTCATCCGTGTGGTCCTTATAGAATCTTTTGCTTTTACTTCTTTCTTTATGTACTGTTGCTGTTGTAATCTTTTCTTCATGGACTTGGTGTATGTGCACCCGTTATTCTTCTATAAATAACTGTAGTGTGGTTGTCTTGTCCTATGTCCTCTTCCTTCTCTCGTACATGACCTTTGTTGTACCATGGATATTGTAGTTGGCGAGCTTGACGAGCCCCCGGGCTTCTTCTCTTTCTTGGTTGTAATATAGTGAATGGTGTAGTTCTTGTGATAGAAACTAGTAGGTGACTGGTTTCAAGGTAGTACCACACCGTGGGCGGCTTTGAGGCAAATGGTCTAGTTCTTGTGATGAGGCTATCGCATGTTGCGCTGCTTGATCTTCCAGTGTTCTAGTTCCATGCCTCTGGCTGATTTCACGGCCTTGGTTGAAGAAGTATTCCTTGGCCGGTCCTGTGCGATGTCATTTTGGTGCATGCTGGTGTTGATCCGCCTTCTCTCTATCAAGGACCTGGCGGAACTGTGAATCTTGAATGTCTTCTGGGCTCTGCTTCTACTACCTTTGGCAAATAGGGGTGCCTTGTCTTTGTTGGGCGTCTAGCACGTCTGAGTTGTTTGACTCTGTTTGTATCTTGATTAGCCTCGAATTCGACTGGGTTCCTCATTACTGACTTGTACTAGTTCCTTTTGGCTATGTAACTTTGTATCTGGTCTGTACTTTCAAAGGATGTGTATGATTAAGCACCAAGGACTTGTCTGTATTTTCTGAGTTCTTGTACATGTCTTGTTTGTACTGCTGAGTTCTTTTTGTTCCGCGAGTTGTCTGTATTCTTTGAAAAAAGATGTGGTCTAACTACTATATGTTGTGTTCTGTGATTGGTGAAACTTTTCAACTTTTCACCTTCTGTATTTTCCGCTACAGGTAAATTTCCTTATAAGTCTGCCCCTCTGTTATCCCCTTTCTTTTACCTCGTAGTAAAAAACGTTTTCCCTTTCTTTCGCAAACCCTAACTGCCGCCGCTGCTCTGATCGTCTTTGCGTCACCTCGAATGGTGAAGAAGAACAAAATCAAGAGCAAGGGAAAGGCTGAATTCGTGGACGAAGATACTGTTTTGGAGCGTATAGACAATCCTGAGTTTGTCGAGATGTCACGCCAGATGAAGAAGTCTCCCAAGCCGTCTACTTAGGAGGCGGACTTGGATCTGCTTGTTGCGCATGGGCTGCTTCAGGGGCAAGTGTATTCTGGCTACTCTGTTCCTGGTGAGCATATGATTCCTAGTCCTTCTCCTGATCAATACATTCTTTTTGTTTTCTTTGTCCGTGCCGGAATCTGCTTCCGTCCATCAGCCTTCTTGATGGAGTTCCTTTATTTTTACGGCATCTAGCTTCATCCTCTGACCCCTAACGAGGTTCTTTTTCTTGCTTCCTTCGCACATCTGTGCGAAGCGTTCATTGACATCCCTCCTTGTCTTCTTCTTTTCCACTATTTCTTTCGTGTTCGATTTCAAGAGAGCAAGCCCAGCCGTTTCGGCTGCTGTGCTATTCAGTTTCGTCAGGGTATGAAGGCCACTTACTTCGCTTTCACCCTTTATGAATCCACCAGGGATTGGGTGGAAAAGTGGTTTTACATTTCAAAGCTTGATGCCTACTTCTCTTCTAACCTTGCTGCTCTTCCAACTCCTCTTTCTTATTGGAATGATGCTCTATCTCCTTCTGAGTCCTCGGCTATTAAGCCTCTTTTGATCCGGATAAGTTACTTGAAACAATCCGGGTTGACTAGAAATGGACTGGTTGCCAGTTACTATCGCCGCCGGATTCAACCTCTCATATAGAGGGAGAATCTTGGTTTTGAGTGTACTGGTCCTTCTGATCCTTCTCGGATCATCACTGAGTCCGAGTTGTCTAAATATGGCATGTTCGATCGTTTGGGGAGGGTCCTGAGTGGTGTGTCTGCTATGCCTCCCCAGATTTCTGAGTACCATGCTGGAAATCCACCTCCTCCGGTTAGTACTCTATTTGTCTTGTTCTGATTTCTTTTTCCCTGAGTTCTTGTTTGTTGATGGCTTCTTTTGTATTTTAGGATCATGGTCAATGTTTTAGGCTGAACTTGCCTTTTGGACCGGATCCCTTTGTTCCTGAGGAGGTCGCTGCTGAAGTCACTGTGGCTTTGACTTCTTCTTCCAGGTTTATCCCTGGATTTTGTATTACTGATGGGTATGTGCCTTATACCCCAGATCCTAGGATTGCCCAAGTCTTAATGGTTTCTAGGAAAAGGAAAGCTGAATCTTCTGCTCAGCATGTCCAACTTCCTCCTGCTACTCGTCGCCGCTCTTCTCGGCCGCGCACTCCCACAGGTAACATTATTGTAGGTGAGCGTTTGTATTTGTTATCCGAGTTGTTTTGCTTGCAACTATTCTTTATTCTTCTGCTTTGTTCTTTTTTCAGATGGACACTCTGTCCTTCTGAATGAAGAGTATTCGGATGATGACCCTCCTCTTACCCATCCTCCGTGAGTTGTTTTTTCTTGACGTCTTTGTTATTTCTGTTCAGAGATCTCGTCCTTATTACTTGTTTTTTTGTTTAGTCGTAGATCATCTGCCGGCCAGTCTTCTGTTGAGGCTGCTTCTATTCCCTCGGCTATTCCAATTTCTTCTTCTTCATTGTTTGATGACAATTTCTCTTTCAATATCCCTGACCTTTCCTTTGCTTCTGTTGCTGCTACCTTTAGCAAGTCGGCCAAGTAAGTTATCTTTGCTATGTGATATTTGTATTTTTTTATCTTATCTTTGCCTGATTTGCTTTTGAAACTTTTAGGCCTTCTTCTGAAGCTCCTGATTCTTCTCACGATGGTAAGGCTTTTTTGTCTCTGTTGGTGAAGATTCTTGCTTTTTGTCTCTATTTTAACTCTTCTTGTTTTATTTCTTGCAGGACTTTGTGCTCCTGATGCTTCCAAGGTTGCCGGTACTTCTCAATTTGTTGGTGCACATCCTCCCGAAGGTGTGCCTCTTCTTGAGGTGCCTGAGTTGAGCCTCCAAGCCATAGCTCCGACTTCTTCCTCGGCCAAGCCTTTGCTTATTCAAGGGTCAGAGGTTCAGCTTAGTCGAGTTGAACGGGTTCAAAAACTTGTTTCTTCTTGGATGGATCTATCCTTGTCCTTTGGAACTAAATTGAAGGTATTTATTCTTGTCTCTCTCTTTTGATCTTGTTCATTTGTGTTTTATTTCAACTTATGTCTCTTTGAGGATGTTTGTCGGGAGTTGACTGCTTCTTCCTCAGAAAGTCAGTCGACTGTTACTCTTCAAGTTGAACTTGACAGAGTTCAACTTGAGTTGTCTCAGACTTGTGCTGCTTTGGAGAAGAAAAAGGCTCTTCGAGTAGCTGCTATTTCTGATTTGGAAGAAAAGATTGCTGGTAACTATCTTCTTTTTCCTCTGTTGTGACTTTTCTTGTTTGATATCTGACGTACTTGCTTCCTTGTAGCTGCTGAACAAGCTTCAGTTACATGGAATGAGGGAAACAAAATTTGTCTCTTCGTCTTGCGAATTCAGAGAAGAAAGCTGAAGCTGTAAGTCGACTACTTATTGTTTATGATTTTCTTGTAGTTTTTCTGACTTCTTTTGCCCTTTTCAGTCATTGAAATCTGAGGAAATTTTGAAGACCCAGCTCTCGGAAGTTCATGAGTGATATAAAGCTTTGTATGCTGCTGTGAGACCTGTCGTGGCTAGTGTTTGCTAAAGAGGGCCTAAAAACCCTGATTCCAGTGCTGCCTCTTCGATTTAAAGAGTTTGTTGAAAATGGCTTTGAGCGTTGTATAAACAATGTTGTTTCTTTTGTTCGAGCCCTTGCTCCTGATGTGCCTTTGGACCGGATTCTCGAGGATCCAATGGATGTCGATCTTTTGGCAAGGTGGGAACAATCGAAGCCCGAGGTCAATGAGCTTTGTCGCCAAATATTTAGCCAGCTTAATGTACTGCCGTCTTGTCCTTGATAACATTTGTTTGTTTCTGGTGACGATTTTGTAATATACTCTTGATGATATATTGTCAGGCCTTGTCCTGATATTGTGATGCTCTTTTTGTTTGCCAGTGTTGTATAGTATTGCTTTTCTGAAGAATACCTTGTTTTCCAATCTTTTGCCGAGTTCTCTTGATTACTGTCTGAAGTTGTGCGCCTCTGCAGTAGGCTTTGAAAATGTTTCCGAAAATCCCAAGTTTTTCTTGGGTAGTATTATTGGCCTTCGAGCCTTGATGATTATACTGACAGTGTTGCCTGTAGAATGACCTGTGCCTCTTAGTTTAGGCTTTGCGTTGTAAAAAGACCTTCGAGTAGTTTTGGGGTGATGTTATTGTTGTTTTACGAGTAGTTCTTGACGAGTAGTTCTTTCTATTGATATTTTGCTCCTTGATGTGAGAGTACTTGGCTTGCATTCCTTTTGCGCCGAGTTCATTATGTTCTTCAAGCAATTGTCGTGTCACTTTTTACGAGTGATTGATGTCATGCCGCCTCTCAAAACGGTAGACTTGTAGATATAAGGACCAGACTATGCCGCTCATGGTGCAAAGCAGTCTGTTTGTCAGGTTGTCCAGTCGCGTGTAGGCTTTTTATATATATATATATATATATATATATATATATATATATATATCAGACTATGCCGCTCATGGTGCAAAGCAGTCGGTTTGTTGAGTTGCTTCACAAAACAATCATCTTAAAGATTCTAGACAGTGTCGCTCATGGTGCAAAGGTGTCAGTTAGTCATGCCGTCTCACGAAACGGTAGACTTTTTATATGAACCAGACTGTGCTGCTCATGGTGCAAAGCAGTCGGTTAGTCAAGTTGCCTCACGAAACAACTAACTCCGGGCAGTGCCTCTCATTGTGCAAAGCTGGTAAATTTTAGATATATGAACCAGACTGTGCCGCTCATGGTGCAAAACAGTCGGTTTAGTCAAGTTGCCTCACGAAACAACTGACTCCGGGCAGTGCCTATCATTGTGAAAAGTCGGTAGATTTTAGATATGTGAACCAGACTGTGCCGCTCATGGTGCAAAGCAGTCGGTCTAGTCAAGTTGCCTCATGAAACAACTGACTCCGGGTAGTACCTCTCTTTGTGCAAAGCCGGTAGATTTTAGATATATGAACCAAACTGTGGCGCTCATGGTGCAAAGCAGTCAGTTTAGTCAAGTTTCCTCACGAAACAACTGACTCCAGGCAGTGCCTCTTATTGTGCAAAGCCGGTAGATTTTAGATATATGAACCAGACTGTGCCGCTCATGGTGCAAAGCAGTCGGTTTAGTCAAGTTGCCCCACGAAACAACTGACTCCAGGCAGTGCCTTTCATTGTGCAAAGCCGGTAGATTTTAGATATATGAACCAGACTGTGCCGCTCATGGTGCAAAGCAGTGGGTTTAGTCAAGTTGCCTCATGAAACAACTGACTCCAAGCAGTGCCTCTCATTGTGCAAAGCCAATAGATTTTAGATATATGAACCAGACTGTGCCGCTCATGGTGCAAAGTAGTCGGTTTAGTCAAGTTGCCTCACGAAACAACTGACTCCGGGCAGTGCCTCTCTTTGTGCAAAGCCGGTAGATTTTAGATATATGAACCAGACTGTGCCGCTCATGGTGCAAAGCAGTCGGTTTAGTCAAGTTGCCCCACGAAACAACTGACTCCAGGCAGTGCCTCTCATTGTGCAAAAACGGTAGATTTTAGATATATGAACCAGACTGTGCCGCTCATGGTGCAAAGCAGTGGGTTTAGTCAAGTTGCCTCACGAAACAACTGACTCCAGGCAGTGCCTCTCATTGTGCAAAGCCGGTAGATTTTAGATATATGAACCAGACTGTGCTGCTCATGGTGCAAAGCAGTCGGTTTAGTCAAGTTGCCTCACGAAACAACTGACTCTGGGCAGTGCCTCTCATTGTGCAAAGCCGGTAGATTTTAGATATGTGAACCAGACTGTGCCGCTTATGGTGCAAAGCAATCGGTTTAGTCAAGTTGCCTCACGAAACAACTGACTCCGGGCAGTGCCTCTCATTGTGCAAAGCCGGTAGATTTTAGATATGTGAACCAGACTGTGCCGCTTATGGTGCAAAGCAGTCGGTTTAGTCAAGTTGCCTCACGAAACAACTGACTCCGGGCAGTGCCTCTCATTGTGCAAAGCCGGTAGATTTTAGATATGTGAACCAGACTGTGCCGCTTATGGTGCAAAGCAGTCGGTTTAGTCAAGTTGCCTCACGAAACAACTGACTCCGGGCAGTGCCTCTCATTGTGCAAAGCCGGTAATCTTCAAGTATATGAACCAAACTGTGCCGCTCATGGTGCAAAGCAGTCGGTTTGTCGAGTTGCCTCATGAAACAACTCAACTCCAGACAATGCCTCTCATTGTGCAACTGCGGTTTGTTCTTTGATGTCTTTGTATCTTGCGCTTTTAGTTGTAGAATTTCTTGAGTTGGCTGATATGCCAAGTATTACTTAGTTGAACTCCTTCTTCTATCATTCGCTCATAAGTTCTGGGTTGTATTGCTGTCTTGATGATAAAAGGACCCTCCCAAGGGCTGAGTAATTTGTGTCTTCCATCTTTTTTCTGGATTAGTCGTAATACCAGATCTCTTGGTTTTAGCGTTCTTGGGTGCATTTTTCTGTCATAATGTCTTCGCAAGCCTTATAAATATCTTGCATTTTGTATTATAGAACTATCTCTTATTTCTTCAATTGAGTCGATCTCTAGTCGTCTTGTTTCTTCAGCTTCTCCTTCATCATACTGCTCAATTCTTGGTGATTGCCATATTAAGTCGATTGGTAATACAACTTCTGATCCGTATACCAAGAAGAAAGGTGAATATCCTGTTGCTCTGCTGATTTGAGTTCTTAAACCCCATACCACTTTTGGTAGTTCTTCTATCCATTTACCCCATGATCTTTAAGGTCTTCATATACTCTTAGTTTTAGGCCTTGTAATAATAGCCCGTTTGCTCTTTCAACTTGTCCATTTGCTTGAGGGTGAGCAACCAATGCGTAGTCAATTTCTATTCCACAGTCTCTTGCCACATATTGGAATTCCTTTGTTGTAAACGGTGATCCAAGGTCTGTGATTATTCTGTTGGGCATCCCAAATCTGTGCATGATTTCTTGTATGAACTCTGTTGCCTTTTCTGCGCTGTATTTGACTAGTGGTTTGTATTCAATCCATTTAGTGAATTTGTCTACTGCCACGAATATGTGCTCGAATCCTCCCTTTGCCTTTTTAAGAGGTCCGACTTGATCTAGCCCCCAACATGAGAAGGGCCAAGCTGGTAGTATGCAGATTAGGTTATGTGCTAGAACATGAGATTGTCTTGCAAACATCTGGCAATTCTTGCATGTTTTGACTAATTGTTCTGCATCTTTGAGTGTTGTTGGCCAATAGAATCCACTTCTGAATGCTTTACCAATTAGTGTTCTAGATGCTGCATGGTTTCCGCAGCACCCGAATGGATTTCTTCCAGTATTTCTTTTCTCTCGTGTAGATACACATTTAAGTAATATTCCAGAAGATGCTGCTCTTTTGTATAATTTATCCTTTACGAGAACGTAGGCTTTGCTTTTCCTTATAATCCTTGTTGCTTCTGCTTTGTCTCCAGGTAGTTTGTTTTCACCCTTATGATCAATGTATGGTTGTCTCCAATCACTTTCTATGTTGAGGATTTGTCTTGAGCTGTCGGGTTCTTTTGCTTCGTCTATATCCATTGGGTCTTCTTTTGGTTTATTAATCTCCTGGATTGATGGCTTTGCGAGTTCTTCCACAAATACTCTAGGTGGTACCTTTGCTCTGTCTAGACCCAGTTTGGATAAGATATCTGCTGCCACATTTGAATCTCTTAGGACGTGGTGAATTTCTAGTCCTTCAAAATTCTTCTCAAGTTTCCATACTTCTGCACAGTATGCGTCCATGTTGTTTTAAGTGCAGTCCCACTCTTTTTTACTTGGTTGATCACTACTGCTGAATCTCCGTAAGCTAGAATTCTTTTGATTCCTAGTGTAGTTGCTACTCTTAAGCCATGTATAAGTGCTTCGTATTCTGCCTCATTGTTTGTTGCTCGCCATAATATCTGTAGTATGTATTTTAACTGTCTTCCTTCCGGGGAAATTAGTAGCATGCCTGCTCCTACTCCTCCGAGTTTTAGTGACCCATCAAAGTACATCTTCCAATGATCTCGTATTGGTTCGGGTTCTTTTTGTGCGATTTCCGTCCATTCTGCAATGAAGTCGGGTAGTATCTGTGACTTGATTGCTGTTCTTGGTTTGAAGTCTATATTCAGGGATCCGAGTTCTACTGCCCATTTTGATATTCGTGCTGTAGCATCTTTGTTTCTGAGTATGTCTTGTAGCGGAAAGTTGGTTGCTACTGTTACTTTGTGTTCATGGAAATAATGCCTCAACTTTCTTGATGATATAAGTACTGCGTATAGTAATTTCTGTACGTGTGAGTATCTGATTTTTGATTCTGTGAGTACTTCGCTGATGTAGTATACTGGTCTGTGTACTTTGTAGACATGTTCGGGTTCCTCTCTTTCCACGATGATTACTGCACTTACCACATTTTTTGTTGCGGTAATGTATAGCATCATGTCTTCCTTATTTCTTGGCAGTGTCATTACTGGAGATGATGACACGTATTCTTTCAATTTGATAAAAGCTTGATTTGCTTCCTCTATCCATTCAAAGTTTTCTTTTCTCTTCAGGAGTTTGAAGAAGGGTAGTCCCTTTTCTCCTAATTTCGATATGAATCTGTTGAGAGCTGCCATACATCCTGTTAGTTTTTGTATGTCCTTGACCTTTTTAGGTGGCTTCATATCTATTATTGCTTTGACTTGTTTGGTGCTAGCCTCGATCCCTCTATTGCTGACCAAAAACCCGAGTAGTTGTCCTGATGGTACGCCAAAGACACACTTTGTGGGATTGAGTTTCCACTTCCACTCTTTTAAGTTCTTGTAGGTATCTTCTAGGTCTTCTAACAGTGATTCTGGTTCTTTTGTTTTGACTACTTCGTCATCAATGTAGGCTTCGACGTTTCTTCTGATTTGATCTCCAAGGTAGGTTTGTATTGCTCTTTGATATGTTGCTCCCGCGTTCTTTAGTCCAAAAGGCATTGATTTGTAGCAGTATGCTCCAAAAGGTGTTATGAAGGATGTTTTGCTTTGGTCTTCTTCTCTTAATGATATTTGGTGATACCCCGAGTAGCAGTCAAGAAATGATAACAGTGATGATCCAGCTGTTGAAATGATAGTAGTGTTTGTTCAGGTCTGTGTAGTCTACGCACATGCGTCATTCTTTCGAGTTCTATTTCTCCACTAACACTGGGTTTGCTAACCAATCTGGGTTGATTATTTCTCTGATGAATCCAGCCGCCAGTAGTTTTTTAATTTCCTTTTTAATTGCTGCTTTCCTGTCTGGTGCAAATCTGCATAGCTTCTGTTTTACTGGTCTTGATCCTTTGTTTGTATCGATTTTGTGCTAAGCCAACTCCTTTGGGACTCCTAGCATATCTACTGGTTTCCATGCAAATATGTCTTTGTTATCCCGCAGAAAGTTGGTGAGCGTGAGTTCCTATTTAGGATCCAGGTTTGCACTGATTATCGCCGTCTTCTTTGGATCTCTAGTTTGTAGGTCGATTGTCTTTGTGGCTGCTTCTTTAGGAGTTGTGAAGGTGCTTGGCTTCTTTGCTGGTATTTGGATTTCATCCGGGTTCATTTTCTCAACTTTCCTCGCGATATCTTCTTTTTCCTTGTAGTCTTGCAGTCTTTCTGATATTTGTATGGCTTGTACATCACAATCGTATGCTTTCTTTAGGTCTCCTTTTAGTGAAAGAACACCTTTTGTTGTTGGCATCTTGAGTAGTAGATATGGGTAGTGGGGAATTGCCATGTATCTTGTGAGTGCTGGTCTTCCAAGGATTTCATGATAACATGATTCAAAGTCGACTACTTCAAATTTGATGAACTCAGTTCGATACTTGTCGGGTATCCCGAAGGTGACTGGTAGGGTGATTTGTCCCAAAGGTATGGAAGCTTTTCCGGGTACTATTCCGTAAAAAGGAATACTGGTCGGTGTGATCATGCCTTCATAGTCCAAATTCATCTTTCTTAGAGTATCTGTGAAGATTATGTTTAGTCCTGCTCCTCCATCGATGAGTACTTTGGAAACTGCTACTCCTGCTATTGTTGGTCCCATTACTAGAGGGTAATAGCCAGCGTTTGCTGCACTTGTCCATTGATCCTCCCTTGTGAATTGAATTGGGTATTCTGACCAATCTAAGTATCTTGGGGTGGCCGGCTCTACTGCCATGATGGTTCTGTGTGCCAGCTTTTCCTGTCTTTTATTTCTTGTATATGATGTTCCCGAAATGATTACTGCTATTTGTCGTTGGGGTTCTTGATAATTCCCTTCTGCTTTCTTTGTGTCCTTCCCTGATTCATCTGTTCTATGCTCCGAGTTGTTTGATCATGTGTCTTCCTTCTTTATGAATCTTCGTTGGAAAACATCACATTCGATTAGCTTGTGACTTGAACTAGGATATATGTAGCAGGGTAGGTCTTCTATTCTTTCTGCTGGTCTCTTTGTGTAATTGTTGCCCTAGTAATTGTTGTTCGAATATCTGTTGTTCGTGTTTCTGTTGTTGTTGTAGTTGTTGCTATTGTTGTTGTACCCTCCTTTGTCGTTATCGTTGTATCTTCTTTTGTTGTCTGTTGCCGCTACCATATTGTCTTGTCTTGGCCTCTTGTCATTTGGCTTGTAATCTGGTCTTTTATTTTCATGGAAATCGCGGGCGAACCTGTGTCTGGTTCTTTCTTCTGATGATATTATTTTCTCAACAACCCTCTTGAAGTCCTCGTTGGATCTTGGGTTTTCGTTGAAGTAGTTTTTGAACTACCAATTTGCTACTATCCCATCCGCAAATGTTTCTATTACTTCCCTGTCGGTGATGCCATGTATCTGAGCTCTGAGTTCTCCAAATCTTATGTAATACTCCCTTAGGGTTTCTCCCCTTCTTTGTTTTACATTCTTTAATTCTGCCGCTGTCATGGGGTGTGTTATTATTCCTGCAAAGTTGTTGCAGAATGCCTCTTGCAAATCTTCCCAATATTTAATTGATCTTGGCTTCAGCTTATCAAACCATTGTAACGACATGGCTTCAAGTGCCATTGGATAGTATAGGGCTTTGATGTCGTTGTTTCCTCCTGTGAGTTCTATGGATTGAGAATATACTCTTATCCATTGCCTGGGTTCTACTTTTCCGTTATACTTGGAGTGATTTGCCGGTTTGAATTTGTGTGGTAGCTTCAATGTTTGTAGCCTTCCTGCAAAGCATGGAAATCTGTCGTATTGTTCTATCCTGTTGAAGTCTGGTGATTCATCTCTTCTATAATAATCTCTGTCCCCTCTATATTCGGATTGACCATAGTCTTCTGGGTAGCGTTGATCCCAATCTGGGTTGTTTTGTTTTATCAGTTCGAAGTGTTATTCTTGTCTTTCCGATAGTTGTGGTATTCCCGTCTTCCCTAGTATGTGGAATATCGACTTCTTGGGTGGTTGTTCTTCTTGCTTATCCCCTTGTCCTTATTGAGGTATATTGTCTTCGGGTTGTTTGTTTGGGTCTCCGCCTTCTTTTATCGGCTAATCTGTAACTCTTTCTTCTTTAGTGAGGATGTTTAGTTCTTTTGTTAATTCTTCAATCCTTTCTCTCTTTGTGTTCTTCATAGATTCTCTCTCTGCCTTCTTCTTGTTATATTCCATCAACTCTGCTTTATACTTTTCCCAGGTTTGCCTTCTCTGAATGGCTCGATTTCTTCTTCCCGCTCTAGCCTTGTTCTTTTTTAACCTCGCGACTTTGTGATCGTTTGTTTCGTTGTCTTCTCCTTCATCATCGGATAAATCTTTTTCTGACTCATCTGATGATTTCAAGTCGGGTATTTGTGGTGGCTCTAAATAAGGTTCCAACTCTGCCATGTATACTGTATGCATTCTCCGAGTTCTTCTTGCTTCTTGGCATCTTTTCTTCGTTTTGTATGACAACTCTCGGTGTAGTCCGAGTTCTTTTGCTACCTGGAATGGTAGCTCAGTAGCCTGGCCTTGTGTTTTTGAGGGGTAGTTTGGTCAGTGCACAATGCATCCTTCTAGAGTCGTTGACATGATCAACCCTTTTTGGGCACCTTTCAGGGTTTTGCTTCTTGTCATCTTCCTCCAAAGGAAACTTCCATAAGTGTATGCCGAATTATGCAGTCCATATAAACGCGAGTTCTTGATGGTTTCCGAGTTGTTTTTGCTTCTGACTGAAGTCTGCTTGTACACTCCGACTTGATTTGTGTTTACTTTTGTCGTGTTGGACTCGGGGTTGGCGTGCGATAGTGTCTCCTTTTCCGAGTCAGTTTCGTATCCTTCTTCGTCTGCTAGTCTGGTTAGTTTCGAAATCGTCAGATTCTGAATTCCCTGATTCAGTTCTTGAAGATCTTGATCCGCTCCTTCTTCTTCTCGGAGTCGGCTTTGAATTTTTCCGTCGTCGTCAATTTTGCAGATCCATGATCCGAAGAGAAACGTGGATTCTGTCGATTTCATCATCTTGAGGTCGTGGTCCACCAAGCTTTTGACAAAAAATTCGCTGAAAGCCCCTACCTAGCGCGCCAGCTGTTGATGTTTTACCATCGATAGCCTGCCACGGGGTTACCCGAGACAGTAGTTCATGCCTCGGCGAATAGTGAAACCTTGGTGGTTGGACACGCAGGGACACACAGTTTATACTAGTTCAGGCCCTCGACAAGGTCGAGTAATAACCCTACGTCCAGTTGAGTCATCTGTTATTGCTCTTGATCGTAATACAAGGAGTTGTGTGTCGCTCTACGTATCGGGTGTTGTGTAGTATGTTGGAATAGTTTTTGGGTGATGGCCTCACCAGCCCTTTATAGTCCAGGAACTGGCTGAGGTTATTCTAATCCTACTTGGTTACAAACTTAGAGTCCTAAGCTGTGCTTCGGTCTTGCTGTCCTTACCGAGTAGAATTCGGTCTCTTTTATTCGTCTTCCTTCGTGGGCCGGGAGAAGGAGGCACAAGGCTTAGGTAAGCCAGTCTCTAGGTAAGTCAGTCTCTAGGTACCCTATAGGATATCCCATTGATAGGGAACAAGTGGGGGCCTAGTGGGCCCAGATGGGTGTCAGCCGACCCCCCTTGGGGGCTCTGGCCCACCTTGGTCTCTCAGGTGCTGGTCCTACTTGTCATAGGTGTTGGATGTTGGTTCTGAGGTAATTGTGACATTTATCTCCTTGGTGTGGGCCCATGAATCCATGTGCTATTCTTGTGAGCAGTTGAGAGAAAGCACAGAGTGATCCAAGAGTTGGAATTCACTCTAAAGTGCTTCTCTTGGATCATGGCCGAGAGGGGAGAGCTGGTGGTCCCATAGGGTGGTCGGCCGACCCCCTATGTGGGTCCCACTGGCTCTCTTTTGCTTCATTTCTTCATTTCTTCATTCCTGCATTCAAACACTCCATGGACATGTGGAACTTGTTATTTGATAAAATATACTCATGATGTGTTTGTTTATCCTTGATCCTGAAGTTGGTGGCATCATTTTAGTTATATAAAAGTGCATCATTTTTGGTGCCAACACTTGCCAAGCACCGCAGAAGCTCCTCGATCTTCGACCGCGGCCCTCCGCGTCGTGCCGCGGCCGGAGACGCCCGTTCGCCGCAACCCGTCTCCGTTGCGCCACCATTGCCGGCTGGGAGCTCCTCCGTGCCCAGCCAAGGCCACTATCGGCCGCGCCTTGGGGAGGCGAACCCACTAGGGTCTCCTCGTCGCCGGAGACCTTGTCGGCGGTGAGTTGCGCCGACGAGCAGTGCGCGACCCTCGCGTGTGGCTGGCGCGTGGTCCCAGGGCCGCACCTATCTTTCACTGCATGTGCGATTGTGTGTGCGAAGCCGGGTGTCCGTAGTGTTTTTCCTTGGGAAAATAAATGAAAATGAATTTGTTATTTCAGTTTCAATCCTTGGGAATTCATATAAAATCGTAGAAAATTCCTAAAAATGCCAAACTAGTTTTGTTAGGTTTCTTTTGTCCAGATCTACATTTTGGTATATTTGCATGTCAAGTTTGTGAAACTTTTCTGTTAAGATTATTTAAATCTTGTTAATTGTAGAAATTGGAAAATGGATAATAAATAAAGTAAAGCTCAGAAAAATGTGAAACATGTTTTGTGGAGTTACTGTAGTGATGTTCTATCTCAAAAAAATAATATTTACGGTTTAAAAGGTATTAATTGGCTACTTTGACTAATTTTAGAAATTGTTTTATAAGTAATTAACACTTGATACTTTTTCTGTAATATCCTCATATTTTATGCTAGCAGAGAAAAATGTAAACTGTCCAATTTGATGCTTTTCATAGTACAAAGTATTCTCAAGTGTTTTCTCTTATGACTAGAAAGGGGTAGTTAAGTAATCGCGTGTATTAATTAAAATGTAATAATGCCTTTGAGCCTGATTCCTTTAAAGAGAAGTGGTGCAGTCATACATTGTGCATAACATGTTCATCATGCATGGCATCTTAGCATTATCCGTCATATCATATGCACTTATTGATTCGTACATCGCATCATACAGGATTGCAGGACGAGAACCCGAAGAATGTAACCCAGGAGCAGAGCTAGCCATGCAGGAGGTGCACCTCGAGGACCCTGGTGAAGAGGAGTAGTTGTAGGAGTGCCCGAACCACGTCCCCAACACCTTTGAGCAAGGCAAGCCTCGGAGCATTTTCTCGGTTTGCAAAAGTCTAACATATTTATTAATTATCTCTTTATTCTTGATGCATTAAGTTTAGGAGTTGTGTGAAGCCATTGATGCATATTACCTTGCTATACTACTTTACCGCTATCCTTGTTACCCTAAGTAACCTCGTGTCCATTGTGCTTAGTTGGCATAGTTCGGTAGAAGTCGAGTGATTCCCACTGCCTGCGAGATATAGGTGATATCCTACTCCCATGACAAGGCTTATCTCGGTATGATAGCTGGATTGGTTAATCGAACTAAGATCAGTGGGAAACTCTCTGTACTTTGGAAGGGAGTGCCTCGACTATGTTAACTAATGAGTGTTTGTGTTCTCATCCCTCTGGTCACGTTGAACGCTTGCCCTACAGTTAACTGGAAGGATAAGTCGTTCCGACCGTGAAGCCAATACACTATTCGGGTCGGGTTTGGATTGCGACGCATCGTGCTGGTGCGGGTCAAGGTTCGGACACAGGGGCACCATCTAACACCTTCATATGTACTGGCTTTCGGGTGGCCCTTAGACGTCGGTGGTCCCTGTCCATCCTGCGACTTTACCCGAATGGTGTCTTCGGTGACCTGTAACTCACTTCGTGCGTGAGTGTGGTTTGTGTAGGGAATACCCCCTCAGCTAGCTGAGTAGAAATCTGATTTGAATCGCCATCGCTCCTAGTTAGAGAGCACTTGACTAGGGCAATGACAACATTTACACGACTATGAAACATAATGTTGGTTATCTAGTTGATGGACAACCTGAAACGATAAAGGGATTTGTTGTATGCTTTAAGCAAAGTGTTTGGCATAGATTAGTGGCTAATCTAGATGATAGGTAATAATTACTAAAAGCTTGCTACTATATCTTTAACTAAAAATGCATAAGCAGGCCGCATGCTTTTCACAAAAGAGTCAGCTAAACCACCATAAGCCTTCATGCTCCTTGGAGTCCTTATTTTTGTTTATGGCGAGTAAGCCTCGCTAAGTACATTCTCGTACTTAGGATTTTATCCCATGTTGTTTTGCAGATGGTCAAATCTTGCATGGTTATTGTGTTAACTGCCTCTACCACGTCGAGGATGACTTCTAGACCACGTGCTTGGTCACTTTCAGACTTTTCTTTTGCTGTTGTTGGATATGATCCCAGTCTAGCACTATATTAAGGAACTACTTTGGAGTTGAAATGAGTTTTAAAAGACTTTCGCTATCTTTTCATTTGAACTATGGTCTGT
The DNA here is from genome assembly GCA_022036555.1 of Microstegium vimineum. NCBI lineage: Eukaryota > Viridiplantae > Streptophyta > Magnoliopsida > Poales > Poaceae > Microstegium > Microstegium vimineum. Next base: position 30,374,219 of record CM039135.1, read on the forward strand.
AATAACTCTGAGTCTTCGTACTCTGATGCTATTTAAATTATGTTGAACTTTATATCGTGTGAATGGTACTATCGAGCTATGTCGATCTTGGCTGTATTGTGGAAATGTTTGAAATCCTTCGAGATTTCATGGACTACCAGGTTTTTGCTAGGTTAAGTTGGTTAACCATATGTCTTGGCAGGTGAGTTTCTTACTTAATCTAGTACGAATTTGTCGGTTCTGTTACATCACCTTTTGCGAATTCCCACGGGGAATAGAAGCAAGAACCCCTCACAAATCACCGGGCAATGTCCATGAACAATGACCCATTTGTCCCAAAGCTCCTCCGCAGCTCCAAGCCATTTAAGTGATGACAATCACCAAGAGTAACAAGCAAATCTACCGCTCAACGATCTCTAGTGCTACTAGATACTCAAACTCTAATCTCACTTTGGATCACTCCCAATCTCACTTTAGATGGACAATCAAGCAAGAGAATGAGTGGAAGGTGAGGGAGTATGCTTACAACGTGTATCAACAAGTCAGAATTTCAAGAGATGAAGCATGAACCACCCAAACCCATTAAATAGAGACCCATCTCAAAACTAGCAGTTGCACACTCTCTGCGCATCGACACGTTTACTGTTGCACCAGACGCGTCTGGTCGATGTTGCAGTAGCGTTTGGTGTATGTTGTAGACAGAGTCCAGTTAAACTTGCAGCAACGTTCGGTTGATGTTTCATCAGCGTCCGATGCAATCCAGAGAGGTTCTAGAGAGGTATTTTGATGGTTGGACACGTCCGGTCAACAATGTCTAGACTCACCTAGCATCCAGAAAATCTACTGTGTGTGAAGCCTACCAATGAACAGTGGCACCTCGTGTGTGGTGCATGTAGCACTAGCATCTGATGTGTGTAATAGGCACATTTGGTCAATGTATCAGTAGCGTCCAATCGATGTTGCACCGCGCGCCTGAGCTAGGGTCAGCCACCGAATGCGTCCGGTGACTTGAGGGACAGCGTCCGGTCATGGTAGAGACCCCTTCTCATCTCTACCCTTCACCCTTGCTTCCATGTGCCAACCCCTAAGTGTTCTATCACTCATGCATGTGTGTTAGCATATTTTTCAAGCAATTCTCCAGGGTTAATTGTTAGCTCACTAGGTCCTAATGCATATATATGGAATTCACTCGCCTAGTAGCAGTTAGACAACCATTTTTTTTGAGATCACCCCTCTTAATAGTAAGACTATCAATCCTAAACACACTCACACTCTTTATGGTGTCTAGAGTGCCAAAAATAAAGACCTATGTGATATCTTTGCCTTGATCACTATGGTTTTGTTTTTTCTTTCTTTGTTTCAAGTTGAAGCACATGATCATCTTTCGGTTACCAACATCACCATGACAAATATCTAGCTCCATTGCTTGGTGTGTACCAACCTAGCTCATATACAGTACTCGATGACAAAGGTTAGTACACTAGGCTTTATCAATTAGCCAAAACCAAACTAGGGCTTTTAGTGGCGCTCGCTCCTCTGATGGACGTGGGATCTGCCTAGGGGTGCGGTCCCTCTGGCAGCGACACGGAACTAGTGAGGTGAGGACTAGGCAGCACCAGCGACACGAGGACAAGGCTGATCCACCTCTAGACCATCTCCACCGTCGTCGACGACGACGATGACCGAGCAGATCCATGACCGTGGTGGCCGGATCTGGCGAGCAGTTGGCGGATCCGGCGAATGGGCGGTCTCCTTTAGCAAGTGGATGCGGCGGCGATGTAGATCCGGCAAGCGATGGTGTGGCGTGTGGATGGGCTTGGCGGGCCATGGGAGGCTCGCTAGGCTTATCCATAGATTTGTCTTTTGTATATTTTTTATTTGATTTACCGAGACGGACATTTCAATCGCCTTGGTAAATTTCGATTAACTGTGACCTTTAGTCTATGACAGTTGTGATGCTCGTGTTGGTAAATTAAAACACATGTTTTGGTAAAGTTTTGTGTAGTAGTGTCACGAGACTTTATATATAGTAGTTGATATGTCTAGTTAGTCCAAATCTTTCCCGGCCGATCGGATAAATTCATTATGGGCGTATTTTTTTTTCTGATAAACAAACCATATAAGACGATTCTCTCGATCGAATACTGTACTAGCAGCAAAAGAAAAACGACAAACGAAACTAAAGTACTCCAGCGGCGTGCGGTCTGCCCCCAGAAAATAAACTTGTCACGCTCTAGCAATTCTAAGAAAAACCAGTGCCTCAGTAAATTTATTTACCTAGGTTCCCTAATAACTATATAGTAGCGACTCCATATTGTTTATCACACTAATAATAATGTGAAAGGGTATAACCTTTGATAATTAACCGTGTATGCATGACAAGCTACTCAGTAATGGCAAAGGAAACAATTCACACGATTAATTACATACATGCATGACTATATGTAATTCATGTTGGTAGCTAACTAGCTATTGGCATATATGTTTTGTGCAACAAATTTTATTCCTAGAGTAATACTATCTTCGTCCTAGAATATAAAGGATATGAGTTTTCCCTCAATCAAAATATTATAAGTTTGACTAAGTTCATAAAATAAGTAGATGCTTTAAAAATTAAAATCTACCACATGAAATAGATAATTTATGAAACCAAATTTACGTTTTGTAATGTATCTATCCATGCTTATTTGATGTCGTAAACATTTTTGTTTTTCTATAGATTTGTCAAACTTAAATAGGTTTACTTAACTCAAATAAAAAACTCTTATATTCCAGATAGAGAGAGTATGTTTTGCGAAAGAGTAAGTACAAATAATCATTGCACTAGTACACAACGCTGTTCAGAACGCATTTATACAGGTGTTTTTCCGAACCACATATCTGAAAGGCCTGTAGAAATGAGTCATTTCTACAGGCGGTTGCTTGTGAACCGCCTGTTGATTTTTACAGGCGGTTTTTTTAAGCAACCGCTCAGAAATCGGGTTTTAAAAATTGAAAAAAAAATTAATTGTGGGAGGGACTGACAAGTGAAATCGCGAACGCGGTCCGGCGGGGATTCGAACTCTCGACATCAGCCTCGCGCATACCCACTCTACCACTACACCCATATGTCACTTGTGACTAGATTCCGTTTTAATTCCCCTACATTCTATACTAAACCAAGTGTAAATTGATTGTTCGAGCCACTAAACGAATTCAAATGAAAACGTTATAAACTACAAAGTTTCATAACGTTTCGAGATCTACAACTTTTATTTAGCAACTTTTCCCATTCGAGGTTGTTTACAAAAATTTAAATTTCAAATTTGACAAATTCGAATGTAGTTTTCGATGACGAGATGATTTCAAATGAAAAAGTTGTAAACTATAAAGTTTCATAACTTTTCGAGATCTACAACTTTTATTTAGAAAGTTTTCCATCCGAGCTCGTTTACAAAAATAAAAAAATCAGTGTCTAGAGATTTTTAGTGGCGGATTTCTTAAGGAACCGCCTGTAGAAATCGATTTCTACAGGTGGTTTCTTAAGACAACCGCCAGTAGAAATAGTGTATTTTACAGGCGGTTTTCTTAAGGAAACCTCCTGTAAAAATCAGATTTCTACCGGCGGATTTCTTAACAAAACCGTCTGTACAAATACATGATTTCTCCCAGCGGATTTCTTACCAAAATCGTCTGTACAAATTGATTTTTAGAGACGGTTCGGAATCGTTTTATTTCTACATACACATGATAAACAAAACCGGCAGTAGAAACTTTTGCACACCGCTGGTTTAGAGCCTTTTTGTACTAGTGTTGTGAAATGTATAGCTAGCTAGGGATTTTTTATTTTCTTATTAATGATATGTTGTATATATTTTTTAACATGGACACGTTCGTTCCTAATGATGGGTAAATATATAATATGAGCTCATAGAATATATTCCATCGTAGTTTTCCTATAGTTGTCTATAAGGTATATCTCTCCGAGCACTAAGCACCAATTAATCATGTGGATTTAGTTGAGGCGTAGATCGACCGGCTTTACACCTATGTCATGGCCTGCTTGTTATAGTGTATGAAGATTATTTGCTAATCACGAGAGAGGCAATGCAAAGGAGAAAGGAATGAGAACATGGACAACAAATTAAAAATTATATTATGCCAGCCACACAGATGCTATGGATTATATAGGGGATCTAGCTATCCACCAATAGCAAATAGAGAAGAAGTTCGCCAAAAGATAATGGAAATGTTTTTTTCCATATTTCCAAAAAGGGTGAAAATAAACTCTGATATTCTTTTGTTTCTCTGTTATTTTTTCTATCTCCTAAGCCCTTTTGAGTACAATATATCCCTACTATTTTTTATTTTTAATAGTTACAAACTGTTAGTGAAAATTACACATTATGCCAACAAAACTTGAATCCTAGTGTTTGTGTTTTACTTTTAAAATTAGGAAGTGTTGTTATTCCATCTTGTCATCTCCTGATCATGAAGAGAGCTAGTTTTAATTGTTACATGTCTGAAGTCAATGTGATGGAGGTTTTTAATTTGTTATCAATCTCAAAGTTAATTTACAAAGGAAAAACTCATGGTTGAATTCTAAGTCACTAGACATGACATTATCTTACAAGAATTTTCAAATGTTGTGAAATCCAATAGAGTTGTTCTAGTGCTTGTTTAGAAAGCTTAATTGTAAGTGCATTCGCCCCCCTATGTGGATTTTGGATAATTAATGACAATCAAATTAGGGACTAACATGCTTATCCTAGAGTATACACGGGTGTTAGTCCATTGAAAGACTTGAACGATGATATTCGGTAATTAAAGCACCCCCAAATTCCATTCAATGGAAAGCAACTCAACTCAAGTGCTTAAATAGATTTATCTTTAAACTTGAGTCATAGGAAACGCCACACTACCAAGAGGGATGCAAATTAGACTAGCTAGATGTGGATAAGAGTACTCATATCAATCTTATATATTTGCTTGAGAGACACATTGCACCAATGGGCACATAGATAACCCTTTTGACTGCCTGCGGTCAACGGTAGTACTGGTACTACCGGTAGTTCCGATGGAAATCCGGTAGTAACGGCGGGCCATATCTTCGCCTAACTTGGGCGGCTCGCAGGGAGGCATCGGTAGTACCAGTCAAGGTCTCATAGTACCGGTAGGCAATAGTTTTGTCCAACTTTGGGCGGCCTGTAGGGAGGCTCCTAGATAGGAGCCGGTAGTACCGGTCTAGATCCGGTAGTACTGGTAGTTGTCTTTCTCGCCCAACTCCAGTGCGCAGCTCCGACGGTCTGATGCACATTGGTAGTACGCTTCGGGAGCTAGGAGTATAAATATCTTTTCCCTTCTCCCTTCACCCATTGACTCACCCACTCATTCATTGCGCCTACCTTCAGCCAAAAAGCTCTCCAAGCATTTACTCACCCTCTCTCTCCCTCTTTGCTCTTTGACTTTGATTCTTGCTAGATCTGAGCTAGAGAAGTAAGATTAGAGAGCGGGTGAAAGCCCATGTTTGGTTTTGAGTAATTGATGAAACCTATGGACTAACCCTAGTGCCAAGTGCTTGATCTAGCTAGGGTGATCCACCTTGACACATGAATCTAGAAGGATGACAATGGTACATTGATCAAGTGCTTCATGGACTAAGGAAAAGAAGAAAGAGAAAAACAAAAATGGGCTCAAGGCAAAGGTATATCATAGGGCCATTTTTGGTTTAGTGATCAAGACAATATAGAGAGTGTGATCACCTTTAGGATAGATAGCCGTACTATCAAGAAGGGAAAACTCGTTTTGATTGTGGTTATCATGTGCCACTAGGTTTGCATTGCATACATATAAAAATAAACCTAAGTGACACAAACTTGAAACATAAATCCAAGATAATAAAAAGAAAAGGCTAACACAGGGGAACAAGTGTTGGATCACAATGTGTTAGCACATGGAAGCTTGGAGAAGAAGAGGAAGCTCAGAATGGCACTCAGAAGAGCCCCGGACGAAGGTCCGGACGCTGGCAAGATGCCGTCCGGACCATTGGCTGTGCGTCCGGAGGCATACCCTAAGGCTCGGCCTCAGTGGACGAAGGATCCGGACGCTGTTCTTCGACCGAACGCTGAGTCCGGACAACCGTCCGGAAGATTTGAGGTTTCAGATGCTCTATGTGTAGCGTCCGGACGCTGAGTGCGGTCCGGACGCTGGGCACCGGACGCGCAACCGAAGCTGAGGAGCTCTCTGGACCGGCTCTGTGTGGAGTCCGGACGCGGGCGACCTTGGTCCGGAGCTCGCACTGTTGCGAGAGTCCGGAGGCGACACATCAGCACCAGGAAGGGCGCCAACGGCAGGATTTGAAATGGAGGAGGGCCCGAACGCATGGCCATTGGTCCGGACCCCCCCATACAAATAGCGTCCGGAGGCATGCATATTTCAGTGAAAAGGGGCAAAACGGATAGCTCAGTTTGAAGGGCTATATAAGTGGTTTGGCCGGCTCCTAGGGCTCTCTCTTGCACCTCTCATTCATTCTCACTCATTGTACTTGCTTGAGATATCCCCCAACTCATCTCTCTTTGCTTGTGTTGCTAATTCTTGAGAGTTTGAGTGAACCAAGTGCTTGATCATTGCATTGCATTTTAGTGGCACTTGGTCATCGTCATCGCCGCGAGATTTCTTGTTATTCTTGGTGTTTGCCAACACCTAGACGGCTTGGCAATTGTGGAGAAGCTTCGGCACGTGTTGGTGATTGTTCGTGGCCGGCTTCATCGATTGTGAGAGGGCTTGTACCCACCTCGGTGGAGCGCCAAAGGGTAACTCTAGTGGATTGCTCGTGTCATTGAGTTACTCTCATTTGGGTGGATTCTTGTGGCGCCCGAGTTAGTGGGCTAGGCTTTTCATTGCCTATTAGCCATCGAATCACCATTTGAGTAGTCAACACAACGGGGACTAGCTTGGTGGCAACCAAGTGAACCTCGGGAGAAAAATCTTTGTGTCAATCTTGTCTCTCGGCTACTCTTGGTGATCTTATTGTGATTGGTCTTCACATTGGTATATTCTATTCACAAGGCATCGATATAACAATCATCCTCTTCTCTTGCATTTATTCTTTCATATCTTGTCTAGTTTTCTTGCTAGTTAGTTTCCTCGTTAGTTGTTCTTGCTAGCTTGTGTTAAGTGCCTTAGGCTTTTGCTATTGTGTGTTAGGCACTTGACTAACTAGAATTTCTTGGATAGGTGGCTTTGCACCCCTAGTAGAGCTAGAGCAAAAAGCTTCGCTTAAGTGTTATCTAACCTTTGCTCTAGTGGTTTGTAGAATTTTTATTAGGCCATTCACCCCCTCTAGCCATCTAGGACCTTTAAGCGGGGAGCATTGATATATGACTTGAGTGTTGGGAATATGCTCTAGAGGTAATCATAGAGATGATGTATTCCTTGTATCCATGACATGTTATGTATATCCATTAAAGACAACTTGTATCGATTAGCAATTATGTGAATTGCTTGTGAAACTCTTTTACTTGTATGGTTATTATAAAAGTTGTCCCTAATCGGAGTTCATGTAAGAATGCACATGAATATTAGATTAGCACATTATTAGTTGATGACTATGTTTCACAAGTCATGGACCTGAGATGTCAAACTAATAATGTGGGCACATGTAGGACATGGTGCTGGATAGACCCGACATGAGATTGTCTCTATACACATCATGTACGTTATGTCCTTAGACCTGAGATTGTCGTATGTACTCAAGATGTGAAAAAACCTACCCTAGGACTACCAAACGCTACTCTATGACTGGGTAGTTATAAAGGTGGCTTTTGGGTTTGTCGGGAAACATGCTGTGAGACAGTCAATCAAGATGGAATTTGCCACTCAAATGAGAGAGATATCACCGGATCACTCAAATGATTAGATCATGAAATGCATGGCCGTGCTTGGGTTAAGTGTTAACCCACGAGTTGTACCAAATATCGTAAGGCAAAGGAATAACAAGTATATTGTATTGTGGTGGTTCGTCTGATGTGATCATAGCGTATGCATAGGAGTTGACACGCCTTGCTAGAGGCTGCTATCAACTATTGGTCGAGTAAGAGTACTTGGGTCATGTCTATGAGTGCATGAACCCATAGGGTCGCACGCTTAAGGGGTTGGAAGCCTAATTCGGGTTGGACCCGAATTAGACTAGGTTTAGGGTTACTGATGGGCCTCCAACGTGGGAGCTCGTTAGGACGCCTATATAAGAAAGAGGTGGGCGCGGGGCGAGACACTCACGTCCTTTGGCAGCAGCCGTCGCCCTCCCCACGCTCGCGCTTAGTACTCCTCGTGGAGCTAGCAGTCCGGAGGCGTGATGCTTCTTCCCTGTACATGTGGGATTCCTCGGAGGTGCTGCATCTAGAGCACAAGGACGAACCGCGAGAAGGAGACGTTGAGACGGATGATCTCGCAACTGCACGGCACCGCTGCGACGCGCACGACTACATCAAGTCACTTTCGCTGCACCTGCGCGTCTAGTGGTAGCCCCGTGATCTATAACTAGCACTAGTTCCTGGTTTATGGGGTAGAAAATTTTGTTTTCCGGCTAGCGTAGCAACCTCATAACCCTACAGTTGTATCAGATCCGTTAGATGCCTTGTTATAGTTTCGGGTGTGTGCATATGGAGATATGCATGGTTTTGGATCAATCTCTGATCATGGTTCGTGATCTTGGCATGTTGGTATTGTAACGATCTACTCGTACCGGTCGGGATTCCGCCATCCGAGTTAAATGATACATGTAAACCCAATTACAGTGAGTTGGAGATCAATAAGATTGATCGAATCGGATCTAGGTCAAGTTCCAAGCGCATGAGATGCGGAGGCGGCGGCGGATTGGATCCGCCGTCGGAGGGAAATTTGCAGAAAAGTATTGTTCGGTAAAACGGCCATAACTTTTGCATACGACCTCGGAACGAGAAAAACCTTAGACAAAAATTGTCTGTCGGAAAATTTCGCATTCGTCAACGACAACCCCTAGCAGTTTTGGCGAAAATTATATTTGCCAAATTCTGCCAAGAAAATTGAGTTTTCGGCATTTTAAGTTTAGACATCGGAATCAGTTAACTCTGTTTTGCAGTTATTCATGATTAGTATAGCCCTTATGTGTATGTGATGCATGTATGTAATTAATTCATGACTTGCACGTCATGATTAAGACAATATGGCTTTAGCCACATATATTGTCAATTCATATGTAATGGCCTGCGTGCGAATCTGTGATGATCCTACGACTATGTAATTTTACTTCACTATGTTACTGTAGTGATAGATAGTCTTGGTGGACTCATCACGGAGGATGGCATACTTCTATCATGGAGATGGAGATCACCATGATGAACAGATTGATGGAGATGGAGATCTCCAAAGGAATAATGAGCTATACCAAGTCAAATATGTGTTTATGTCGTTCTTACGATGTTCTACTTTCACGTGTGATAATGTTTTTGTCTACATATGCGGTAGTGAAGTAGAACGATCCCTCAACAATGTTTAAGTCGTAATGGTTCCCCAAACCTTGCACTGTCACGTGTCTTGTACCATCGGTGGTAGGTCTATGAAATTAGGGTGCCACTGATTTTCCTTGACTAGACAGGTTCGTGTCGGACACTTACATGCAGAAGGTTTGGTTACATGAACAAGGTTATCCTAACGGTTAGGGACCTTGGAGCATTAGTTGCTGGAAACACAAGCATAGAGATGCCACCCAACAACAAGAGTCATATGTGATATGATTAGCAAGGAGTTGCTTACCGATCTACCATGTCGCCTAGCGGTGATGCTAAAGCTCACTAGTCGACTTGTTAGTTGCGGGTCTTGAATCACTAAGTTTTAATAGAGGGATATTGATTTTAGTGGGAGTAGATTCTATCAAAAGGTTTAATATGTTTTTACTCCGTCTTGGATACTTTTTTCTTAGTATTTTGCATTACTTTTTGTTGTAGATGGCTCCCAGCAATCAACCATTTACTTTACGTTCAATTCTTGAGAAAGATAAGTTGAATGGAACAAACTATATGGATTGGATCCGCAACCTGAGAATTGTTCTCAGGGCTGAGAAAAAGGAAGATGTTCTAGACACCCCATTACCAGATGAGCCTGCTGATAATGCACCTGCTGCAGAGAAAACCGCTTACAAGAAAGCATGTGATGCTGATCTTGAAGTGGGTTGCCTTATGCTCGCTTGCATGGAGCTAGATCTGCAGATGCAATTTGATAATAATCATGCAGTGTACGATATGATCGTGGCGCTTAATGATATGTTTCAGACTCAAGCGAAGACTGAAAGGTTCAATGTGTCCAAGGCTTTTGTCGAAACCAAGCTAGCAGAAGGCGCAACAGTTGGCCCACATGTGATCAAGATGGTTGGTCACACTCAGAGATTGGAGAAGCTAGGCTTCCTAATGGGCCCAAAGTTGGCCACTGATTTCATACTTGCGTCTCTTCCGCCTAGCTGTGGGAACTTCATTTCGAGCTACCATATGCATGGGGCGGAGAAGGGTTTGAATGAATTGTGCGACATGCTTAAGATAGCAGAAACTGATATCAAGAACGATGCTGGCAGTAGCCATGTGATGGCGGTCCAAAACAAGCCTAACTTTAAGAAGATGGCTTGGAAAAGGAAGAAGGCGAAGGCTAAAGATGAGATCTCTAAGCTAAACCCTCCTCCTGCGCCCAAGGCTGCTGGACCTGCTGAAGCTAAATGCTTTCATTGTAAGGGGACATGTCACTGGAAAAGGAACTGCAAGTTGTACTTGGAATCCTTGAAGGATGGTGGTGGTAAAGGTACTCCCACTGCTTGTACACTTGTTGTTCATATTACAAACATTTTTCTCGCTGATTCTTATATCAATTCTTGGGTATTTGATACCGGATCGGTTGCTCATATTTGCAATACGATGCAGGGAATGATAAGAAGTAGAAGCGTGAAAAGAGGAGAAGTTGATTTCCGCATGGGCAATAATGCAAGAGTTGCTGCGTTGAACGTTGGGACGATGCAACTTCACCTCCCGTCAGGATTTATCATGGAATTGAATAATTGTTATTTTGTTCCTAGTTTAAGTCAAAACATTGTATCACCTTCATGTTTGATGAAGGATGGTTATTCATTTGTGAGTAAAGACAATGGTTGTGTGATATCAAAGAATGACATGTTTGTGGCTTTTGCATCCATTATGAATGGGTTGTTTATTTTAAATCTTGATGATGAACCTATCTGTAATATTAATGCTAAAAGGCCTCGGCTTAATGAGTTAAGTCCTACCTATATGTGGCATTGTCGTTTAGGTCATATAAGTGAGAATCGCATGAAGAGGCTCCATTCTGATGGGCTTCTAACTTCGTTTGATTTTGAATCATACGAGACATGTGAGGCTTGCTTGTTGGGCAAGATGCCAAGTCGCCTTTCACAGGTTTTTCTGAGAGGGCGACAGACTTATTGGAACTTGTACATACCGATGTATGTGGACCAATGAGCACGACAGCTAGAGGCGGATTTCAATACTTCATAACTTTCACTGATGACTTTAGTAGATATGGATATGTCTACTTAATGAAGCATAAGTCTGAGACATTTGAAAAGTTCAAAGAATTTCAGAATGAAGTAGAGAATCAACGTGGCAAGAAAATTAAAGCCTTGCAATATGATCGTGGAGGTGAATATTTGAGTCATGAGTTTAGCAATCATCTAAAGAGTTGCGGAATTGTTCCACAGCTTATGCCACCTGGAATGCCTCAGAGAAACGGCGTGTCCGAGCGACGTAATCGGACTTTGTTGGACATGGTTCGGTCTATGATGAGCTAGTCAGACCTACCACTCTCGTTTTGGGGATATGCTCTAGAAACAACCGCTTTCACATTGAATAGGGTACCATCTAAGTCCGTACTTAAGACACCATATGAGATATGGACTGGTAAGAGTCCCAGTTTGTCTTTTCTAAAGATTTGAGGTTGTGAAGTTTATGTCAAACGACTTATGTCAGATAAACTAACACCCAAGTCGGACAAATGCTTTTTCATGGGATATCCAAAGGAAACTTTAGGATATTACTTCTACAACCGATCAGAGGGCAAAGTGTTTGTTGCTCGGAACAGTGTCTTCTTATAGAAAGAGTTTCTCAATAAAGAGAAGAGTGGACAAAAGGTGTATCTTGAAGAAGTTCAAGATGAGCCAATAGGGAATAACTCTACGAGTGATGCTAATGTAGCAGAACTAGTTGAGATACCTATGGCAAGAGAAACACCACCACAACCACGAAGGTCAGCAAGAATCCGTGAGGCATGTGGGGAAGTGTTACTGTTAGACGATGATGAACCTACGACATACGCGTAAGCAATGATGGACCCATATTCCGAGGAATGGCAAAGTGCCATGAGATCCGAGATAGATTCCATGGGAGACAATCAAGTTTGGAACTTGGTTGACCCGCCTGATGGGGTTAAACCCATAGAGTGCAAATGGGTCTATAAAAAGAAAAAGGATATGGATGGAAACGTTCATGTCTATAAAGCTCGACTTGTTGCAAAGGGTTTTCGGCAAGTTCAAGGAGTTGACTATGACGAGACATTCTCGCCGGTAGCGATGCTTAAATCTATCCGGATCATTCTAGCAATTGTTGCTTATTTCGATTATGAGATTTGGCAGATGGATGTTAAAACAGCCTTTCTAAATGGAAATTTGGAAGAGGATGTGTATATGATATAGCCCGAAGGCTTTGTTGATCCTAAAAATGCTAGAAAAATATGCAAGTTAAAGAAATCCATTTATGGATTAAAGCAAGCATCTCGGAGTTGGAATATTCGTTTTGATGAAGTGATCAAAGGGTTTGGCTTTCGTCAGAATGAAGAAGAACCTTATGTTTACAAGAGGGAAAGTGGGAGCGCTGTTGTATTTCTAATCTTGTATGTGGATAACATACTATTGATTAGGAATGACATTCCTATGTTGTAATCCGTAAAGACTTCACTGAAGAATAGTTTTTCTATGAAGGATTTAGAGAAGCAACATACATTTTGGGCATTAAGATCTATAGAGATAGATCAAAGAGGCTTATAGGATTAAGCCAAGATACATACAATGACAAGGTGTTGAAATGGTTCAACATGGAACAATCCAAGAGAGGGTTCTTGCCTATGTCACATGGTATGCGTTTTAGCGAGAAGCATTGTCCTTCGACAGCTGATGAGCAAAAGCGCATGAGTAAGGTTCCATATGCTTCGGCCGTTGGTTCCATTATGTACACCATGATATGTACTCGCCCAGATGTCTCATATGCTCTAAGTGTTGCGAGCAGATACCAAGCTAATCTAGGTGAGAGTCGCTGGACGCTTGTTAAAAACATCCTTAAGTACTTGAGAAGGACTAAAGATGTGTTCCTAATCTATGGAGGTGAGGAGGAGCTCGTTGTAAATGGTTACACCGATGCCAGCTTCCAAACTGATGTGGATGATTCACAATCTCAATTAGGTTTTGTGTTCACATTAAATGGTGGTGCTGTAAGTTGGAAAAGTTCCAAGCAGGAGACGGTGACTGATTCTACAACAGAAGCCGAGTACATTGTAGCTTCTGCCGCTGCAAAGGAAGGTGTTTGGATGAGGAGGTTTCTCATCGAGCTTGGTGTGGTTCCAAATGCATCTCGTCCATTGAATCTACATTGTGACAACAATGGGGCGATAGTGCAGGCTAAGGAGCCCAGGAATCACCAAAAGAACAAACATGTGCTACGGAAGTTTCATCTCATTCGAGAGTTCGTCGGTCGAGATGAGATCAAGATGTGCAAAATACATACGGATTTGAATGTTGCAGATCCTTTGACAAAGGCTCTTCCACAGCCTAAGCATGAGGCGCACGTGAAAGCTATGGGTATTAGATATCTTCGAGATTAGCTCTATTGCAAGTGGGAGACTATTGGGAATATGCCCTAGAGATAATCATAGAGATGATGTATTCCTTGTATCCATGACATGTTATGAATATCCATTAAAGACAACTTATATCCATTAGAATTTATGTGAATTGCTTGTGAAACTCTTTTACTTGTATGGTTACTATAAAAGTTGTCCCTGATCGGAGTTCGTGCAAGAATGCACATGAATATTAGATCAGCACATTATTAGTTGATGACTAAGTTTCACAAGGCATGGACATGAGATGTCAAGCTGATAATGTGGGCACATGTAGGACAAGGTGCTGGACAGACCCAGCATGAGATTGTCTGTATACACATCGTGTACGTTATGTCCTTAGACCTAAGATTGTCGTATGTACTCAAGATGTGAAACGACCTACCCTAGGACTACCAAACGCTACTCCATGACTGGGTAGTTATAAAGGTGGCTTTTGGGTTTGTCGGGAAACACTCTGTGAGACATAGTCAATCAAGATGGAATTTTCCACTCTCAGAATGAGAGAGATATCACTGGATCACTCAAATGATTAGATCATGAAATGCATGGTTGTGCTTGGGTTAAGTGTTAACCCACGAGTTGTACCAAATATCGTAAGAAAAAGGAATAACAAGTATATTGTATTGTGGTGGTTCGTCTGATATGATCATAGCCTATGCATAGGAGTTGACACGCCTTGCTAGAGGCCGCTATCAACTATTGGTCGAGTAAGAGTACTTGGGCCATGTCTATGTGTGCGTGAGCCCATAGGGTCGCACGCTTAAGGGGCTGGAAGCCTAATTTGGGTTGGACCCGAATTATACTAGGTTTAGGGTTACAATGGGCCTCCAACGTGGGAGCTCGTTAGGACGCCTATATAAGCAAGAGGTGGGCACGGGGTGAGACACTCACGTCCTTTGGCAGCAGCCATCGCCCTCCCCACGCTCGTGCCTAGTACTCCTCGCGGACCTAGCAGTACGGAGGCGTGACACTTCTTCCCTGCACGTGTGGGATTCATCGAAGGTGCTACATCTGGAGCACAAGGACGAACCACGAGAAGGAGACGTTGAGACGGACGATCTCACAATTGCACGACACAACTGCGATGCGCACGACTACATCAAGTCACTTCCGCTGCACCTGTGCGTCTAGTGGTAACCCCGTGATCTATAACTAACACTAGTTCCTGGTTTATGGGGCAGAAAATTTTGTTTTCCGGCTAGCGTAGCAACCTCATAACCCTACATTGAGCACTTGGACTCTGCATCTAGCCAGCTTTGATTTGCATTTGTTACTCTTGGTTTCTTGGAACCCTAGACAGCTAGGTGTTCTTCATAGTTGCCCGTGTTGATTCATTTGTGAGGGCACCCGAAGCATTTGTATTACCCCTTTGTTTCTTAGTGGAAATCTTGAGCACTCTTCGTGGGGCTTGAGAGAGGCAAGGAAGTGAACGAGACTGCAACCTGATGGTCACCTCAACAATGAGGACATAGGAACTCCTTAGTGGGGACTGAACCTTGGGATAAATCATGTGTCTCATGTGCTTATTGTTCTTGAGATCTTTTGTGTTATTACTTGTTCTTCATCTTCTCCCTATTCCTCTTTGTTCATAGGTTGTGAGAACTCAATCTACAATTTGGTGAAGGAGCAAGGCAAGGGGAGTACATCATCTACCTCAACATCATCAAAGAGTGCGAAGAAAAACTCAGATCTGAAATCTAAACATCATTTCCCTTGATTCTTTAGATTCAGTAGGGGACCGGTAGTACCGGTTGGTTTGCGTCGGTAGTACCGGTGACCTCTCACCGGTAGTACTGGTCCAAACCCAATGGTGGTACTAGTAGGTTTAACTTCCGCATTTAAATTTTGAGTTTCAGGTTTTTAGATACGCATATTCATCCCCCTCTAGGCCATTTAGGTCCTTTCATTAATTAATTTTGATATATCTCAAATGGACCTAGTCCTACATGAGGACTCGTTATCTTCATGTCAAAATCGTTCGAGCAAAGTCTTGTTCTTTATCTCCTCCTTGAGACTCCAATATGTGCTACATCACATCATATTTGGGGCCAAAGAATTGTAATGTGCACCTAAAG